>CM064967.1:49035905-49080905 GCA_032847665.1 Solanum chilense
TAACTTTGGATAAAGGACCTGAATATAGGTTACTTAATGAACTATGTTATTTGTTAAGAATTATGGGAGTATTACTTTGTATGATGAAGATTTATGTCATGACCCAAAGAACAACCTAGAATATAGGGCATCCTTAAAGTCGCCACACGGCGTACTCGACCTATCGGAGGTCTTTCACAAGACCATAGACATAATTTGTTATATATATATATGCAAAATAGTGTGGAATTAAATTTTTTTACAACAATAGAACCATAGTTAAAAATCTATTTTATAGAAAACATAGGAAATTTTATATCTCATTGTAACCATCTTAGACACACGAATATCTTGGGTCACAACTAATTTATCAACCAAATAGGAAATATTAAAGTCTAATAAAATTACTTTTTTTAAAAAAGCTAAACATAACTTTGTCCTCCTATGAATTGAGGACATGACAAGACTTGCTTGAAAGGATGCTAATTCAAAACTTCATTCATACAACTCTTCACTTTAACGTAAACCTTTTGAGATAAAACAACACATGGAATTAATACATTTGAATGCACTAAGTTTGGTGACACGCAATAATACCATGCTAAAATAGACATTTGATTTATAATGTACTTTCATTCTCATTTGAATAAAACCTCATAAAACATGAGTATAAGAAAAACTTTCAAATAAACATACATATATATAGAACATATTGCAAGTAATCCATAAGAGATAACCACTTAGAAATCACATAAGCACATATACCTCCTACCAAATGTCAACCTAACATAAACTTAAGTATGATATGAAGCGTCCGCCAGTAAAATCACTTGAAACACAACTAAGTTATCCTCAATACTTCATAATCTAATATTAATCCATTTCTATCATTAGACCCACTACCTAAAATTTCTATAAGACTCACCTAACTAAGACATGAAGATACCTGTAAGACCACGAAAATGACCTAGGTTAACTAGAGCCTAACATGTTAGTATTGATGTTCTAAGGTCCTAAATATGTCTAATATATCGTATAGAGGCAGTAACTAAAGTATTAAAGGTGTTAGAAGTAAAATGTAAAGGGACGACTAAGACGTTCGACGACTAACTAAACTAAATGTCTATTATATGGTACTATGTATTTTTTGTGTTTTATGTTGATTTGAGGTTGTTAATTTAGTTAATATAGTATGTATAGGAAGTGTTTAGATTTTCGTGAATTTTTTAGGTGAAACGACCAAAAACGTCTATGACGTTCGAAAGGTATGCCTTGAGCCGACCTTGTACGTCTAGGCAAGTTTCATTGAGTTTTACGTGTTTGTTTTGGATGAAATTCATGTGAGCGGTGTTAAAATTAAAGACAAACATATTCTGATTTGAAACGTCTGGAAAACTATCTCCAAGGACCATCAAAGGGTCCTTGAGGAAGGACCCAAACCTGTTGCCAAAAAAGTCCCAGGCCGACCATGGCGACCGAGTAGTCAATGGCCCGCTGGACTGATGACGCCCGGTCGAGGGTCCTACTGTGGGGTACTTAACCAAGGGTGAAGCTTGGAAATTTTTACATACACTTTAGTTACCAACGGAGAGCATTGGCGCCCCATCGTTGCTGTGACGCCCCGTTAAGGGCAGTAGTCGAGAGGTTGTCTCCTGCGCGCAGAGTTGCTGCCAACATAGGGGTTAATTGGTAAATTCACCCCACTTATAAATTATGTAATTGCAGGTTTATAAAGTGTCTTTTAGGTATTTTAATTAAGTATATAAAGGGTAAACACCTTAAAGACTTCATTTATCCAAATTGAAAACCCACAACTCTTAGAAAAATCGCAAACACTTCACTGAAGTCCAAATTGAAGAAGCAGCTTGGTGTAGAGGTTTTGAGTGGAAATTATTCATCAAAGTGAATAATTACCATCCTTGAGGTATGTATTTGTATCTTTGGAACTTGTTATATCAAGGAGCCCAACTGTCTATGTGTTTTTCAATTTTGTTAAAACCGAATTGTCCAATTTTGGGATTCTACCATGGGTTCTTTCATAAATGATTTCTAAAAATTGAATTATGATCTAATTGATATTGTTTTGATGATTTTAACATAAATTACCGATGAACCCATGTAAATTAATGATCCCTAGTTTTCACTACTTATTGAGTTACTTGATATTAAGCTAATACTATTGAATTGTTATGTAGTTCCTTATGGGCTATATAATGATATAATAATTCTATTAAATTGATATATAATTGATATTAGATTGTTAAACCTATATATAGTTGATTTATATTCATTGAGTTTTATGTTTTTTGCTTTGAATTATTTTTCATTATCATGGGTAAGGGCCTTGTGATGTTGAATTGGTTGATTTGACATTGAGTTTAAGTTCCGATGAAGAGGATGAAGGTACTCTGCCCCATTCTCTTTAATTTGACATTAAATATACTTCGATTCTATTGTGATTTGTATGGTTCACTTATCGTGGCGGTGTTATAAGTTTTACTTGCAATTGACGTTGCCTTGTCGGCGTTACTATATGCAAAATGGTCAGCATGGCCAAATTGGCAACTACTTGAAGTAATATGGCTACTTGTGTAGTTTATTATGTGAAGCATGACATTTTCTTTCTACATTTGATGTCATATGTGTGTTCTTCTGCTTATGTTGCCTTTAAGTGATTATGTTAGACTATGACTTTGACATTATGAGTATAATGTTAGGGTTAAGTCTTAGTTACTCCTACTTCGCTTTGTGAGTCTACGTGGAGTACATTAATGATGTTATGATTATTTATAGGAGTTATGATTGTGAATATGTTATGTCTTGATTTAGGGTGTTAGGAACACTTAGTATTGAATGTATGAATAACTTTAAATGATGATATGAGAGTCTATTATATGAAAACCTTGACATAAGGGTAAGGTTAAGATTGTTGAAGCATAAGCCGTAATGGTATCCTTCAAAGTAAAGGAATGATGGACTTAAGGTTAGTTTTCTGGAACGACATCATATTAATCCTTACGAAAGTCATAATGTGGTTGTTGTCTCTATTGTGAGGTAGCCCTAGTGGACCTTCCTTGGTAGGGTAAATGTGATTTTTTATTAGAAGAATAAGCTTAATTTGCTCTTGTTGAGAGTCGAACTCAAGACCTCCCGCTTACTAAATGGGTTCTCTAACAAACTGAGCTACGAGAGCGGAAAATGTGATTGGGTTATGAACTTGTTATGGAACCCTTTTATATTAACCTAATGTATGAATTACTCTATGAGAATGAAGGCTAGCACCGAGTGAGTATGGTAAGGGAAAGTAGTTCTAGTTAAGTATGAGACGAGATAACAAAGTATGCCCCTCATATTCCTCAACCATGTGACTACATGGGATGTGTCTAAGTTCTACCATTGGCACGTAGAACCACCTCATCCCAGTACGATAGAACTTTGGATTCCATGTCTAGCTATCATGGTTTATGTAGGTTATTGCCTATTTTTTCATCATATTTAATACCTACTAGCATTAGAGGAGTTTATGGAGTTTAGGTGGTGGTATCGGACGCTATCTAGACATTGCACAATAGACATTGAAGGTGTTATGTGGAGTTCTTAAGTCTTGTCTAAGACCATTACTTGAATGTCCTTTCTGTGATTTATGAGTCTTAATAAACTAATGAACTAATGACTTATATTAATTTGTATGTAAATAAATGAGTACCTAATCTAATGCGACTTAAGGATTCCTTAGCTATAGTGTGAAGAGGGCATAAGAGATGATCTCTTCATGTCTTATCTTTAAAATTATGAGGATGACTTTAGTCAGGGAAGATGTTGATTTATGTACATGATCTAAGCCCTAGGTAGTCTTATGTATTATTTAGGTAATCTTGAAGATGTCACTATGGACGTTATCTTCTTTATATACTTAAGTAGGTCTTTTGATATACTTTGGGAAGAGTATGTCATATCATTTATGTGTTGGTGATTTAGTGAGAATTATTTTATCCTAGAGAGTCTATTGGATCTCTTTAGTGTGTGTGTAAGGGATTGTATGGGTGATCTCTTCACAACTCACTCAAGTGAAACTTAGAAGTCACCTTTGGTAGAGAAATCTTACCTTGGTGTTTATGATACTTACTAAGTATGTGTGTGACTTATTAAAAGTAATTGTAAGGGTCGTTTAAGCACATCTAGAGAGGGAGTATGGGCGGCACTCTTTGTGTGACTTAAGTGAATATTAAAATGACTTTACGTGAGTAAATTACATGCTATAAGTTGGTTATTAAAATGGTTAGTAAGTCACTGAAACAATAAAGTCAATTCACTATAAAGTATAATTGAACTTATTGTAAAGTGATCTTTTAATATTATAGTGTTGATTTATTATGATCGTATATGTTTATAAATTTATTAATGATGTTTTTATGAATAAAATAAGATTTGAAAAATTAAAAAATGCATATCTCCAATGAAGTTCGTTTTTCTTGATTTTTATGCATAATGTTATACTTAGTACATGTGGTTGTACTAATGCCATGCTTTTATCTCTCTATACAGTTCATGGTAAGTGAGGATCTTTGAGAAGTGAATACTTGGACTTAGAAGATCGTTCAAGATAAGTTTATGTAAGTCCTCAGTTGACTCGAGGGCATATATGTTTGAATGTTTCTTATTGAAGTATTATAATAGACTAAGTATTTGTATATTCATATTTTGAAGTATGGGCCATGTCTCAAGTATTATTGTGTCTTAATATTATGAGATTGAGACTTAGTATATCCTATTACTTTTATATGAAAGAGACTTTGAAGACCATATTATATTTTATGAAAAGATATAATTCCGCACTACTCTTCACTATGTATATGCGATGAATGATATGAAAGGGCTTTTCTTAGACATCCACTCGAATCCGTTCAAGATCTGAACAACAATGAGTACTCAACTAATAGTAAAAGGGACGAACTGCTTAGAAAAGAGAAAGGCGGAAGGGTGAGAGGTCGATGACGCTGATTACAATCCAAGATTGTACCCTAACTTCTTAGGGTATGGATTCGGGTTGTGTAAATCTTTATATCAGAGCACAGGATGGTGAAAGTAGTATTAGGAATCAAAAAGTCTCATCAAGTCACGTCTAGTAGAGTGTTGACCATCGGTGTGAGTCGTGACACATCTATGTGCGAGAGGCTATAGAACAATAGTGTTTCCCTTCTTTTCTACTCATACTTCGTGCGGTAGAGAAAATGTTGTGATTATCCTTCATATGAGTTTCCTTGTATTTTCTAGGAGATGAAATACTAGAAAGATGGTTGCTAGAAGGTTGGAGGAAGAGAGGATGAATGAGGATGTTCCCCCTCAAGTTGAGCAAGTTCCTCAAGGTGTCCAAGGACTTCAAGGTACTCAAGATGCCTAAGTGCCTCCACAATGTTACCGTATTCCAAATGTGGAAGGAGGTACTGATGTTCTGAAGAAGTCTAATAGGGAGATTAGAGAGTCTTTGATTGCTATAGCTCGAGCAATGACTATGTAAGCTAATTTGAATATGATGCCTAGGGTTGTGGATAAAACTATGACATCTAGGTTCAGAGATTTTGTGAGGATGAATCCTCCTATATTTCTTGACTCTAAAATAAATGAGGATCCCCAAGAGTTTCTTGATGGAGTGTACAATTCTTTGACTACTATGGGGTTTGCATCTAGGGAGAAGGCGGAGTTGGCTTCGTACCAATTGAGGGATGTTTCTCAAATTTTGTACACTCAATGGATGGATAATAGGCCGGAATCATTGGGTACTATTGAATAGGAAGAATTTAAGGAAGCTTTTCTTGGTATGTACTTTCTCCAAGAGAGGATAGCAATTAAGGTTGAGGAGTTTATCAATCTCAAGCAAGGCTATATGAGTGTTGAGGATTACTATTTCAAATTCTCAATTGTGTCTAAGTATTCCCCTTCTCTTGTGTCCAATCCAAGAAATGAAATGAGTCATTTTTTGACGGGGGTAGCTGACTTAGTTGTGGAAGAATGCCATACCGCTATATTGCATGATGATATGACCAAACCTAGACTCATGGTGTTTACACAATAAATTGAAGAGTCTAAACTTAGGAGGATGGATAAAAGTTTGAAAAGAAGTGGTGCTAGTGATCAAGAGCAAACTATTGTTAATAAGAAGGTTCAATCTCAAGGAGAATATAGGAGTGCTAAGTTCAAGGTTGAGAAAGGAGGTGGTTCAAAGGATGGCAAGCCTAGTTGTACGTATTATGGCAACAAACAATATGGTGAGTGTCTATTGGGTACCGGGAGTTTCTTTTTCTTGTGCTAAAGATGTTCACAAAGTGAGTAATTATCCTATGATTGCTTCTACATGTAAAGACGGTAAGAAAGTTGTTGCTCGTGTTCCAAAAGATAATGCTTCATCAAAGAGGCGTTTCTATGCATTCCGTTCTAGGGTGGAGAAGCTATATAATATGGAGAGTGATGATGATGTTGGTAAGTTCTCTTTCTTTGTTAAGATATGAGTTCCTTCTAAGTGGGGGAGTATGGTGTGTAGATGAGATAGAAGTCCTTCAAATTGTTGCTTCTGCATGATGTTTATGAGTTTGGTTGAAATTGAATTTCATTAACTTATTGCATTTTGTGATTTATGAAGACATTATTATGTTGTAATATGTGTTTATATGGAGTTAATTTGCATATTAGCATGTTTATATCATGAATTTCTTAAAATTTGAATTTTTTAAAAAATTAGTGAAATCACTGTAAAATGGAAAAAAATTCACTGTAATATTTTTGTAAAAATGACAATTTGATTCTTTGGTCTAAAATTGTGGTAATTTTTTTAGAACTGACATATATAAGCATGATATTGAATATAAAACGAGTTTTTATTATTTTGAATGAAGCATGTGAGTTTGGTAGCATAATGACTTATAGAATTGTATGCTAAATTCTTGTTGTGTTTTGAATCTCTTTATTATGTGAAATTGATGTTTTCTTGTTGATTATTTCTTGTATGGAAGGTTATTAGATTCTATATGAGTCTGTAATCATGGAAGTGTTCGGAATGTGGCAAGTGTCATTCGATGATGAATGTTGTCCAAGTGGGGGCGATTGTAAGATCCCAAAGATGACCTATGTTAACTTTCGCCTAACATGTTAGTATTGATTTTATAAGGTATTAAATATGGCTAATATATGGTAAAGAGGCAGTAGCTAAAGTATTAGGCGGTGTTAGAAGTCAAACGTCAAGGGACGACTAACATGTTAGACGACTAAGTCACATAAATGTATCTATGTGGTTCTATTTATTTGAGTGTGTTTCATGATGTTTTAAGGTTCTTAATTGAGTTAATATATCATATATAGGCAGTGTTTATAGTTTCATTATTTTTGGATGTCAAACGACCAAAAACGTTTATGACGTTTGAAAGGTATGCCTTGAGTTGGCCTTTTACGTCTCGGAGAGTTTCGTTGAATTCTACGTGTTCGTTTTGGATGAAATGCATATGAGAGGTGTTAAACATATATAAGATCATATTTGGGTTTAAAATGTTTGGGAAATTATCAAGGACCATCAAAGGGTCCTTGAGGAAGGACCCAAACCTATTGCCAAAACAGTCCAAGGCAGACCTTGGCGACAAAGCAGTTAACGGCCCGTTGGCATGATGACGCCCCGTAGAAGGTCTCGTCATCGATTAACCAAGGGTGAATTTTGGAACTTTGGCAAGCCACTGTAGTCGCAAACGGAAAGTTGTGACGCTCCGTCACGGCTGTGACACCATGTCAAGGGCAGGCGTCGAGAGGTTCTCTCCTGCTCGCAGAATAGCTGTCAACTTAGGGGTGAATAGGTAAATGCACCCCACTTCTAAATTAAGTCATTGGAGTTTTATTAAGGCTCTTTTGGGTATTTTAATTAAGTATATAAAGGGTAATCACCTTATAGACTTCATTCTTCCAAATTGAAGTCCAAATTTAAGAATCAGCTCAGTGTGAGGTTTTTTGGTGGACGTACTCCATCAAAGTGAAGAATTATCATCCTTGAGGTATGCATTTTGATCTTTTAAACTTGTTTTCATCAAGGAGCCCAATTCTCAAGATGTTTTTTAAAGTTTTCTAAAGTAAATTTTCCAATTTCATGATTCTACAATGGGTTCTTGCATAAATGATTTCAAAACATGGAATTTTGATCTAATTGCTATTGTATTTATTATTTTAACATAAATTACCTATGAACCCATATAAGTTGATGAACCCTACTTTTGACTACTTATTGAATTACTTGACATTAAGCTAATATTGTTGTGATGTTGAATTGATTTATTTGGCATTGAATTGATGTTTTGATGAAGGGGATGAAGGTATGCTTCCCCATTATCTCTAATTTGATATTAAATATAATTATATTCTATTGTTATTGGTATGGACTACTTATGGTTGCGGTGTTATATGTTTTACTTACAATTGATGTGGCCTTTTCTGCGTTAACTTTATGTAGTATGGTGAGAATGGCCTTATTGACAACTACTTTAAGTAATGTAGCTATTTGTTAAGTTGATTATGTGAAGCACAAAATTATATATCTACATGTGAAATCATATATGTGTTCTTCTACTTATGTTGCCTTAAGTGATCATGTTAGACTATGACTTTGACATTATGAGTATAGTGTTAGGTTTAAGTCTTGGTTATTCCTAGTTCGCTTTGTGAGTCTACGTGGAGTACATTAATGATGTTATGATTATTTATAGTAGGACTTGACGATATTAGATTGTTTCTAGGTGTTTCGAGAATGACTTGCATTACGAGTTAAAAGTGAAGTATATGGTATTTTGTCTTGGATGACTTGTGTCATTTGCTGGATGTGTATATTACTATGAATATGTGATGTCTTGATTTAGGGTGTTAAAAATTGTTAGTCTTGAATGTGTTAATGACTTAATGATGATATCAGAGTCTATTATGTGAAATCCTTGATTGAAGGGTAAGGTTAAGATTGTTGAAGCGTAAGCCTTAATGGTATCCTTAAAAGTAAAGGAATGATGGACTTAAGGTTAGTTTTGCGGAATGACATATATTAATCCTTAGGAATGGCGTCATGAGCTTGTTCTCACCATTGTGAGGTAGCCCTAGTGGACCTTCCTTTGTAGAGGAAATGTGATTGCGTTATGAACTTTTTATGAAACACTTATATGTTAACCTAATATATGAATTACTCTAAGAGAACGAAGGCTAGCACCGAGTGAGTATGGTAAAAAAAAGTAGTTCTAGTTAAGTATGTGAATAAATTACAATGTATGCCCTTCATATTCGTTAACTATGTGACTACATAGGATGTGTCTATGTTCTACCATTGTAAAGTAGAAAAACCTCATCGGAGTTGGATAGAACTTTGGAATCCATTTCTTGCTATCATGGTCTATGTCGATTATTGCTTATTCTAATCGTATGGAATACGTATTACCATTAGATGAGTTTATGGAGTTTAGGTGGTTGTATGGGACGCTATCTACACATTGCAGAATTAACTTTGAAGGTGTTATGTGGAGTTTCTACGTCTCGTCTAAGACCATTACTTGAATATCCTTTATGTGATGTATGAGTATTAATGAACTAATGAACTACTCACTTATAATAAGGAGTATGTGAATAAATGAGTACCTAATCTGAAGAGGGCATAAGGGATGATCATTTCATGTCTTACCATTGGAAGTCTAGAGATGACTCTAGTAAGGGAAGTTAGTGATTTTATGGACATGATATAATCCTTAGGTAGTCTTAAGAATTATTTAGGTAATCTTGAAGAGGTCAGTATGGACGTTTTCTTCTTTATTTACTTAAGTAGGTGTTTTGATAGCCTTTGGAACAAAATGTCATATGATTGATGTGTTGGTAATTTAATCAGAATTATTTTATCCTAGAGTGTCTATAGAATCTCTTGAGTGTTTGTGTAAGGGATTGTATACGGTCACATCAAAACTCGTTCAAGTGAAACACAAAATTCACCTTTGGTAGAGGAATCTTGCCTTGGTGTTTATGATACTTTCTAAGTATGTATGTGACTCATTATAATCAATCTTAAGGGTTATTTAGGAACATGTTGAGAGGGTGCATGTACGGTCTCTCTTTGTGGTACTTAAGTGAATCTTAGGATGACTTTAAGTAAGGAAATTATATGCTAGAAGTTTGTTATTAAAGGGGTTAGTAAGTCACTAAAACATTGAAGTTAATTCACTATAAAGTGAATTGAACTTACTGTAAAGTGATGCCTAAAATTAATAGTGATTATTAATTATTATCATATGGGTTTATATTTTTATTAGTGATGTTGTTATGATTAAAATATGATATGAAAAATGAAAAGATGCATATTTCCAATAAAGAATGTTTTTCATGATTTTTATGCATAATGCAATACTTAGTACATGTGGTTGTACAAACTCCATGCTTTTATCTATCTATATAGTTATTCGTAGTTAAGGAACTGTAAGATGTCAAGACTTGTACATAGTCGTTCAAGAGAAGTTTAAGTATGTCCTCACTTAGATCGATGGCATATATGTCGTTTATCTTTCTTATTGAAGTATTGTAATAGACTAAGTATTTTTATATTCGTATTCTGAAGTATGGGCCGTGTCTCAAGCATTCTTGTGTCTTAAGATGATGAGATTGAGAGTTCGTATTTCCTATTACTTTTATCTGAAAGAGATTTTGTAAAGTATATTATGTTTTATGAAAATTTTTAATTCGGCACTATTTTTTACTATGTATATGCAATGAATGATCAGAAAAGGCTTGTCTTAGACCTCCGAAAGGTAGACCACGGTAAGTCACAATCCAAGAATGTAACCTAACTTCTAGGGTATGGTTTCGGGTTGCGACAAGACCGCCCATACACTATCTTCAAGCCTACCTAAGCAATCTAAAGTGACATATTGATTCCTTTGCTAAAGTTTGAAGAGGTCACAAGGAATGATCATTTTATTTCTTATCTTTGGAAGTATAGAGATGACTCAAGATAGGGATGTTAGTGATTTTGTGGGCATGATATAATCCTTAGGTAGTCTTAAGAATTATTTAGTTAATCTTGAAAAGATCACTGTGGACTTAATCTTCTTGATTTACTTAAGTAGGTCTTTTGATAGCCTTTGGGAACAAACTGTCATGTTATTGGTTTGTTGGTGATCTAATAAGTATTATTTTAACCTAGGGAATCTATATATCTCTTGAGTGTTTGTGTAAGGAATTGTATCGGGTCACGTCAAAACTCATTCAAGTGAAACACAGAATTCACCTTTGGTAGAGGAATCTTACCTTGGTGTTTATGATACTTTCTAAGTATGTATGTGACTCATTATAACTAATCTTAAGGTTGTTTAGGAACATGTAGAGAGGGTGCATGGGCGGTCTCTCTTTGTGTTACTTAATTTAATCGTAGGATGACTTTAAGTGAGGAAATTACATGCTAGAAGTTGGTTATTAAAGGGGTTAGTAAGTCACTAAAACATTGAAGTTAATTCACTATAAAGTGAATTGAACTTACTTTAAAGTGATGCCTAAATTTAATAGTGTTGATTAATTATTATCATATGTGTTTACATATTGATTAATGATGTTGTTATGATTAAAATATGATTTGAAAAATGAAAAGATGTATATTTCAAATAAAGTATGTTTTTCATGATTTTTATGCATAATGCAATACTTAGTACATGTGGATGTACTAACTCCATGATTTTTTCTATGTATATATTTATTGGTAGGTGAGGAGCTTTGAGAAGTCAAAACTTGTACATTTTTGTTCAAGAGAAGTTTAAGTATGTCCTCACTTGACTCGAGGGAATATATGTCTTTTATCGTTCTTATTGAAGTATTGTAATACAGTAGGTATTTCTATATTCGTATTCTAAAGTATGGGCCGTGTCCCAAGTATTCTTGTGTCTTAAGATGATGAGATTGAGAGTAAGTATTTCCTATTATTTTTATATGAAAGAGATTTTAAAGAATATATTATGTTTTATGAAAAGTTTTAATTCCGCACTAATATTTACTATATATATGCAATAAATGATCTGAAAAGTCTTGTCTTAGAACTCAGAAAGGTCGAGGACGCTAGGTTACAATCCAAGATTTTAACCTCACTTCTAGGGTAGGGTTTCGGCTTGTGACAAGACCGCCCATACACCGTCTTCAAGCCTACCTAAGCAATCTAAAGTGACATATGAATTCCTTTGCTAAAGTGTGAAGAGGGCATAATGGATGATCTTTTCATGTCTTACCTTTGGAATTCTAGAGATGACTCTAGTGAGGGAAGTTAGTGATTTTGTGGACATGATATAATCCTTAGGTAGTCTTAAGAATTGTCGGGTTGTAAATTAATGAGTACCTAATTGAAAGTGACATATTGACTCTTTGCTAAAGTGTGAAAAGGGCATAAGGGATGATCTTTTCATTTCTTTTTTTTGGAAGTCTAGAAATGACTCGAGTTAGAGAAGTTAGTGATTTTTAGGACATGATATAATCCTAAGGTAGTCATAAGAATTGTTTAGGTAATCTTGAAGAGGTCACTATGGACGTTATCTGCTTGATTTACTTATGTAGGTTTTTTGATAGCCTTTCGGAACAGAATTTTGTATGATTGATGTGTTGGT
Source organism: Solanum chilense (assembly GCA_032847665.1). NCBI lineage: Eukaryota > Viridiplantae > Streptophyta > Magnoliopsida > Solanales > Solanaceae > Solanum > Solanum chilense. The sequence goes on from CM064967.1 coordinate 49,048,520, forward strand.
GATTTAAGGAGAATAATTTTATCCTAGGGAGTCTATAGAATCTCTGGAGTATGGGTGAAAGGGATTGTATAAGGTAACGTCACAACTCATTCAAGTGAAATACAGAAGTCACCTTTGGTAAAGGAATCTTACCTTGGTCATTATGATACTTTTTAAGTATGTATGTGACTCATTATAAGCAATCTTAAGGGTTGTTTAGGCACATGATGGGCGGTCTCTCTTTGTGTTACTTATGTGAATCTTAGGATTACTTTATGTGAGGAAATTACATTCTATAAGTTGGGTAATAAAGGGGTTAGTAAGTCACTAAAACATTGATGTTAATTCACTATAAACTGAAGTGAACTTACTGTAAAGTGATGTCTAAATTTGATAGTGTTGATTAATTACTATCATAAGTACTTATATATTGATTAATGGTTGTTATGATTAAAATGAAAATATGCATATTTTCAATAAAGTACGTTTTTCATGATTTTTATGCATAATGCAATACTTAGTACATGTGGTTGTACTAACTCCAAGCTTTTATTTATGTACATAGTTATTGGTAGGTGAGGAGCTTCGAGAAGTGAAGACTTGTACATAGTATTTCAAGAGAAGTTTAAGTATGTCCTCACTTGACTCGAGGGCATATATGTCTTTTATCTTTCTTATTGAAGTATTATAATAGACTAAGTATTTCTATATTAAGATTTTGAAGTATGGGCGGTGTTCCAAGTATTTTTATGTCTTAAGATGATGAGATTGAGAGTTAGTATTTCCTATTACTTTTATATGAATGAGATTTTGAAAAATATATTATGTTTTATGAAAAGTTTTAATTCCACACAATTTTTTACTATGTATATGCAATGAATGATCTGAAAAAAGGCTTGTCTTAGACATCCGAGAGGTCGAAAACGCAAGGTTACAATCAAAAATTGTAACCTAACTTCTAGGGTATTGTTTCGGGTTGTGACAAGACCGCTCATACAACGTCTTCAAGCGTACCTAAGCAATGTTAAGTTACTTATGGATTCCTTTGCTAAAGTGTGAAGAGGGCATAAGGGATTATCTTTTCATGTCTTTTCTTTAGAAGTCTAGAGATATCTCTAGTTAGAGAAGTTAGTTATTTTTTGCACATGATAAAATCCTTAGGTAGTCTTTCATAAGTATTATCGGGTTGTAAATAAATGAGTACCTAATTTAAAGTGACATATGGATTCCTTTGTTAAACTATGAAGAGGTTATAAGGGATGATCTTTCATGTCTTATCTTTGGAAGTCTAGAGATGACTCTAGTTAGTGAAGTTAGTGATTTTGAGGACATGATATAATCTTTAGGTAGCCTTAAGAATTATTTAGGTAATCTTGAAGAGGTCACTATGGACGTTATCTTCTTGATTTACTTAAGCAGGTCTTTTGATAGCCTTTTAGAACAAAATGTCATATGATTGATGTGTTGGTGATTTAATGAGAGTGATTTATCGTAGGGAGTTTAAAGGATCTATTGAGTGTGTGTGTAAGGGATTGTATAGGGTCATATCAAAACTCATTCAAGTGAAACATAGAAGTCACCTTTGGAAGAGGAATCTTGACTTCTTGTTAATGATACTTTCTAAGTATGTATGTGACTCATTATAAGCAATCTTAAGGGTTGTTTAGGCACATGTAGAGAGGGTTCATAGGCGGTCTATCCTTGTGTTATTTAAGTGAATCTTAGGATGACTTTAAGTGAGATAATTACATGCTAGAAGTTTGTTATTAAAGGGGTTAGTAAGTTACTAAAATTTTGAAGTTAATTCCCTATAAAGTGAAGTGAACTTAGTGTAGAGTGATTCCTAAATTTGATAGTGTTGACTAATTATTATCATATGTGTTTCTATATTGATTAATTGTTGTTATGATTAAAATATTATTTGAAAAATGAAAAGAGGCATATTTCCAATAAAGTATTGGTAGGTGAGGAGCTTTGAGAAGTGAAGACTTGTACATAGTCATTCAAGAGAAGTTTAAGTATGTCCACACTACATTGAAGGGCATATATCTCTTTTATTATTCTTATTATAGTATTGTAATAGACTATGTATTTCTATATTCGTATTCTGAAGTGTGGGCCGTATCCCAAGTATTCTTATGCCTTAAGATGATGAGATTTTGACTTGGTATTTACTATTACTTTTATATGAAAGTGATTTTGAAGTATATATTATGTTTTATGAGAAGTTTTTATTTGGCACTATTTTTTACCATGTATATGCAATGAATGATATGAAAAGGCTTGTCTTAGACCTCCGAGAGGTCGACGACGCTAGGTTACAATCCAAGATTGTAACCTAACTTCAACAGTATGGTTTCGGGTTGCGACAAGACCGCCCATACACCATCTTAAAGCCTACCTAAGCAATCTAAAGTGACATATGGATTCCTTTGCTAAAGTGTAAAGAGGCCATAAGGGATTATCTTTTCATGTCTTTTTTTTGGAAGTCTAGAGATGACTCGAATTAGGGAAGTTAGTGATTTTTAGGACATGATATAATCGTTAGGTAGTCTTAAGAATTATTTAGGTAATCTTGAAGAGGTCACTATGGACGTTATCTTCTTGATTTACTTAAGTAGGTCTTTTGATAGCCTTTCGGAACAGAATATCGTATGATTGATGTGTTGGTGATTTAATGACAATAATTTTACCCTAGGGAGTCTATAGAATCTATTGAGTGTGTGTGTAAGGTATTGTATAGGGTCACTTCACAACTCATTCAAGTGAAACACATAAGTCACCTTTTGGTAGAGGAATCTTACCTTGGTGTTTATGATACTTTCTAAGTATGTATATGACTCATTATAAGAAATCTTAAGGGTTGTTTAGGCACATGATGGGCGGTCTATCTTTGTGTTACTTATGTGAATCTTAGGATTACTTTATGTGAGGATATTACATGCTATAAGTTGGGTAATAAAGGGGTTAGTAAGTCACTAAAACATTGATGTTAATTCACTATAAAGTGAAGTGAATTTACTATAAAGTGATGTCTAAATTTGATAGTGTTGATTAATTACTATCATAATTGCTTATATATTGATTAATGGTTGTTATGATTAAAATGAAAATATGCATATTTTCAATAAAGTACGTTTTTCATGATTTTTATGCATAATGCAATACTTAGTACATGTGGTTGTACTAACTCCAAGCTTTTATTTATGTACATAGTTATTGGTAGGTGAGGAGCTTCGAGAAGTGAAGACTTGTACATAGTATTTCAAGAGAAGTTTAAGTATGTCCTCACTTGACTCGAGGGCATATGTGTCTTTTATCTTTCTCATTGAAGTATTATAATAGACTAAGTATTTCTATATTAAGATTTTGAAGTATGGGCGGTGTTCGAAGTATTTTTATGTCTTAAGATGATGAGATTGAGAGTTAGTATTTCCTATTACTTTTATATGAATGAGATTTTGAAAAATATATTATGTTTTATGAAAAGTTTTAATTCCACACAATTTTTTACTATGTATATGCAATGAATGATCTGAAAAAAGGCTTGTCTTAGACATCCGAGAGGTCGAAAAAGCAAGGTTACAATCAAAAATTGTAACCTAACTTCTAGGGTATTGTTTCGGGTTGTGACAAGACCGCTCATACACCGTCTTCAAGCGTACCTAAGCAATGTTAAGTTACTTATGGATTCCTTTGCTAAAGTGTGAAGAGGGCATAAGGGATTATCTTTTCATGTCTTTTCTTTAGAAGTCTAGAGATATCTCTAGTTAGAGAAGTTAGTTATTTTTTGCACATGATATAATCCTTAGGTAGTCTTTCATAAGTATTATCGGGTTGTAAATAAATGAGTACCTAATTTAAAGTGACATATGGATTCCTTTGTTAAACTATGAAGAGGTTATAAGGGATGATCTTTCATGTCTTATCTTTGGAAGTCTAGAGATGACTCTAGTTAGTGAAGTTAGTGATTTTGAGGACATGATATAATCTTTAGGTAGCCTTAAGAATTATTTAGGTAATCTTGAAGAGGTCACCATGGACGTTATCTTCTTGATTTACTTAAGTAGGTCTTTTGATAGCCTTTTAGAACAAAATGTCATATGATTGATGTGTTGGTGATTTAATGAGAGTGATTTATCGTAGGGAGTCTAAAGGATCTATTGAGTGTGTGTGTAAGGGATTGTATAGGGTCATATCAAAACTCATTCAAGTGAAACATAGAAGTCACCTTTGGAAGAGGAATCTTGACTTCTTGTTAATGATACTTTCTAAGTATGTATGTGACTCATTATAAGCAATCTTAAGGGTTGTTTAGGCACATGTAGAGAGGGTGCATAGGCTATCTCTCCTTGTGTTATTTAAGTGAATCTTAGGATGACTTTAAGTGAGATAATTACATGCTAGAAGTTTGTTATTAAAGGGGTTAGTAAGTTACTAAAATTTTGAAGTTAATTCCCTATAAAGTGAAGTGAACTTAGTGTAAAGTGATTCCTAAATTTGATAGTGTTGACTAATTATTATCATATGTGTTTCTATATTGATTAATGGTTGTTATGATTAAAATATTATTTGAAAAATGAAAAGAGGCATATTTCCAATAAAGTATTGGTAGGTGAGGAGCTTTGAGAAGTGAAGACTTGTACATAGTCATTCAACAGAAGTTTAAGTATGTCCACACTACACTGAAGGGCATATATCTCTTTTATTATTCTTATTATAGTATTGTAATAGACTATGTATTTTTATATTCGTATTCTGAAGTGTGGGCCGTATCCCAAGTATTCTTATGCCTTAAGATGATGAGATTTTGACTTGGTATTTACTATTAATTTTATATGAAAGTGATATTGAAGAATATATTATGTTTTATGAGAAGTTTTTATTCGGCACTATTTTTTACCATGTATATGCAATGAATGATCTGAAAAGGCTTGTCTTAGACCTCCGAGAGGTCGACGACGCTAGGTTACAATCCAAGATTGTAACCTAACTTCTACAGTATGGTTTCGGGTTGTGACAAGACCGCCCATACACCATCTTAAAGCCTACCTAAGCAATCTAAAGTGACATATGGATTCCTTTGCTAAAGTGTAAAGAGGGCATAAGGGATTATCTTTTCATGTCTTTTTTTTTGGAAGTCTAGAGATGACTCGAATTAGGGAAGTTAGTGATTTTTAGGATATGATATAATCGTTAGGTAGTCTTAAGAATTATTTAGGTAATCTTGAAGAGGTCACTATCGACGTTATCTTCTTGATTTACTTAAGTAGGTCTTTTGATAGCTTTTCGGAACAGAATATCATATGATTGATGTGTTGGTGATTTAATGACAATAATTTTACCCTGGGGAGTCTATAGAATCTATTGAGTGTGTGTGTAAGGTATTGTATAGGGTCACTTCACAACTCATTCAAGTGAAACACATAAGTCACCTTTTGGTAGAGGAATCTTACCTTGGTGTTTATGATACTTTCTAAGTATGTATATGACTCATTATAAGAAATCTTAAGGGTTGTTTAGGCACATGATGGGCTGTCTCTCTTTGTGTTACTGAAGTGAATCTTAGGATTACTTTCTGTGAGGATATTAAATGTTATAAGTTGGGTATTAAAAGGGTTAGTAAGTTCACTAAAACATTGAAGTTAATTCACTATAAAGTGAAGTGAACTTACTATAAAGTGATGTCTAAATTTGATAGTGTTGATTAATTAATATCATAAGTGTTTATATATTGATTAATGGTTGTTATGATTAAAATATTATTTGAAAAATGAAAAGAGGCATATTTCCAATAAAGTATGTTTTTCATGATTTTTATGCATCATGCAATACTTAGTACATGTGGTTGTACTAACTCAAAGCTTTTATTTATCTATATAGTTATTGGTAGGTGAGGAGATTCGAGAAGTGAAGACTTGTACATAGTCTTTTAAGAGAAGTTTAAGTATGTCCTCACTTCACTCGAGGGCATATGTGTTTTTTATCTTTCTTATTGAAGTATGTAATAGACTATGTAATTTTATATAAGTATTTTGAAGTATGGGCGGTGTCCCATGCATTCTTGTGTCTTAAGATGATGAGATTGAGAGTTCGTATTTCTTATTACATTTATATGAAAGAGATTTTGAAGAATATATTATGTTTTATGAAAAGTTTTAATTTCGCAATATTTTTAACTATGTATATGCAATGAATAATCTGAAAAAGGCTTGTCTTAAATATCTGAGAGGTCGACGACGCTAGGTTGAAATCCAAGATTGTAACATAACATCAAGGGTATGGTTTTGGGTTGTGACAAGACCACTCATACACTGTCTTCAAGCGTACGGAAGCAATCATAAGTTACTTATGGATTCCTTTGCTAAAGTCTGAAGAGGGCATAAGGGATGATCTTTTCATGTCTTATCTTTGGAAGTCTAGAGATGTCTCTAGTTAGAGAAGTTAGTTATTTAGTGCACATGATATAATCCTTAGGTAGTCTGTCTTAAGAATTATCGGGTTTTAAATAAATGAGTACCTAATCTAAAGTGACATATGGATTCCTTTGCTAATTTGTGAAGAGGGCATAAGGGATGATCTTTTCATGTCTTATCTTTGGAAGTATAGAGATGACTCTACTTGGGAAGTTAGTGATTTTGAGGATATGATATAATCCTTAGGTATCCTTAAGAATTATTTAGGTAATGTTAACGAGGTCACTATGGACGTTATCTTCTTGATTTACTTAAGTAGGTGTTTTGATAGCCTTTTGGAACAGAATGTCGTATGATTGATGTGTTGGTGATTTAATGAGAGTGATTTTATCCTAGAGAGTCTATAGGATCTCTTCAATGTCTGTGTAAGGGATTGTATAGGGTCATTTCACAACTTATTCAAGTGAAACACAGAAGTCACCTTTGATCGAGGAATCTTACCTTGGTGTTTATGATACTTTCTTAGTATGTATGTGACTCATTATAAACATTCTTAAGGGTTGTTTAGGCACATGTAGAGAGGGTGCATGGGCGGTCTCTCTTTGTGTTACTTAACTGAATCTTAGGATGACTTTAAGTGAGGAAATTACATGCTAGAAGTTTGATATTAAAGGGGTTAGTAAGTCACTAAAACATTGAAGTTAATTCACTATAAAGTGAAGTGAACTTACTGTAAAGTGATGCCTAAATTTGATAGTGTTGATTAATTATTATCCTATGTGTTTATATATTGATTAATGATGTTTTTATGATTAAAATATGATTTGAAAAATGAAAAGATGAATATGTCCAATAAAGTACATTTATCATGATTTTTATGTATAATGAAATACTTAGTACATGTGGTCGTACTAACTCCATGCTTTTATCTATCTATAAAGTTATTGGTAGGTTAGGAGCTTTGAGAAGTGAAGACTTGTACAGAGTCGTTCAAGAGAACTTTAAGTATGTCCTCACTTGGCTCGAGGGATTGTAATAGACTAAAATTTTTTGTATATTCGTATTCAGAAGTTGTCACGACCCAAAACGAGCCGCGAGTGGCACCCACACTTATCCTACTATGTGAGCGAACCAACCAATCTAAACCCCAACATTTCAATACAATATAAGAACAATATAATGCGGAAGACATAAAACTCATTAACGAAATCAATTAAATAACTTCTAACATTTATCAATCATTATCCCCAAAATCTGGAAGTCATCATCACAAGAACATCTATCCTCAAATTACTAAAGCTAAGAACGTCTAAGAAGCTAAAACAAATAAATAGCTAGTCCATGACGGAATTTCAAGGCATCAAGACGTGAAGAAGAAGATCCAGTCCAAGCTAGAAGAATTAGCTCACCCTGAAATCTGGTGTGATGAAGACTGGCTAGAGTTGCGATTGAGTTGAAGACGATGGCACGTTTGCTGCACTCCACAATTAACAAAGAAAAACAAATACAAGTAGGGTTCAGTACAAAACACAATTACGGAGTAGGTATTATCAGCCAACTCAAAATAGAAAACAGTATATATCAGATAATAACATAAAACCAACCAAATACTTAACAGGTGATAGCAACACGCACAAGAATCATTTGCAACAACACCAATCACATCTATGAGGACTCAAGCCTCCACACCATACTCATTTGGGAATTAGTTCTTTAGATTGAGTATATTAGCATATTTCAAGATTCATTCTCTTTACTATCCTGGTGTCGGAACGTGACACTCCGATCCATATACTATCCTGGTGTCGGAACGTGACACTCCGATCCATCAATACTATCCTGGTGTCGGAACGTGACACTCCGATCCATCAATACTATCCTGGTGTCGGAACGTGACACTCCGATCCATATACTATCCTGGTGTCGGAACGTGACACCCGATCCTCTATTACTATCCTGGTGTCGGAACGTGACACGCCGATCCATATACTATCCTGGTGTCGGAACGTGACAACTGATCCTCTATTACTATCCTGGTGTCGGAACGTGACACCTGATCCTCTAATCTCACTACTTTAGTTCATCAAGCCTTCTTTTATACCAAGGCATCATCATTAACAAAGTAGATTTAGGGTTTAAGATTCAACAGCCTCATACTGCTAATTCATCACAATTAGAATATTCATATCATGCAAGCACACAATTAAGCATATAGAAGACTTTATAATACTACCCAATACATATCATTCGCTATTAAGAGTTTACTACGAATAGCTTAAACCATAACCTACCTCCATCGAAGAATTGTGATCAAGCAATCTACCTTCCCAAAGCTGTGTTCTTCTGCTCTCTCTGGATCGTTCGTTTCTCCCTCTCCTTGTTCTTTCTATTTTTCTTATTCAAACCCTTTTTTTTTTACCCTAATTGTCATATAATTAAGTATAAAAGATGATAAAAATAACCCACAAATTATTTCAAGGTTATCTCCTTTAACCCCCAAGTAATTAAATTATTAACATTAACCCACTAACTTTATAATTATAGCAGGAATAGTCCAAAACGCGTCTTAAAACATTTAACAGAAATCCGACCCTATTAGGGTTACGCAGCTTTTGACGGCCCGTCGTGCCTGCGACGGTCTGTCCTGCTGCTTCCATCACAAAGTTCAGAGACTCAATTCATTAAAGAGTCTGTGACGGCCCGTCATGTTTGCGACGGTCCATCCTGCCATTTTGTCGCGAAGTTCAGAGAGTCGATTTCAGTACCCAAATTTCTAAATTCTAAGTGTTTTGAAACGAGACCCCCTCGACGGTCCGTCGTGCCCATGACGGTCCGTCGTGGGATCCGTCGACTCACACAGTTATTTACCAGAATTACTCTACTGCTCAAAACGACTAAACAGTTCATTACAGAAGTATGGGCCATGTCCCAAGTTTTTTTGTGTGTTAAGATGATGAGATTGACATTTAGTATTTCCTGTTACTTTTATATGATAGAGATTCTGCAGAATATATTATGTTTTATGAAAAGTTTTAATTCTGCACTATTTTTTACTATCTATATGCAATGAATGATCTAAAAAGGTTTGTCTTAGACCTCTGACAGGTCGACGAGTCTTCGGTTACAATCCAAGATTGTAACCTAACTTCTAGGGTATGGTTTCATGTTGTGACAAGACCGCCCATACACAGTCTTCAAGCCTACCTAAGCAATCTAAAGTGACATATGGATTCCTATGCTAAAGTGTAAAGAGGGCATAAGGGATGATCTTTTCATGTCTTATCTTTGGAAGTCTAGAGATGACTCTAGTTAGGGAAGTTATTTATTTTGTGGATATGATATAATCCTTCGGTAGTCTTAAGAATTATCGGGTTGTAAATAAATAAGTACCTAATCTAAAGTGATATATGGATTCCTTTGCTAAAATGTGAAGAGGGCATAAGGGATGATCTTTTCATGTCTTATCTCTAGAAGTCTAGAGATGACTCTAGTTAGGGAAGCTAGTGATTTTGAAGACATGATATAATCTTTAGGTAGCCTTAAAAATTATTTAGGTAATCTTGAAGAGGTCACTATGGATGTTATCTTCTTGATTTACTTAAGTAGGTCTTTTGATAGCCTTTGGGAACAGAATGTCGTATGATTGATGTGTTGGTGATTTAATGAGAGTAATTTTATCCTAGGGAGTATATAGGATCTCTTGAATGTATGTGTAAGGGATTGTATAGGGTCACTTCACAACTCATTAATGTGAAAAACAGAAGTCACCTTTTGTAGAGGAATCTTACCTTTGTGTTTATGATAATTTGTAAGTATGTGTGTGACTCATTATAAACAATCTTAAGGGTTGTTTAGGTACATGTAGAGAGGGTGCATGGGCGGTCTCCCTTTCTGTTACTTAAGTAATCTTAGGATGACTTTAAGTGAGTAAATTACATGCTAGAAGTTGGTTATTCAAGTGGTTAGTAAGTCACTAAAACATTGAAGTTAATTTATTATAAAGTAAAGTGAACTTAATATAAAGTGATGCCTAAATTTGATAGTATTTATTAATCATTATCATATGTGTTTATATATTGATTAATGATGTTTTTATGATTAAAATATGATTTGAAACATGAAAGGATGATTGTGTAAAATAAACTACATTTTTCATGATTTTTATGCATAATGCAATACTTAGTACATGTGGTTGTACTAACTCCATTCTTTTATCTCTCTATATAGTCATTCGTAGGTGAGGAGCTTTGAGAATTTAAGACTTGTACATAGTCGTTCAAGAGAAGTTTAAGAATGTCCTCACGTTACTCGAGGGCATATATCTCTTTTATCATTCTTATTATAGTATTGTAATAGACTAAGTATTTCTATATTCGTATTCTGGAGTATGGGTCGTGTCCCAAGTATTCTTGTGTCTTAAGATGATGAGATTGGGAGTTAGTATTTCCTATTACTTTTATATGAAAGAGATTTTCAAGAATATATTATGTTTTATGAAAAGTTTTTATTCCGCACTATTTCTTACTATGTATATGCAATGAATGATCTGAAAAGGCTTTTCTTAGACCTCCGAGAGGTCGACGACGCTAGGTTACAATCAAAGATTGTAACCTAACTTCTACGGTATGGTTTAGGGTTGTGACAAGACCGCCCATACACCATCTTGTAGCCTACCTAAGCAATCCTCAAAGCAACTCCATATAAGTACCTTATATTAACATACAATAACATAGGTCAACAATTTATACTAAGATATCTTAGAGACATTCAATAATTATATAGTTTGACATATTTGTCTTCGACGAAACTTAGGGAACCTCATCCTAGCAGCTTCAAAGCCTACTCGAGCAATTTATGGATAGCATCCATTCAATGACCTACACGTTGTATGACTCTCCAACACTAGAATGCATATTATATGATGAGAATATACATTAACTGAATAGACAATACTTGGTAGGCATGGAATCTGAAGTCTACCCTACTCAAAGGGTGTTCTACTTTCCAGGGTTAGAAATAGGAAAAATCCTATGTAGGCACATTATTAAGGAGTATCAAGGGTTTCTTAATACTCAAATCTCAACTAAAGTAGAGTCATTCCCAAAAGCATATTCTCTAGGTTCTAGCCATGTTCTAATAGAATAATTTCAATCACAATACCAAGTATGGGTCCAATAGGGTTGCCACTCAATGGTCAATCAGGGCAGCTCATTGACTTTCTTATAAATTGTTTCATATGGTTCTACCCAACATATACCTATTTCTATCATTCATACAAAAAGTATACCATTACAACTTTCAACTTCAAGAATATCTTAACCTTTTCTAGTTTGAAGGATCCAAGTTAATGACCCTACAAACATGTTCAAGGTCATATTTCTCTCATGTATTCAAATACATGACAGAGGTGCCTAAGCCTACTAATTCAAGAGTTCATATTCACAATCTTCATGCATCAAGTAGAGGTTCATAGGTCTACCAATGCAGATACACATATTATTATCTTATCACATGTAAAATAATTTTCATGTAGTACATAGGGACAACTAGGTTTATTCTAACAAGTAGCCTTATCCACTCTTATAGAAATATCAACTTAGCCTATAATAAGTTTGATATAGTCAATCAGAGTGAATCATACTTCAACATCAAGTATAAACTCATAAACACACCATCATAGTCTACTTTTAGCCATATATTATAAACTAAAAGAACTCTAACTTTAATTTCACATATACATATATGTCACATAATCCTTCACGTTGATAACCTCTACTAGATACAACACAATAACATCACAATTGTCATAATAATGCTAACAAGGCCACATTCTTTACAATTATAACACATAAGCACCACCACAATAAGTGGACCATACCAATCAACACAATTCAATACCTATGCCACACTATAGTGAAGAGATTAGGTCAACATACCACCTATCCATCATCAACACCACAATACATTATCATTCTCAATCAATTAACTTGACAAAGGCTCTTACCAATAACCATATACACCAAAACCAATAATCAAACCATAAAATGAGACCAAAATATACAGTATGAAAATCAACAAATTAAGAGAGACTATATACAATTCTATCATATTCTTTACATAATTCAATAACCCAATCGAATATTCACAAGATTCATTAACGTCAATTCATGATCAAATAACCCATATAAGAGTAAAAAAATAGGATAGCATGAAAAGAATGGGTTCGTTGGAAATTTGATCTAAAATCATTCAATTAACATCAATTATAACATAAATCATTGATTCTAATCATTTTATGCAAGAAACCATGTCTAGAGGTCAAAATAGAGTTCATGTTTTGAGAAAGTCTTAGACAAGCATATGGAATTTGAATCCTTGAAGGGAACAGAGTTCAAGAATGAAACACCATACCTCTATGAGTATTATCCACGAAATTGATGAAGATTAAAGGGAGAATTAAGGATCCTAGACCTAACCTTGCTTCGAACTTCAATAGAATTCTAGAGAATTCGATTTGGGTCTTTGGTTTTGATTTTAAAATAATGAACTCAACTATATGTTCTATACCTATAAATTGACTTCAAATACCCAAAAAACCTTAATTAACCTCCCAATATAGTATTTTAATGCTAGGTAAATTTTCCATTATACCCCTCACTTGCCCGAGACACCTGCAGAAAATTGCTTGTGTCAAACGGCGGATAACATCAACAAAGTGTGGACCACACGACATGCCTTATGGGCAAGTCGTAGTTTTTTTCAGAGAATGATTTCTGGGGGTTTAAGATCCCACTCCTATGTTTTTATTTAACGTACCCATTGACAGATCGTAGACTAGACTACGAGGCGTCCTTTGGCACTCATTCTTGGGACAACCTTGGTCATTTTCAAGCATAAGTTTGGGTCCACCTCAAGGACCCTTAGGGTGGTCCTTGGGAAGTTGTGACCAGATGTTTGAACCCTAAATACTCTCATCTAGGTGTTATATATCTTCCCTATGAATTTGAACACCAAAAACCACATAAACACATGCAAGGCACATTAGAACACACAAGCGACCACCAAGGCAAACTTTTGAATGTCCATGACCTTCTTGGATGTTTGCCCTCTAAAATCTTCCAAACTTAACACACTGACTTCTAACACTATAATAAATTATTTTTACACCATATAAACTCATGATATACATGTGAGTCTCTACTTTCCCCTAGGTCATTTTTGAGGATGTTACAATTGACTTGTATTTTTTTACACTTGTTTCATGAAGTTTTGTCAAAATAGCATGAAAAAACATATTTCAACGAAAATTTCCTTTTAAAACATGTTTTTGCATGATTGACATACTTAGTGCTTAATTGTACTAACTCCATATTCTTCTTTATTTCTACAAGTACAGGTGGAAGAAAGTGAGCATCTTAGAGTTGAAGCTTGGGAAGTAGATTGTAGTGAAAAGGCTCTTGGTATGTCCTCATATGTTCGATGTCATGTATGTTATTTTTAGTTTCCTTTTTATTAAAGACTATGTATTAGACAATGAGTTTCTTTTCTATGTAAGGATCATGACTCAATGAGAATAAGAGGTGTCTAAGATGGCTTGTGATTAGACTAAGTTCTTCTTACATTTTATAAAAGAGTTTCTTTATTGAATTTAATGTGAAAAGTTTTAATTCAGCACTAATTTTCATACTTATGTGATGAATGTAAGATAAGAGTTTTGTAAAAGACCTACGGAAGGTCAAGTACATCGTGTGACATCTAGGGGGTACTGCCGCGTTGTTACATATATGCACATTTGTAATCAATTATAATATTTGTTTTAGTAAAAAGAAAATAGGGTTTCAGAGTTGACATTCAATTAATAAAGAAAAATGAATAAAACTGTTATTTTTCAAAAAAATTAAAACAGTAAATCAATAAAAATAGGGGGTGGGGAGGTTAGAGGATCATATTAATACTTTAGGGAGTTTTGAAATATGAGTACCTAAAACATCCACTAACTTGCGGTTATCCAATAATTAAATTATTTGACTATGAATAATGAAAACGCATACTTAAATTTAGAAAATAAACCAATCCAAATTTATAATCATTGTAGGGGGAAAAGGGAAATATTATTAAGTAACACATTTTGAAAATTTATTTGTGAAAGTCAAGTAGAAAAATTTTAAACTAATATAAAATAGTCAATTCATAATGGTTTTCTTTTGGCGAATAAAATTTTTAAACCTTAAACTTAAATTAACAAATAAAGCACACAATAACAATAATAGGCCCATGTTGGTTCTCTCCCGACAAGGCCAGCACTTGGGCCTAATTTCAGCTTTGTGCTTTGGCAATGAAATAGGATTTAGACCTATTATTCAGTTGTCCTACACTAATCTTCAAATTGGATTTTTCTTTGGGAATTTGGCCCGATTATGTCCATTTGTTACTATTGTCACGACTCGCGAGTACACCCTAGAATATATCGCATTCTCGACTCATAACACGACGTACTTGACATGTGAGAGGGCTTGTACAAGCCCTTTTACATTATTCATTGCATACATGTACGAAAATAAGTGCCAAACTAAAACGTTTCGAACTATAATAGTACTTCAAAATAACTCTCATAGTCACCAGCTTATAAATACAAGTACCCTGGGAAACGGCCCATACATGAAAATATTGAAATATCTAAGTCTATAACAATACTTTTATAAAGAAAACTAATAATAATTATGTCCTCGAATAAAACTAATAATAATTATGTCCTCGAATAAATTGAGGACATACCCCAACTTTTTTTAAATGAATACTAATCCAAGCTTCAACTTCAAAGAACTCCTCTCAAATTCCACCTACACCTTTTGAGATATACAAAATATATGGAATTAGTAATTACAATTTAATAAGTATGGTGACATGCAATTAAAATCATGCTAAAATGATATTTGTATAAACATTCGCTTTTTGTAGAAATTCCATAAGACCAGTATAAGAATCACTTAAAAGTCTGCATAAGCACATATAGTCATATTCCCAAATATAGAATATAATAACTTCAAAACATAGAAGAATAAGACTTTCCTACCAAAGGTCCTCCTAAGGCTCACTTGAGTGAGAAATGTAGCGGCGGTCGCCTATACAACCCCTTCACACACACCTAAGAGTTTTGCAATAACTCAAATATGACTTACGTGAATCTAGAGCCGAAATTGTATTTCATGCGTACCTAAGGTCCTAAATTTGTATAAAATGTGGTATTGAGAAATTTTTTAAGAGTTTATGTTCATTAGAAGTCAAACATCAATGGATAACCAAGATGTTCGACGACTAAGTCATCTATGGGCCTCATGTGTGGCTATATGCTATGTCTATTTAATAATTTAATGTGGTCCTTAAATGAGTTATTATAGTTTTTATAGGAACTGTCTAATGTTTCATGAAGTTTGTAGGTCAAATGTCCAAGAACGTCCATGATATTCGAAAGGTTTGTCCTGAAACGACCTGTGTGTCTTGGCTTGTTTCATTGAGTTTTACGTGTTTGTTTTGGATAAAATTGATGTGAGAGGTACTAATATAGTTTAAGATCATATTTGAGTTAGAATTATACGGGCAAAAAATCCTCAAGGACCATCCAAGGTTCCTTGAGAAGGACCTTTCAAAGAGCCAAAGGATGTCCTAGACTAGACTAATCAATTAAGGAAATCCACGACATGTAGGTTGGTCGACGCCCCGTCGATTGAGAGAGTGGGTAAAGACGTAGACTGGGGATCTAAGGTCCAATTTTCCAGTCTCTAAATCCATCAACAAAGACAGGACGATCCGTTGGTTGACTGACACCGTCGATGGGTAATCATTTGTGAGGTCTATCAATTTCGTAGTTCAATGTAAATTGAAAGAGTGAATTGGTAAATTCACCAAACTTCCAAATAAGAATTTGGGAGGTTCCTAAATATTATTTTGGGTATTTTAAACATGTTTATAACCCTTAAAAAATTAGAAGATTCATTTTTCAAAATCAAAAGCAAAAATCCCTTAGTAATTTTCCTATTGGAGCAAAAACTCAGAGAAGGGCATGCATTGGATATTTGAGTGGTGATTCTTCATAAATTTCATGGACTAACATCATTGTGGTATGGTTTTTGATCCTTGAAACTCTATTCACCAAGGAGCCCAACTTCCAAAGAGTCCTCAAAAAATTTTCAATGATAAACTTGTCCAATTTAATGATCTATCCATGTGTTCTTGTATTAAAGGTTTCAAAGAACTGTATTGATTGAATTGTTGTAATTTCATGATTTTAAATCAATTAACCAATGAACCAATGTAATTTATGAACCCTAGTTTTTTACTACATTATGGGTTAAGTGATTTGGACTTAATCCTTATTAATTCTAATGTAGTTTTCTATGGGCTATTAAATGTTGTAATAATTGTATTGAATTAATATCTAGATTGTCTTATATTTTTGAATATACATTGAATTGACCTAGTTTTCATTTAATATCATAGTGAAGTATTGAATTATTGGTTATGGTCAAGGGTAAAGGCCTTATCGTATTTAATTGGATGATTTAGCTATGGATAGAAGTGGTGATAATGCATTGGTTGTACGCTTCCCTAATCCTATTTATTTCATGTTAATTAGACTTCAATTATGTTATGATTTGTGCGGTCCACTTATGGTGTCGGTGTTATGTACCTTACTTGCAATTGATGTGGCCTTGTCGTCGTTACTTTATGTATTATGATGATCAGGGCCTTGTCATCACTACTTTAAGCACTATGATGATTTTTGTAGTTGAGTGATGTGATATATGAGCATATATATATCTACATTTTAATTAATGTGAAAGTATTTGTTCCTTCTATATATCATGCTAGAGTATGACTATGTCTTATGTGTGTAGTCTTAGAGTTGATGCATGGTTATACTTACTTGACTATATGAGTCTATGATGGTTATATTGATGATGATATAGTAATGTATAGGATGACATAACGATGAGACGGGTCATTCCTATGTGCTCCAAATAATGATATGCTATATTAAATAAAGAAAAGTATGTTGTGTCTTGTTTTGGTAGACTTGTGTCCCTTACTTAATATGTGTATGAATAATATGTGAATATGCGATGTCTTTACTAGGTAAGATTAGTGCACCCTTTTCATGTATGAATAAGTTACATGTGACACCTTAAATAATGTTATAAAGGTCATGTATGTGGAACTTTAAACGTATTGGTAAACTTATGTTATGAACTTGGAGGCAAGTGTCGTTATGGTATCCTTCATCTTATGAATTATGGTCTTGGGGTTGATTGGCTAGAACGAGATCCTATCATCCTTAGGAATGTAATGATGAGCTATCCATGTCTCTATTGTAAGGTAGTTCTAGTGGACCTCTTTTGTAGGGTGAACGTGATTGGGTTATGAACTAGATATGGAATCCCTTGGTATGAACATTTAATGACAATTACTCTATGAGAACAAAGGCTAGTACCGAGTGATTATGTTATGGGAAGTAGGTCTACTTGATAAAGAGAATAGAGTACAATGTAGATGTACTTGAGAATGAGACTAGAGTGTCCTAATTTTACCTTTGGCATGTATAACACCCTCATCACAGTATATTAGAACTCCGGATTATATATTTAGCTATCATGGTATATGTCGGTTATTAACTATTCTAATCATATGGGATACCTACTAGCATTAGAGAAGTTCTATGAAGTTTAGGCAGTGGTACGAGATGTTATATAGACATTGCACAGTCGGATTTGAAGGTGTTACTTAGAGTCCCTAGGTCTTGTCCAAGATGATTACTTTAATGTCCGTATGTGATGAATGAGTTTTAAATGAACTAATCAATGTAATCACTGAAGTTAAAAAAACATGTTAAATGAATAAGTACTTATCTAGAGTAGAGAAGAGGTGTCTAGTTAAGGTGTGCATGGGGCATATGAATGGTTACTTCGTATTTTACTGACATAAGTCTTAAGAATGAATCTAAATAGGGAAGATGGTTGATTATGTGAACATTATCTAAGACTTATTTAGTCTTAAAGATTATTTCCGTAATCTTGAAGGGGTCAATCATGGACGTTATCTTATTGATTTACTTAATTAATTATTTTGATAGACTTTGGAAGGAGAATGTCATATTATATATATGTTGATGTATTAATTAAGAACGATTCTATCATAGGTAGTACATAGGATCTGGTAAGTGTGTGTGTAAGGGATTGTATGGGTTGCCGCTTCACAACTCACTGAAGTGATACTTAGATTCACCTTTGGTAGAAGAAGCTCGTGTTCAAGTGTATGATATCTTGTAAGTGTGTGTTTATCACATTATAGGTGGTCTGAGGATCATTTAGATGTGCTAGTAGAGGTTGTATGGGCGGTCTCTCTTTGTCTTACTTAAGTGAGTCTTAGGATAACCTTAAGTGGTAGGACTACATGCTATGAAGTTTCTAAAGTAAAGATAAGACACTTTACTATACCGTGAAGGAACAGTGAATTGTTTTACTGTAAAGTGACCTTAAAAATGTATTAAACTGCTTAAATATTATCTTATGTGTTCAAAGGTGTTAAATGTTTTTCTTATGATTATAATATGATATTTAAGTAAAAAATGCATATTTCAAATCAATGTATGTTTTCATGTTTTTATGCATTATTCCATACTTAGTACATGTGTTTGTACTCACTCCATGAGTTTATCTATCTTTAAAGTTATTCATAGGTGAAGGTGCTTTTGGAGAGCTAAGATTTAATTAGAAGATTGTTCAAGAAAGTTGAAGTATGTCATCATTTTACACGAGGGCTGTAACACCTTGAAAATCCAAGACTCCTTGTAAAGCCTAACATAGGTGTCATAAAGTATAAACATGTTTTTAAGTACATTTGTAATGAATGTAGGTCATTTAGGAGGTTTAAGAACCAAAACATCCAAAAATATCTAGGGAGTTAGTTTAAAGGGATATAAGTGTGCCTGAGACTTTATACTAAATTTTAGGAGTTGGAAATGTACAAAAATGGGTGGGAAGGTATATATATATATACATACATGACAAAGGTATTTTTATATATACATACATGACAAAGTTATATATTCATACACATATACATACATGAGAAAGGTATTTTAGCTTACTAAGTCAAGGATTCATATTCACATTCTTCATGTATCAAGCAAGGGACATAGGTCTACCAAAACAAGACACACTTCATTGTCTGATCACATGTACCTTATCATTAAAGTAGAACATAAGGTGAACTGAGTATTCTTTCAAGTCACCTATGCACTTCTATATAAACAACAATATAATCGAGGTGGCGTTTCCCTCGAATGTTGAGGACCTGCACAACTTTAAAGAAAGGAATAATCCAAGCCTTCAACAATGTCGCCTTCCAAACTCTTCAACCATCGGAACATATATGTTTGGAAAAAAAATAGGGTTAGTACTCCAGATGTCTTTAGTATGGGATCTTTATGCAAAGTCATGTAATTCATATCAATCAACCTAACATGCTTACTATCTCAACAAGTAATACTTATCAAAAATACTTGAAACCATGATTTACTACAACCCTAATATCAAGTAATAATATCACAAGAATTAATAAGAGTCAGATATATCATAATAAGCAAGACAAGTACTCACAAGTCCTTATTAAGTCAACAACTGAAATGACCAAGCAAATCCCCATAACATTACTCAATCAAGTATCCCCTACAAGAAAAAATAACCAATGTCCAACTTTACATATCATGGATTTAGGTTTAAATTACATCATATATTAACATTACAACCCACGGCATATTCATAAATGAACTAATCACATATAGTATCGAAAATTTGCGATGTTCATCACAAAAACATCATATATTGTCATAACATAAACATGTATAAGAACCTCCTCATAAGACTCCCCTCAAGGCTAACTACTGCAATGTTTAGGTAGAGTCCCATTTCCCTAGCTAGACTAAACTATCAAACTTACTGTTCGAGTCCTTTAATTCGTTTTACCTTTTGGGACCATCTTGCTCTAACCGACATAGACCATATCTGCTTGTTTGGAATCCGGTGTCATAAAACCATACAGTGAAAGAAGGAGGACTACTTGACAAGGTACTACAAAACATGAAATATAGCAACTAAGTGTATCCACTAGCTAGTGTTCCTATAGGGGCAACATAGTTCAAGAACTAGGAGATTTAGTCGGGACCCTTTTTATGTGCCATGCATTATAGTCTCCGATATCAAAAGTAACATAGTGTTCCTACCTTCCCGATGTGGGAAGGGAAGCTCCTCTATCTAGTTCACTCGATGTTAAGCTACAGTACCTTTTTGAAATGTCTCAATGACTTAAATTATCAATTATAGCTTACTTTTATCTATAGGGTCTACCCCTTGTATAATAATCATCATCAACAGCTCAATAATAATTATATGAGTATAATACCTTTCATCACAATTCATATAAATGAGGTTAATACATCAGCATTTCATAGCATATATAAGGCACACTGATAGTTTTCACCATCCTTATATCACATACACCTTAATCAACCTAACAACATAGTCAAACCATTTCTATTCAATATAATACCACCCTATAATCCTAGTATAAGGCATCCTCAACTTAATATTACGACTTTAAAACAATTAATCACAATTAGAAATAAAGATAAAGATGTTAAGACTTACATAGTCTAGAATCAATGTCTTACCATCAACCCATAACTCAACCCCACTTGGGGAGTAACATCATCACACAATGATAATTAATAGAATAACAATCCCAATTGCATCGCTATAACACAATTCAACTTTAGATCATAAATTGAGACAAGATACATAGGGTAATTTCACATTATAATTAATAACCTAAATCACATCTCAACAACTAGCATGATAGTTCTATAATTCATATTTATTTAATATTAATAACACCATAGGGTAGTAATAAAATCAACAACCAACTCAATTGATTGATCAAAATAAAATATAGGTCAAGATCACTACGTGGGATTAGGGATGGAGTATCATACTCTTCAATTTAGACCAGACCATCAAGAATTACTATAAACAAGTTTTATTAAATTTTAATCTACTAAATATAACCTAAATAAATAATCAACAACACTATCCATAACTTCAATTTTATAATAGGATGAAACCCATAAGAAAACTCAACTTTTTTAAATCTATTTTGAAGGAACCCGTTGAGGAAAGAATCTCAAAGGTTACTAGAACCCATACCTTAATGTTTGTCAACAATTTGATGGAGAATTTGTCACTATAAGGACCCAAACCTAATTCTTGTTAGTCTTCAATGGTGATTTCATGTACAGAGAGAAATAAGAGAGAAGTAAGAGAGTTAATTTGAGAGTTGTCTTAGGTTAGTGAGGGTTAAGGGTATTTATACTGGGACTTAATCAACTTTATTAGTCTCCTTTTAGTCTCCACCTAACCCCTAAACCAAATAATTAATTATACAAGACCAAATTATATTCGAAGAAAAAATGAGACCCTCACAGATGAAACACCGATCGATGAGCTGTCTATGAGTCGATGGATAGCCCTCCCCATCTATCCTGCACTCCATTGTCTTGGTCAGAGACTGTGCAGGAGAGGGATTCCTCTAATTGTCTAAGTGTAGGATGACGGTGTCATCGACACCCTGTCGATCCACACACGAGTCGTAGCATTCACCTCTGCACTTTGTCAATAAGTTTATAGGCTGTGCAGGTGAAGGGGACTTCTCCACCAGACTATGTGTGGGACTACGGTGGCATCGAAGCCCAATCAATCCACACACGCGACGTCTTTTGTCACGTCAATGCACAAATCAAGGTAGTGTTGCATAAAACTACAAGGGTCCTGCTGAAGGGCCCTTGGTTGGTCCTTGGGAAATCGTACTTGGACGTTTCAACCATGAAACAACTCAAACACCTATTAACCACCTTTTTCACAATTTTTGTACATTTCCAACTCCTAAAAGTTAGTGAAATAGTCAAATGTACAATAACCTCCATTTAAACCAACTTCCTAGACGTCATGGACATTTTGGTTCTTAAATCTCCTAAAGGACCTATACTCATTTAATTGGACTTAGAAAAAGTACTTAGACTTTATGACACCTATGTTAGGCTTTACAATGTCTCTTTGATTTTCAAGGTGTTACATTATGATGATCATGTGTACGATTTAATAAATATGAATTATAGTTTCGTGTGGTTTTTCTTGAATATGCATATAAGTTTTATAGAAAAATGCATACTTACAGAAATGTCCTTTTCTTAGCATGTTTGATAAATATATGTGCATATGGTCTCATAGTACATTTGGATTACTAACCCCTTTATTCCCTTTATCCAAACATTTTAGGTTCCGGTCATTTACGTGTTTTGGAAGGCAACTTGAAGAAGGCAAGGGCCTTTGATCATCCGAGTAGGGGTAGGTCCTCATTGTATGAGGGAGATGCCATTATTGAGCGTAAGTTGTTTTATCCTTAAGACTCTTACATTATCTCTTTCCATTTGAGTACAATTTGTGTAAGTCAATATGTGGCTTCTTTACATAGATGTACAGCTATGCCCAAATTGTTATGATTTTAGATGGTATTCTTAAGATAATCCTTAAGGATATGTTCTATTTTACTCTTATATGTATGTGCAATAAAAATAGAAGTCTATGTAACCTTCCCATACGAAAGGTGGATGTATACTCTATACTTATCTTATTATGTGTATGTAGAGGTCTATTTAAACCTCCATATAAAAGTAATAAAAGTTTTAAATTTTCTGCTAAATTTGACTTATAAATGTGACAAAGATGTACCCAACAAAGTAATGAAATTGAATTAGATTACCATCTAACTTGGAGAATAAAATAAATAAAAAATGTAATACTTTAGTACATAGTGCCTCAAGCCTATAGAGGCTTCATTAAAAACTAATAAAATTATTCCAGCATTCTAGCTAAGACAAATAAGAAAATTCAACCCAATTTTGCATAAATAAACGCCATATAAATAAGGAAGACAATCTTGATTTTAAAGAAGACTAACATATTATGAGAAGCGTAGTGAAATCATCAGTAAACTATATAAATTTAATAGCTAAAGCATGATCACATACGAAAGAAAAGAATTACAGAATTAAAACTCATTTAGAGCTCTCAATTGATTACACAATTGAATGATACATGAGTTTATCCATATAAATACATAAAAAGAGGAAGGGAATTGCTCTGGCCTACTTAAACAACATATTATTTTGAAACTAAGGAAATATGCATATATGTCAACGAACAAGAACGCCAAATAGAACACACAAACTATAAACGTTTACATCTTAGTCCTTTAATTCAATTTAAGGTGAATGAATGAGGGATATGACATCAAACACTATCAATTAACTCGAATTTGAAAACATATCAAAATAAATTACGATTAAATGACAAAATTAAGACTAATTAGTATAATTTTGATTCTAAGAGGGTAAACTAAAGCACACGAACATAATACCTTAAGATCATGAGGAAATTAGGACAAATTGTCATTTAAAACAATAATCAAACAAATAGAATGATTTATCATCAGCATTGAAAATCCAAGGATGAAACACATTTCACACATGCCCGATTAGACAGACATGAGGAACATAACAAAAAAACGTAAGAAAGCTTGTTGGAATGGAAAAAACTAGAGCAATTTAACAGAAGTTTCACAGAACATAAACAAATATCATAAAGGGAAAAATATTTTGACTCGATAATAGACAGAACCAAAGGACTTATTTTAAAACATATGTTTACCATATGCAAACTACCGATATTCAATCAAGAAAAAAAATAGTCACAGGATAATAGCAATAAAAGATAACGATCTTACTACATTGGGGAGACTTGTGTGGAAGTTAAAAAAAACCCAAAAGAACACAATGAAGTAAAGCATTACCTATTTTGGACCCAAACATGGAACAGATAAGGTAGGAGCCGCTTCAACACCACAAACGAGAACTTCAAGAAATATAGATAATACCTTTACAACCCACACAGAACAAGAAGAGAAAATATGTATCTAAAGGTTTATATTTAGGATGATCTTACAACTATGAGAATTTTCGTTATATGATTTCTTACTAATACTTTCCCCAAATTTCTTCCAACCCCCAACAAAGAAAATAAAGTGGTATTTATAGGAAATTTGGGCTTACGTTTGGTGGGGGTGAGGGAAAGTCGAGAATATTGGATAGAACGGGCCCTATTCGAATTTTTAAAAATGCAAATTTTATCCCACAGTGAAATAATATTCCAAATGATGCCAAATTCTCAACTAATTTGGAATGGAGAGAGGGAAAGGAGGACAATTGGGATTGATTGACTTTCCTTTAACATCACGCGTCATCATCTCACGCGAGCAAGGATGAATGTATATTTTGTTTTTGAGCTGGCGTTAGACTGTTTTTATGTAAGAGGAGAAAGACAACAAGGAAAATTACAACTGCTTTGTCTTTATATTTTTTATATCTTTTGGAGACATGAAGATGACGTGAATTATAATGTAGACATTGCTCTATTTTTGTATGACGTCGTGTATTATTGTGTCCACGTCACTTTTCGAATGTTGTTAATGCTTGATGAGAACATTTCCATTGTCGTTTGATAGGAATCATCTAGGACTCTATGATAAAGCAAGAAATTGGGCTCGGTTGGGGTATTTTCTTGAATGGGAAAAGGGACGTTTGGAATTAAAAGGGAGTAATGAGAAAATAGATAAAGAAGCTGGGCATTTGTATTGGGATTGTGGGATGGTTAAAATTTGAATAAACGGCCCAACTTTGATCTCCAACTCGGGTTAAAGGGTGGGGGGAAATGTTTATCACAATTGCAATAGGATGTTTTACATTTGTATAAATATAAAATGGCTAAGTGGAGTGCAATTATAGCCCTATATAATTCACAATACAGTAGAATTGAATTTTACTTGCATATTCTATTAAACTCCAAAATGAAATTTAACAATATTAGTTAACGAGTTTCTTAAACATAACAACATGAAATAATTAACAAAATAATTTAATATTATAACCATAACTTATACTAAAGTAAATTAATAAAACACATTTCTCAAATTAAAGAAATAAAATAATTAAACTAATTAACTTAAAATTCTAAATGTACTTTAAACCAAATTAATTTTATTAAATACATTGTTAAAAATTCAATCTTCTTGAGAAGTTTTTTTGAATATTCATAAACTATGCTAATTATATATATAATTATGTAGAGACATGTTTACTATTTTTAAATTTATAATATTATTTTAAATACTTGAGAAATCATGTTGAATTTTATAAAGTTAATTGTTTCAAATCATTGGAAATTAAAAAGGCTAAAAAACAAATTTTATCGCTGAGGGTATATTCAAGGAAAATGAAATTGATGAATCCAATTTTTTCTAACCACATCTTCATCCTTTCGGAAAAGGATATTTGGTATGAACTTTAGGAATTATGATCGAACCCTACCGAAAACCTCCCCTAGCTTTTCTTGAATGATGTCTTCCAATTAGAGAGAGAAAGAAGAGAGAAGGAAGAGAGTTTATTTCGTGGGTTATGTTTAGACTAATGAGGGTTGAAGTATTTGTATCCTATTTCCTACATATCTCAGGTTATATGAGAATTTAGGCTCTTGTAGTTTGGTACGCTTGATTTTACACACTATTATGAAAGAGTTCAAAAGTTATCCCTATATCAAATTATAAAGAGACCAAAATGCTCAAAAATAAGATTTAGAGAGGATATCGGAATACAATCGACTTTTCAACATTGAGACCGCCTACGTATCCTTAAACCTTAGGAATCAGGGTTTTTGTAGTTTGACTCTATCTGTTGAAAAGAAAATGTATTATGCAACATAATTGTTTGTTTTATAGGAGTGACAAGTTAGTTGAGTATGAAAAAAAGAGGTTGGCAACCTCTTAGATATGAATGTGGAGCTTTTCACATCCATAGGTAATAATTTACACAGACATAATTTTGAAAGCTTTGGTTCATTGTCACTCAGATTGGAAATTTGCCACTACTGAAGTTGAATTTCTTGATGTGATACTGAAATCGATAAACCTAAAGTAATACTTGCATGCCTTCTAATAGGGTTGTGGTTTGATTTTGGTTGAAGTATCTCTTCAATTCGCATCCTAAGTGTTTGGAATTCCTCTTTAGATTATGTCCTAGTTCACTTCTAAGAAAAATTTCCACGATGTGTTACATCCTCTTTGGTGTCATCTACAGCTGTAGTATGTTTTTAGAATTCATCCATTTAGATGCTCTCGACAAATACTGTGACAAAACTCATTAGCATATAATGTAATTCAAATGGGGAGATAGAATCTTTATCCAATTTGAACTTAATAGATCTCCTTCGAATTTTGACGTCAACTTTCTTTCAATTGACGTAAAGAAAATAATGAGTGTATCTCATATTTTAAATATAATTCTTCAATATACTCTTTCTTTTTTATAAAAGTAATAAAACAGACTGGTGTATTACGTTGTTGGTTTCCTCGCGATTCATGAAGAGAAACCTTTCTTTAAAAATGTGGGAGGTGATTATTTTCTCACGGGGCATGAGGATTTGTCTCATGATGCATTAATATTCGCATGATTCATGTCTCTTCCTACAATGCATGACTTTTCCCGCAATGTAAAAATTGTCTGACTATCCATTTATCTTTCTACGTTGCATGAATTTTCCACTATGCATGACTCTTTACACAATGGATGAATTATATCGCAATTCATGTATATTTCCGTGATGCATGATTCTCTGCTGCCAAACGAAGATAATGCTTCACCGAGAAACGTAGGTGATTGTAACACCTCGAAATTTGGTGAGTTGAACTAGTGTGTTCTTGATTCTTTGTCAAGAGTTTTGGAGTGTCATATGAGGGTTAAAACTTGTAAAAATGGTTCTTGCACTTAGAATAGGAGTTGTAGGAGTTAAATATCCATCTACGACTCCTCAAGGACCATCCAAGGTTTCCTTGAGAAGGACCCAAACACTGACAAAAAATCTGTCAAAACATCTTGGTTCACGCTAGAAATTCATGGCTAGTAGGTTGGTCTACATCCCGTAGATAATTGTATTAGGTCAAGGCCTTTACAAGCCCGCAAATTCAAGCCTCTGTCCCAAACCACAAACTCAAATCATTTCCATTAGACCCATCCACAGTCCATGGATGGGGGTCTCGTGAATGCTTCAATTTTTGTGACTTCTATATTTAGTTAGGTGCTTTTGAATTAAGTTAGTTATTTCTTTAATCACTTAGGGGTCAGTTAATGAGTTAAATAACCACCTATAAATTCCTAGTAAACCCTAAAACTATTTTATTATCTCATTTATCATAGAACCCCCAAATTACTCTCAAGAAAATCTCTCTCTAGAAGCAAAGAAAACGAAGAAGAAGAGCGGTGACTAGGTGGAATGCAACATTGATTCAAGAGTTATTTAGGGATTTTATTAAAGGTAAGTTAATATTAATCATCAAGGGTTACTTCCACCCATAGATCCCCCGTAGTTTTCCCCGAATATAAAGTAAAAAACCCAAGTTCTAGTTAGGGTTGTGCTTGCATTGTCGTTAGGGTTTGGGTGTGAATTTAATCTAGAGTATATTACCCAATTGGATTGATTTTTCTTTGTTCAATGGAATTATGATTAATACATGTGATTTCCATTATGAACCCTTATCTAAATTAATGAATTTTGTTTTTGTGGGTTTATTCAATTAGAGGCAAAATTAAAGGTTCTATAGTGATCTTCCTATTTCAATGTCTTGAATACTAATTGATCATATTTACGATCATCTAATCTTGAATTTAAATATACTTGATTGAATAGGAATGATCTTGAATTGTGAAGTTAGAATTCAATCATTATGATCAAGTATGACTAGAATTATCTTCTAATAAACAATGTGATCGAATTGAATCATTATGATAAACTATGACTACAATTACCTTCTAATAAACAATGTGATCGAATAACTTTTAATTTAGGCATGGATCATGACAAAATTAAGTTAAGCTTAAAATTAGGGCTTGCAACCATCAACATTACAGATTTGGGATTGATGTCAATGTGATGTGAATTTGTGATGTATATTTTCCCTTACACATATCGACATGAATATACTAGGAGATTCAAGTTCTCTCACATAGAAGTATTCTACATTCACTATATAAACCTAAAGTGAATCAAAGCATGTTAGATTAGAATATATTGAAATGGTGATAGATGATCCCTTCTTATGTATCTTGTCTTTGTAAGATAAGACTAAGATAGGATATTTTGGGATTGAGGGATTACACTCTCCTAAGGATATCTTGGCTTAGCATTATCGGATGCATGTCAACGGTAGCATGAGTTAGTCATGGTGGTGTTGGATTTAGGATTTATAATATCCTATGGGTACGTTGAACTAGCATTGTTAAGATTCATTTCATGGTAGCTTGATTTGGTTTGGACAAGATTATTTCATTGTTGCTTTAGTATAGAGGACTTATACCCTCCTAAGGGTGCTAGAGAATGACATGATTAATAGAGATTTGAAACACTATTTACAGGAATAAAATAACATATTCAATGGATATAGAAAGTTTTACAGTCAAAACATTAAGGAACGACGATGAAATCTAGTATATTGTGAAATATATGCTAGTGTGCTTTTGCATATTATTGGGGTGTTAAGAATCAGAATTTAATGAAAATTGGTAAAAGGCGTTAAAAATATAGAGGAGTGTTTTTAGGATAGAAAATTACAGGTACGAGTCATTCAGGACCACCTTAAGGATCCTTGGAGAGGACAATTGCATTTGACCAAAAGCTATTAAATTGGGAGTGACCAAATGACGGACAAAACAATGATGGGTCAATAGGTCAATGGACCATCAATTGAGTCGTAGGTTCAACCTGTCACGACCCAAATCGGGGCCGCGACTGGCACCCACATTTACCCTCCTATGTGAGCGAACCAACCAATCTAACCTTAACATTTCTATGTATAACAACAGAAAATAGTGCGGAAGACTTAACTCATTAATAAAAACCAATTCAATAACTACAAAAATTCAACATCTATTATTTCCCAAAATCTGGAAGTCATCATCACAAGAACATCTATGATCAAATTACTAAACTAAAAATGTCTAAGAAGCTAAAACAAAAAAAAGCTAGTCCATGCCAGAAGTTCAAGGCATCAAAACTTGAAGAAGAAGATCCAGTCCAAGGTAGACGCATTAGCTCACCCTGAATTTCCGATGAAGTGAAGACTGGCTAGATTACTGTTGAGTTGAAGAAGACAGTCCGTTTGCTGCACTCCACAAATAACAAAGAAGAAAACATAAAAGTAGGGGTCAGTACAAACCACGGGTACTGAGTAGATATCATCGGCCAACTCAAAATAGAAAACAGTATATATCAGTTAATATCATAAATCAACTATAAAACTCAACATGTAGCAACAAAAAGTACTATAATCATCAATAAGTACTATCAAGTTCATCCATGAGGGCTCAAGCCTCAATACCATACTCATTTGGGAATTAAGTTCATTATGTGGAGTAAATTATCATCTTTCAGGATTCATTATCTTTCTTCCTCTTGTGTCGGTCCGTGACACTCCGATCCCCTACTACTATGTGTCGGTACGTGACACTCCGATCCCCTAATTCTACGTGTCGGTTCGTGACACCCGATCCCCTAATATGTGTCGGTACGTGACACTCCGATCCCCTAATCTACGTGTCGGTTTGTGACACCCGATCCCCTAATATGTGTCGGTACGTGATACTCCGATCCCCTAAATCTACGTGTCGGTTCGTGACACCCGTCCCACTATTACTATGTGTCGGAACGTGACACTCTGATCCACTAATACTATGTGTCGGAACGTGACACTCTGATCCACTAATCTCATTTTATCAATTCATCAAGCCTTCTCCGTACCAAGGCATCATCAATCCCATTACTTTAATTCATCAAGCCTTCTTTTATACCAAGGCATCATCATTAATGAAGTATATTAAAGTTTCTTTCAAGATTTGGGATTCAAGGGTTTTCATCATGCTTGTTTTATCAAAATCACATAATCATGTTCATACAAGCATACAATTAAGCATATAGAAGGGTTTACAATACCACCAATACATATTATTTGCTATTAAGAGTCTACTACGCATAACGTAAAAACCATAACCTACCTCCACCGAAGATTAGTGATGAACAAGAATTTTCCCAAGCTTTGTGCTTTTACTCCTCTTCGATCGATCAATCCTCTCTCTCTCTCTCTGTTCTATCTCTTTTTCTTATTCAAAACCCTCTTTCTTTTACCCTAATTAACATATAATTAAGTGTAAAAGATGACAATAATACTTCACTAATTAACTTAAGGTTACCTCTTTTAACCCCCAAGTAATTAGACTTATTAACATTAACCATCTAACTTTATAATTAAAGCAGGAATAGTCCAAAACGTCCCTTAAAACGTGTAAAGAAATCCGACCCAGCCTGGGATTTGCGCAACCTGTGATGGCCTGTCATGCCTGCGACGGTCCGTCATGCAGGTCGTCGCAACATATTAGAACTCCATTTTTCTCTAAGGATTCTGTGACGGTCCGTCCTGCACTTCCGTCACGACATTCAGAGAATCGTTCCCTGTACCAAATTCTCAAGAGTTAAAGTGTTTTGGAACGGGGCCTTACGACGGTTCATCGTGGCTCTGACGGTCCGTCCTGCAGGTCCGTCACAGATTACAGAGAGTCGATTTTAGTACCCCATTTTCAAAATTCTAAGTTTTCTGGGACGAGACACCCTCGACGGCCCGTCGTGCCCATGACGGTCCGTCGTGGTATCCGTCGTCTCAGCCAGTTTTTCCAGAAATAAAATTTGCTGCCCAAAACGACTAAACAGGTCGTTACAATAGATACCAATTTACCCATCGTTCGTCCTCGAACGATCAATAGAAGAAGAACAAGGGCGAAAAGAAGTACCTGAATCTGTAAACAGATGTGGGTATTTTTCTTGCATATCTGCCTCCTTCTCCCAAGTAGCTTCTTCAACCGGTCGATTCTTCCATTGAACTTTGATTGATGCAATTTCTCTCGACCTCAACTTGCGAACCTCTCTATCTAAAATAGCAACCGGTTCCTCCTCATAAGTCAAATTCTCATCAAGAAAAACTGAATCCCAACGGATGATGTAGTTTCCATCCCCATGGTATCTTTTCAACATGGACACATGAAATACCGGATGCACCCCGGACAGCCCTTGAGGCAAGGCTAATTCATAAGCCACCTCCCCTATTCGCTTAAGCACTTCAAATGGTCCAATATACCTTGGACTTAGCTTACCCCTTTTTCCAAACCGCATCGCACCTTTCATGGGTGAAACCTTCAACAAAACTTGTTCACCCTCCATGAACTCCAAGTCTCTAACTTTTCAATCCGCATATTCCTTTTGTCTACTCTGAGCCGCTAAAAGCTTTTCTTGAATAGCTTTCACCTTCTCCATGGAATCCCTCAACAAATCTGTACCCCAAGGTCTGACCTCAAACGCATCAGACCAACCAATGGGAGACCTACATCTCCTCCCATACAGTGCTTCAAATGGAGCCATGTCAATGCTGGAGTGATGGCTATTATTGTATGAAAACTCCGCCAAGGGTAAGAAGTTATCCCAAAAGCCACCAAATTCTATCACACATGCACGAAGCATATCTTTCAATACTTGAATCGTTCGCTCAGAATGACCATCAGTCTGAGGATGAAATGCCGTACTAAGATCCAATCTTGTACCTAATTCAGCATGCAATGTTCTCCAAAACATAGAAGTAAACTGCGTACCTCTATCTGATATGATGGAGAGTGGAACCCCATGTAATCGAACGATCTCTGAGATGTAGATTTTAGCCAACTTCTCTGCATTGTAGGT
>CM064967.1:49081005-49316004 GCA_032847665.1 Solanum chilense
ACTATATCTAAATAGTTTATTAAATTTTAACATTATGATAAACCCCTTAGATTTCAAGATGATTAGTAGGTATTATTTGGTTTTTTAAATTCAAATTTCAATTAAAACTTTTCAATTTTTGGAGAATTAAGATTTTTTCAAAATTATCATTTCTAGTTTTGAAGTTATCTGAAAACGACAATAACTAATGAGATGATTAGGAAGTATCATATATATTTTTTTATCCATTTCAATTAAGTACATTCAATTTTTTGGGAATTAATTGTGTATTTAAAATTATGATTTCTAATTTTGAATTTATACGAAAATGAGTAGTTGATAATACTTCAAAATGGTAATTTTTCTTAGAAAAATAATTAATTTTTTTAAATAGTAGGAATTCTATAAAGAATTTTACCAGTGAAGAAAAAGAAAAGAAAAAACAAAAGGGGTGTGACATTTTATTTTACATAGGGTGTAGGAGGTGAAGAAAAAAGAAATGAAAATGGAGGGATGATGTCACGACCCAAATCGGGGCCGTGACTGGCACCCACATTTACCCTCCTATGTGAGCGAACCAACCAATCTAACCTTAACATTTCTATGTATAACAACAGAAAATAGTGCGGAAGACTTAACTCATTAATAAAAACCAATTCAATAACTACTAAAATTCAACATCTATTATTCCCCAAAAACTGGAAGTCATCATCACAAGAACATCTATGATTAAATTACTAAACTAAAAATGTCTAAGAAGCTAAAACAAATAAAAGCTAGTCCATGCCGGAAGTTCAAGGCATCAAGACTTGAAGAAGAAGATCCAGTCCAAGCTAGACGCATTAGCTCACCCTGAATTTCCGATGAAGTGAAGACTGGCTAGATTACTGTTGAGTTGAAGAAGACGGTCCGTTTGCTGCACTCCACAAATAACAAAGAAGAAAACATAAAAGTAGGGGTCAGTACAAACCACGGGTACTGAGTAGATATCATCGGCCAACTCAAAATAGAAAACAGTATATATCAGTTAATATCATAAATCAACTATAAACTCAACATGTAGCAACAACAAGTACTATAATCATCAATAAGTACCATCAAGTTCATCCATGAGGGCTCAAGCCTCAATACCATACTCATTTGGGAATTAAGTTCATTATGTTGAGTAAATTATCATCTTTCAGGATTCATTATCTTTCTTCCTCTTGTGTCGGTACGTGACACTCCGATCCCCTACTACTATGTGTCGGTACGTGACACTCCGATCCCCTAATGTCGTGACACTCCGATGTCGGTTCGTGACACCCGATCCCCTAATATGTGTCGGTACGTGACACTCCGATCCCCTAATTCTACGTGTCGGTTCGTGACACCCGTCCCACTATTACTATGTGTCGGAACGTGACACTCCGATCCACTAATACTATGTGTCGGAACGTGACACTCCGATCCACTAATCTCATTCTATCAATTCATCAAGCCTTCTCTATACCAAGGCATCATCAATCCCATTACTTTAATTCATCAAGCCTTCTTTTATACCAAGGCATCATCATTAATGAAGTATATTAAAGTTTCTTTCAAGATTTGGGATTCAAGGGTTTTCATCATGCTTGTTTTATCAAAATCACATAATCATGTTCATACAAGCATACAATTAAGCATATAGAAGGGTTTACAATACCACCAATACATATTATTTGCTCTTAAGAGTCTACTACGCATAACGTAAAAACCATAACCTACCTCCACCGAAGATTAGTGATCAACAAGAATTTTCCCAAGCTTTGTGCTTTTCCTCCTCTTCGATCGATCAATCCTTTCTCTCTCTCTCTGTTCTTTCTCTTTTTCTTATTCAAAACCCTCTTTCTTTTACCCTAATTAACATATAATTAAGTGTAAAAGATGACAATAATACTTCACTAATTAACTTAAGGTTACCTCTTTTAACCCCCAAGTAATTAGACTTATTAACATTAACCATCTAACTTTATAATTAAAGCAGGAATAGTCCAAAACGTCCCTTAAACCGTGTAAAGAAATCCGACCCAGCCTGGGATTTGCGCAACATGTGACGGCCCGTCGTGCCTGCGACGGTCCGTCATGCAGGTCGTCGCAACATATTAGAACTCCATTTTTCTCTAAGGATTCTGTGACAGTCCGTCACCATTGTGACGGTCCCTCCTGCACTCTCGTCACGACGTTCAGAGAATCGTTCCCTGTACCAAATTCTCAAGAGTTAAAGTGTTTTGGAACGGGGCCTTACGACGGTTCCTCGTGGCTCTGACGGTCCGTCCTGCAGGTCCGTCACAGATTACAGAGAGTCGATTTTAGTATCCCATTTTCAAAATTCTAAGTGTTCTGGGACGAGACACCCTCGACGGCCCGTCGTGCCCATGACGGTCCGTCGTGGTATCCGTCGTCTCAGCCAGTTTTTCCAGAAATAAAATCTGCTGCCCAAAACGACTAAACAGGTCGTTACACAACCTTATCCAATTCTTTAAAATGTTAAAAAGGAAAACTCCATGTCCCAAACTACGGCCTAAGAGGACAATGTATGGTCCATTTGACGGCCCGTAGGTCAGAGATTCGTTGATTGGGGTCAAATTTGACTTTCCAATTTTAAGTTAAGGGATTTATTAGTTAGTTTGTGAGTTGATTAAATAAAGGTGAAAGGGTTTTTAATTAAGTTAGTTGAGGGACTATAAAATACCTAAACCTCATTCAACAAACCTAAAAACCCACAATTCCCAAACCCAAATTCTCTCCATCTTCTCTCTGTTGCGAGACCCCATGTAATAACAATTCAAAGATTGAGTAGGACTTCAAGACTTTACCATATTTCCATCAAACACTAAGGAATCCTAAGTATGGAATCTCTTCACTCTTGCGACCGCTTTCCCCAAAAGGCACTTCAAAATTGATTTCAAATGATGTCAAAAACATGGGTTTCTTTCCAATATCCGGATTTGTCTATCAAATGGATTTGATGTTTGTTTCCTTTGATTATTAATGAAAGATTATTATTGTTTATGTAACATTTAAAAAATCCAAGACGAGTCTTAAAGCCTACCATAGGTGACATGGGGTCTAAACAGTGTTCTAATACCTATTCAATGAACATAGGTCATTTAGGAGGTTAAGGAACCAAAAAATCCATTACATTCATGAACTAGTTCTAGGAGCTACTAGCGTGCCTAATCCGATTTGACAAACTTTTAGAAGTCGGAAATCCATGAAAATTTGTTAATTGGTAGTTATTAGTTGCTTAGGGTCATTTGTGGTCAAAAAGTCCAACTAAAAATCCCCTAGTCCAACAAAGGGCCCTTGTGGAGGATCCTAGTACGTAGGAGGCAACATTGCCTGGGCAGTGTACAACAACGTAAGAGAAATGACAGCTCGCGTGTGGATAAATGCGGTGTTTATGCCAATCGTAGTCCGACATTCATACAAAATATTGAAACCCTTGCCTGCACAAGTGTCTTCCAAAAACTACGAGTGTGCAGGACGAAGGGGGGACCAATCATCGACTCACAAACGGCCTGTCGATCGGGGTCTCGTCTGTGAAGGTCAATGTTTCCTGCACCTTTTAAGCTAATTTCTTTTAATTAGTTAAGGGGTTTTGTGGTAAATTAAGGGCTTAAGGGATTCCAATTAGTTTAATTAACCCCCCCCCCCATTACCATCAAATCTTCATCAAACTTTAAGGTATGGGATATAATTCACCTTTGAGACTTCTTTCCTCAAAGGGCTCCTTCAAAGTATTTTTAAAAGTTGAGTTTTCAAGTGGGTTTCATTCAATTACGAATTTGCTGTTATGGACTGAGTTGTTTATGGTTTATTTGGGATATTATGAGTATATTAACATGTATTTTAACTTGATTATGATAATTTGTGATGGTTTGATCTTAATAGAAAAACATAATCCATAACCCTTATCCCTAGGTTTGATCTTGATGTGAATTAGGTTGTAATTAATTCAATTGACTTGATTATGGGTTAAATAAAAATTATATGATGTTTATATCTAATCATGAACAAAATAGGATGATTCGTATCCTTTCATACAAGTTCTTGAGATGTGATCTAGGTTATGGAAATTGACCTAAGTATCTAGTCTTAGGCTTTGATTTAGTATTGAATTATTGTGTAGTTACTCTTCTAGCATTGTTATCATGGTGATTATTTAATTATAATGTTGTACATCTTAATGTGATTGAATTGAGGGTTTGTGGTAAGATATTGATGATGAACTATGAAGGAGACTTCGTAAGTCCTATAATCTCTATACTTTACTTCAAATTGTTGATAATTGTGATTGACCAATGATGTTATATTGGAGTAAGCCTTGTATTAGGATGTATAGTATCGGATGATGTTAAATTGAAATATCTTGACTATGTTGTTAGGTTGATTAAGAGGTATGTCTTATAAGGATGGTGATGACTATCAATGTGCCTTATTATGATTTGAAATGATTATGTGCTAGCCCCCCTTACACTCATGCGATTCTTATTGAGCTATTGATGATGATGATTATACAACAATAGACCCTAGTACCTAATCTAAGATACGATTGATAATCAAAGGCTTAAATACATTTCAATAATGGGACTTAGCTTAGAACCGAGTGAACTTAACATTAGGAGGTGATGACTTTCCATAGACGAATATTAACCCTATAGTTCTAAATGTGGTGTTGACTCCAAAAAGATGGATACTCATCGAATAAATTCCCATGAAAGGAGTTCCTAAGTGATAAATTCTATGTAGAGGGATTATACATGTCTCATAGTTCTTGAACTATGTTGCTCAAATAGGAAAACTAGCTAGTGGATCCACCTAGAAAGCTATGTTTTTTTTGTTCTACTTTGGCCGGTAAATCACCTTCCATTGGTGTAAGGTTTTACAACACCGGATTCCACACTAGACCATTCGGTCTATGTCGATTAGAGCAAGATTTTCCCAAAAGGTAATTAAAGGATTGATCTCTAACTAGGATAACCTAAGGATTCTTGCTTATTCTAGGTAGGGATATGGGACTCTACCTAAGAATTGCACTAGTAATGCTTGAGGGGAGTCTCAGGAGGATGTTATTATGTACGTTTATGTTTGTGATGATATATGATATGCATATGAAGGACTTATATATGGTTGATACTATATGATGGTTAGTTCACTTACAGATATGTGTTGGTATATATCTATAAAGTAGGATGAAATGTCTATCTAAATGTCATGTTATATGAAGTAGGATGTTAGTCATGATTCTCGTAGGGTTATTTGATTGAGTAAGGTTATGGGTATTTGCTTGGTCATTGCACTTGTTGACTTGATGGTGGTTCATAGATAATTGTCTTGCTTTGTTATAATGACATGTACTCTTATTCATGCTTATTGTTAATGTGACTTGGATGTAGAGTTACTTGAATATGTATCACCTTGTATAGTGGGAATGTTTGATTAGACTAGATTTGATGTTGTGGTATTGTTATGAGCATGCCTATGACTTAATAAATATGAAACGTTGATTGGTATAGTCTTGTTATATATGCATGAAGGTTTAAAATGAAAAATGCATACCTATTAAAATGTCCTTTTCTTAGCATGTTTATAAATATATGTGCATATAGTCTCATACTTAGGACAAGTGGCTACTAACCCCATTTTCCCTTTTTCCTCAACATTTTATGTTTCGGTCTTTGAAGGCTCATATGATAAGACTTCAAGAATACATGGATATTCTCTACCATCCAAGTGGATACGTCTTTTCTTTCCGAGGGAGATGCCAATATCTCGGTTATAAATTTTCTTTGTTTTCTAAGACTCTTATGTTCATTTTATTTTCATTTTATTATGATTCGTATAAGCCTACATGTGGATTCTTTACATTTATGTAGATCTATTCCTAAATTGCTATGATATTTAGATGTTATGAGATGAGATAATCCTTAAGACTATGATCTATCTTATATATGCATGTGCAATAAAAGTAGAAGGTTATGTAACTCGATATATGTATTATGTGTATATTGATATCTATGTAAACCTCCTAGTAGTAGTAATAAATTTTTTAAATTTTCCGCTAAATTAATCTTATGAAGATGATGATGTAAACTAAGAGGCTAGTTTTAGTCCTCAAAGAGGGCGACGACGCCGGTTACATCTAGGGCATAAACTCGGATGTGAAAAATATGGTATCAGAGTGGTCAAGATCAAGCAAGTGGTTCTAATGAGGGTCCAAATAAGAACCGGTTCTTTGCTCTTTGCTCTAGCGGTGAGCAAGAGACTTCTCCCAAGGTTCTCACCCATATGTTGAAAGTATTCTCTATTGATGTATATGCCTTACTTGATCTCGGTGCTACTTTATCCTTTGTTACTCCTTTAATAGCCAAAATGTTTGATATTTTACCCGATATTTTGTGTGAACCTTTTATAGTGTCTACTCCGGTGTGTGAGTAGATTTTTGTAAAAAGGGTGTATAGAAATTTTCCTCTAATGTTTCCCAATAGACTTTCTTATGTTGAACTAGTAGAACTCGATATGCTTTATTTTGATATTATATTTGGTATGGATTGTTTGCATGCTTGTTTTGCATCTATTGATTGTAGGATAAGCGTGGTGAAGTTTAACTTTCCAAATGAACCTGTGTAGATTGGAAGGGGGGAAACTCTATTCGTAGAGGTCGTATCATCTCTTGTCTAAAAGCATGTAAAATTATCTCTAAAGTTTATCTATATCATATTGTAAGAGTCCAAAATCTAAACTCCGAAATTCCTCCTATTGAGTCGGCCGCCGTACTGAGTGAATTTCTGGAGGTCTTCCCTAATGACCTTCAAGATATTCCAACCAAATGGCAAACTGATTTTTCTATCGATATGCTACGTGATACAAATCCCATTTCAATTTCTCTTTATGAAATTACTCCAGCCGAATTGAAAGAGTTGAAAGAAAAACTAAAGGATTTACTTGACAAAGGATTCAAACCTAGTATTTCTCCATGGAGTGCTCCTGTTTTGTTTGTGAGGTCAGTGACAATTCTTGATATCAACTCTAGTGAGGGAGTTGAGGTTGATACAAGGAAAAAGGAGATGGTGAAAAATTTGCCTAGATCTTTGACTCCAATTGATATTAGAAGTTTCTTGGATTTAGAGGGTTATTATCGGGGGTTGTGGAGGGTTTTGCGTCCATTGTATCTCCCTTGAATACTTCTACCTAAAAGTATAAGAAGTTTGAGTTGTTAGAGGGATGTGAGAGAAGTTTTCAAATGTTAAAAGATAGGCTTACTTTCGCTCTGCTGTTGACCTTACCAGAGTGTACAAAGGGTTTTGCGGTTTATTGTTAGGCATCCCGAGGGGTTTTGGGCTTGTGCTTATGCAACATGTTAAGGTGATAGCCTATGCTTCTAGGCACTTAAGGTACGTGAGAGAAACTATCCAACTCAGGCACTTGAGTTAGCGGCCGTGGTTTTTTCCATTAAAATATAAGGCATTACTTTTATGGTGTTCATTTTGATATTTTTACCAACCATAAGAGTCTTAAATATGTGTTTACCCAAAAGGAGTTGAATCTGCGGCAATAAAGGTGGCTAGAATTGTTGAAATATTATTGCATGAGTGTCCTGTATCATCACAACAAGGCAAATGTGGTTGCAGATGCCCTAAATGGTATGACTACAGGTAGTGTATCCCGCATTGATAAAGCCAAGAAAGTCTAGTCAAGGATGTGCATATGCTGGCTAGGTTGTGTGTGAGGTTGGAAGATTCTATAAATTGTGGTTTCATGGAGCATAATAACTCCAATTCATCATTGGTACTTGAGGTTAAGTCCAACATCACCTTGATAAATCAGTGCCAAGGGAGAATGTGTGTGCCCAAGGTAGATGGGATGAGGGACCGGATCCTTTAAGAAGAACATGGGTCCCGCTACTCCATTCATCCAGGTTCAAAAAAAATGTACCATGACAATAGGGAAATATATTGGTGGGAAGGTATAAGAAGAACATAGCGGAGATTGTTGCTAAATGTTCAAATTGACAATAACTAAAAGCCGAATGTCAAAATTCGGTTGTCCTATTTCAAGAAATCCAAGTTCCTACTTGGAAGGGGGAAGACATCAATATGGATTTTATAGTAGGCTTACCTCTAAATAAAAAGCAATATGACTCTATAAGGGTGGTCGTGGATAGGTTGACCAAGTCCAATCACATTATTCTTTTCAAGTCTACTTATTTGGCAGTAGATTATGCTAGGATCTTTATATATGAGATTGTGTATTGCCATGGTATTCATTTATCCCTCATACTGGATCTGGGTGAACAATTCATATCTAGGTTTTAGAGGTCATTACGAAAAGGGTTGGGTAGTAGGGCGAAGTTAAGTACTACTTTTCATCCCCAATCGGATGTGAAAGTGGAGCGTACTATTCAAAACTTTGAGTATATGATTAGGGCATGTATTATTTATTTCAAAGAAAATTGGGATAATCATTTGTCTTTGGTGGAGTTTTCTTGTAACAATAGTTTTCATTCATGCATTTTCATGGGTCCCTATGAAGATTTGCATGGGAGGAGGTGTAGGTCTCCTATTGGATTATTTGAAGTGGGAGAGCCTTCGCTTCTTTGTCCTGATTTGTTTTATAAGATATTGGAGAACATTCATATCATCATAAACTAGTTACAATAGGTTTATAGTAGCCAAAAGTCTTATGCCGATCATAGGATAAGGGATTTGGAGTTTGAAGAAGGTGATAAGGTGTATTTGAAAATTTCACCAATAGAAGGGGTGGTTAGATTTGGCAAGAAAGGAAAGTTGAGTCCTCGTTATGTCGGTCCTATGTAAATTTGAAAAGAGTTGGTAAGGTTGCCTATGGATTGAAACTTCCTAGTGAATTTGATTAAGTTCATCATGTTTTCCAAGTTTCCATGCTTAAAAAGTTTATTGGTGATCCAGAATCTATTCTTTCTATTGAGGGTCTGGTTGTCAAGGATAACCTCTCTTATGAGAAAGTTCTGGTTCAAATTATTGATAGGAAAATCAAGAAGTTAAGGAATAAAGAGGTGGTTTCCGTAAATGTTTTATGGAAGAATCACCTAGTTGAGGGTGCAACATGGGAGCACGAGCCCGACAATGAAATCCTGTTACCTCATCTATTTGATAACTAAGTGTAACATTTCAAAAATACAAAACGATTCTTAAAGACTAAAATAGGTTCCATGGGGTCTAATAAATGTTTTAAGACTTATTTTAATGTATATAGGTCATTTAGGAAATTTAGGAATCAAGACGTCCATGACGTTGAGAAACTAGTTCTAAGGGGTAGTAGCATGCCTTAGCCTATTTGACCAGCTTTTAGGAGTAAGAAACCAATCAAAACATGTAGAAGGGTAGTTAATAGTTTTTAAAGATGATTCATGGTTGAAACATTCGCTTACGCCTCCCCAAGGACAAAGCAAAGGCCCTTGAGGAGGAACTTAGCACATAGGAGGCAACATTGTCTATGCAGTATGCAATCCATGAAAACCAAGGAACAACTTGTGTGTGGAACGACGCGGTGTCGATTCCAACCGTCGTCCAACACTTAGATAAAATGGGAAAGCCCTCACTGGCAGAAATGTCGTACCAAAATAAAAAGTGTGCAGGATGGAGGGAGGCCAAGTCGTTGACTCACAGATGGCCCATCGACCGGGTTCCGTCTGTGAGGGTCAAAAGTTTTTATATATTTTAAGTTAGTTTCATTTAACTAGTTAGGGGGTTAGGTATTTAACTAGAGGTTTAAGGGAATATAATTAAGTTTA
Source organism: Solanum chilense (assembly GCA_032847665.1). Taxonomy (NCBI): domain Eukaryota; kingdom Viridiplantae; phylum Streptophyta; class Magnoliopsida; order Solanales; family Solanaceae; genus Solanum; species Solanum chilense. The sequence continues at coordinate 49,090,781 of CM064967.1, forward strand.
TTAATCCCAATATGAAGACCCCCAACCATCATTAGTCTAAACACAATTGACAAAATTAACTCTCTTCCTTCTCTCTTCTTTCTCTCTCTATTGAAAGACACCATAGAAGAGAAGGTAAGGGGAGGTTTTGGGAGATGGAAAGGAATATTTGACCATCAAATCATCTTCATATGTTGAGGCATGAGATCTAATTCACCTTTGAGAGTTTTTTCCTCAAAGGGCTCCTTCAAAGTGTTTCTAAAAATTGGGCTTTCATGTTTGTTTCATTCAATTTAAAATTTGATGTTATGAATTGAGTTGTTTATAACTTATTTAGGATATAATGAATGTATTAACATGTATTGTAACTTGATTATGATAATTTGTGATGGTTTGATCTAAAATGAAGAACATGATCCTTAACCCTTAACCCAGGATTGATCTTGCTGTGAATTAGGTTGTAATTATTTCAATTGACTTTATTATGGTTTAAATAACTATTAGACGTCGTTTTTGCACTAATCATGAATAATTTTGGATAATTTTTAGACTTTCATACTAGTTCTTTAGAAGTGTTCTAGGTTATGAGAATTGACCTAAGTATCTTGTCTTAACCTTTGATTTAGTTTTGAAATATGGTGTAGTGACTCTTCAAGACTTGTTACGATGTTTATCATTGAATAATGATTATATTATCACCAATTGAGTTGAATAAAATGTTAATTGTAAGACCTTAATGATTAATTATGAAGGAGGTTTGGTGAGTATTATCCTATTCTTTACTTCAACTTGTGGTTACTTGTTTTTCAGTTATGATGTTGTGTTAGAGTATGCCTTATTTAGGATAGATAGGATTGTATCATGTTGAATTGAAATGTCTTGTCTATGTTGTGAGGTTGATTAAGGTGTATCCTTTATAAGGATGGTTATTCAATGTGCACTATTATGATGTGAAATGCTAATGTGTGAGCCTCACATATATGAATTGTGATGAAAATATTATACTCATGCAATTCTTATTGATTATGATGATGATGATTATAAAAGGGCTGGACACTATGACCTAAAATCATTTATTATTGTTAATAAATACTGAAGGAGATTTTATTAAAGAGAATTAGCTTAGGACCGAGTGAACTTGACAAGGGGAGGTGTTGACTTCCCAAAGAGAAAGATTCACCCTATAGCTCTACATGAGATGTTGACTTCCCAAAAAGAAATATTCATCCAATAGATTCCCATGAGAGGAATCCCCAATTACCAAGTGTTATGACGAGGGAATATTCTATGTCTTATTTTTTGAACTATGTTGCCCCTATAGAAACACTAGCGAGTGGGTCAACCTAGAAAGCTATGTTTATGTTTTTTTTTACTTTTTCCGTAGACCACCTTCCATCGGTGCAAGGTTTTACAAATCCAGATTCCACACTTAGATTTTGTGGTCTATGTAAGTTGAATACATTGTTCCCAAAACTAAAATGAAGTAATAAAGTATAAACTAACTAAGGTGACTTGAGAGGTTGGACTTAGCCTAGGTAGTGGTATAGTACTCTACCTATGTCTAGCACTAGTTGGCCTTGATGGAAGCTTTAGGAAGTTGATATTATGAATGCATAGGATAATGATGTATATAGTTATAATATGATGATGCTACAATATAAATGGTATTAGATGATGATGATTATCGTTATGAACATACATTTTGATTAGGTCATTGAAGTTGGAAATTTGCTATGGTTTCTTGTTGGGGCTACTTGATTGAGTAAGATTATGGGGCTTTACTTGGTCATTGCACTTGTTGACTTTATGAGAATTCATGAGTAAGTGTCTTGCTTAATATAATATGGTTAACTCTTATTAATGGTTGTGATGTTATTCCTTGATGTTAGGGTTGTAGAAGATTATGGGTTCAAGTATGATGATATGCATATTTCTTGATTGAGATAGTAAACATGTTTGTTACTATGTATGACTTGCTTGATTATGCATAAGAATTCTAAATCGTAAAATAGCATGGTTTAAGTAAATGTTCATTTTGACATATTTGATCTTATATGTGCATATGGTCTCATACTTAGTACAAGTGGCGTACTAACTCCCTTTTTGTTCCTATTTCCCTAATATTTTAGGTTCCTATCGTTAAAGGCTTATTAGGGATGACTTGAAGAAGTATTGGATATTCTCTATCATCAATCTGGGTGGGTCCTCACTTTTTGAGGACAATGGCAATATCTTGCTCACGGAGTTGCTTTGTTTCTCTAAGACTCTTATGTCAACTCCACTTCTATTTGAGTAAAATTTTATAATCTTATATGTGGCTTCTATACATTGATATAGGGGTATGCCCAAATTGCTATGATCGTTTAGATTGTATGAGATAATGCAATCTTTTAGACTATTTTCTATCATTATATACGTATGTGCAATAAAAGTAGAAGGCTATGTAACCTTCTTATATGAATGGTCTATGTATACCTGATATATATAATTATGTGTATGTAGAGGTATATGTAAACCTCCAAGTAGATGTAATAAATGTTTTAAATTTTCCACTAAATTCGACGTATGAATGTGATTATGTAAAAAAAGAGGCTAGTCTTAGTACTCAAATAGGACGACGACGCCGGTTATTTGTAGGGGGTAAACCCGGAGGTTATTAGTTTTTATAAATAATGAAAATAATGACTAAAATTTAAGTTGTTTTGATTTTAAGTGGAATATTGCAAATTGTGCATTTTTGATTCTTTCTTTACAATGATTACAATAAAATGAGCATTTGAATTTGAAATTTTTCTCTTTGGCTTGTTTTGAGTTATGTCGTTCATTTTTTATAGTAAGCCTTTATGAAATGTTATATAGTATGATGGTGGATGGAAATATGACATAATCGGCTCAACTAAAGTATGTTGAGGTCATGTTGTTGTTGTTAGAAGAATATTCCTCATAATGTAATGTTGAACCTTAAGTGTAGTAATTGAACTTTTGAATTGCCTTGTGTTAGCAATATGATTAATATTGTTATGTATTATTAGTGGTTGTTCTGGTAGTCTTGATTTTGAAATGATTTTGGTGTCATTCAGGGACGATTTTTACTAACGGGGGGGGGGGGGGGATGTAACATTTAAAATCTTCAACAAAAGTGTTAAAGCCTACCATGGGTGAAATGGGGTCTAAACACTGTCTTAAGACCTATTTTAATGAGCATAGGTCATATAGGATGTTTATGAACCAAAATTTCTAAGAATGTCCATGCCGTTCAGAAACTAGTTCTAGGAGATACTATAGTACCTACGCCTTTTTTATGAACTTCTAGAAGTCAAAAATCCATGAAAATTTGTGGAAGGGTGGTTAATTCGTTTATAGGATGATTAGAGGTCGAAACATAAAGGTAAGAATCTCCAAGGACAAATCAAGGTCTCTTAAAGAGGACCCTGGCACGTAGAAGACAACACTTCTTGGGAAGTGTGCAACCATAGAAAACAAACGATGGATCCTTTGTAGATCTATGGGTGTCGATGATAACCGTCATGCCACACTTATTTAAAATGTTGAATCCCTTTATTGCACAAGTCTCTGACCAAAATGACGAGTGTGAATGATGGAGGGGGGGACCAATCGTTAACCCACAGACGGCCCGTCGATCGGGATCTCTTCTGTGAGGGCCAATATTTCTTGCACATTTGAAGTTAGTTTCATTGAATTAGTTAAGGTTTTAGGTGTTTAATTAAAGGTTTAAGGGAGTTCAAGTAGGTTAATTAACCCCCCATATAAAGACCCCAACCTTCATTAGTCTGAACACAACTCACAAAATAAACTCTCTACCTTCTCTCTTGTTTATCTCTCGAATTGGAAGACACCATTGAAGACAAGCTAGGGGGAGCTTTTGGTAGATTAAAAGAGGGACCATTCCACCATCGAATCTTGATGAAACGTTAAGGTATGAGATATAATTCATCTTTAAGACATCTTTCCTCAAAGGGTTTCTTCAAAATATTTCTAAAAGTTGGGTTTTCAAGTGGGTTTCATTCAATTGCGAATTTTTAATTATGAACTGAGTTGTTTATGTTTCATTTGGGATATAATGAATAGATTAACATGTCTGTTCATGATAATTAGTGATGGTTTGATCTAAATAGAAGAACATAATCCTTAACCCTTAACGCTATGTTTGATCTTGATGTTAATTTGGTTGTAATTGATTCATCTGACTTGATTATTGGTTAGATCACTATTAGATGATTTTGTTATTAAAATAATGAAAAAATCACTATGATTTGTAGCCTTTCATACTAATTATTAAGAAGTTATCAACGTTATGGATATTAAAATAAGTATTTATTCTTAAGCTTTAATTTAGTATTGAATAATGGTGCATCGCCATTCTATCCTTGTTATCATGGTGATTATTGAATTACAATGCTGTACATCTTAATGGGATTGAATTGAGTGTTTGTGGTATTATATTGATGATTAACTATGAAGAAGACTTGGTAAGTCCTATAATCTCTATCCTTTACTTACAATTGTTGTTAATTGTGATTAAGGAATAATGTCATATTGGATTAAGCCTTTTATTAGGATGTATAGGATGGTATGATGTTTACTTCATTTTTTTTTTACTATGTTGTGAGGTATATTAAGGTGTATGTGTTATAAGGATGGTGATGACTATCAATGTGACTTATTATGATATGAAATGCAAATTTCCTAAAACTTGTATACCTAATGGAGAGACAATATGGCCTTTACAGTCGGTCCTATAACTTGGGAGGTGCTTTGAAGGTCTTTCCTGGATAAGTTATTTTAAAGGAGAAAATGGAGTCTAAGGTGGAAGAATTCATCAACCTTCATCAAGGATGTATAAGTGTGCAAGAGTACTGTTTGAAGTTCACTAAATTGTCTATGTATGCTCCTACCTTGGTATCCAATCCTAGGGATGAGATTAGCCGCTTTGTGATTGGAGCGTATGATGACCTGGTTGAAGAGTGTTGTTCAACGATGCTACATGATAATATGGATATTTTTCATTTGATAGTTCATTGTCAAAAATTTTAGGAGACTATACTCAAAAAGCAAAATAGGGAATTTAAGAGGGACAAGTCTTATTAGTGAGGTACTAAGGTAGGCTTGAAATTCAAGAGAAGCCTAGGATCAAGAAGAGGGTCTCTAAACAAATTTTTTTATATTTCCATAAATATGGTTTTTAAACTTATGTCCCAAAAGGGAAGAACTGGAAACTCATTTTGTGAGAAACCTACTTGTGCCAAGTGCGGTAAAAAGCATAAGGGTGAATGCTTGGTGGAGATGTGGAATTTATTTGATTGTGGGGAAGAGGGAAATAAGTTTATGGATTGAACTAATGTTAGGAGTCAATAAAAGGAGAGTGTTGAAGATCAAGAAATTGACACTAGTTCTAATGCTCCAAAAAAGAACCGTTTCTATGCTCTACGCTCTAGGGGTTAGCGAAAGGAAACTCCCGATGTTCTCACTGGTATGTTTGAAATTATCTCTATTGATATTTATGATTTACTTGACCCCGGTTCTATTTTACCTTTTTTGGAACTCCTCTAGTAGCTAGAAAATTTTATGTTCTACTTGATCTTTTGATTGAACCGTTTCCGGTTACAACCCCGGATGGTGAGTCTACTTTTGTTAGAAGAGTCTTCAAGAGTTGTCCTGTATCTTTTTCCAATAGTGTTACATGGTGGATTTTGTAGAACTTTTTATGCTGATTTTGAGGTCATTTTGGGAATGTTTTTTTTTCATGATCGTATTTTTTCCATAGATTGTCGAACAAGCGTTGTTAAGTTTAATGTTCCTAACGAACCCGTCATAGAGTGGAATGGGGGTAAGTTAATTTCTAGAGGTCGTCTCATTTCGTCTAAAAGTTTGTAAAATGATATCTAAGAGGTGTCTTTACCATATTGTGAGGGTGAAAGATCTTCACTCCAACATTCCTCCTATAAGGTCGGTCCTTGTAGTGAAGGACTTTCCGAAAATGTTTCCGATGAGTTTCCTGGAATTCTTCCCGAGTGGGAAATAGACATAGGTATTGACTTACTTCCATGACTTGTTTGATCAACTCGAAGACCTATTAGATAAGGGTCATACTCAACCTTGTATTTCACCATGGGGAGCTTTAATGTTGTTTATAAAAAATGAGTATAGGTATCTTATGATGTTCATTGGTTATCGTCAACTCAATAATGTCACCATTAAGAAAAAGTATCCACTCCCTCGGATTGATGACTAGTTTGATCAACTCGAGGGAAAATCTACTTTTATAAGATTGATTTGAGGTCGGGGTATAATTAACTTAGCGTAAGAGGTGAGAATTTATCTAAAATGGACCCTATGAATAGAGTGTTCTGGAATTAACTATATTTCTTTTTGATTGTCTTCATTAATGAAATCTTGGAATATTCGAAGAATGAGGGTGAAAATATGGACTATTTGAGAGTTGTATTGCAATTCCATAAAGAACACAAACTATTTACCAAATATATTAAATGTTAGTTTTCGTTTTAATATGTATGATTTCAAAAATGACTTAGGTGAACTCGAGACTAACATATTTTCCATGGTTTTATAAGGTAAAAAAGTTGTCTAATATAAGCTATTAAGTTTGTGTCTAAGAGTTTAGGTGCATTGGAAGTCAAACGTCAAGGGACTACTAACCCGTTCAACAACTAAGTCGCCTATATGCATCTAATATGGTTCTATGTGTTTATGTTTTATTAATGAGGATATAAGGTCCTTAAATTATAAATTATATAATATATCATAATTGTGTCATTTTTTGTAATGTTTGGAGGTCAAACGTCTAAGAACGTCCATGACGTTCGAAAGTGTTGCCTTGAAATGATCTTGTGTCTCTAGGAATGTTTCATCCAGTTTTACGTGTTTGTTTTGGGTTAAATTCATGTGAGAGGTGATAAACTCATATACAATCATGTCTGGGTCGAAAACGTCCAGGCAAATATACCCAAGGACCATCCAAGGGTGCTTGAGGACGGACCCAAAGTGGTGCCCAAAACTATTCAAGAGAGCCCAACAAACACTTGGCAATCGACGCCCCGTGGATCAGTCGACTCCCCGTTGGTAGTGTCTCGTCTATTGAGACATATACATGGGATAGGAGAGGCATAATACCAGCCTCATTCCCCAACCACGGACCAATAGGAGGGTCGTTGGTTAAGGGACAGGCCGTTGTTTTGCGATCGTTTGTGAGCCTGTTTTCCTGTGCAGGTTCAATGGTAAGTGAGGGGTGAAACTGTAATTTCACCCCACTTCACAATTATTGTACTGGAGGTTCCTTGGTGGTCTTTTTGGTATTTTAAATTTGTTTATAACCCTAAAACACTAAGAAGATTTCATTCTTCAAAATTAAAAACCCAAATCACTTTTAATTCTCCCTAGAACTCCATTGTAGTAAAAACTCAAGGAAGGGATTGGATTGACTAATTAAGTGGATATTATACATATAATTGAAGAATACGTTTCATCAAGGAATTAATTTTGATCCTTGAAACTCTCTTCATCAAGGAGCACAACTCTCAAGATGTTTTCTAAAGTTTTAAAGTTGATTTGTAAAATTTTATGATCTATTCGTTGGGTTCTTTCATTATGGTTTATAAACGTTGAACAATGATTTTTTTGTTATTGCATTGATTAATTAAACCTAAATTACCGATTAACCCATGAGATGGATGAACCCTACTATTTGACTAAGTTATGTGTTACTTTATATTGATTTAATGTTGATGAATTCTAATATAGTTTACTATAGGCTATTGATGTAATAATCATAGTAAATTGATATCTAGGTTGCATTTGGTTGATGGATATGTATTAATTTGACCTAGTTTCCTGTAATTGTTATAATTATTATGAATTATTGGTTATGGCCATGAGTTATGGCCTTATGATATCAAATTGGGTGATTACACATTGGTTTGAGGTGTCAAGGATGATGTTGTGGTAATATGACCTATTTCCTTTATTTTCATGATCATTAGACATCAATTATTTTGTTATTTGTATGGTCCACTTATGGTGGCGGTGTTATGTGCTTTACATGCAATTTATATGGCCTTCTCGGCGTCATTTTATGGAATATGATGATCATGCCCTTGTCGGAAAACTACTTGAAGTAATGTGATTATTTGTGTAGTTGCTTATGTGAAGTATGATGATATCTACATATTAAGAAATGTTAAAGTATATGTGTTCTATTAATGTTTTGTGGTTGATCGTGTTACACCATGAATGTGTCTTTGTGTGTATACTGTTAGGGTTGACTTATATTATTCGTACTTGACTATATAAGTCTATGATGGTCATATTTATGTGGGTAATATAGTATATAAGATGACTTCGAGATGATAAGGGTTGTTTCATTGTGCTTCTAAAATGACATGTATTATGAGTTAATGTGAAGTAGGAGGTGTCTTGTCTTGGTTGACTTGTTTGCCTTGGTTGATGTATGTATGAAAGTGAATATGTGATGTATTGACTTAGGATGCTAAAGTCTCTTAGTCTTGAATGTATGAATGATATGTGACATTAAATGAAGTGAAGAGGGTCTTTTATGTGAAACCTAGAACCTAATTGTAAGGTTATGAATGTTGAAGTCGTTAGTCAAAACGATATCCTTCAATTTAAAGGAATGATAGAATTAAGGTTAATTGGATGGAACAACATCATATCAATCCTTAGGAAAGTCATTATGAGTTTCTGCTCGCCATTAGGAGGTAGCCCTAGTGGACCATTCTTTGGTAGGGTTATTGTGAGTGGCTTAGGAACTTGATATGAAACTCTATTATATGACCTTAAGTGTAAATTACTCTATGAGAATGAAGGCTAGCACCGAGTTAGTCTTGTAAGGGGAGTAGATTTAGTTAAAGAATGAGACAATATTACAAAACAAGCCCTTGATATTCCTTAACCATGTTCCTAGATGGGATGTGTCTAAGTTCTACCATTAGCAAGTAGAGCACCCTCATCGGAGTAGGTTAAAACTTCAGATTACATGTCTTACTATCATCGTCTATGTCTCTTATTGTGTATTCTTATCATACTGAATACCTATTAGCATTAGATAAGTTTTATGAAGCTTAGGTGGTGTTATGGGACTCTATGTTGACATGCACAATTGGCTTTGAAGGTATTATTGGGAGTTCCTACGTATTTTCGAAGACCAATACTTTAATGTCCTCTATGTATTGAATTTCTTCTAAATGAATTAATGAATGTATTGACCTGAGTTAAGAAAGTATGTTAATTGAATAAGTACTTATTTAAAGTAGTTAAGGGTTTTCTAGTTAAGGTGTATAGAGGGGAATAGGAATGGTCACTCCGTATCTTACCTAGATAAGTCTTAAGAATGTATCTTGTTAGGGAAGATGATGATTATGTAGGCATGATCTAAACATAGGTAGTTTTAAGGATTATTTAGGTAGTCTTTAAGAAGTCATCATGGAGGTTATCTTCTTGATTTACTTTAGCAAGCCTTTGGTATGAGAATGTCATATTGTTTATATGTTAATATGTTCAACGTATTGTAAGTGTGTATGTGGCTATTCATAGGTATTCATGAGGGTCATTTTGGTATGCTTAGGCAGGTTGTATAGGAGGTCTCTCTTTGTGTTGCTTAAGTGATTCTTAGGATAGCTTTTAGTGAGAAGATTACATGTTAGGGAGTATTAAATATGAAGAGAAAGTACTTCACTGTACAGTGAAGTGAAACTATTGTTAAATGCTTCCAAAATTATGAATATTCGTTTAAATGTTATATTTTGTGTTTCTCAGTTTTTAAATGTTGCTCTTTTTATTATAACATGATTTTTAAATTTAAAAGATAAATATTTTTAATAAATTTCAATTTTCATTATTTTCATGTATTACGCAATACTTAGTACATGTTGTTGTACTAATCCATGCTTTTATCTATCTCTATTGTTGTTGGTAGATGAGGAGTATTTGGAAAGAAAGAATTGGACCGTAGCATCGTTCAAGATAATTCGAACTATGCCCTCATTTGACATAAGGGCGTAGATGTATTTTATGTTTCTTATTGAAGTATTGTAATTTATTAAGTATTTCTATTTTAGTATTGTATTTGGGTCGTGACCCAAAAGTATTCTCGTGTCTTAAGTTTGATGATATTTAGACATTGTATTTCCTATGACTTTATACGATCAGAGATTTTTAAAGAGTATGAAATGTTTTGTGAATAGTTTTAATTCCGCACTACTTTTAATTATGTATATGCGATTAATCATATGTAAGGGCTTGTACAAGACCTCCAAGAGGTTCAATACGCCGGTTGCCATCCTAGATTGCCCCTAACTTCTAGGTTGTGGTTTTATGATGTAACAAGCTTGGTATCAACGCATAGGTTATGAAACTAGTATTTGGAATCAAAAAGTCTAATCAATTCACGTCCAGTAGAGTCTCGACCATCGGTGTGAGTCACGACACATCTATGGGAGATAGGCTATAGGATAATATATTTTCCCATCTTTTCTACTCCTATGTCATGCCGTAGAGTGAAAGTTATGAGTACTCTTTTCTTATAGTTTTCCTTTTTCAAAGAAGATGAATACGAGGAGGACACAAACTAGGAGAGTTGAGGAGAATGAGGTGCAAGAGGAGATTCCTCCCAATGTTTAGAAAGTTGAGCAAGTTCCTCAAGGTTCTCAAGATTACCAAGTCCCTATTGTATGTGGAGGTGATGCTGTCACGGAGTTGAGTAATAGAAATATTGGAGAGGCTTTGCTTGCTTTAGCACAATCCGTGACTACTCAGGTGCATTTGAGTATGGTTTGTAGGGTAAATGATGTGTAGAGAAATGGGAAATCTAGGTTGAGCGACTTTGTGAGGATGAATTCTCCTATCTTTCTTGGATCTAAGGTGGGAGAGGATCCCCAAGAGTTCCTAGACGGAGTGTACATGATTTTTAGTGCTATGGGGGTTACATCTAGGGAGAATGCGGAGTTGGCTTCGTATCAATTGAGCGATGTTTCTCAATTATGGTACACTCAATGGAAGCATAATAGGCTGGAGGAGTTCGCTTATACTGAGTGGGAAGAAATTAAGGAAGCTTTTCTTTGTAAGTACTTTCCCCGGGAGAGGAGGGAAGTTACGGTAGAGGATTTTATCAATCTCAAGCAACTCTATATAGGTGTTGAGGAATACTCTTCGAAGTTCTCAATGTTATATAGATATGACCCATCCCTTGTTTCTAATTCAATGGATGAAATCTGTTGTTTTGTAACAGGTGTCGCCGATCTAGTTATGGAGGAATGTCGTAAGGCGATGTTACATAATGATATGAAATTAGATAGACTCATGATGTATGCCCATTTGATCGAAGAGTTAAAATTTCGAACGATGTCTAGAAACATGAAAAAAGAGGTTCTAGTGACCACGAGAAATCTAGGTTTAAGAAGAGGGCCCAAACTCAAGAAGAGCCTAAAAGTGCTAAGGTGAAATTTGAAAAAGGAGGTGGTTCTCAAAATATCAAACCTACATGTGTCACTAGTGGAAAAAGGCATTACGTTGAGTGTCTAATGGGTACCTGTAGTTGCTATGGTTGTTTCAATGAAGCACATAGAGTGCGAGATTGTCCTAATATTGCTTCTAAAGGAAAAGAGGGTAAGAAAGTTGAACCTAATGTTCAAAAGGATGATGTTCCAATAAAAAGTATTTTTATGCACTCTCGACTAGAGGAGAGAAGCCAAATGATGATGATTATGAGGGTAAGTCCTTGTTTTTTCTCTTGTAGTGATATTATTTCCTTCTAATTGGGGGTGTATTGTTAGTAGATGAGACAGACAATCCTAGAAGTATGTTGCATATGCATGATGTTTAGGAGTTTGTTGAAATTGAATTTCATTAGCTTCTTGAATTGTGCATTTTATTAAGCCATGATTATTTTGTAAAGTTTGTTTATATGGTGTTACTTGCATATTAGCTTGTTTTTATCTTGAAACGCAAAAACTTGCATTTTAAAAAATTTGCTCAAAGTCATTGTAGCATTGAACTTGCTCATCGTAAAGTTTTTAGAATTTTGACTAATTCGTTCTTTGGTCTCAAATTGCTGCAATGTGGTTAGAACTGATGTATATGAATATGATATCGAATATAAAATGATTTTTCGTAATTTCAAATGAAGCATGTGAGTTTTCTAGCATGCTGGGTTATAGAATTGTTTTCTACTTTATTGTTGTGTTGTTAACCTCTTGACTATGTCAAATATATGTTTTTCTCTTAATTAGATGTTATATGGTATGATCATTATCCTCAAGTTGGATCTCTATTCTTGGAAGTGTTCGGAGAGTGGCATGTGTTATTCGAGGACGAATGTAGTCCAAATAGACGCGATTGTAAGACCTCGAAAATTACTTAGGTGAACTAGAGCATAAATTGATTTTAATGGTGTTATAAGGTCCTAAAGTAGTCTAATATATTGCATTGAGTAAGTTTCTAAGAGTTTAGGTGCATTGGAAGTCAAACATCCAGGGACGACTAATACGTTCGACGACTAAGTCACCTATGTACCTAATATGCAATTCTATTTTTATATATGTTATTCATAAGGTTATAAGATCCTTAAATGATTTATTACAGCATATATATGTAGTGTGTCAAGTTTCATGATGTTTGGCGGTCTAACGTCCAAGATAGTCCATGATGTTCGAAAGTGTTGCCTTGAAATGACCTTGTGTGTCTAGGCATGTTTTATCAAGTTTTACGTGTTCTTTTTGGGTGACATTCATGATAGCGGTTCTAAATCATATAATATCATGTTTGGGTTCGAAAAGTCCGTGCAAACATCCCCAAGGATCAACAAGGGTCCTTGAGGAAGGACCCAAACTGGTGCCCAAAACTTTTCAAGACAACCAACAATCGGTTGGCAATAGATGCCCAGTGGGTCAGTCCACGCCCCTTTATTAGGGTCTTATATATTTAAACTTATCCATAGGAGAGGAGAGTCCAAAGACCAGCCTCAGTCCCCAACCATGGAACAACAGGACAATCCGTTGGTCAAGGGACAGGCCATCATTTGGCATCCGTTTGTGTTCCTGTGTTCCTGTGCAATTCATTGTTAAGTGAGGGGTGAAAGTTTAATTTCACCTCAATTACAAATAAGAATATTTTTAGTTTCTTAGGGGTCTTTGGGGTATTTCAAATGTGTTTATAAGCCTTAAACACTTAGAGAATTTCATTCTTTAAAATCAAAACCCCAAATACCTTAGAATTCTTTCAAGAACTCCATTGGAGTCTCAACTAAAGGAATGGATTGAATTGAAGATTGAGTGGATATTCTTCATCAAGGTATGTATTTTTATCCTTGAAACTCTCTTCATCAAGGATCTTAACTCTCGACATGTTTTCTAATGTTTTCAGGTTGAATTGTCTAATTTTCTGATTTAAGCCATGGCTTCTTGCATTAATGATTTCTAAACATTGAATAATGATTTTATTGTTATTGTATTGATTATTTTAAAATTAATTAATTATTAACCCATGAATTTGATGAACCCTAGTTTTTGACTAAGTTATGGATTACCAACTTGACATTAATTTAATGATGATGAATCCTAATGTAGTTTTATGTAGGCTAATGATTGATGTAATAATTTTAGTAAATATATATCTACGATGCATTAAATTGATGACCTAGTTTCATTTATATTGTTGTAATTATGATGAATTATTTGCTATAGCCATGGGTAATGTCCTTGTGATATCGAATTGGGTTTTTTGGCTTTGGATTGAGGAGTTGAGGATAATTTTTTGGTAAGATTCCCTATTTCCTTATATTCATGATTATTACATTTCAATTATTTTGTCATTGGTATGGTATACTTATGGTGGAGGTGTTATGTGCTTTACTTGCAATTGATGTGGCCTTGTCGGTGTTATTTTAAGTAATATGATGTTCATAGCCTTGTCAGCAACTATTTAAAGTAATATTATTTTTTGTGTAGTTTATTATGTCAAGTATGACGATATATATCTACATGTTAAGTATGTGAAAGTATATATGTTCTATTGATGTTACGTTGGTGATCATGTTAGACCATGAATGTGTCTTTGTTTGTATAGTCTTAGGGTTGACGTATGTTATTCTTCCTTGACTATATGAGTCTACCGCAAAGAAAGCCTTAGATCTTTGCTTGTTTCGTGGTATGGACCAAAGCAAAGGTTCTGTTGCTATCGACACCTACCCAATTAACCAAAAGTATAATCGATCGAGACGTTGAACGTGGGGGCTTGTTCTTATTTTACCGGAGGGGGTTGAATTAGCTCCTCCCGATCGTATCTCTCCCGAGATCAAAGAAAAGATTGGCAATTTTTCTTTTAAGAGCTATCGCTGGATGGTCATATTTATGTAGTAAGATTGTTTATAGGATGACTTGTAGATGATAAGGGTTGTTTCTATGTGCTTTTAAAATGACATGTATTATGAGTTAAAGTGAAGTATGTAATGTCTTGTGTCTTGTCTTGGTTGACTTGTTTCCCTTGCTTGATGTATGTATGAAAGTGAATATGTGATGCCTTGACTTAGAATGCTAAAGTATCTTAGTCTTTTTGTATGAATCACATGTGACCCTAAATGAAGTTAAGAGGGTCTTCTTTATGAAACCTTTAACCTAGTGGTGAGGTTATGAGTGTTGAAGTCGTTAGACATAATGGAATGATAGACATAAGGTTAAACGTCTAGAACAACATCATATTAATCCTTATTAAAGTCCTAATGAGCATATTGTCTCCATTGGGAGGTAGTCGTAGTGGACCTTTCTTTGGTAGGGTAAATGTTATTGGGTTATGAACTTTCTATGAAACCCTTTTATGTAAACCTTAAGTGTAAATTACTCTATGAGAACGTAGGCTAGAATATAGTAAGTGTTGTATTGGACGTAGTTCAAGTTAAAGAATGAGAGTAGATTATAAAGCATTCCCTTCTTATTCCATAACCATGTTCATACATGGGATGTTTCTAAGTTCTACCATTAGCAAGTAGAACACCCTCATTGGAGTAGGTTAGAACGTTGGTTTCCATGTCTTGCTATCATGGTCTATGTCGGTTATTGCATATTCTCATCATATGGAATACCTATTAACATTAGAGAAGTTCTATGATGTTTAGGTGGTTGTATGGGACGCTATCTAGGCATTGCACAATAGGCTTTGAAGGTGTTATTTGGAGTTCCTAGTTCTTGTCAAAAACCATTACATTAATGTACTTCATATATTGATGTCTTCTAAATAAATTAATGAATGTTATCACTAGAGTAAAGAAACTATATTAATTTAATAATTACTTATCTAGAGTAGTTACGGACTGTCTAGTTAAGGTGTGAAGGGATCATAGGAATGGTCACTTTGTATGTTACCTCAATAAGTCTTAAGAATGACTCTAGATAGGGAAGATGTTGATATGTGGACATGATCTAAACTTATGTAGTCTTAAAGGTTATTTAGGTAGTCTTTAAGAGGTCAATCACGGACGTTATCTTCTTAATTTAGTTTTGTGAGTCTTTTGATATTCTTTGGTACGAGAATTTCATATTGTTTAGATGTTGATATGTTTTATGTCTTGTAAGGGTGTATGTATCTTATTTTAAGTATTCTTGAGGGTCATTTTGATATGCTTAGGGAGGTTGTATGGGCGGTCTCTGTTTGAGTTGCGTAAGTGAGTCTTAGGACAGATTTTAGTGAGAAGAGTACATATTAGGAAGTGTTAAAGAAGAAGAGAAAGTACTTCACTGTAACACTGAAGAATTTCACTGTATAGTGAAGTGTAGTTAATGTAAAGTGCTTCCAAAATTGTGAATAATCATTTAAAAGTTGTCTTAGGTGTTTGTAAGTTGTTAAATCTTGTTCTTATTATTCTAATATTGTATTTAAATAAAAAGATGTATTTTACTACTACATGTCTATTTTCATGATTGTCATGCATTATGTAATACTTAGTACATGTAGTTGTACTAATCCATGCTCTTATCTATCTCTATAGCTGTTGGTAGGTGAGGATCATTTGGGAAGGAAGACTTGGACCGTAGCGTCGTTCATGAGAAGTTGAAGTAAGTCCTCACTTGACTCGAGGGAATATATGTTTTTTATTTTTCTTATTGAAGTATTGTTATAGAGTAAGTATTTCTATATTAGTATTGTATATTGGACGTTTCCCAAAAGTATTCTCGTGACTTAAGTTTGTTGAGACTGATACTTAGTATTTCCTATGACTTTATATGAAAGAGATTTTTAAAGACTATGAAATTTTTTGTGAAAAAATTTAATTCCGCACTTTTTTTAATTATGCATATGTGATGAATGATATTTAAGAGCTTGTACAACACATTCGAGAGGTCAAGTACACCGCTTCCAATCTAAGATTGCCCCTCACTTCTAGAATGTGGTTTCGGGATGTGAGAAGATCAATGGAATTTATCAGTCATATTATCTCAAGTGAGGGTATAGAGGTCAACCTAATGAAAATAAAAATGGTAAAGAATTTTGCTAGACCTTTGACCTCAACCGATATTAGAAGTTTCTTGGGTTTAGCCGGCTACTATAGGAGGTTTATGGATGGGTTTGCATCCATTGCTTCTCCTTTGATTACCTTGCATAAAAGAAATTTAAATTTGAGTTTTTAGAGGAATGTGAATGAAGCTTCCAAATATTGAAAGATAAACTTACCTCTGCTCCGGTGATGACTTTACAGAAGGGTAACACGGGTTTTATGGTATATTATGATGCTTCCCGAGTGGGTTTTGGTTGTGTACTTATGCAACAACGGAAGGTAGTACCCTATTCCTCTAGACAACTCTAGGTTCATAAGAAGAATTATTTAACTTATGACCTTGAATTAGTGGCCATAGTGTTTTGTTTAAAAATATGAAGGAATTATTTGTATGGTGTTCATGTTAATGTGTATACCGATCATAAGAGTCTTTAATATGTTTCCACTCAAAAGGAGTTAAATATTCGACAAAGAAGATAGTTGGAATTATTCAATTATGACAATGTGAGTTTTCTCTACCACCCCGGCAAGGCCAATGCGGTTGGGGAGGCTCTAAGCTTTATGACCATGGGTAGTGTGTCTCATATAGAAGAAGGTAAGAAAGACCTAGTTAAAAATATTCATAAGTTTGTTATATTGGGTGTTCGGTTGGAAGATTCTCCAAATGTTGGTTTTATGGTTCATATTAACTCTAAGTAATCTTTTCTTGTTGATGTGAAGACTAAGTAACATCTTGATCCGATATTGATGGAGTTGAAGAAAGCGGTACTTACCAAGTTCAATGAGTAATTCTCCCAAGGGGTGGACGGTGTTCTTAGGTACTGAGGTAGGTTGTGTGTATATGATGCTGATAATATGAGAGGAAAGATTTTGGGAGAAGCTCATGGTTCCGGAGAATCTATTCATCAAGGTGCCAAAAAAATGTATTGTGATCTTAGAGAGGTATATTGGTAAGATGTCTTGAAAAGGGATATAGCAATATTTGTAGTTAACTGTCTAAATTGCAAAAAAGTTAATGACGAGTATCTCAAGCCGAGTTGATTTACTCAAACAATGGAAGTTCGTACTTGGAAGTGGGAAGAAATAAATATGGACTTTGTTATTTGGTTGCCTCAAAACCGGAGGCAAAATGACTCAATTTGGTTTATAGTGGATAGATAGATAAACTGCGCTAACCATATCCCTTTCAAGACTACCTATCCGTCGGAGGATTATACAAGAATATACATTGATAAGATAGTGAGATTACATGGGATCCCTTTATCGATCAAACAGGATAGAGGTGCACAGTTCACTTTTCGTTTTTTGAGGTCTTTTCAAAAAATTTTGGGTACTCAAGTGAAGCTTACAACTTCTTTTCATTCCCAAATAGATGGTCAAGAGTATCTTACTAATCAAACCTCAGAAGACATTTTACGAACTTGTGGCTGATATTCTAAGGGTATTTGGAACAATCCACTATCGTTTATCGAGTTCTCATATAATAATAGCTACCTTATGATTATTTCTATTGAACCTTTTGAAGGAATCTATGGTAGGTGATATACATTTCCGGTTGGGTGGTTTGAATTTGGCGAGCCGTAACTCTTTAGTCCCGAAATAATCAATGAAGGTTTGGAGAGGTTCAGGTGTTAAGGTATAGGTTTAAAACAGCCTATAGTCGGCAAAAACCCTATGTCGATAAGAGAAGATGAGATCTTTAATTAAATTAGGTGATATGGCTTATTTTAAGATCTCACCTATTAAAGGGGCGATTAGATTTGACAAAAAGGGAAAGTTAAGTCCGTGGTATGTGGGTCCCTATGAGTTTTTGCAACGAGTCCGAAAGGTTGCATATGAGTTGAGGGTACCTAGTGACCTAGATCCAGTTCATCCGGTATTTCATATCTTTATGCTGAAATATTGTATTGGCAACTCTGTAACCTTTCTCCTCATTTAAGGGTTAGGTGTGGATGAAATACTTTACAATGAAGAGGTTCCAGTTGAAATTATAGATCGCGAAGACAAGAATTTTAGGAACAAAGAGGTGGCCTCCGTAAATATCCTATGGAGAAACAACCTAGTTGAGAGAGCAACATGGGAGGCCGAGGCCGACATGTAGTCTCTTTGTCCTTATCGTTTTCCTCAAAATTCTAGAAAAAGTTGAGGTAAGTAATAATCCTATTAAAAATGCTGAATAAATTTTAATTTGTCTTGCTTTACTAAAATAAGAATATTTAGGGTAAAAGATCATACTAAAATGAGTTTTGATGTGAAGATGCTATTTTGCTTAACTTGCACTTATTTGTGTTCTGCATTGATAAATTCATGAAATAGCATTAAGTATGTTAATATGTCTTGAATGAAGGTTGGCACTAGTGACATTATGGTGATTTTGTGCTCATGTTAATATTAGGAAGGTCGTTCCTCATGTTGTAAGTTTGAGCTCTCATATGTGGTAAATTTTGATTTAAGTTGCTATCTGTAAATGCAATGTTTGTGTGTTGAATAGAGTTGTGAATTACTCATTTTAGTTGTATTTCATGTTGTTTATGTTTTTTTTGTTGGAATTCTAGTATTCAGTCTCTTAATTTCCCCTATAAAAGATTTTAGTGTCATCATGGAAGAATCTTCCCAAAAAAGCGATAATGTAGCATTTCGGAAGTCCATGACCTAATCAAGAGACTCACATGATGAACCAAGACTTGAAACACTATTTATAGTCTTATAAATAATGACTTTAAAGTATTTAGAGTCCAAACGTTAAGAAACGATTATGATGTCCACTGAATTGTAAAATGTGTGGTAGTGTGCCTTGTAATGTTTCAGGGGTTTTAAGAGTTGGAATCTAATGAAAATGGGGTAAAAGAATGCCAAACATATAGAAGAGTGTGTTTAGGTTTGAAACGTATGGGTACGACTCCTGAAGGACCACCCTATGGGTCCTTGGAGAGGAGCCTAGCATTTGACCATAAACTATAAAATTAATAGTGGCCAAAAAATGGACAAAACGACGAGTAGTCGATGGTTCAAAGGTCAATCGATTAATTCGTACGTCCAGCCTTAGAAAAATCTTCAGAATGAAAAAACGACCACTCTCTGTCCTAAGCCACGGAACAGCAGGATGGTTCGTGGTCAAGGCTATGGTCCATAGGTCTGGGTTTCATCAACTGGGTCGAGTTTGACTGGACAATTTTATTTTAAGAAATTAACAAGTAAGTTTGTTAATTGATTTATTAAGGGTGAAGGGGTGTTAAATTATGTTAGTCTAGGGACTATATAATATATAGACCTCATTAAACTGAACTAACACCCCAATTCCCAAACCCGAATTCTCTCCAATTTCTCTCTTCTTTCTCAATCTAGTGCAAGACCCCATTGAAGAAAAATTCGAAGCATGAGTAGGACTTCATGACATAACCTTTTCTCAGTCAAACACTAAGGAATCCTAAGGTATATAAGCTCTTCACTCTTCGGAACTCTTTCCCCTAGAGGCTCTTCAAAATTGATGTCAAAAGATTTCAAAAACATGTTTTTCTTTCAATTTTTTTAATTTGTTGTAATGACCCAAAATACACCTAATCGTTACCGACATCTTCTTCCTCGAAGAATACTAAGAAAAACTTCTAAGACTTCATCATCACATATCATAGGTCAAAAGTATGGAAAAATTAAATATTTTTGATATACGAAGTATACTTTGACTTATCGCATATAGCATATGCAGTTTATATAGACCCCTCACTTATGAAGCTTACATTGGCTTCTCACTTAACATTTAACAACGACATAGTCTTATAATTTGTCTCACATTGAACCATCTAAAGAATGAATCACAATAGTTTGGTCACAGCTCTTTGTCTATTACAATATGCCCATATAGGCTACAATGAAGTCTCGACATGAGAATGGAACAAGTGTCTCAAAAACATCGAGAAGCCTAATAAGTCTTGATAAGTGTTCCTCCCCTAGGAACTCATGAGGACTCATTAATTGACTTAGGAAAGATCCAAGTCTTCTTCTTCAATGACCATGAATCTCGTCAATGGTCCAAAACTAAAACGTTTGGGGAATAAAGGAAAAATAAGGGTTTGTATAAACATATGTACTTTGTATGATCCCAATGCATAAAAATCATTAATGCATGAGAAAAGACAAAATTTAGTCAAAACCATTCTTTCAATAAATTTAACTGAACATGCATATATAAGAAGCCTTATAATTTAATTCAACATAATAGCAACCCCACATGTAGATCTTCCGAGCAATACTTGTGCAACGCCAAAGATAGAACCCCATAATCCTAGCCAACGCTAAGTATCACATAAAGAAACTCACTTTATACATTGAACATATTTTAAAAACATGCGTAAACATCAATACTTACTCCTAGATTATCAGCATAACCATAATCATAATCATAATCATAAAAGAACACTACTAGAACCATCCCTTAGGATCCCACATGTGCAATGAGCAAGAGAAGTCCCATACGTTCCCTCACCCTATGTAGTATCCTTCAAGACAACCTTAATAAGATTTAGCATGCATACTTGTTCATTAATTTTACAATAGGTAAATAAATTCAATAAGCGACATGCGACCATGTTAATTACATGGAACTCAGTGTTCTACTCCCACATCGAAAAGAGAGGGTTAGCACTAGGCTTATGTGTATCAATTCGTATGTATCTATATAGGTGGATCCACTAAGCTAGAGTCCTTTGTGGGCAAATAGTTAAGTGTCAATGAGATTTTTTCTAGAAACTTTGACTTACTAATGTGGAGGTTTCCAACTCACGAGACACCACATAATTAGGGTATGCGGACTTAATAACGTCAGGAAACACATGTGGGAAGTCATAATTACCAATGTGGGACCTCCATCTCATTTACATGCCCTTTTGGTGCTAAGGAATTATTCCTTTAGTAATCATCATACTCGTTATACAAGATCACAATAGTCTCCTCTAGACCCCTTTATGAACATCTTATCATAAAAGCTTATTGGTATTCATAAGTAAGAACTATCTTTTTACTTTATAAACCACATATAAGTGAGTAAACCTTTCAATTAACACTTAATTATAAGCATGAGAAACTACTTTCAATCATATAATTTTCGTATCATATCATAGATACATAATTAAAGTCTGATTTAATTTCTTAGGGTTAAGGCTGAGGAATTTCTAGCACCAACATCACAACCGCACATTACACATAGGATCATTACTATCAAAGTATCTCGTAATTCACAATTGAATTAAAGAATAACCAGTCAACTTACATCTTTGTCCCTTACAAGAACCTTTATACTCCCATTACCAAGAATACATAACCAATTACATAAAGAAGGTAAATTAAAGAAGCAAATACATAATTAAGAACAATGTAGTCCATCTACTTGTTCATCCTATTTACAATTCACCATTCCAATTAAAGGTTTTCATAGAATTAGGGGAAGGACATGGAAATCTCATACGTAATCATAAATTAACCATCAATATATACTTAAACAACATTAATTCATAATATTGTTCTTCAAAGAAGACCCATGTGTAGAGGAAGAACTTAAAATTGGGGGATTAAGAAATCATCTTTTGGAGGGTCCTCTTGGAAAATAATTCCAAGTTTGAAAGAAACCATAGGTTCGAGATTATAAAACCACGAATGTTTGATGGAAAGATGAAGGCATGATCCTTTTCATGGAGCTCTTGTGGTCTTCAATGGATGTATGGAGGAAGAGAGAGTTTGGGATAGATGAGAGTGATTTTTTATTTCAATTTTGAAACTTTATTTGGGTGTTAAAAATTGACCTAAAACATTCCCTAAGGCCTTATATAGTCACCCATTAAATTACCTAATACCCCTCACTTAAATGGGTATTTTGTGAAGTCAAAATGTTTAAAGTACGACTTATATGAGTCTAGGAAGTGGTTGGGCGTCGGGGTCAATTTCATGATTTATTTTTTATATTCGGGTTAAGACAGTAAGCCTCGTGTAGTGCCTGCATCTCGTGTCCAAGTTCAAATCTCCCGGTGATGGCTGCACTCACTCAGGAGCCACCAAAATCCTGCTGCACATAGTCATTTTTGGCAGCCTGCTCGCCCAAGATTGGATCCTCTCGAAGGACTCTTCCGGTTGTCCTTCGAGTCTTTTGACTGTAGTTTTTGATACTCTATTATAATTACCTATTTAAAGTCATTTTAAATGTTTTAGACTCAATATAAACCTCCCAAACCTTCACACAAAATGGGGGCGTCTACTAACTCAATTTAGCTAGTGTTGGGATGTCAAGGCCTTTCTTTTTATGCTATGGCTTCAACACTTCTCAAAAAAGTTATTTACACTATTATAGGTCTCAAATATGTATTATACAACATATGAGGCCCTAGTATGGGTCATGAAAATTATGGGGTTTTACAATATCCCCCTTAGGAACACTCTTCCGCAAATGATACCTTAAACCTTCTATTGGCAAAAACGAATAGACTCAAGACTAGGAGCCAACCCACCAATAAAATATAATGAATCACAACTCATAGGAGGAATTTCAACACCTTTCAACATATAGTTATAAAATTGAGGCAAAGGAAATTAATCCACAACTCAAGACATATAATAGCTCATCATTTACATCGCATAAGGAAAAACTACCTTCTCCATTTCAATATGATCTCAAAATGAACAATTTCAAAGAATTGACATGCAAATTTCTGATCATACTCCTCTGCTGGTAAGAAACTTTTACGGATAAGAAGTGGGCTTACTTAGTAAACCTACCCACTATTACCCAAATGGAGTCATGTTGTCTACGCATTCGAGGAAAATCTACCACGAAGTCCATGTTGATATCTTCCAACTTCCATGTGGTGGTGTCAATATCTTTGGTTAGACCATCCGGGCCTTGATTCTCGGTTTAGGATTGTTGATAATTTGGGTACCTCGACACGAACTTAGCTACCTCCCTTTTCATTCCATTACACCAATAGATATCACACATGTGACGATACATCTTGGTGGTCCTCAGATGTATTGAATATCGGAGCTATGAGCCTCATCAATTATTTTCTCTCTTAGACCATCGACATCCAATAGATATAATATTTCTAGGTACTTAAGTACCCCATTGTCCCCTTGGGAGAAAGATTCATATTCTTGTTAAGGACCGATTCTTTCAACTCCATCAATAGAGGATCAAGATATTGCCTGGACACATCCACCACTAGAGATGACTTTGAGTTATGACGGACCATGAACCACCCTTTGAAAATTCTTCTAGTCGGAACCTAACGGGGGGAAAACCTATGAACCTTTTTCACCAACTCTTTCTTTTCATCACCCACATGAGCCACACTACCCATGGACACATGGCTCAGTGCATCCGCTAAAACATTGGCTTTCTCGGGATGATAAAGGACACTCAAGTCATAATCCTTGAAAAGTTCTAACCATCTTATTTTTGTTAGATTCAAATATTTTTGAGTGAATATGTATTGAATACTATTGTGATCGGTGAACACATAAACATGTATCCCATAGATATAATGCCACAAAAGTTTCAAGGCAAACAACACTGCCACAAGCTCAATGTCATGAGTTGGATAATTCTTTTGATGTGGTTTGAGTTTCCTATAGGCATACCCTATAAATTTTCCATGTTGCATAATTACACACCCTAGACCCACTCGGCAGGTATCACCATAAATTACAAACCCTTCGGTACCCTCCATTAAGGTCAATACTGGAGCGGAGGTGAGTCCATCCTTCAATAATTAGAAGCTCGTTTTACATGATTCCAACCACTCGAACTTGGAATCTTTTTGGGTTAAGGACATATATGGAGACGCTATGGATGAGAATTCCTCAATAAACCACCTAAAGTAACAGGCCAACCCTAGAAAAGTTTGGATGTCAGCAGGACTTAAATGTCTATACAAATTTAAACCACTTCTATCTTTTTCGGATAAACCTCTACCCCTTCACTAGAGACAATGTGACCAAAAAATGCAACTGATCTAATCCAAAATTCACATTTATTGAACTAATAAAAAAGTTGGTTATCCTTGAGAACTTGCAAAACTCCTCATGATAAGTCTCACTCCTACAGTATTTCAAAATGTCATCAACGAAGACAATCATAAACAAATCAAGATACTTTCTAAAAACATAATTCATAAGGTCCATGAAAGACGCTTGGCATTAGTTAGACCAAATGAAATAACGAGTAATTAAAACTGACCATATTTTTCTGGAATGCCATTTTTGGGATATCAACCTCCCTCAGTAAAAGTTGGTAATAAGTCGATCTCAAATAAATCTTTTAAAATAAACACACTCCTTGAGTTGATCAAATAGGTCATCAGTCCTAGGGAGTGATTACTTATTCTTTATGGTGACTTTGTTTAATTGAGATAGTCGATACACATTCTCAAAGACCCATCCTTTTCTTCACAAACAATACCGGGTCACCCCATAGAGATATTATTGGTTAAATAAAAACCTTAGCTAGTAAATCCTTGTGTTGAGCCTTTAGTTGTTTCTACTCGGTCGGGGCCATAAAATAAGAATGGATTGAAATAGGTTGTGTATCTGGCAACATGTCTATTCCGTAGTAAATTTTCCATTGGGGAGAAATTTTGTGTAAGTCATCGGGAAAGACCTCAAGAAATTCCCTCACTACGGGTACCGACTCTATGGGAGGGACCACGGATTAAACATTCTATATTCTTACTATGTGGTATAGACAACTCTTTGCAATCAATTTTTGCATGCTTTTGGACATGACTACCCTTGTCCTACAATCAATAGAGGCAAAGAAAGCATGCAACGTATTCATTCCCAATATGACATCAAAATCAAGCATATCAAGTTTTATCAAGTCAACAAAAGTAACTCTATTAGGCAATGAAATAGGACAACCTTTATAGACTCTCCCAACCACCACCGAATCACCCACCTAGATAAGGTTTGTCGAATATGTCGGATAGTATATCAAATTCATGTCTACTAGAGGGGTCACAAATAAAAATGGAGCTCCCAGATAAAACAAAGCATATATATCAAACAAAAATAATTGTAACATATCGCTAACCACATCCCGTGAGATATGTTGATCACTTAAGAATTGGAGAGCATAAAAGTAATTTTCTTCGGAGCATCCAGATATGGGGTACTTGCTTGAGCTTGAGAATTTTCCTTTTCTTAAGATTTCATCGAGTGCAATATCTCTTCGTATGACCACTCTTGCAACAACCATATCGATTTTCCTTGCAAACTAGACACTTAGCAATATTTCTCTTATCACATTTTAATCAAAGAGGCTTCGCCACATAAGAACTTCCACATTTTACCTTTTGGAGCTGTGGAGTAGACAACTTACTCCTGTTGACCCTTGGAGAATTAGAATATCCTTGATTGGAAATCCTTTTCATGAACCTTGTCTTGTCTTGAACCTCAAATTTATTCTTAAAATAATTCCCATCTTCGACTCTTACATTCTTTTACTCCCTACCAACTTGCTTAAGCTTTTGTTCTTCAATTTGTCCAGCATAAACGATAAGACAAGAAATATCCATAAAAAGAATCAACATTTCTTTCCTACACTCATTAACCACAAGATCAGATATCCCTATAACGAATTTGTTCATTTTATCTCTAGAATCAGCAACCATAGTCAGAGCATACATGGATAGTTGAGTGAACTTGACGATATACTCTTTCATGTTCATAACTACTTGACTATGCTTGATGAATTCTTGAATTTTACACTCCCTTAGTTCAAAGTGAAAGAACATATCAACGAAAGCCATCTTGAAAGCTCCCCAATTCATCCGGTTTAAAACTTCGAAAATCCAAGACGTGTTATAGAGCCTAATGTAAGTGGAGTAAGGTTTATATACTGTTTTAAGGTCCATTATAATGAATATAAGTCATTTAGTAAGTTTAGGAACCAAAACGTCCAAGAACGTCCATGACATCCGGAAACTCGTTCAACGAGGTACTACCATGCCTTAACCTATTTGACTAGCTTTTTATATGTCGGAAAAAGATGAAAATTTGTGGAAGGGTGTATAACATGTTTTTAAGTTTATTTATGGTCAAAAGTTAAAGTTACAACTCCCTATGGACCAAAAAAGGTCCCTTGAGGAGAAGCCTTGAATTTTGGGGTCAAGACTGCCAGGGCAGTGTTCACCTACAAAGGGAACTGACGAAGCGTGTGTGGATCTATGGGGTTTCGATTCCATATGTCGACAAACAAATTGCAATATTTTCTAATGGTATGGTTGGAGCACTGTCTTCACTCATCACCGAAGTACAACATGAAAGGGGTGCAGGGTTGGTAGACTCACAGACGGACCGTAGGTCTCATCTCGTCTCTGAGAACATAATTTTCTTCACATTTCAAGTTAGTTCAAATTAATTAAGGGTTCAGTTAGTTTTTTGTGGTTAATGGTAGTATAATTATGTTAATTAACACCCAATATAAAGACCCCAACCCCATTAAACTAATCTAATTTCTCATAATTCACAAACCCAATCTCTCTTCCTTTTCTCTTGTCTCTCTAGTGAAGAACTCCATTGAAGACCAAGTTAGGAGAAGGTTTAAGGGAAGCAAAGATTGAAGTTTCACCATCAATATTCATCAAATATTAAGGTAGTTATATCTTTCACCTTTGATACGTCTTTCCTCAAAGGGTTCCATCAAATTGATTTCAAAATTTGGGTTTTCAAGTGGGTTTCATCCAATATCCATATTTATGTTATGAATTGATTTGTTTATGATTTATTTTTGATATGATGAATATATTAACGTGTATTCTAACTTAATTATGATATATCTTGATGGTTTGGTCTAGTTTGAAGAAGATGGCCTTTAACCCTAAACCCTAGGTTATGATCTTGATATGAATTATCATATATTGGTTTAGTTGACTTTGTTATTGGTTTAATTACTACTAGATTATGTTTTTATATGAATAATTACAGAATTATGGTTATTTATATTCCTTCATGCTAGTTCTTGTGATGTGATCTAGGTTAAGAACTATGTTGTGAATTTGACAAAGTTATCCTGCTGAAACTATGAACTTATATTGAATAGTGATGTAGTGATTCTTCTAGTCTTTTAATCATGTTGTTAATTGACTTAAGATTATTTTATACCCTAATTGGGTTGAATTAAGTGTTTATGGTAAGACCTTGATGATGATTTATGAAGGAGAATTGGAAAGTCTTGTAATAACTATTCTTTAATTCAATTATGGTTAAATTGTGACTAAGTCATGATGTTGTATTGGAGTATGCCTTATATTATGATTTATAGGGTTTGTATGATGCTAAAGTTAAATATCTTTACTATGGTTGTGAGGTTTTTGCTAACATTTATATGATATAAGGATGGTGAATTATTTACCAATGTGCCTTAACATGAAGTGATATGTAAATGTGCTAACCTAACCTATGTGAATTGTAATGAAAGGATAATTCTGATGCAATGCTTATTGAGCTATGATTATGATGATGATGTTTATCCAAGGTTTAGGCCCTATGACCTGCATTAAGCTATGATGATTAATAAATACATTAAACACATTTCAAAAAGAAACTTAGCTTAGAACCGAGTGTACTTGACATTGGAAGGACTTGACTTTCCATAGAGGAAGATTCACCCTATATTTCCACATAAGGTGTTGACTTCCCTATGAGGGATACTCATCCATCCTGATTGCAAAGTGGTATGTAGAGGGAATATACCTATATCTTTGTTCTTGAACGATGTTGCAAACATAGGAAGACTAGCTAGTTGATCAACCTAGAGAGTTACGTTTACTTTTTTTTTACTTTTTCCAGTAGACCACCTTCCTTTGTTGTAAGGTTTTACAACACCAAATTCCACACTTAGCTCTTGTGGTCTATGTCAGTTAAGTAAAGTGTTCCCTAAACTAAGACATGCACTAGTTGCCTTGAAAGGAACTTTAGGATGTTGTTTGTATGTATAAATATGCTTATAACAGTACATGATATGTATATGATGACCTTGCACATTGTTGATACTATATATGGATTGGTGTCACTTATGAATATGTGTTGGTATACATTATTATTATATGATGATATGTATTATTAAATGCTATGTTATGGGAAGTAGGATGTGAGTTATGATTCTTGTTGGGACATTGATTAAGTAATGTTATGGGTCTTTGCTTGGTCATTGCACTTGTTGACTTGATAGGGGTTGTAGGTAATTATCTTGCTTTAGTTATGTTGTAATGAATTCTGTAAAAACCCTAAAAATCGATATTGTATGTATGCTTAATATGTCTAGAATGCCTACGATTAGATCGGGTTCACACAGATTGATGCTCGTTGAACCAGAACTCTGAACACTTGCGAAATCCAAGCCAACTAACTTAGGGAGTTAGTTGATCTAGGAAAGGTTTGGTCAAAATAGTAGCCGAATATGAAGATTTACACAGCTGAGTCTTTACCAGATTTAAAAAGGGGAAATCATAAGTTTCGAGGGTCTAGGGGTAAAATGGTCTTTTCAAGGATAAGGGTAGTATCATAATTACCAAAAATATGAAACTAATTATTTAATTAGTAAGGTGAAGAAGTATTTTGGGTATAAAGGGTCGAAATTGCCCATTAGGCGAAAGCTTGCTCCACCCGGGTTCGAACATAGGTGAGAGCTATGATTTAACCTGAATAATTATATTGGTGAATTAATTTAATTAATTAATACTTAAATACTTATTTAATAAAAAGTAAAATCATATAATTATTATTAATTAATTAATTAATGGGGCGGGTCGACCCGGAGGGACCCGTTTTTGCGATGGAGACGTCACGAGTTCGAACCTCAACGAAAGCAACATTTAAGTGGATTAAATTAATTTTTATTATCTGATTTTGTAAGGGCATTGTGGTAATTTCACCAAACTAATTAAATCATATTTTTAAAGTTTGAAAGAGTCCTAGTTGACTAAGTCTAAACTACACCTAATCCTAAGTCACTCACTTCTTTCACGTTTATCTCTCTCTCCTTCACGTGTATCTCTCAGTAATTTCACACTTTATTTCTGGCTTCCAAACATGATAAAAAAATCATAAAACATAATTTCTTAAAATATGAATATTTTGAACGCAAAACACAAACGAGAATTATTTTAGAGAACATAATTCTATTTTGAAACTAGGGTTGTTCCCGTGCTTGTCGATCTCCTTTTCCCTAGAATCCTTCTGGTTTCAATTGGAAATATGTTAGAGATCACGTTGTTGGTATGTTTTATGGCAGTTTAAGTATGATGTGTGATTTTCGTGATAATTTATTCATGATTATGTGTTTGGAATTGTCAGCATGTTAATTTATGCCAACCAAAAGTATGTGAAAAGTAATGTTTGTGCAAATGTTTGTGTAAATCATGATGAGTAAAGGTGGTGTAATGTTGATGGATTTAATGGTATTCATAGCTGAATATAGCCATAAAAAAATAATTTAAGATGCACGAAATGATTCATAAAACATCCTAAGATCTAATGAACAAATGATGATAACAAGGAGCTAAGTTGGTGAACAAATTTTCAGCATTTGGTAGGTTGGGTTCGGCCAATCAAAGTGGTATAAAATGAAATGAAAAATGGATTGGAGGAGACTAAATTTCAAGCTTCATGGAAACTGTAGTCTTGGCCAACTTTTTAAAAAAAGAACTTCGTTTAATTTTTTTAGAAAAATTTGAGGTCATTGGAGATTGAACCCATGACCTCACCAAATGGAAATTTTCATAAAAATTTCGTGAGAAAAATGCAAGGAAAAATAGATGTTGTGAGTACGGATTGAACCCACAACCTCTTGAATGGATGAGAGAGTTAGGAGAAAAATGAAGGAGAAAATAAATGTGGAGTGTGGGAATTGAACCCACAACCTCTTGGATAGTTGAGAAAGTTAAGATATTGAACCCACAACCTACGTGCCTTAAAATGAAAAATGAGAGGAGAACAAGAAATAATATGATGGGGTTGATGTGGGTCGAACTAGGGTCTTCCGAATCTTAAAAATGCAATAGTTAAATTTAAAACAAGATTAAGTGTTTTCAACGGATTTGAAATTGGGCTCCCTTTCCCAATTTTGTATTGGCACATAAGTCATACATAATTTTTTTTTAATGAATTTGCCTCTAAAGATCGAATTCAATACCTTTGCATGTCTACAAGATGCATAAGTCCTATACAACATAATACTGGGTAAACATGAATCACTTAGACAAACTACGAATGAAGCCTAATGGCTTGTATGTGTGGACTCATAAGTCTAGCATACGTTTAAAAGTAAGTGAGCCTAAGATGTATGTGATTAAATGATCTAATCCTAGAAGGGTTAAGTAAGAGTGTGAAACACACTAAATGGGCAAGTGCATTGTCATATGATATAATGAACATTCACAAGAAGGGGTGAGTAATTATGAAAAGAAATGTGTTAATGTTAATAAATTGGGTGACAATATGATAGGAGGCTAATGTGAAAGATGAGAGCAATCTCAAATGAGCCTACGTAAATGTTACCAAAACGTATTAACCTATGTGAGTTTAAAGTTAATGAAGAGACCACTCTCTATTAACACTCTAAAAAAGTATTGAAGTTAATGCATACTTAATACTATTGATGACATCAGAAATCATCTAATGAGCTATGATGTCCTCATACTAGAAACTCTGCTTCCATGATGTATGAGGTTAATGTAATGGTAACTTTATACTGAGCACCGATAGGCTAGCTATGAGCGGTGATGTCTTCCTTTTAAGGAAGGGCGAAGGTTCACGTAACTCTAATGAGATGACATTGTCCGGCATGCGGGTATGCGGTCTCCTTATATCTCCTATTCGTTGAACCTACACTGCATATATAGGGATCTAGCAGGGTTCTACTCCCTATATACGCTAGCACGTTTGAGTCACTTTAGCCGGTGATTCCATATCTTTTCAGTGTGGGGCAGACACTGGCTTTCATGATGCTCAAATCATCTATGTCGGTTAAGGTTAAAGTTCCCAAAGAAATAATGGCTTCATCCTCAAATAATGCACATAATGAAATGAACGATACCAAAGGTGTTAGGATATGATAATCAAGAGGTTATCTAAACTTATGTAATAACAGTAGGTTATTCTTCGTCATTGACCAACGAACCCGATGAGAGTCTTAAACTACATCCTCAGTGTCACTGGTGGCTGGACTACTATATGAAAGAATGAATATCATGTACATATGAATGAATGAAGCAAACTCTGTGTTTGTTAAAGAAGGATCCCTAGTTAAGGTCCGATATGTTTATCCCTCATTTTGGGAAGTCTTAATGTCAAGTCCGTGATTCCATGGTCTTATGACATAGGAAATAATGATATGAACTATGTGATATGATATGTGAAATATGTTATGTGTTGTTTGCAAAATGATAAGTATGATGATGCATGTTACTCTCATGGCATGACTTTCCTAATCCAAAATGGGCAAGTCCACTTACTTGACATTCCATAGTTCATACTGATTGGAAAGAGCTTTTCTTAATCACGCATGTTCTTGGTAAGTGCTTGCATGTACCCATACATAGTAAAAGTGTGTACTAATCCCATACAACTCTATACTTTTAGGTGCAGGCACAGGCCGACTCTAGAGCTTACAATATGATGCTGCAGCTATCCAGACGTGGAGCATTAATCCGAACATAATAGGCCCTTATTATTTCGAGAATGCTTTTGCATTATATTCTACGTTAGATATAGGTTTGAGTTAGTGGAGTATGTTCCACTAGAGTTTATTTCTTACCTTATTTCAAACATTGTATTGTTGCATTTTGGCAAGTATACATTTAATGTAGTTTGCAACTATTTCTTTAATTTGATGATCTTAATAATAGATGGTTGATTGTGAACGTTTATGTGTTTAAGTAGAATGTCTTTATTAATGTTAAGTAACAAAAAGTTCAAATTTTTCGCTAAAATTAACCTTGATGAAGTAAATATGACGTATGTAGGCTTGTCTGCGATCTTTGAGAGGTCCACGACACCGGTCTCGTCTGTGGTCTAGACTCCTGTCCTGACAAATTCTTATTCATGCTTTATGAGTTTATGACTTGATGGTACAGTTGCTTTGACTATATGTCTAATTTCATGATATGCATGTAGCCTTGACTAGTAAGATTTTGTTGTTATTGTGATGTACATGCCTATGACTTAATGACTATATCTTCTAAATTTGGTATTGTCTTGTTGAATGTGCATAAAAGCTTTCGAAGTAAATTACATACTAATGAAATGTACTATTTTAGCATGATTTTACGATATGTGTGCATATGGTCTCATACTTAGTACAAATGATGTGCGATCCCCATTTATTAATTTCCCCAACATTTTAGGTTCTGATTGTTGAAGTGCTTTCGGAGACGACTTGAAAAAGACTTCGATCTCGTGATCATCTAACTAAGGTAGGTACTCGCTTTTCGAGTGTCATGCCACCATCTAGCTAATGACGTTCAAGTTTATATGTTTCTTTGTTTTCCATTTATTATGAAACATTACATAGCCCATGCGAGGCATTCTTACATTTATGAACGGGCTATGATGAAGTTCTTAAACACTTATTAGTTGGTTATGAGATGAGACGGCTATTCTTACTATGTTATGTTATATTCTATATATCTATGTGTAATAAAAGTAAAAAAAATAAGTAATCTTCTTATACGAAGGATCTATGTATAATCGATATATATATATATATAAATTATATGTATGTAGAGGTCTATGTAAACCTCCAATTAGAAGCAATGAAAAGTTTTAAATTTCCGATAAATTTGAACTATAAATATAATGATGTAAGATAAGAGTTATTCTTAGTACTCAAAGAGGACGATGACGCCGGTTAGGTCTATGGTGTATTCCCGGATGTGACATCCGTCTTTCTATAACTGGACTTTCATCCTTCCGTTTCTCATACCATGTTTTTGCTACGTCTATAAGTTGGTAGGCAGTTAGTTCCGCCTTTTCTTGAGAACACACCCCCATAACATAGAGGACTTTAAACAATTCATTAACAAACCCTTGTGGGTCCTCCTCCACCTTATAACAGTAGAATGTAGGGGGATTCATCCTTGTATTATCCCTAATCCTTGAAGCGGTGGTTTTATCATTGGGGTTCATTTGCACCCTTGTATCCCTAGCACTTTGGGTAGCCAAAACTTGAGGCAAGCTATGTATGGACGACCTACTCTCAATATTAGACTAAGCCCCTTCTTCAATAGGAACTTGAGGGTTTTGAGGAGCTTGAGGGAGAACCACCTCATTCAAAATCTCCTCTCTGCCCCTGCGAGCATTGTTCCTCCTTATATTCATTGCCTATAGGCACAACGATTAGAATAAAGTACTGAATATAGATATTACTCTTAGGCACGACTAAGGAATAACAAAAAAGTGAAAGTTCCTAGGCATAATATAGTCTCTGATTCATAACTGTCGCACACTTCACAATTATGAAGAAGACCCTACATAGATGTGTTTAGTGAGACATCAATCCTAAGATTTACTTTAACACAATGCTCTGATACAAAGTTCGTAACAACCCAAAGTACACCCTAGTTGTTACCAGCGTCGTCGTCCTCAAAGAGGATTAAGACAAGCCTCTTAGAATTCGTCATCACATATCATAGGTGAAAAGTGCAGAAAAATTAAAAGTTTTTTTATATAACGAAGTATACTTAAACTTATCGCATATAGCATATGGGGTTTACATAGAACCCTCGCTTATGAAGTTTATACAGACTTTTTACTTAACATTTAACAACAACATAGTCAAATAGTTCGTCTCACAGTTAACCTTCTAAAGAATGAATCACTATAGCCCTTTGTCTATTACAATATGCCCATAAAGGCTACAATGAAGTCTCAACATGAGAATGGAACTAGTGTTTCAAAACATAGACAAGACTAATAAGGCTTGATACGTGGTCATATCCTCGGATCTCATGAGGACTCACCAATTGATTAAGGAAAGATCTAAGTCTTATTCTTCATTGACCACAAATCTCCTAAATGGTTCGTACCTAAAATGTTTGGGGAAAAGGGATAAATATGGGTTAGTACAAAACATATGTACTAAGTATGGTCCCTATGCATAAATATAACTAATGCATTGGAAAAGGCACAATTTAGTCAAAATCATGCTTTATATATGTTAAACTCAACATGCATATATAAGAAGCATATTAAGTCAAATCAAAATATAGCAACCCCACATGTAGATCGCCCGAGCAATACTTGTGCAATGCCAATGATAGACTCGAATAATCCTAACCAACGCTAAGTATTATATTATGCAACTCACTTCATACTTACAACATATTTTCATGACATGCTTATACATCAATACATACTCATAGCTTATAAACATAACTATAATCATAATCATAATCATAAAAGAACACTAGTAGAACAATCCCGTAGGATCCCACATGTGCAATGAGTAAGAGAAGTCACATACCCCCCCACACCCTATGTAGTAGCCTTAAAGAAAACTCTTTTGAGTGGTCCCATGCACTTGTTTATTACTTTTACATTAGGGAAATAAGTGCAATAAACGACATGAGACCATGTTAGATAAATGTAATTTGGTGTTCTACGTCCACACTGACAAGAGAGAGTTAAGACTTGGCTAATGTGTAGCCATTCATTCACAGCTAACTCCACTAAGCTAGAGTCTTATGTGGCATACAAATAAAGGTCAAGGAGATTGTTGCTAGAAACCTTGACTTACAAACGTGGAGGTTTCCATATCATGAGACAACACATAATTAGGAAATACCGACTTACTAACGTGAGGAAACCCATGTGGGAAGTCGGACTTAATAACACGAGATCTTTATCTCATTTACATGTCGTTTCTGTGCTAAGCAATTATTCCCTTTATAACACTTTGAAAATGCAAGACGTGTGGTATATACTAACATATGTAACATGAGGTCTAAGTAATGTTTTTAAGTCCAAATTAATGAATATAGGTCATCTAGGAAGATTAAGAACCAAAACGTTCAAGAACGTCCATGACATTCGGAAGTTGTTTCAAATGGGTACTAGCGTGTCTTAGCCTATTTGATTAGCTCTTAGGTGTAGGAAACTTATGAAAAATAAGGAAAGGGTAGATAATATGTGTTTAAGTTGTCTCCTAGTCAAAAAGTCTAGGTACGACTCCCCAATGACCAAAAAAGGTCCCTTGAGGAGGACCCCTGCAGTTTGAGGCAACAGTGCCTGGTAGTGTGCATCGACGACGGAGGCAACAGTCCGTGTGTGGACTGACGGGGCGTTGATGCCACCATGTCCCACACTTAGACAACTCAAGGAAACCCCTCTCCTTCACAATCTCTTAACTTACCTACGGAGTGCAGGACGGAGGGAGGCCAGCCCGTAGACTCATAGACGGCCCGTTAACGGGGTTCCGTCTTTCAGGGTCTTGAGTTGGTGCAAGTTTTAAATGTTAATTAAAATAATTAATTATGTTGTTTAGGGATTATTTAGGGACTAATAGGATATAAATTAACTAACTTATCTCCCATATAAAGGAACAAACCCCAATTAACCTAATTATAACTCTCAAATACAAACTCTCTTCATTCCCTCTTCCTTCTCTCTCTACTTGAACTTACCATTGAAGACTATAAAGGTAAGGGGTTGAGGGCTTGAAAGGGAAAAATTCACCATCAATTCTTCATCAAAAGTTAAGGTATGAGATGTAGTTCACCTTTGACACTCTTTCCTCAAAGGGTTCCTTCAAAATGGATTCACTACAAGAAAAACAGTCAATAATGAAGGGAAAATTGGTCCCTAAAAGTGATATCTAGTCCATAAAGGTCCATATTGACCATAAAATCTAGTCGCCTTCCCATCCCTATAACCTCCGTCGCAAATAGTGATTAAGGACGGGATATATCAGCCGGTCCTTAAATAGTTTCTGGACTGTTATAAAATTGGTCCCTAAGATTGTTTTAGGGATTGCATTTTTGTTTCGTAGTAGCAAAATGTAGTCGTAAAAAAAACTTTTAGAGACCATTTTTTTTTGTCCTTGCGTACAAGACACATTAGTTTAGTGGGATTTTAAGGCCCAACTAATTCTTAGTTTTGAAGTTGTAATAAAAAAATTATTAGAAAGAATCAAAGTCACATATAAAAATTTATCATACTCTGCTTTCATATATACATGTATGTATGTAAACACACAATTTATTACAGCAATCACGTCACAATTTAATCTAGCTACTACTTCACCAAAAAAAACTATCATCCTTTATACAATAATACAAAAGTATATTGCTTGTTGGTTTATAAAGTAGACAATGTTTTCTTTAGATCGAGCACCATCAGTTCCTCCATTTGAAAAATGTAAAGGCTAACATGTTATTTCGAGCAATTCTAGGTCCTATTTCCGTTCAGTCCATGTAGGAGAGAGACCAGCTTCTATTACATTAGGAAAATATGGAATTGTGATATTGTTTGCTATTACAAGTATCGTCACAATATTGTGTTCAGAGAAACCACAAGTTTAATGCACCCCCAGAGATCAAAGATATAAAATTTGGCCAATGTGTGATCAGTTTAATTTTAAAATGAAGGGAGCTAATTTTCACAATTAAGATGATACATAAGCATGTTTATCCTAGACACCTTGTGCAAAATGCATAGGCTAATTAATGTTCAATTTTAATTTAGCTGCTATAAACTGCTTACACAAAAAAGTTCAATTTTCACAATACAACGAGTAATATAATTTATAGTATGTTTTTACAGTGTAACTCTAGAATCTAGAACAATTTCTCAAAGTATGCAAGTTATTGTGACCTCAATCAAAGAATTTTAGAGTTCAAATTATTTAATGTTTCTCATATTCACCATCATAAAAGTATTAAATCTTGTCAGTTTAATTAACACATTCATTACTAGTTCAATAAGACTTACTAAAGAACACAAAAAGGAAGCATCATTATGTGAATATGTTCAATAATTAAAAGGAAGCAAGTGGTTTTTGTTCATTTGAGAAACTCTTAAAAGAATCAGTAAGAAGGAGTGTTTCATAACTCATAGTAATGAAAGTTTAAACTTCTTATATAATTTTCCACATTATATAAGAAACTTCTTGTTGTAGCTCCTATAAATATTAAAAAGATCTAAATGTATGTTTTATATTGTCTTTCGATCTTAAAAGACCAAATAGTGATTTTTAGTTGTTTCAAGTTGCACAATAATTATCTCAAAAAATGTAATCAATAAGGAAAAAAGTTTCACAGTAACTCATTGAAGAAGGTACTTGCCTACTCTTCAAAAATTCTGTAGAAGTTCCAAAGATGTGATCAATTTTTCAACACTGCAGCCAATAGTCATAACCACTAAATTTCCGTAATTAAGATTAAATGATAAACAAATAATTTCAGTTATGAACCCTCTGCAAAAACACTAACCCATACTCTTTAAGATGAACTTGTCTTGTCCTGATGAAATGCTAAAATCAAGAAAGTTCTTATGACTTCAAGAAAACAAAACAGACAGAATTTAAATTATGATTACAAAATCAACATATCTTTTAAAAAAGACCAACTACTACTTGAATTATTTTTCAAACAAAACATTAAAGTTTACGTGAAAAATTATATTGTTAAAGTGACACATATTTTGCAATTAAGAAAGTACTTCCAAATGTGCATATGATAAGAATAATATTTAATCAAGTAAATAACTCCGGATTACTCATCAACATGTTCTCATGAGGTACTTTTGTTTTCTATGAAAGAACACTTTAGATAATTAAATGAGTAGTGATAAAAATTTCGAGCTTAATGATTTTTTTAAATAGTGCATTATACTATTTAATAAGTGTTAACTTCACTAAATTGGTTAAATAGTTTTGAAGACAATAAGTATAGTGTAATCTCACGTACTTTTTTAATTCAAACAATTTACCTCATAGTAAAATTCATAAATGTAGCTTAACCTCATCTATCCATGCAAGTCTCAAGAAGACTAATGGGTTTTTCAGATCAATATCGTAGTTCATATGTATGATATCAATTATTATCATATCTACTTTCCCTTCAGATCAATATCATAGTTCATATGTATGACTTCGATTTTTCTTATATCTGTTTTCGCTGTTAAAACATCTAAGGATTTACTCTTTAAGGGAAAATTTACTAAATCAATGTGCAAGATTGAACATGAACTAATTTATTGCTTTGAACATACTATAGAAAATATAAAGTTTTGTTATCTGAATTTTGAGTATGCTCACTCACCATACGCAAAGGATTTAAATACAAGAGTGTGTTCTGTAAATTTATTTTTTTATAGGAATCAAATAATTAACGGTAAATAGGTTCATGCCCCAACCCTCTTTCCCCTCAAAGTCCTTTTCAATACCTAACTCAACCACCATTCCTAACACAAAGCCCAATACTCCAAGTAGCAGAACTCATGACAAAATAATCAATATTAAGTAAAATCAATTTATAAAATCGTAATTCTCAAACAGTCATTATTCTTCAAGTATAAAATTTCTCGTTTTAAATCCAATAAGAAAAAGTTGAAGAAAATAGACAAACCTGTTCAAATATTCATGTCTATTCAGCAAAATTGTGAATATTCAACCACATTGCATAGGTTGCGATTGATATTCTTATCTTGAGAATGAAATTTGAAAGAATCCATTATTTTTGATATACGAGCTTTCACGTAGCAAAAAATGATAGTGAGGATACGGTTTTATTAAATATGGATTGAGGTTGTTTATAAGTACTTTTATTTTGAATTTTTTTTACTTTGTAAGATATAGGGACGAGATTCATTTTCGCTTTCGGACTTGATCAGAACTCTTCGCTAAGTTGGGAGCAGAAATAGCTAGTATATTTTTAGGGACAAGATTATAGCACTGTCGCTAAATGTTGGTCTTTAAAAAGCAGTTTTCTTGTACTGATTTCAAAAGTTGAGTTTTCATGCGGGTTTCATCCAATTACGAAATTGATGTTGTGAGTTGAGTTGTTTATGGTTACTTTATGATATATTGGATGTATTAATTGAACTTGATTATGGTTAATTGTCATGGTTTGATTCAAATTGTAAAATATGTTCTTTAACCCTTAACCCTAAGTTTGATCTTGATAATAATTGGGTTGTGATTGATTCAATTGTCCTGCTTATGGGTTATATCACTATAAAATGATGTAGTTATCATAATCATTATCAAATTAGAGTGAATTTTTGTCTTTCATGATAGTCTTGAGAAGATGATGTAGGTTAGAAGGTGAGTTGACCTAGGCATCTTATTTTAAGTATGATCTAGTATTGAATTGTTCTATAATGTTTATTCTAGTCCTGTTATCATGTTGAATATTATTATGATGTTGAACATATAAATTGGCTTCAATTGAGGTTTTATGGTAAAGAGTAAATGATGAACCATGGAGGAGACTTGGCAAGTCTTGGAATCTCTATCTTTACATCTAATTGTGGTTAATTGTGGTTAAGTCATGATGTTATGTTTGAGTATGTCTTATATTAGGATGATAGGGTGGTATGACGTTGAATTGAAACGTATTGACTATGTTATGAGGTTGATTAAGGTGTACGAGATATAAAGATGGTTATAACTATTAATGTGCCTTGATATGCTATGAAATATTAATTTGTTAACCTCACTTATATGAAATGTGAGTAAAGGACTTTACTCATTGCAATGCTTATTGAGCTATTGATAATGATGATTATACAAGGGGTAGACTTTATTGCCTTAACTTAGCTATGATTCATAATTAAAGGCATAAAGACATTTCCATAAAGGGACTTGGCTTAGCAGTGAGTGAACATAACAATGGGAGGTTATGATTTCCCAAAGAGGAAGATTTGCCCTATTCTATATGAGATGTTGATTTACCAAAGAGGAATACTCATCCATTGGATTCCCATTAGAGGAGTCCCCAACTACAAAGTGGTATCAAGAGGGAATATAATATCTCTTAGTTCTTGAACTATGTTGCCCCCACAGGAAGACTATCTAGTGGATTCACCTAGACAGCTATGTTTATGTTTGGTTCTACTTTGGCCGGTAGACCACCTTCCATCGGTATAAGGTTTTACAACACCAGATTCCGCACATAGATAATTAGGTAAATGTCAGTTAAGGCAAGTGTTCCCTAAATAAAAATAAATTAATGATGTATAAACTAACTAAGGTGACTTTAGAGGTTTAACTTTCCCTATTTAGGGGTATGGGACTCTACTTATTCCTTGCACTAGTTGACATTGATGGAAGCTTTAGGAAGTTGATATTATGTATGAATATTATAATTATGCATATGATGATAATATGTTGATGCCACAATGTAAATGACTATATATGATGATGATTATTCTCTTGATATATCTAGTTTGATTAAATTATTAAAGTTTGACATTGGTTATGTTTTCTTGTTAAATCTACTTGTTTGGCCAAGGTTATTGAGCTTTAACTAGTTATTGCACTTGTTTATTTGATGAAGATTCATGAGTAGTTATTTTGCTTATTATTATATGATTAACTCTTATTCATCCTTGTGTTGTTATTCCTTGATTATAGGGTTGTAATAAATCATGGTTTCAAGTATGTTGGGATGCATTTTACTTGTTTGGGTTAGTTAGTATGTTTGGTTTATTGGTATGACTTGCTTGGTTATGCATGAGACATATTGTAAGACACCAAAAAAGATTTAGGTAAATCTAGAGCCGAACATTGTTTTAATGGTTATCTAAGGTCCTAATTTGGTTTATAATGTGTGATTGATGCAACTAGGTAAGAGTCTAGGTGAATTAGAAGTTAAACATCAAGGGACGACCAAGACGTTCGCATCTAAGTCACCTAAGAGCATCATATGTGGTTTTATGTGTTTATATGTGATGCACGAGCTTATATAATTTTTAAATGAGTTTATATTGTGATTAATGTCAGTGTGTCAAGTTTCGTGAATTTTGGACGTCGAACATTTATGACGTTTGAAAGGTTTGACTTGAAATTACCTTGTGTGCCTAAGTTTGTTTTGTCGAGTTTTACCTGTTCATTTTGGATGAATATCTTGTGGAAGGTACTAATATCTTATACACACATATTTGGGGTTGAAATATCCGGGAACGAATTCGTGTAGGGGTTAAAACATCCGAGAATAAATTCATGTAGGACCCACAATGGTCCCTATAAGAGGACCCCAACATTTGAGGTCAGCTCTGCGAGGCAGTTGCCAAACGACGGCCTAACTGACGGCACGTCGACCATGCAATAGCCCGTTGATGGGTCTTGTCGATGGAGCCAACCTGCCTGCAGGTTGAATAGCTTCTGAAGAAATCCATGAAACCCCATCGACGGGACATGGGTGCGACCACAGACCGTCAATGCTCACGTCGATGGGTCTGTGTATTTCTCCCAAACTTATATTAAGTTTAGCGGTGAAGTTGTAAATTCACCCCAAGCCCCTATAAGTCATTGGACGTTTTTTTTTTAGGTTTAATAGTTATTTTAATAGTATATAAGTCATTAAACTCTCACTATAACCCTAACACCTATATCAAAACACATTCCCTCAAAAGTTTCTCCAAAAACCTTTATGTGAGTTCAAAGTGAACATAGAGCTTGAAGATGGGTATTCATTGGAGTTTATTCTTCATATTGCTTTGGATTCTTCAAATAATGTATTGGAGTTCTTCATCTAAGGCTTTCTATCTCCTTAGATCCAATTTCAAAGTTGATTTTCAAAGAATTGAAAAAAGATGTAAAAGACCAATTTCTACTCTAAATCTTGGGTTCTTGAATAAATGGTTTCCAAAAGTTTACATATGATGAAATTGATGCATGATTGATGTTTTATAATGAAATTCTCCATGAAACCTTGATCTTCTCAAGTCCCTATATGCTTTGATATCCCTAAATTCATGTTAGATGGTTATGAGCTTTTGAATTCATGTATAGATTATGGTTAATTGGTTTATAGGCTGTTTCAATTTGACTAATTGTGTAATGAATACTCTTAGATCTAATACATGCTACGCTTTATTGAATTTATATTTACATAATGCTTATGATTTGTAATGTAATTCTCTATGGGTTATCTGATGATATAATAATTATATTTAATTGATATCTATGTTGTATTAGATTGATGAGTGTGTAATGAATTTACCTATTTTCATTGATTATTAATATAATTATATCGAATTGTTGGTTATGGACTTGGCTAAGGGCTTTATGATATGGAATAGGATGATTTTGCTTTGGAATCGAAGTGGTATGATGGAGTGGGGGTAGCCCTAATTCCTTTTCTTTAATATTAATTCGACTTCAATTATTTTGTGATCGATATGGTCCACTCTTGGTGGCGGTGCTATGTGAATTGATGTAGCCTTGTCGGCATTAGTTTATGCAATATGATAATCATGGACTTGCCGACACTACTTGAAGTATTTTGATTATTTACTAAGTTGATTTATGTGAATTACAATCATATCTATCTATTTGGAATGTAATGTTAAAGTATGTGT
The DNA here is from genome assembly GCA_032847665.1 of Solanum chilense. Taxonomy (NCBI): domain Eukaryota; kingdom Viridiplantae; phylum Streptophyta; class Magnoliopsida; order Solanales; family Solanaceae; genus Solanum; species Solanum chilense. The sequence goes on from CM064967.1 coordinate 49,133,862, forward strand.
TCTTTCTACGTATGTGAGGAAATCATGTAAACTATGACTACGAGCCTCTATGTGAGGTCTTAGTGTTGATGAATGGTTGTTCCTACTTGAGTATATGAGTCTATAATATTTATATTGATGATGATATGGTAGTGTGAAGGATGACTTGAATATGATAGTGTTTATTTCTATGTTCTTGTAGAATAACTAATAATATGTGTTAAGGTGAAGTAAGTGGTGTCTGGTCTTTGTTGACTTATGTCCCTTACTTGATTTTTATATGAGTATGAATATGTGATGCCTTGACTTAGGGTGGTATAGTCTTTTAGTGTTTAATATATTGAAGATATGTGACCTTGAATGATGTTTAGAGGGTCTTTTATGTGAAACCGTGAAACTAGTGGTAAGGTTATGTATGTTTAAGTCGAAAGTCGTAATGGTATACTTCAAGTAAAGGAATAACGGAATTAAGGTTGATTGGTTGGAACGAAAACATATCAAACCTTAGTAAAGTCATAATGAGCTTCTTGTTTCCATGTGAAGGTAGACCTAAGAGGTCCTCTTTAATAGGGTAAATGTAATTGGGATATGAACTTGTTAGAGAACCCTTTTGTGTGAACATTTAATGTGAATTGCTCTATGAGAACGAAGGCTAGCACCGGGTGAGTATGGTAAGGGGAAGTAGTTCAAGTTTTGTATGAGACTAGATTACAAAGCATGCCCTTCATATTCCTTAACCATGTGCCTACATGGGATGTGTCCTAGTTCTACCCTTGGAAAGTAGAACACCCTCATCGGAGTAGGTTAGAACTCTGTATTCCATGAGTTTTTAACAGGATATATGTTGGTTAATGCATATTCTCATCATATCGGATACTTACTACCACTAAAGAAGTTTTGTAAAGTTTAGGTGGTGGCATGGGAAACTCTCTAGACATTGTACAATAGGCTCTGAAGGTGTTAGTGAGAGTCCCTAGGTCTTGGTCAAGACCTTTACTTGAATATCCTTTATGTGTTGAATGACTCTTAATGAACTAGTGAATGCAATGACTTAAGTTAAGAAAGTATGTAAAAATGACTTAGTACTTATCTTGAATAATTAAGGGTTGTCTAGTTAAGGTGTGAAGGGAGCATAGGAATGGTCACTTCTTATCTTACATAGATAAGTCTTACGACTGACTATAGTTAGGGAAGTTGGTTAATTATGTGTGCATGATCTAAGCCTTAAGTAATCTTAAAGATTATTTAGGTAATCTTGAAGAGGTCATTATGGACGTTATCTTGTTGATTTACTTAAGTTAGTCTTTAATAGCCTTTCGAAGGAGAATGTCATATAACCTATATGCTAATGTGTTAAATGAGAATGATTCTATCTTAGGGAGTCTATAGGATCTCTTAAGTGTGTGTATAAGAGATTGTATGGGTAGTCGCTTCACAGTTCACTCAAGTAAGACTTAGAGTCACCTTGGTAGAAGAATATCATGTTCTTATGTTGATATCTATTAAGTGTGTATGTGACTTATTATATGTAATCTTTAGGGTGATTTAGGAACATCTAGAGATGGTTTATGTGATGTCTCTCTCTATGTGACTTAAGTGAATCTTAAGATAGCATTGAATGAGAAGATTGCATGCTAAAGCGAGTTTAAAGTGAAGTGAAGGAACTTTACTGTAAGAGTGATTTCAATTCACTGTACAGTGAAGTGAATTCATTGTAAGGTTTCTACAAATGTGACTTTTGCCCTAAATTATTTCTTATGTGTTTCTATGTTTTTAAATGTTGTTCTTCTGCTTATAGTATGATTTTCTAATCGAAATTCATGAAAAGCATGTTATATATAAAATGTCCCTTTTTCATGGTTTTTGCATTGCTTCCATACTTAGTATTGTGCTTACCCCTTCTTTTACTTTTCGACAAAAGTGTAGGAAAATGGAATATTAACGTGCCATGAAGGATGGATAGGTTCTAATGGTTGAAGATGAAGGATTGGTGAGTCCTTATCTATTCGAGGACATTATCCACATGTTCCTTTATGTCTTAAGTCTTTATTTTATGTCTTGTATGAGATTAGTCCCAAGTGTTGTAAACACCTATGTTTTGATGGTTCAAGTAGATTGTTGTAATGATTTAATGTTTTAAATGAAAGTATTCCGCTTGCATATTGTTCATGAAAGAGTTATTTTTCTTTGAAGAAAGTTTCAAATTTTTACTCATTTGAGCATGTTTATAATGCAATGAATGATACGAGAGGCTTAGATGAGACTTCTTGAAGTCTAATTTTCTGTGTGACGACACAAGGATTTCTCAATTTCTAGGGTGTACTTGCGGGTCAAGACACCTTTAAACTTGTTAAATGGCATGTTTTGACTAAAAGTCCCTTCTGAGCATGTTTTGACACTATATGTGCATATAGTCTCATATTTAGTATATGTGGAGTACTAAACCCATTTTCTTCCATTTTCCCCAAAAATTTTAGGTTCTGGTTGTTGAAGGCTTATTCTTGAAGACTTGAAAAAATCTTGGATATTCTCTATCATCCTAGTAGGTAGGTCCTTACTTTCCAAGAGCGATGTCAATATCTTGCCTAATAAGTTTTTTTGTTTTTCGATGACTTTTATGTTCATTCCACATTCATTGTGTACGACTTTCATAAGACTATAGGTGGCTTATTTACATTTTATGTATGGCTATGCCCATATTGTGATAATCGTGTAGATGGTATGAGATGAGAAAATCTTTGAGACTATCCTTCTATCGTATATAAATATGTATGTGCAATAAAAGTAGAAGGCTATGTAACTTTCCTATACGAAGGGTCTATGTATACTCGATACGACTATATGGTGTGTATGTACAGATCTATGTTAACCTCCAAGTTAATGTAAAGAATGTTGTAAATTTTTTTGCATTTTCAACCGATGAATGTAATGACATGAGACTAAGAGTCTAGTCTTAGTCATTAAAAAGGACGACGATGTAACATTCCAGAAAATTACATGCCTAATGAAGTGCCCAGTAAGTCCGTAATAATGTGTACTGGGGATACATAGGCATTATAATGCCCAATATTGAGAAACATTGGACATAGTATAGAAAATTTGCTTAGGGGTATTAGCCAATTTCTATATAAACCCAAATAAGCAAAATATTGGGCATATTTGAAAATATTGGCTCACAAGTTGTTAGCCAATTTTTCTGAGTATTAATGACCTTGTTAAAGTAATGTATCTTCAATAAAGACCCTAAGCTAATAAAATTGACATCTCAACAGAACATATAAAGTACTAGGCATCTGAGTGTCAAGCCTAGCACCATTCCACATGACTATTTAAAATGATCATGTAATTCAAGCAGTGCCAAAGGATATAGTGAGGGTCATTGGGACAATAAGTAAATATTCTCCATAGGGCATCAACAATAGTTAGTTAGGAATGTAGAACCAACCAATGTGCAAGCACATGGGGAAGACAAGAGAGAAATGGAAAAGAAGGACAACCCTAACGAAATTTGGTTATGGTTGTTAGGGGGCAGACATGCACATGAATTCACCCATGTGGGGCCTGTATATATAAATAATTCTAGACTCTAACGTACTTCCCTAACTAACTATCATAGGACAAACACAAATAAATTATCTAGTACACCCGATAAAGACAACCTAGTACTTAACCTAGGATTTTTCAATGGGTTTGTTATGATCCTAACGACATAGGGATACTTTAATAGTTACCCAAGGTTACTTAATTAATTAATTTATAAGCTTAACTAATTAATTTAAAAAGACAAAACTGAAATCACAAGCAATTTCCATATTTCGGTTAAGGCAAGAAAGAGACAACCTAGTACCTAACCTAGGATGGTCCAAAGTTGTAGTTATGGTCCTAGTGACTTATGGGTGTTTTGGTAATTTCCTTGAATCCGTTATTTATTTAATTAATCCATCAAATAAATTAAAAATAAGCCTTGGTCAGCCGAGACACTTCGTCAAAATTATAATTGGGTAAGTCAATGGTCCTTCTATATCTAGTCAACTTAGGAGGGGTATTTTAGTAATTAACTAATTAACTTATTTATTAAGTTAATTAATCTAAAGTTTAATATTTCAATTTTAGTTCCAAAAACATAGAAATCCCATTCATTCAGAAGAGACTCAGGACTAAGGCAGCAAACAACAAAGCGCAAGAACATCAAACGCTAAATTCTTTCTTGGGCGATTTTAAGGTTTTCGTGCAACAAGGGATAGTCGTAGATTCAATCTGCATAAGGTATGGATTTCTCTCCTGTACTTATTTCTCCAAGAGAACTTTCTTTCGAATGATTTAAAGATCTTTAAAACTAGGGTTGTTCCCATATTCTCGTCTAACTCCTTTGTCCCTAGTATCTTTTTCTATTCAACGATGAATAGGTTAGAGACCATGTTGTTGGTATGTGGTGCTCGCTATTATTAACATGTATTGTTTTTGAATGATGAATATCAAAAAAACCTATTAACTTATAGTCGTGTAAAGTAAATATTATTATGTAAATTTAGAACCGATGATATACTAAGTTATGTCCCTGATATGTTAAGTGATTTATGTATTTTGACCGAATGTTGACTTGCTGTAATTGTGATGTTATGAAGATGCTAAGTTCATTTAATATTAATATTATCCTGTCCAAGAGGTTTAAAAACGTTATCACTTAAAGCCATAAACTAAGATTGGATTAAAAGACATCTATGAAATACTATCTTGAATGAATTGCCTATCTTATGCCAACAAATTGGCTAACACTACTTTGTCAAAAAGGACACATGCAAATGGCTGTGAGTTTATGTAAATGATTGAATTATTGTCTAATGGTTCATATATATTCAATGTAAATATGAACATAGGTAAAATTGCCTTAAGACATCAAAAATGGTTATGTAGTTTAATAACCAAATGTTAAGGCCAATACTAATGATATGCAAATCTTGTGTAGTTAGAGTATCAAATTATATTATAAGCACTTCAAATATAATTCAATGAATCCATAAGCAAGTGAATTCTATTTATTGGGACAACTCCCAATATGCTCTTAAATAATGAACTATGAATATATGTAATTCATTGAGAGAAGTGCTCATTGTCCATAAACGATGAAATAAATCTTCTACACTAAATTAAGGATGTATCTTGAGTTATAACACAATTAAATGGGTCTAAATTAAGTATGTGACAAGAGTAAGGTTTTGAAGGAAGTGAGAAAAGTCTTACTTACACCTAAGCTACAATGTTAAAAGAATACCCACGAATGAAGGTGTTAGAATGTGTGAGACTAGTCTCACAAATTCGTTAGGATAATATGTTAGGACAACTAATATTTCATTAATGTAAATTAAGGATGATATATAAGGACAATTCACATTTCATGAATGTGAAGTAAGGATGAGAAGTCATCAAAACAGTATGTAAATATCAATCTGCAAGCAAGCTTTCATAATGCTTGAGTGAACTGTAAATGATAAGGGGATTATGAAACTGAGCAAAAGACCGATAGACCAGTTATGAGCATGTGCTTGCACATGTAAGTATTTTGAGATGAGGCTACCACGGAGGTGGATAAGTAGTCTCATTAAGTCCCTAGTCTTCAAAATATGTCTAGCTAACATAGGAACTAGCCAGTAGTTTCCACCTAAGCGATATGTTTCAGTCTCCCTTTGGCAAGTGATTCCACCTCTTTTCGGTGTGGGAAGACACCAGATTTCATGTTTAGCTCACGTGACTTGTTTCGGTTAATGCTCACGACATGTTCTTGGTTCACTATAGCCGTGAGCCACTCCTTTTTGGTGTGGAGTGAACACTTGAGATGGATTCGCCTAAGCCAGGAATCACCCCTTTTTGGTATTGGGCAGACAGTGATTTTCATGAGTAGGTCACATGATCTAGATTCATTTTAATTGGTGAATCACCTCTTTTATGTGTGGCGAAGACATTACATTTCATATTATATAGCATGATCTTACTTCTAAAGATGTCTCTATGAAAGCAAGAAAGAATGAGGATTGAACGTATGTTAAAAGTGAGATATGACGAAGATCTTAAGAATGTAAATTTGCAATATCAATACTTATGAAGTTTCAGCAAATAATGGGTAAGACCAAATAAGATTGGCTTATAATATGGGTTAATATTTTCAAATTCTCGCATGAGTGTTCTAAAATAATGTTGATGATTCCAATGTCTTGTAATCACATAGAAAATGAGTTTTTTTGCTTCGAGTGCATTAAAATATGTCATATTTATACAACAATTCACAAATAATGAATTAGGAAAGTCTAGTGAAGTCACTTTCCAAAAAAGGCATGTTGTTTAGGAAGAGTTTTCCTTGATCATGCATAGCCTTATGTGTATCTATGCATACACCCATACATAATACAAGTGGTGTAATAAACCATATTATTTACTATATTTAGGTGTAGGTTCGAGGAAAAATTAACGACTCTTGCAGAGGTTTGGATAACAGTGCTTTCTCCAAACCATTTGGTGGGTCCTGTTGATTTGGAGGATTCTACACGCATTAGTCCAGCTTTAAATATTCACATAGCTGGTGAATGTTTTCCTTAGAGTTTCTTTCATACATTTATTTCAAAGCTTTGTAATAACACTGTGTTTGGCAAACTTATTTATGATATATTTATCTTTTGTTTCTAATTGAATCTTTATGATCGATGGTTGTTCTTTATGTTGAGCTTAGTATATGATTTAAATATGCATGAACTATATCATGTCTATGTATACTTCATACTTATAAAAAATTTTAATTTTCTTCTATAATTAACCATATGAATGTGATGAATGCAAGAAGAGGCTTTTCTGCAACCTATAAGACGCGGTTATATATAGGGGGTAAAAACGGATGTGACAAACATGGTACGAGAGTATAAGGTTGAATATCGTTGAGTTATATCTCTCTTTCTCTACCACGTCTATGCATATTTGAATTCATAATAGTGAAGCGCGCCACACTTATAAGTAGGAACCTTTATGATGCTTAGGAATCACTGTCATTCTTAGAAATCCTAAATTGTGCCGTTAGAGTATAGTTATAGTGTGCTTTTTCATCTAATCTATTGTTGTGGTTATAGGAAGCATTAACACTTGAAGAAATGCGGCTCCAAGACTTGAAGAGGAAATTGCCAATGCAGAAGATCCTCCCTGGGGTGAGCAAGTTCCTCCACTTGAAGAAGACGCTAATGTTGATGAAGATCCGGTTAATCCTCCACCATTTACAAATGGAGATATAAGGGCTACACTCATTCAATTGGCTTAAGGCTCCAGTGTCAAAGGCCAAGCTATGACAACTCAAGCAAACCGGGAGGATCTGCCCCATCCTCATCAACAAGTCACTACCCGTCTAAGGGACTTCACTAGGATGAACACTTCTACTTTCTATGGGTCTTAGGTTGATGAAACCCCCCAAGAATTTATTGATGAAGTCTCTAAAATACTTTTGGGTATGGGGTTGTCCACAAGTTAAAAGGTCGAGTTGGCTACTTATCAACTAAAAAATGTGGCACAAGAATGGTATGTGCAATAGAGGGATAATAGGCCATTGAGGGGTGGTCCGTTGACTTGGAAGATCTTTAAGACGAATTTTCTAGATTGGTTCTTTTCTAGGGAGATGAGGGAGGAAAAATTGGAGTTCATCAACATTCTGCAAGGAGGAATGAGTGTCTATGAATAATCTTTGGAATTTATTAAATTGTCCAAATATGCTCCTTCTTTGGTTTCCGATCATAGAGATTAAATGACACGTTTTTGGATGTGGGTGTCAAAGGACTTACAAGAGGATTGACATTTGGCCATACTACATGACAACATGAACATGTCCCGTCTTATTGTCTATGCAAGAAGGGTTGAGGAGGCAAGGGCCAAGAAAAATAGTAGAGATGCTAAGAGAGTAAATCATTTGATGGAGGTTCTTCAAATAATAGGCTTGAGATAAAAGACAAGCCTAGATTTAAGAAACGGGTTTCAAGTCAAGTCCCTTCAAAGTTCCCAAAAGCTAGTGGTGATAGGGTTTCTATTCCTAACTTCAGGAAGGGAAAAGGTACAAATTCACAAACAGAGAAGCCAATTTGTGGAAAGTGTATCAAGAAGCACTATGGTGATTGCCTTAAGGGGACGAAAAATTGATTTAGTAGTGAAAGGAGTGGTCACAAGATGAGAGATTTTCAGAATATGAAGATTGAAGACAATGGTAGTGGTCATGCTCAAGCAAGTAGTTCTAATGAAACACCAAAGAAGAACCACTTCTATGCTCTCTTCTCTAGGGGTGAGCAAGAGACTTCTCCCGATATGGTGACTTGTATGTTTAAAGTCTTCTCTATTGATTTATATCTCTTACTTGATCTCGGTGCTACTTTACCCTTTGTTACTCCTCTAGTAGTCAAAAAGTTTGATATTTTACTTATTTTTTGCATGAACCTTTTATACTGTCTACTCCGATGGACGAGTCAGTTTTTGCAAAAAGGGTGTATAGAAATTTTCTAATAATGTTAGAGTTTCTAATGTTGATCTAGTAGAACTTGATATGCTTGATTTTGATGTTATATTGGGTATGGATTGGTTGAATCCATGTTTTTCCTTCATTGATTGTAGGACAAGAGTGGTGAGGTTGAACTTCCCAAATGAACTCCTTGTAGAGTGGAAGAGGGAAATTCTATTCCTAGAGATCGTAATATCTCTTGTCTAAAAGCATATAAAATGATCTTAAGGGGTTGTCGATATCACATTGTAAGACTCCGAGATCTAGACTACAAAATTCCTCCCATAGAGTCGGTTCCCGTATTGAGTGAGTTTCCTGTAGTCTTTCCTAATAAATTTTCTTGTATTCCTACCAAGTGGGAAATTGACTTAGGCATCGATTTGCTACTTATACAAATCCCATATCAATTCCTCCTTATAAGATGGATCCGATCGAGTTGAAGGCTTAACTTAAGGATTTACTAGATAAGGGTTTTATAAGGCCTAGTATTTGTTCGTGGGGTGCTCCAGGTTCCTTTGTAAAGAAGAAGTATGATTCCTTTAGAATGTGTATTGATTACCACCATCTCAACAAGGTCACCATTAAGAATAACTACCCTCTCTCTCGAATTGACGATTTGTTTGATAAAATCCAAGGGATGAGTTACTTTTCAAAAAGTGACTTGAGATCGGAGTATCACCAACTTAGGGTGAGAGGTGAGAATATACAAAAGACAACCTTTCGAACTAGGTATGGGAACTATGCGTTCTTGGTTATTTATTCGGTGTCACTAATGCTCCGGCGGCGTTTATATATCTAATTAATAGAGTGTTTCAAAATTACCTTGATTCACTTTGTCGTTGTCTTCATTGACAACATCTTGGTATATTCGAAGTATTAGTGTGAACACATGGGTCATTTGAGTGTTGTATTGCAAACCCTTAAGGAACATCAATTGTTTTCCAAATATAGAAAGTGTGAGTTTTGGTTGAGGTCGGTGACATATCTGGGCACATCATCTCTAGTGAGGGAGTTGAGGTAGACCCAAGGAAAATGGATGCGGTGAAGAATTGGCCTAGATTACTAAATCCAACTGACATTACGATTTTCTTTAGTTTAATGGGTTATTATCGGAGGTTTTTGGATGGAATTTCATCTATTGCCTCTCCTTTAAATACTTTAACCCAAAAGAGCAAGAAATTTTAGTGGTCGGATGCGTGGGTGAAAAGTTTTCTATTGTTGAAAGGTAGGCTCACTTCCTCTCTGTTGTTGACTTTACCCGATGGTACAAAGGTCTTTGTTGTGTATTGTAATGCCTCCCGAGTAGGTTTGGGGTTTGTACTTATGCAACACGGGAAAGTGATAGCCTATGCCTCTAGGCAACTTAATGTACCTGAGAAAAACTATCCCACTCATGACCTTAAGTTAGCGGCCGTAGTATTTTTTTTAAAAAAATATGGAGCCATTACTTGTACGACATTTAAATTGTTGTCTTTACCAACCATTAGAGTCTCCAATATGTGTTTACCCAAAAGGAGTTGACTATCCCCGCCAAAGAAGGTTGTTAGAGTTGTTGAAAGATTATTATATTTTTGTCCTCTATCACCCCGACAAGGCTAATGTGATTGCGGATGCCCTAAGTCATTCGAAAATGGGTAGTGTGTCCCACATTGACGAAGCCAAGAAGGATCTAGCGAGGGAACATCATAGGTTAGATAGGATGGGAATGAGGTTAGAAGGTTCTTCGAATGGGGGTTCTATACTCCGAGTCATCTCTAGTGGTTGAGGTAAAGTCCAAACAACACCTTGATGAACCATTAATGAGTTGAAAGAATCGGTTATCGGCAAGTTAAATGAGTCATTCTCTTTAGGGGGGATGGTGTGTTAAGGTACCAAGGGAGATTTTATGTTCCTAATGTAGATGGATTGAGGGACCGTATCCTAGAAGAAGACCATGGGTCCCGCTACTACATTCATCCAGGTTCGACTAAAATGTACCATGACCTAAAGGAGATATATTGGTGGGAAGGTTTAAAGATGGACATAGCTGAGTTGTTCTTTAAGTGTCCGAATCGCCAACAAGTAAAGGCCGAACACCAAAAGTCGGGTGTCTTACTACAAGAGATCCAAATTCCTACTAGGAAGTAGGAATACATCAATATGGACTATAAAGTGGGTTACCTCTGACTCAAAAGTCGTATGATTCCATATGGTTGGTTGTGTATAGGTTGACTAAGTCTGCTCGCTTCATTCCGATTAAGTCCTCTTATATGGCAAGGGATTATGCAAGAATCTTCATTATGAGATTGTGTGTTGCCATTGTCTTTGGTTATCCATCATATAGGATCGGTTTGTGAAATTCACATCTAGGTTTTGGAGGTCTTTCCAAAACGGGTTTGGGTACTACTGTGAAGTTGAGCACCGCTTTTCATCCCCAAATGGATGGTCAAGCGGAACACACTATTCAAACCCTTGAGGATATGCTTAAGGCATGCATTATTGATTTTAAAAGTAATTGGGATAAACATTTGCCTTTGGTGTAGTTTTCTTATAATAATAATTTTCATTGACCCATTTCCATGGATCCTTATGAAGCCTTGTATGGTAGGAGGTGTAGGTCACCTATTGGATGGTTTGAAGTGGGTGAGCCTTCACTTCATGGTCCCGATTTGATTTATATGACCTTACATAAGGTTCAGATCATAAGGAACCGGTTGCAAACGGCATAAAGTTGGCAAAAGTCTTATGTTGATCATAGGAGAAGGGATTTGGAGTTTGAAGAAGGTAATAAGGTGTAATTGAAAATTTCACCAATGCAAGGGGTGGTTATATTTGAAAAGAAGGGGAAGTTGAGTCCTCGTTTGTGGGTCCCTATGAAATCTTGCAAAGGGTTGGTAAGGTTTCCTATGAACGAAACTTCCTAGTGAATTTTGCTTCAGTTCATCCGGTTATCCATGATTCCATGTTGAACAAGTGAATCAGTGATCTCGAGTCCATTCTTCCTATTAAGGGTGTTGGTATAAATGATAACCTCTCTTATGAGGAAGTCCCGGTTAAACTTCATAATAGGAAAGTCAAGAAATTAAGGAAAAAAGATGTGATTTCCGTAAAGATGTTATGGAAGAATCATAAAGTTAAGGGTGAAACATGGGAGGCAGAGGCCGACATGAAGTCCCGTTACCCTCATCTTTTGATACTTAAGGATAGTCATTCTTTTTAATAATATAATTATTACTAGAAATTGAAGTTTCTTGATTGTTGGTGAAGTCTTGCTAAAATGTGCATTGTGTGGTTGCATAATATTGAATTAGTACTGTCACGACTGGGTAGCACCCCCTAGAAGTAACATGGCGTACTTGACCTCTTGGAGGTCTTATACAAACCTATAGTTATCATTCATCGCATCGACATAGTAAATTTAGCGGAAAATTTAGAACTTTTCATAGCACCTCATATGCTAGAAACATTACTTCATATTCAAATAAAATATAAGTCATAATACATATATAGACTCTAAATCTCTTTGCCATCTTAGACTTAACAATATTAGAATACATTTGGGACACGACCCATAAGACACATTACATAACTATGCAATATTTAAAAACTTTACAATAAATACACCTTAGGACATCCTTGGACTTAAGCATTCCTTTCCTTGAGCTTTCGAATTACCTATAAATCTCTTCACCATTCAAGAGATCATTGAAGCATCGATAACCTACACTTCGTGTAAAAAGTAGAGAAGAATGGGATTAGCACAAGAATGTACTAAGTATGGCAACCATGCAAAAACCTGCATTTAAAGAGGATATTTTCTTTGAAATCATACTTCATGACGTTTTGAGTAAATCATCATTAAACCTTTATCAATAGTATAGATATCACTTCCATAATTCAGAGTAACACGATCAAAGGCGAAACATCATAGAGAATCACATACCATCATAGAAGTATAATATCACAAAGACCTAGTTAAGTCAAGTCCTTCATCATATAGTCGACAAGATCAACATCATGCATAAAGACTCATATCATGCACATCTTCATAACAAGTACAAAAATAATACAATGTCATGCATAAGAACACATACATAGTGACATGCATTAGAACACCTTCCTACAATTTCCTAAGGACTTCTTTGTGTGGGTTCATTACTTCCACCTATCTTAAGTAACATCCCTTAAGTCATTATATTTAAGGTCCAAGTTATTTAACTTCCACTGTCCATTTTACTTTAGGGAAACTATAGCCTTAACCTACATAGACCATGTGATTCTAAACATGCAATCCAGTGTCATAGATCCCCATGCCGATAAAGGGTTGTCTACCGTCCAAAGTAGATCCAACTGAGACATAGCTTTCTAGGTGGAATCCACTATCTAGTATCCTATGGTGGCAATATAGTTATGGTACATGGAGATACATGTGAAACCCCTCTTAATGCAAAGATATGGAATTGTAGTTATTCACTTATGAAAATCCTATTTATGCCCATTGAGGCATTGTGGTTATCCACCTGATGTGATTTACACTAAGTTCCCTTTATTGAAAACCTTTATTATACTTTTACTTTATAAATCATAGGTTTAGGAGAGTCACCCCCTTATGTGTTTAACTTATAGGTCAGAGATGGATGTTTATTAACCTAAATCATGTAAAGAATCCATTCACATGAACATAGCATATGTAAATCATCATCTAGTTTAGGGTACACATTAATAAACCATTCAAGGCCCCTCTCTTTACTAGATGTTCATACATGTGTGTGTGTATACATAAATTTGAACAAACCTTTCACATAAAACATTAATTCACACAAGTTCATACATACATATTCATACATATAGAAACCAACACTAGAATTATCATATCAAGGTACACATGTGCAATGCATAGGCAAAGTCTCATTCCCTTTCCCATACTAGTACATATATCAATTCATCCTAGTAAGGAATACATAACATACTTCACATAGATATACTTTACATGCATAGTAGTAGACATTTGTGAATATGAGAATAACTTTTCATTTAGACACCATAACCTATACTACTTGTAACATGCACGTAAGTTACAGTGTGTTTACATTGGTCAACATAATCAGATAATGTCTATAAATTATTCCTTGAGGCAGCCACCCTCTTAGACCACATAATACTTCCAAGAACATAGCACACAACACATTATAGCATAGGAGGCAAGACAATATAAACATTCTAAGCAAAGCTCCTAACTTTAGCTATTTACACTTTCATGTAACGGGTACACAAGTAGGGGCTAATAACAATTTCAGCACATCAACGTCATCACTTATACAAAGCCCAAACATGAATATACGCATGTTCATACAATAGCCACAAAACGTAAATCAGAACAAGACAGGAAGATAGATACAATCACATCATAAGGTGATCATCTATATCATATTTTCATAAATTTTCCTTCAAGGCCATAGTAAACATAAATATAATGATAATATGGTAAACACCACTTCCATAAGTAGGCCATACCACACAATGCCATACAAAATTTCATCAACATTACTATAAAGAAATAGAGAAGTAGAAGAGTAGAGAGAATAATCATTCTTACCAATTTCTCACCCTTTGATAATCATTGATAATTAAACCTTACTCATCAATAAGAAACATATATGGAAGTAGATAAATGTACTTTGAACACATAAGAAACAATGCACAATTCGCTACAAGATTACAATATAACATAATACAACACATCAACATACTAGGAAAGTAGAATAACAAAGATTATTAGCTAATATCCATTGCATTGATTAAGATCATATTACATATATATTATGATTATAAGTCAGTAGCTAAAACTTCATTTAACCATATTGAAATAATAATTACATACCCTCAAGATTAAGGTTACAACATATGCATTTAGGCTTATTGATTTGCTATATTATAGAAGACGTTACCAATACGATAATGTCTATAAGGCTCTTATCATCATACATATTTATCAACAATACACTCATTAGGAAGTATCTAATTCTTGATATAACAACAACTCAAGATCCATCATACACTTAGCTTTTTGGCCTCGTAACCTAAAGGAATCTAGATCAATTCGTGCAAGCCTTTGTTAGATTGTTCATTAAGGATTTATACATATAGAATTAATCCATTATATCACCCTAAAACAGTAGTTACATCAGTTCAAGTATAATCAAAATTCTACACAACCAGTCTCACAATTGACTTCAAGACTATTCATGTTCAAATTTTCACATATTTATAATCATGGACTGATATTCGTCAATTCAACATAAATTCATGTAAATAACAGCATATAAAATCTCTTCAACGTAATAGAATCATAATTCAATAGATAACAAATAAAGATCATACGGAACATGAAAGGCTAAATCGTTTTGTTGATAAAGAATAAGTTCATCAAGCAATTGGATTGAAAACAACTTACAAATCAGTAGATAATAATCAATAGATTCATATTATTCCTTTGATATCAGTTTTGGAACGAACCATAGGAAGATTTAAGAAGAATGTTTTTGGTCATATTTTTCTCTTTTCAAATCATGGAGAATGGCTCTCTATATGAAAAGATAACTAGAGATGAAATCACCAACCTTTGTCTAATTGAAAACCTCTAAAAAATTAAGATTCATCCAAGGAAAACCCTGCTTGAATCTGTTCTTGAGCTACACCAACAATGGTGGTTTCTAGAGAGAGTATTTTTTGATGGAAAGGTTTCAATCTTGTGAGAGGATTTTAGAATGGGGTGATCACGTTTTTGATAACTTATATAAACCCAAAAATTTCTAAACGAACCTATTATAGTTAGGTGTGGACGTAGATTTAATTTCCCATTTACCCCATTAACAAAACAGACGTAGGCTGCCAGTTGCTGGCAACCTTAGACGATAGCGTTGACGGGGCGTCGAGGCCTTGATGGGTTGTGCCTAGCCTTCTTCATTGGGTACTTAGCCAATTATTTTATTTATACCTGTCGAAGTCAAGTGCCCATCGACGATACGTTCTCTTTGGACCCTTGGTGGACCAATGATCCGTCGTTGGGTCCGTTAATGGACAATGCCCAAGCAGTGTCTTAGGCAGCTTTGGGTCCTTCTTTTGGGGACTCTTGTGGGGCCTTTGGATGTCGTACCCGGAAGTTTCCAACCTGATTAAAAAACATAAAAGTGTAGATCATCAACATAAATATTATCCAAAATAAACACCTATAAGAAGTGCAAAAAGCATTGGCCCCAACAATGACGTATGATGAACGTCTTAGGGGCTATCTTTCGAACGCCTTAAACGTTCTTGGGCGTTTGACCTCCAAACTTCACGGAACATCATATATTAAAATTTAACATAATTTTAAATAAT
This sequence comes from Solanum chilense, assembly GCA_032847665.1. NCBI lineage: Eukaryota > Viridiplantae > Streptophyta > Magnoliopsida > Solanales > Solanaceae > Solanum > Solanum chilense. Next base: position 49,149,715 of record CM064967.1, read on the forward strand.
TTTAAGACATATTAGGCTAATTGAATTCAATTTTTTTGCATGTATAGACACATGAGGCACATAAGCGACTAGTCGTCGAACGTCTTGGTAGTCCCTTGACGTTCGACTTCCAAATCACTTCAGACTTTGGACAGTGCCTATAAACCATATAATAAGACATTTTAAGACCCTATAACTTCATGAATTACCCATAAACACATAGAACCACATATTAGGCATCTAGATGACTTAGTCATCTAACGTCTAAGTTGTCCCTTAAAGTTCAACTTCCTATACCTCTAATATTTTAGCTACTTCCAATATATTATATTTTAAGCATATTTAGGACATTATAACATTAAAAAAGACATTTTAGGATTTATACACCTTATCTCATTTTCGGGGTTATACAATATCCCTCACTTGGGAACATTCATCCTCGAATGACACGTAGGGCTCTTTAATCACAAAAAGGACTTCAATACATATAAGAGAAGATCATAAAATTAATAATATAATCAATTAATTTTGAGAACTCAATGTAAACAAACAAGAAAAACCATAACTCACTCACTCTTTAATGCATCAAACACAATGGTCTTTTTGATGTTCATCGGAGAACATCTTTCTCCTAAATGTGACATGATCATTACATCTTAATTAAATACAGGAAAATATTGAAAAGCTACTTATAGGCAGATCATAACCCATACACAAAGCTACTTAATCACTCATACTTCAAAGCGCATAAACTTGAGTAGTTAAATCACAAAGATATTCATTAGTAAGACCTAGTACCATAAAGGTCATACTCAATCATACCATACTTAGTGGTGTCCATGGAGAAATGTCCTTCTCCTGAATACACTTAAATGTATCATGAGTTTCACTCCTTAGCAAGTCCAAGGTCAAATTTCTCTAAAAATGAGAAATTCTCAACTTTTAACCAAGACATACTCATGGTTCCTTCCTAGTTATGTTTAAATGGCAAGTCACATCAAGTACATCACAACAAAATAGGAAGCCATTCCACAAATTTCTTTTATTAATATAATAATCAACCTTATAGTAAGCCTAATTTTTTTAATAATAACACAAATTATAGGCAAACACATGGACACTTAGCTAAATATGCTTTCACCATTCAAGAATGAGCCTACAATTATTTATTCCAAATCATAAAAGTCACATAGTTTTCAATAGACTCAACATAATTCATTTTAAAGAAACTCAACTTTTAATTTTAAGGATAAACATTTTACGTCACAAGTGACTATTAACATGCTTCTTATCTAATCTCATAAATTCAAATTCACAATTATCATATAAAAATGCAAGTCATAATGAGAAAACATGGACTTTATAAAAAAAAATATTTCATGCTCTTTGGAAAATTCGCCATGTCTCGAAGATGATGTCAGTTAATTCATACCAATCATATAAAGGTCATCAATTTCACACTTTATGCAAGACTATATTCACGAACAAGCTTAATAAGAATTCACTATTTTCAAATTTAAGTAAGAATAGAAGGACAATGTAGATAATTTCTACATCCTCACTACTCAAACACCATCCCTCACCTAAGATAAACCCAATTAAGAGAAACTTAACCCAACCTATATAGGATCTTAACTACACAACCTTCATATGGATCCCTTAAAGTGATTACTACTTTAGAGGGAATTTTCATTAAATCAATTTATCAACACTAAGGCATTCTAAACCTTGTCGTTTTAGGCAAATCATCCTCAACCATCAATATTGATCATACTATTCAATGAACATAACATCTTCCTACAATGTAACAAACATTAAGGTCATACATCATTTGAGGAAAACAACAAGGAAGTTCATAGTACAATAAAAAGTTTAGAAATAACTCTAGGACTCATCATGTTATAATAATCTCATTCTTTATTTTCAAATAGCAAAACTCCTTTTTCACATTAATTATAATGTTCATATACATTAATTCTACAAATATTTCAAGAACATCCAATCAAGGGACAATTTAGCTGGTTCTCTAAACATGTTACAATAAGTTGCCTAGTCTTTATAGTGAGCATGCTTCCAAAGGTAGTTATTATACATTACAAGTTCAAACCCTAGTATTTGTCTACCAACATACAAAATCATATCGTAATACAAAAATCTACGAGAATTCACTTAACCACCATAACTTCTGGCATGCTTTACACTACACCATTTTATGCCTACGGCCATACTAAATCTGAGCAACACTTAAAAAGTATTGCCTAAAATATTTTTGGGAATACTTCTAAAATGTAGCCTAAATTTTTAACTTTTGGCAACCACAATATTGGCAACACTTGTAAAGCGTACTCTTTAATGGTATTGGTTACACTTTATAAGCGTTGTCATAATATGAAATAAATGGAAAAATCTATTTACATATATGACCACACTTTTAAAGTGTCCTATTTTTTACAATTGTAAAAACCACACATTACAAGTGTGACCTAAATTTTTCACTAAAATTTTATATTCCCTCCAACATTTTCAACTCTCCCTCCCATATTTTATTGGCAAAAAAAATTATTAATAAAACATTTCCAAAAACTTCTCTCTCTCTCTGTTCTTTCCTGGAACATGGTCTTCTAAAAATTTCTAAAAACATTTCATTTCTAAAGAGTAGCTGAAGAACGTAGCTGAAGTGAGGATCGAAGAGAACAAGCTGAAGAACGTAGCTGAGCTGAAGAACTTAGGTTAACTGAAGTGCTGATCAACATCTGAGCTGAAGATTGTTTGCTCTAGAACATGATTTTATCAAAGGGATGAAATGCTGAAGCTTAAGAACTATGGATAGAAGAATTAAGGATCGAAGAACTAAAGAGTGGAATCTGAAAATCTTAAGAGCTTAGCGGAAGATTTCTCTGATACTGATTTTGTCAAGTGTACGTACAAATTATGTACAGTTGAGTTTCCTTCTTACTTTCTACTAATAATGTAGCACTAAAACAATCTTCTTGTCAATTGATTGAATTTTTGTTTTGTATTTAGAAGGAATTCATTAATTCGATGGTTCTTACAGTTTAAATTTCAAAGTAGGGCAAGAATGTTTTGAAAATCTGAACGTCAAAGTTAGCCCTAGGAATCTCGAGTAGACGACAAAAGAGTGAGTTAATACTCGAAGCATTTGAGACTGTAAGTATATATCTTTGTGTTTGTATTGCGTTGAACCTCTATTGCGTTTCTTATGCACCAATTTCTGCATTATTTTGTTTGTGTATTCTGTACCTGCAATTTGTGCAAGTAGTTAGTAAAAGTATATCCTCAAGGTTCACTATTTACTATTGTTCTTTAACGTGTGTGTTGAAGTAGCTGAGATTTGTTGCATCTCAAATTGAAAATAGAAGTTTGAAAGGAACTTAATAATGTTGTGTGGTATCAAAAATCAGTCTGTTCAAGAAGATTTGGATTTGTTTCCTTCCGTAATGAGAAGGTACTAAGATGTCTTTGATCAACCCTCTGATATAAAGCTTCTTCTCATGTGCATTCCATCAAATATAGGAAAAGAAAAAATTAGTAGTGCCTATCTTTAGCTTTTCTATGAACCATGTCAACCTTTTTATCCTTTCTTTTGGAATGCTTGTGCAGGAGGTGCAAAATGCAATAAAAGACTTGAATGGTCGGAACAAGTGGTCTAGTTTTTCAATACACCGATTTAACATGGTTTATACTAGTTTTTCAATACACCGATTCAACATGGTTTATACACTTATATGAAATTGTTTATTGATATTTTGATTCTTAATAGATCACTTTTCCAACCTGTCATCTTTTATGGAAAATCTTAATTGATTACTGCTTGTGTTCTTGTTCTATTTGGAATTCTATAGCATAGGACAAACTAAGATTATTTTCTTGTTTTTTCGTGCGGGTATCTTCATTGATAGACATTCTGTCACTCACTATGCTAGTCAATCACTCGCAAAGCTAAGCAGATCATTGCATCTCCTCCAGTCTTCATCTCAATCTAATTTCATTAGGTTCTCTTGTGTGCTATAGTTCAATCTTTTCTTTTTACTATTTTTGCGAACCATACATGTAATGAATGTTGTGTACCCGCCAATTTATATAATTCTCTATGTTTTGGAAATTTAAGCTATGACATTTCATTTTGTCCTAGAGATTATTTTCAAATGGATTAGAACTTGGCTTCATGCCATGTTGTTGCATAATTTCATGGTTGATTTACTTCCTATATTAGTCGGCTTGATCAAAGATAGGCTTGGTTTTCTATCTCATCTAAATTGAGATCTTTAAGTCCTTCTTCAATCAACTTAAATATGACATTCTCTATCTTTTCTTTTGTGGTTTTCAATGTATCTGTCGCTAATGTCAATATTGAGATAATTTCAGTTTAAAGTTCATGTTTAGTTTTGTGAGATTTTTATCCTTGTTCGGAGAGTGGTTGAGCATGCTATTTTTGAATTTGCATCTTTAGTTATTTGCGCTCGTAATTTTGTAAATCACTATTTTTGATACCTCGTGTCAAGTGGGAAGTCATTTTCTTTCTGTTGGTATTTCGCAAATAATGACAACCCATTTAGGTGATTAAATTTCCTCTAGTTTTTATTTATTTTGTACAAGTTTCCTTAGTTTTAGTCCTTGTTTTATTTTTTGAATCGTCTGTATTGTTTGCTTCTTTGCATTTCAATTCGTCAATAAAATGAAAGTCAGTTGGAATCGTCTGTATTGTTTTTTTAAAATCTCAGATGCTAACTTCCTTCTGTTAGTAAACATCGACTTATTTTCACAGAATTGGCAGAATCAGCTCATTAATGTATTTTTTCTCTTTTTTTGTTTTTGGCTTGTTGCTGCGTCTTTTATTGTATATTTGGTTGGTGATAGTTGAGGTATTTTAGTTGTTACTTAAGTCTTTTCTCTCCCTTTCTCTCTTCTGGAACGTCTCGACTGTATTTCCCTCAATTTTTTCTAGTTGTTCATTATTCAAATCATCCTTTATTTTGTTTGTTGATGTATTTACTTTATTGATGTATCCAATGGTGATGGTGGTTTTCTGTTTCTTGTTGGTTATTAGTGTGATCATGAAAAAAAGATCATTATAGTTGCTGGAGCTTTTGTTGGAATACCTCTGCTCGTTTTTGTATACTCTAAGTTGATTTAAATCAAACACCACTCAGAGCCTGCATGTGTTTGTTGGGTTCGATTCAATTTTTGTGGTTCGGCTTTATCTCTATTATTTGGTATGGACTGGTATGCAGGGATTCAAAATCAAGTTAGTATTATATATTTGCTTTAGTTAATAACTTATGATATCTAAGTTCACAGTCCTTCATAACAGTGACTTGCTGGATTACACAAGATGCCATTGAATTTGCTTGTGAAAAATACATTTATGCCATATTGATATTGGGCTTCATTTTGTATTTTCCTTACTTGGTCTCTCTACTTCACTTTTATGATTATTACTAAAAGGGGGAAGGGTCAGTACTTGCCCCTCTACTATTGAAAATTTAAAAAAATTATCCTACGTTGTATTATTAGTTTGATCTAAGTGAGTAAGTTCGTAAAAATTTAAATTTCAATAGATCCATTTCCAGCATTCTTCAATATTTTTATATTTCTGTCTTGTTTTGGTTTTGGATAGAATTCCATTATTTATTTGTTTCTTGGAACCTAGAAGCTGATGGGATTCATTAGTTTATAATGCTTATCATTCGTAATACTCATTGATAGTACATTAAGTCGCCAATTTGTTAATACTACTAGGATTTATTCTTTTGATGAACTTGTTTGGATCAGTAGCTTGTGTTTAGAAGAAATTTTTGTTTTGTGTTTAGAAGAAATTGGTTACTTTTGGGGCTCTTACAGCTGAAATTTAAAATTGATTAATTGCTAAATTTCTTAATTTTGTGTTCTTTCTTGATGGAACAGATTTGTTTACTAGAGGAATTGATATTCAAGCAGTTAACGTTGTTATCAATTCTGATTTCCCTAAGAGCTCAGAAACGTATTTGCACAAGGTATGTATAAAAGATCTTTGATCTTGCTTATTGACTTATATATTGTTTTTGCTATTTCATCTTGGGTAATTTATTTTGCAGGTTGGACAATCAGGGAGATATGTGAAGCTTGGTTTAGCTGTTAGCCAGGTTACTTTTGAGGATCACTTCACTTTGTATGTATTAATTATGTTCATTTACTTTATACTAAATCATTAAGCTGTATGTGTTGCTTTTTACTACTACTAATAGTATATATGTTACCGTGAGATATAGAATTGAACATGAACTAGGAATAGAAGTCAAGAAAATCCCTTCACAGATAGATTAAGCTATATATAAAGTCTTCTATGTTATCTCCCCTTATTTTTCTGAATGATTTTTTTATAAACAAAATTGAGTTGTTTTGAAGTCCTGGTAGGTTCTGATTAGACTTAAAAGGTAGTTCAACTTGCTTGCTTAAGATCGCTTTAATGGTTTTCTTCCATTTTTATATTTTGGAAGGCTACATAATAATTGAAGTAAAATTAATGAACTCTTTAAAATTAGGTTTCCAGTAGACCTTATCACAAGATTCTGTTAAGCTTTGAACACTTCAAGATTCTTTAAAAATTTCCTTATTCTTAATTAATTCATTAAATTTTGTCTATTCTATTAATTCACTGTCTTTCTTAATTCTTTCTATCCTATTAATTTTACTTATTTTCCCTTAGAACCAAAATCAACATTCAAAAACATTTGTGGAGGATTCAAAGTTTTATTTGGCATAACACAAGTGTCATGACTACGTAAGAAAATATTATCATCTCATAACACCTGATTTTGGTAACTTAATCATGAATTTAATGATTCTTATGGAAGTACCATATATTTATATCTTTTTATAGGAATTCAAATATCCCATCCAAGGATTGGATGAATTTATCAAGGTATAGCCAACCCTATATTGATGGTGTGGAATCATTCCTAGATTTTGCTTACACTTATGGAAATCCTCACGAAGAGGAAATTCAGTGTCCATGTGTAAAATGTTGTAATATTCGTTGGACTAGAAGGAATGTAGTGTATGATCATCTAATATGCTATGGATTTGTTAAAGGTTATACTAGATGGATCAATCATGGAGAATGGGATATCAACTTTAATGTCAAAAGGAGCTTATAATGGTCCAAATGAAGATACCAAGAAATACTATAACTTAGTTGAAGAGGCAAGCCAAGAATTATATCTTGGTTGTACAAGATTCTCTAAATTATCATTCACACTTTGTTTATATTTGTTGAAGTGTCTACACGGATGGAGTAATGAATCATTCAATTCTCTTTTGGAGTAATTAAAAGAGACGATGCCCGAGTTGAACATTCCTCCCTCTTACAATAAAATTAAGTCTATGGTCAAGAATCTTAGCCTTGATTATGAGAAAATTGATGCATGTCCAAATGATTGCATGTTGTTTAGGATTGATCATAAGGATTATGAATTTTTTCATACTTGCGGAGATTCACGATATATTGAAAATCCTGAAGTTGATGGTGAGGTTGAGTCTTCTAAAAAATCACATCGAGTTTCAGCAAAGACTTTGAGACACTTTCCATTAATTCCTAGAGTTAAAAGGTTATTTATATGCTCAAAGACAACAGATTATTTATGTTACACTTGTTGCCTCAACTACGAGCTTTGCAAACTCAAAGGATAAGAACCCGATTGCTGCAGATATTACTTAATATGGTAGAAAAGTTGATGTATTTGAGTTAGACTATTTTAGTCATTGTAAGGTTGTTCTCTTTAAGTGTAATTGGTATTAGGTTGTGTCACGACCCAAAACCGAGCCGCGACTGGCACCCACACTTATCTTACTATGTGAGCGAACCAACCAATCTAACCCCAACATTTCAATATAATATCAACATAAAGTAATGCGGAAGACTTAAACTCATTAATAAAATCAATTAAACAACTTCTAAAATTTATAACTCATTATCCCAAAATCTGGAAGTCATCATCACAAGAACATCTATCCTCAATTACTAAAACTAAGAGTATCTAATAAAGCTAAAATAAGAAATAGCTAGTCCATGCCGGAGATTTGAGGCATCAAGACATGAAGAAGAAGATCCAGTCCAAGCTAGAAGTATTAGCTCACCCTGAATTCCGGTGAAATGAAGACTGGCTAGAGTTGTGGTTGAGTTGAAGACGACGGTACGTTTGCTGCACTCCACAAATACAAAGAAAGAACATACAAGTAGGGGTCAGTACAAAACACAAGTACTGAGTAGGTATCATCGGCCAACTCAAAATAGAAAACAGTATATATCAGTTAATATCATAAATCAACTACAATACTCAACATGTAGCAACAACAAGTACTATAATCATCAAATAGTACCACCAAGTTCATCCATGAGGACTCAAGCCTCAACACCATACTCATTTGGGAATTAGGTTCATTAAATTGAGTATATTTAACATCTTTCAAGATTCATTATCTTTATTCCTCTTGTGTCGGTACGTGACACTCCGATCCCCTACTACTATGTGTCGGTACGTGACACTCCAATCCCCTACTACTATGTGTCGGTACGTGACACTCCGATCCCCTAATTCTATGTGTCAGTTCGTGACACCCGATCCCTTAATACTATGTGTCGGTACGTGACACTCCGATCCCCTAATTCTATGTGTCGATTCGTGACACCCGATCCCTTAATACTATGTGTCGGAACGTGCCACTCTGATCCCCTAATTCTACATGTCGGTTCGTGACACCCGATCCCCTAATACTTTGTGTCGGAACGTGACACTCCGATCCACTAATCTCATTTTATCGATTCATCAAGCCTTCTCTTATACCAAGGCATCATCAATCTCATTACTTTAGTTCATCAAGCCTTCTTTTATACTAAGGCATCATCATTAACAAAGTAGATTAGGGTTTCTTTCAAGATTTAGGATTCAATAGCTTCATCATGCTTATTTTATCACAATTATATAATCACATTCATGCAAGCATACAATTAAGCATATAGAAGGGTTTACAATACTACCAATACATATCATTCGCTATTAAGAGTTTACTACGCATACTGTCAAAACCATAACCTAACTCCACCGAAGATTTCGTGATCAAGCAAGCAATTTTCCAAAGCTTTGTGTTTTCCTATTCGTTCCTCTCTCTCGATCGATCCTCTCTCTCTCTTCTTGTTCTTTCTATTTTTCTTATTCAAACCCTCTTTCTTTTACCCTAATTAGCATATAATTAAGTATAAAAGATGAGGAATTAACCCACTAATTAACTCAAGGTTATCTCTTTTAACCCCCAAGAATTTGAGTTATTAATATTAACCTACGAAATTTATAATTATAGCAGGAATAGTCCAAAACGCCCCTTAAAATATGTAACAGAAATCCGACCCAGCCTGGGATTACGCAACCTGTGATGGCCCGTCGTGCCTGCGACGGTCCGTCCTGCAGGTCCGTCACAAAGTTCAGAGACTCAATTTCCTTGAATAGTCTGTGACAGTCCGTCGTGCCCACGACGGTCCGTCCTGCAGGTCCGTCACAAAGTTCAGAGACTTAATTTCTGTAGAAGATGTGTGACGGTCCGTCGTGCCCACGACGGTCCATCTTGCCATTCCGTCACGAAGTTCAGAGAGTCGATTTAAGTACCCAAATATCAGAATTCTAAGTGTTTTGGAACAAGACACCCTCGACGGTCCGTCGTGCCCATGACGGTCCATCGTGGGTTCCGTCGATTCAGACAGTTTTTCCCAGAAATAAAATCTGCTGCTCAAAACGACTAAACAGGTCATTACAATAGATACCAATTTACCCATCGTTCGTCCTCAAACGATCACAAGAAGAAAAACAAGGGCGAAAAGGAGTACCTGAATCTGTAAACAGGTGTGGGTATTTTTCTTGCATATCAGCCTCCTTTTCCCAAGTTGCCTTTTCAACTGGTCGATTCTTCCATTGAACTTTGAAGGATGCAATCTCCCTCGACCTCAACTTGCGAACTTCTCTATCTAGAATAGCAACAAGTTCCTCCTCATAAGTCAAATTCTCATTAAGAAGAACCGAATCCCAACGAATGATGTAGTTTCCATCCCCATGGTATCTTTTCAACATAGACACGTGAAATACCGGAAGCACTCCTGACAGCCCTGGAGGCAAGGCTAATTCATAAGCCACCTCCCCTACTCGCTTAAGTAATTCAAATGGTCCAATATACCTTGGACTTAACTTACCCCTTTTACCAAACCGCATCACCCCTTTCATGGGTGAAACCTTCAGCAAGACTTGTTCACCCTCCATGAACTCCAAGTCTCTAACCTTTCGATCCGTATTTTCCTTTTGCCTACTTTGCGCCGCTAAAAGCTTTTCCTGAATGGATTTCACTTTCTCTAGTGAATCCCTCAAAAGGTCAGTACCCCAAGGCCTAACCTCAAATGCAACAAACCAACCAATGGGAGACCTACATCTCCTCCCATACATTGCTTCGAATGGAGCCATGTCATTACTCGAGTGATAGCTATTATTATACGAAAACTCCAATAAGGGTAAGAAGTTATCCCAATGACCACCAAATTCTATCACACATGCACGAAGCATATCCCCCAACACTTGAATTGTTCGCTCAGACTGACCATCGGTCTGCGGGTGAAATGCAGTACTAAGGTCCAACCTAGTACCTAATTCCGCATGCAATGTTCTCCAAAACTTAGAAGTAAACTGCGTACCTCTATCTGATATAATGAAGAGTGGAACCCTATGCAATCGAAGAACTTCCGAGATGTAAAGATTGGCTAACTTCTCTGCATTGTAAGTCACCTTGACCGGAATGAAATGAGAAGACTTAGTTAACCTATCAACAATCACCCAAATAGAGTCATACTTACCCATTGTCTTTGGAAGACCAACCACGAAGTCCATTGCGATTCTCTCCCACTTCCATTCAGGAATGGGCATTCTCTGAAGTGTCTCTGGCAACAAAATCCACAATGTCACGCTTCATTCTACTCCACCAAAAGTGTTGTTTTAGGTCACGGTACATCTTTGTTGCACCAGGATGTATAGAATATCCGGAACTATGAGCCTCTGTAAGAATAGTGTGGATCAAGTCACCAACACGGGGCACACATACCCTTCCCTTTATTCTCAAAACACCTTCCTCATCCATTATTGCCTCTTTAGCCTCTCCTCGCAACACCATATCCCGAATTTGACTTAGTTTCTCATCCTTAAACTATTTTCCCTTGATCTTTTCAAGAAAAGAAGATCTCTCCTCCACACAAGCTAAAAATGCTCCCTTCTCATTTACTTCTAGCCTCATAAAGTCATTAGCCAAATTTTGGATTTCTCTAGCCAACGGGCGTCTAGAAACTTGCAAGTGAGCTAGACTTCCCATGCTTCCTGCCTTTCTACTTAAGCATCTGCCACAACATTAGCTTTTCCTGGATGATACAGAATAGTGATATCGTAGTCCTTCAGTAGTTCCATCCATCTCCTCTGTCTCAAATTCAAATCTTTCTGAGTAAAGACATACTGTAGGCTACGATGATCCGTATAGACTTCACACTTAACCCCATACACATAGTGCCTCCATTGCTTCAATGCAAATACTACCGCGGCCAACTCCAAATCATGGGTAGGGTAATTACGTTCGTGCACCTTTAATTGCCTCGAAGCATATGCAATCACATTCTTCTCTTGCATTAGCACTGCACCCAAACAAGAATAGGATGCATCACAATAAACGATGAAGTTCTTACCCTCTACTAGCAAGGTAAGAATTAGTGCAGTAGTCAACAAGGTCTTGAGTTTCAGAAAGCTTTCCACACACTCATCCGACCATACAAATGGAACATTCTGCTTAGTCAAGTTCGTTAATTGGGAAGCAATAGAAGAGAATCCCTTGACAAATCAGCGGTAGTAGCTAGCTAAACCAACAAAGCTCCTTATTTCTGACACGTTAGTAGGTCTTACCTAATTCTGCACTGTCTCAATCTTAGATGGATCCACCATCACTCCATCCTTAGAAACCACGTGTGACAAGAAGGAAACTGAATCTAGCCAAAACTCACACTTGGAGAATTTGGCATAAAGCTTTTTCTTCCTCAACAACTCTAACACCATTCTCAAATGCTCCTCATGTTCCTTCTTACTCTTTGAGTATATCAGTATATCATTAATAAATACGATCACAACGAGATCCAGATATGGCTTGAAAATCCCATTCATCAAGCTCATGAATGCAGCAGGGGCATTCGTAAGACCAAAAGACATTACCACAAATTCGTAATGCCCATACCTAGTTCGAAAACCAGTCTTTGGCGCATCCGTTGCCCGTATTTTCAATTGATGATAACCGGATCTTAGGTCAATCTTAGAGAAGACACAAGCACCTTGTAACTGATCGAACAAGTCATCAATGCGAGGAATGGGATACTTGTTCTTAATAGTTACCTTGTTCAACTGCCGGTAGTCTATGCACATCCAAAAACTCCCATCCTTCTTCTTCACAAATAGCACCGGAGCACCCCAAGGAGATGCACTTGGTCTAATGAAGACTTTGCTCAACAACTCTTGAAGTTGGGCCTTTAACTCTCTTAACTCCGCGAGAGCCATTCTATAAGGGGGTATAGAAATGGGGCCAGTACCCGGTTCCAGATCAATGCAAAAATCAATATCTCTATCCGGTGGCATACCAGGAAGATCTGCAGGGAACACATCCAGAAAATCACGGACTACCGAAACCGACTCAATTGAAGGTACTTGGGTAGTGTCATCCCTGAGATGTTCCAAGAAAGCTAAACACCCTTTGCTAACCATTCTCTTAGCACGAAGAAAGGAGATGATACGAACCGGAGTGGAAGTGTAGTCGCCCTCCCACACTAACTGATCTGTCCCAGGCTTGGCTAACGTCACAGTTTTAGCATTACAATCCAAGATTGCAAAATTTTGAGAAAGCCAAGTCATACCCAGAATCACATCGAAGTCAACCATTTCTAAGATAACCAATTCTACATAAGTGTTGCTCCCCACAAAAGTCACCAAACAAGACCTATATACTTTTTCAACTATCACAGACTCACCCACCGGAGTAGACACACGAATAGGTATGTCAAGCAATTCACAAGGTAAATTAAGACCAGTAGCAAATGAAGAAGATACATATGAAAACGTGGAGCCAGGATCAAATAATACAGAATCCATGCAATCACAAACCAAAAGATTACCTGTGATAACCGCATCAGATGTCTCCGCTTCAGATCTCCCAGGGAAAGCGTAACAATGGTCCCTATCGCCTGTTTGCCCGTTGCCCCTACCATGTTGTGCTGTAGTGGCTCCAGTTTGCCCGTCACCCCGGCTGTTTTGGTGACCACCATTACCTCGACCACCACGTCTTCCAGAATAACGGCCTCTACCATGACCACCTCTACCTCTGACTATGGGAGGTCTGTAACTTTGTTTTGGACAATTCCTCCTAATATGTCCAGTCTTCCCACATCCATAACACTCTCTGGATTCAAGCATCGGTCTCTGTGAGAATTGTTGACCGGTCTGAGGTGGACCCCCGACTACAGTCTGTAGTGAAGACTAAATTGGTCGGACTGAGTAACCTCCTGAACCCTGTCCTCTAGAGTAAGAACCATTACACTCACCTCCCTTTCGAAACCTTTTTGATGTCGATGCCATGGTGAAGTCATCTGGCTTCACTCATTCCAACTCTATCACGAAGTCTACAACTTTTTGAAAGGATTTTGCCGTAGCCGCTACCTGTAAGGCTGAAATCCGCAATTCTGACCTCAACCCCTTCACAAAACGGCAAATCCGCTCCTGTGGACTGAAACAAAGTTGGGTGGCATACCTGGATAATGCACGAAACATAGCCTCATATGTAGTAACCGACATCCTACCTTGCTCTTGGCTCAAGAACTCATCTCTTTTCCTATCCCTCAAAGTCCGGGGGATATACTTCTCCATAAACAAGCTAGAGAATGATGTCCAAGTCGTAGGTGGTGCCTCTGTTGGTTGACACTTAACATGTGACCACCACCACATTTTGGCGTTCCCTTGAAACTTATAAGTCACATACTCAACACCAAACCGTTCTACTATACCCATCTTGTGTAGTAGCTCATGGCAGTAAACCAGAAAATTGTAAGCATCCTCAGATTCAGCACCCTTGAAGACTGGGGGTTTCAATTTCAAAAACATACTGAAAAGTTCATGCTGATCATTTGTCATTATAGGCCCTGTAGTCAGACGAGGAAACGTGCCTATTTCCAATGAGGCATCCATGCGGGGAAACACAGTAGCTGCATGTTGTACCTCCAGAACCTGAGGTGCTGGTGCAGAAAACACTGGAGGTGTCTGGCCTTGATCAGATAACCCGCTAAGATAAGCAAGAACCTGATTAATCATCTCTGGGGAAGGTTGGGGTGGCAATTCCTCATTCTGCACTTGTTCATTCTCCCCTTCCTCACCCTCTCTTATCACTTCCTCAATTGGTGGAGGAGTCACCGCCCTAGTACTAGTTGGGCTAGGTGCTTGTCCTCTTCCTCTAGAGGACACCCTCCCGCGACCTCTACCACGGCCTCTTGCCACTGTTCCTCTCCGATCTACAGCCCCAGTGGCTGGCTAAGACGCATCCTGTCTTGCCGGTGTTGGTGTTGGTGCAGTCGTTGCTCTAGTTCTAACCATCAGCAAAATAGAGTGAAGATGGTCAGCTACCAATTTGTATCACCTAGATACCAATTGGATCCAAGTAATAGCACGAAAGAAAGAAAGAATGAATGGAATTTTCCTAAAGTCTTATAGCCTCTCAAAGAAAAGTAAAGGCATCCCCCTACCGTTCCTTAAGATTGTACTAGACTCGTTCTTGTGTGATGAGAACAAGGAACCTAATGCTCTGATACCAAGTTTGTCACGACCCAAAACCGAGCCGCGACTGGCACCCACACTTATCTTACTATGTGAGCGAACCAACAAATCTAACCCCAACATTTCAATATAATATCAACAGAAAGTAATGCGGAAGGCTTAAACTCATTAATAAAATCAATTAAACAACTTCTAAAATTTATAACTCATTATCCCCAAAATCTGGAAGTCATCATCACAAGAACATCTATCCTCAATTACTAAAACTAAGAGTATCTAAGAAAGCTAAAATAAGAAATAGCTAGTCCATGCTGGAGATTCGAGGCATCAAGACATGAAGAAGAAGATCCAGTCCAAGCTAGAAGCATTAGCTCACCCTGAATTCTGGTGAAATGAAGACTGGCTAGAGTTGCGGTTGAGTTGAAGACGACGGTACGTTTGCTGCACTCCAAAAATACAAAGAAAGAACATACAAGTAGTGTCAGTACAAAACACAAGTACTGAGTAGGTATCATCGACCAACTCAAAATAGAAAACAGTATATATCAGTTAATATCATAAATCAACTACAATACTCAATATGTAGCAACAACAATTACTATAATCATCAATAAGTTCAACCAACTTCATCCATGAGGACTCAAGCCTCAACACCATACTCATTTGGGAATTAGGTTCATTAAATTGAGTATATTTAACATCTTTCAAGATTCATTATCTTTATTCCTCTTGTGTCGGTACGTGACACTCCGATCCCCTACTACTATGTATCGGTACGTGACACTCCGATCCCCTACTACTATGTGTCGGTACGTGACACTCTGATCCCCTAATTCTACGTGTCGGTTCGTGACACCCTATCCCTTAATACTAAGTGTCGGTATGTGACACTTCGATCCCCTAATTTTACGTGTCGGTTTGTGACACCCGATCCCTTAATACTATGTGTCGGAACGTGACACTCCGATCCCCTAATTCTACGTGTCGGTTCGTGACACCCGATCCCCTAATACTATGTGTCGGAACGTGACACTCCGATCCACTAATCTCATTCTATCAATTCATCAAGCCTTCTCTTATACCAAGGCATCATCAATCTCATTACTTTAGTTCATCAAGCCTTCTTTTATACCAAGGCATCATCATTAACAAAGTAGATTAGGGTTTCTTTCAAGATTGAGGATTCAATAGCTTCATCATGCTTATTTTATCACAATTATATAATCACATTCATGCAAGCATACAATTAAGCATATAGAAGGGTTTACAATACTACCAATACATATCATTTGTTATTAAGAGTTTACTACGCATAGTGTCAAAACCATAACCTACCTCCACCGAATATTTCGTGATCGAGCAAGCAATTTTCCAAAGCTTTGTGTTTTCCTCTTCGTTCCTCGCTCTCGATCGATCCTCTCTCTCTCTTCTTGTTCTTTCTATTTTTCTTATTCAAACCCTCTTTCTTTTACCCTAATTAGCATATAATTAAGTATAAAAGATGAGGAATTAACCCACTAATTAACTCAAGGTTATCTCTTTTAACCCCCATGAATTTGAGTTATTAATATTAACCCACGAAATTTATAATTATAGCAGGAATAGTCCAAAACGCCCCTTAAAATATGTAAAAGAAATCTGACCCAGCCTGGGATTACGCAACCTGTGATGGCCCGTCGTGCCTGCGACGGTCCGTCCTGCAGATCCGTCACAAAGTTCAGAGACTCAATTTCCTTGAAGAGTCTATGACGGTCCGTCGTGCCCACGACGGTTCGTCCTGCAGGTCCGTCACAAAGTTCAGAGACTTAATTTCTGTAGAAGATGTGTGACGGTCCGTCGTGCCCACGACGGTCCATCCTGCCATTCCGTCATGAAGTTCAGAGAGTCGATTTCAGTACCCAAATATTAGAATTCTAAGTGTTTTGGAATGAGACACCCTCGACGGTCCGTCGTGCCCATGACGGTCCGTCGTGCCCATGACGGTCCGTCGTGGGTTCCGTCGATTCAGACAGTTTTTCCCAGAAATAAAATCTGCAGCTCAAAACGACTAAACAGATCGTTACAGGTTGAGAAAGATATGTATGGCCTAACTTATGTCTATCTTAACAAGAGATGCTCTCTGGAAGAGCCTTTTGTGCTTGCATCTCAAGTACATAAATGCTTCTATGTGCAAGATCCATATGATCAAGATAGACATTATGTTATGAAGACTGTGCAAAGAGACTTGTTTAACATGAGTGATGAATTTGAATCTGATCTCCCACAAAATTATGAAAATGAGTTGTCTGAACACTTGAAGGGACCATCCATACAAGAATATGATGGTGAAGTTCCCTTAGTAAGGACTGATATACCAGAAACTGTTATTGATGTGCCTTCGGAGGAATTTGATACTCAACAACATGAGGTCGAGTATGAAAAGGAGTTTGAAGATGAGTCTGAAGAAGTGTTTTAAGATGAATCCGAAGAAGAGTGTTAAGATGAGTCTGAAAATGAGTATGAAGATGATTCTAAAGATGAGTCTGTTGAATCTGAAGACGAGTTTGAAGATGACAGTACACCATGAGTATTCTTATTTTTATGATGAACATATAGTGCTTACTCACTTTTTTTTGTTATTTAACTTTTTTTGTACAAATATCTTATGATGTCTATGTATAATGTTGGCTTTTTTTATGTGTCTGGTTGTTGTTGGTCGATATTATATGTTGCCTTCTTTAATTTATGTAATTATTGTTTTGTTGATGAAGCTGTAATTCTAGCTTACTTTTATTTTATTTGACTGTATGTTGGCACAACTTGTATAACTAAGGTTAGTAATATCTGGAGTAGGCATGTTACATTTATCAAATTACATTCTTATTAGTAAATGTGAATTGTTGTTGTCATCTAAATTCTTATTTTTTCCAATTACAATTAGGCATTGGACATTACAGGCAGC
Source organism: Solanum chilense (assembly GCA_032847665.1). Lineage (NCBI taxonomy): Eukaryota > Viridiplantae > Streptophyta > Magnoliopsida > Solanales > Solanaceae > Solanum > Solanum chilense. The sequence continues at coordinate 49,167,511 of CM064967.1, forward strand.
ACAATAAAGGTAGTGAAGGCAACACAATAAAATCAGTCCTCCTTATGTACTACTCCATTAATTTTCTTGAAGCTAAAGATTGGTTCACAACTCGTTCTAATTAGCACAGTGAGATCAGTCCTCTTCTATTTGCAGGTTTGCTTTTTCTATTTAACAATAACATTATTATTGTTTTGTAGGTTAAGTTACTATTGGGAAAGAAAATAAAGATATTAAAAGAAGGCAGAAATAATGAGTCAATCAGCAACACAAAATAAAAAGGGTTCGAATCCGAACAATGCTCAAAGCCCATTGAAGAATCTGAACTTTGATACGCAATATCGATCAAGTACTGAATTGGCTAACCAGTTCAAGATTAAGAGAGAACAACTTGCTAATGAGCGCAATGATAAAGCTAAGAAAGAGCATGTACCAATAGCGCATAAAAGAAATAATTATGAGGTTTTAATTCTACAAACTAAGAAGAGATTACTTCAATCTGGAGAGTACATTCAAGATAAAAGAATTAAACTTCCTTTGCAAAACTTTATGTTCCAAATGTCTTCAAAGCAAGGTGTTACTGATTAAGTGTATTCTACTAGGGAAACATTTGGTAATTCAGAGGTACAACATGGTATTCAAGATCAATTAAACTTCAAACAGGTGAAGAGGAAGTCTGTCAAACTGGCCACAAGTCTTGATTAGTTTCTAGCAGAACAACGGTTACAGAAAGAACATGATATTAATGATCTACCAAACTGCAACATGTAAAGAGGAAGTTGATCATAGGCGGTGAAACAAAAACAGATAACCGCACAGTAGCTGATGATCTTGTGGATCAAGAATAAATCAACAGGAATGAGTGTGCTATAGACGAGGAAATTGGCATTGATTGTAGTACGGAAGGTATGTCTCAAGCGTTATATGATTTATTATTTATATAAATGACATTTCTTATTTACTTACTGTTACATAAATCAAGAAATATTAGAGGCGAAAAAAGTCCGAGGAAAAACAACGTGTAAAGATATTCACACAAGAAATTTGGAAGAAAGAAAGGAGGTGATATTTGATAAAGGGCAAGCAGTGGGACCATCTGGTAAGATAGTGTCCGAAATCACAAATTTATAGGAACAATTTCAAGGAATCCTAGGTTCATCAACTTGATGAACACTAGGTTGCATGCGGTGCCAGAAGATAATAAAAAGCGCATGTGGGAATATATCAATGTAAGAACAATTAATTTTAAAATTGCATATTTATTGTTTGTTTTTACAGATTGAAGCTAACTATATTCTATTTTACATAGTCCAAATTCATAATTCCAATAGAAGGAAAAGCGTGGGTGATGACTGGCTTTCGTGATGCTTGGAAGCGATACAAGCAAAAAATTAAAGAGAGATTTTTTGATAAAAATAGTACCATTGAGGACATGATAGCAAAACGTCACACTGACATTGCAGAAGATGAATTCCATCAATTGATCGAGTATTGGAAAGACCCAACTGTTTAAGTAAGGCTAAAATAGTACATTTCTATTATTCTACTTATTTTTGATTATATCGATTCTATTTTTGTTCTATTTATTAATTCAAACATCTTTTTTTATACAATTATAGGCCATGTGTGAGATGAATTCTCAAAACAGGAAAAAGCAAAAATGGAGGCATCGAATGGGACCTATTAGTTTTGCAGAGTACGCGTGGCATTGGTAATAGTTAGCATCTTCAGCCATATACATTTAATCAATTTGTATTCCTCCAATAGATTGATACGTTTTTAAGTATCTTTTTATATAATTTGTAGCGTGCAACCAAAGAAAACAATGAGGAACCATCAAAGTCTGAAATGTTTATTGCAACTCGTACGAAAATGGGAAAGGAACTCCAGGCCGATACTCAAATTGCAATAGTAATTTTTTATGTGTATTAATGATGAATTTAATTCAGGTTTAAAAAAATTTTCATTGTTAGGAGGGTAATAATTTATTTTAATATTCTTGAAGGGATGTTAATTGAAGTTTACTTAATTATCCATAAACTCATTTAAGCTAGAGAGAAATTAGAAGTACTTGCATATAATATGAATGTCAATTTTTTTCAATAGGCTAAACATTAGAATCGCCAGAATTCCGGGGAAACTGCAGATGATGCTTTTATGGCAGTGTTTGGTAGGGAGCAGCCTGGTCGACATAGGTTCTATGGTAGATCAGTGACATCAAGTTCTTTGAAGAAAGATGAGGAAGATATCAAGCAAAAACAAAAACATGCTAATGAAATCACTTCTCTGAAAGAACAAATGAATGTAATGAGAGAGGAAATAATGGAAGAAATGAGTGAAGAAATGCGACATTTTTTTAATCAATTGCTTCAAAACAACCCTGGATTTAATGTTCGAGGTATGCAAGGGGGTGTTGTATCAAACATTGCTTCACCTATTGATGCGGGTAGTGCACAAGCTGTAAAAGGACAAAATCCTCTACAATCTTCCGGGTCAACTCATGATCCGATTTTTAAAAAGGTATTTAGTACATTTTCATGTTTGAATCAAATTAGTAATTGTTAGTGGCTTTGGTTTGAATTGAGCGGGTAGTGCACAAGCTGTAAAAGGCCAAAATCCTCTCAGTTTCTCAGAAAGTCTTCTTGTTTGTAATTGTGATGGATTAACTTCATGTTTGAATCAAATTAGTAATTGTTAGTGGCTTTGGTTTGAATTGAACTAACGTTTTCTTTCTCTTGACCACTATTCATCTTACTTGTTTAATATGGTTGAAGTGTAGTTTTTCTATGTCAGATTTAGTTTCCTTGTTGCCTCGCTCTGATGAGTATGAACTAACTCTGAACTTGTTACATATTCTCGATATGGTTTTGTATATTATTGAATGGTGATGAAACACTCTAAATACGACTGAGTTTTTTTTCTTTAGTTATTGTTAGTGACATTGGTTTTAATGGAGCTAAGGTTTTGTTTCTCTTGACCACTGTTCATCTTGCCTTTTTTGTATGGTTGAAGTGTAGTTTTTCTATGTCAGATTTAGTTTCCTTGTTGCCTCGCTCTGATGAGTATGAAGTAACTCTGAACTTGTTACATATTCTTGATATGGTTTTTAATATTATTGAATAGTGACGAAACACTCTAAATACGACTGAGTTTTCTTTCTTTAGTTATTGTTAGTGGCATTGGTTTGAATTGAGCGAAGGTTTTGTTTCTCTTGACCAGTGTTCATCGTGCTTGTTTGGAATAGTCGAAATGTAGTTTTTCTATGTCAGATTTAGTTTACTTTTTGCCTCGCTCTGATGAGTATGAAGTAACTCTTAACTTGTTACATATTCTCGATATGGTTTTGAATATTATTGAATGGTGGTGAAAAACTCTAAATACGACTGAGTTTTCTTTCTTTAGTTATTGTTTGTGGCTTTGGTTTGAATTGAGATAAGGTTTTGTTTCTCTTGACCACTGTTCATCTTGCTTGTTTGGTATGGTTGAAGTGTAGTTTTTCTATGTAAGATTTAGTTTACTTTTTGCCTCGCTCTGATGAGTATGAAGTATCTCTTAACTTGTTACATATTCTTGATATGGTTTTGAATATTATTGAATGGTAGTGAAACACTCTAAATACGACTGAGTTTTGTTTCTTTAGTTATTGTTAGTGGCTTTGGTTTGAATTGAGCTAAGGTTTTGTTTCTCTTGACCAATGTTCATCTTGCTTGTTTGGTACACTACACCATTTTCGGCCTACAGCAACACCATGTAAGTGTAGCCTAAACTAGCAAAAAGTGTGGCCTTTGATAAAAGGCTACACTTTTGGACATTCAGCAACACTTTTTAGGGGCTGCTCAAAAGAAGCGTAACCTTTGACATTAGGCAACACTTTTTAAATGTTGCCATCTTTGGCTACACTTATAAAGCGTAGCCAAATAGGTCTAAGGGCACGCTTTGAAGACGTGCCTTAGCAACACCTATTTTTTGTTAGACTACACTTAAAAGCGTTGCCTTTTCAGATTTATTGGTCACACTTAAAAAGTGTTGCCTTTTATTGATCATCTATTGCAACACTTTCAAAGTGTAACTTTTTATCTACCTAGAGCAACACTTACAAAGTGTAACTTCAACATTTATAAGCCTACATGTAGCACAAATATATATAATATATTTACATACATACAAGTGACCTAAAACACAAAATGAACTAATTAATCATTAAATTGAAGCTATATATTTCAAATAAACTTCGAGAAATATTTCATGTACAACCAAAACTTAGAAAGTGATTGCTTAAAGATCTCTAATATCAACAAGTTCCAAAAACCTAAAAGTGTCATTCAAACATATATGACAACAATACAAAAATTTCTTCATCTTTTGCCACAATAGATTGAGTTTACTTCTGACCAAATTCAAATTCAATTACCTGCATTTTCCTGCACATTTAAAATAAAATTATAAGTTTGTGAATTAATTGATGGAAGTGCATAATCAGAGAGAATTCACTGTAAGACAACCAATCCAAATCTAAATACAATTTCAATGTAAAATTTACACATTATAAGGACTACAACATTTGTGCAGTCTTCTGTTGTTGGCTCTCAATTTTAATGCAATACATAATTCAGAATATTACCTTGAGTAGTGATTCCTATTGTGTCTCCATGGAAAATTTCAAAATATCCCATGTCATGAAGTTTATTTGCAACAGATGTCTCTTTTGAAGGTGAAATCAGTCCATCAACATGGCACCCAATAGCACAGGATACATATCTGCCAAGAAATACTCTAAAGCTGATGCAAAGTAGATTACTAGCTTCATAATAATTACCAGAACACAGTGATTCAAAGTCACAGTGATGAAGAAAACAAAGAGCACACAAAATGCATGTCCAATGTGCAGAACCTTCTTCAGTATTGAACAAAAAACTGAACTAACTTAGCCTTGTGCTGAAGTATCAAATAACTCATTACCCACAAATTCATATTGCTAGAGTTTGGAAGAAGATGGAATAGCTCGTTATCTCCTGCACTTTATGTATTAAGCAAAACATACTTCACATATGGAACAAAACAGAAACTAAAACCTGTAAACAACTATTAATCAACTAAAATTAGCATGAGTGAAGCAAAAAGTACTCGAGTAAGCCAAAGATGCATGTAAATTAGAAAAAAAGGTTAAAAAGATGGAGGTTCATACCAGAAATCAGCCAAGAGCATGGTGAGGGACACATCCAAATCCTTGCTAGACCTATTAGAGAACAAGAGAGAACAACATATACACCAACATTCCGAATAAAATACGATAACCAACATTAGACAAATCGAAGAAACAACCCATTAGTACAAGAGTAATGGATTGAGGTTGCTTTCTGGTAACAGGAAAACAAGAAGGAAAGATCAAGAGCATAAAGAAAACTGCGAGTTTTATTGATTACCTAAAGAGTAGCAAACAGACGAGACAGCAGTGCCTCAAATACCTCAGTAGACACATCAGTGTGTGGAAGAGGATCACATTTAGCATCAACAAACTTCTATTTTTGACGTCATCATTATTGAGGAAGAAAACAAAGTTCGAGCAAATCATGTAGAGACTAAAGAATCAACAAGAAAAACTAAATAGAGCAGCGACTAATCACAAACTAAGGATTCAAGATAAGACGACAAGATAAATACAACCAAGAGCTCTTAAACCAAATAGGATTAGTTTCTCAATAAACTTATTCTTGTTTTAACTTATTAACACACAAACATAGGCAAACAAAAAAATAGAATGAGAGAAGATCCACGCAAATTTGACTGTTTCATTTCTTCTGTAAGAATATTAGACAATGCAGCTACTGCAGCTGCTCTTTGTGAACTCTGACTTACTCCGGTAGGCTTTGGAACAGAACTAGCTTTCGCAGCAGACGATGAAGTAAATGTAGAGTTTAAAGCAGCTAATGTTGAGGCTCTTTGGAGTCTGTTGATTGACCAACCCAAACGAAAACTTCAGCATGTGTGTCGAGAACCATGACATCCTCAGTCAACAAATCATCTTGAGTGAAGTTATAGATTTCTTCAACCTGTTATTTTAATAGAAAATATTAACCTGTTTGATATACACAACCAGAAATTTTAATTTTAGTTTTAACTGAATTCTCTAGATATTACCTCAAATTTTCCTGGACATCCACGAGTTAACATGAAATCATTTGATAAAGACAATTAGAAGAGAAAAATTTCCTCATTCGGGATAAATATCGAAGGGTGAGAAGGATGGACCTCTATTAACAGAACAAGAAAACAAGTGAGGTTCCCTGGTGGCTTCAGGAGCTAATTTGTTGCTGGTATAATCTTGTTTTTCTCCAATATCAAGCCAGAAAGCTGAGCTTTCTGTTCCTTCCTTAGTGTGTTTCACGGTCACTCCGGGCTGAGTTTGTGAATAAAACAGACCAAACAAAATTAGCCTAATGCAGCATAAACTAGGATAAACACAGGGTATGTTAGTTGGGATAACAATGACAAAGAGCGCCTTTTTTCTACTTCAATAAAAGCCTCACCTTCAAGAATTCCACAATCTTTGCTGCTAAGTTCTGTTGCTCATGGGTACTTTGCTTTCCATTCCAAATGAATACTAAAGAGCTAGATTGCAGAAGAAAAAACTCGTAAAAACTAAAGAGGGGGAGCAGACCCTCTCGCGAACATCTGAGGTGTTCAAACACTTCTTCAATGGGGATTTTCTCCAGATCAAGAGTATCATTTTTATCTCTTTGAGGCTTATAGCTTTCACCATCTTCGTAAACCAGCAACAAAAGTCAAAAATTACGCAGAAAAAGGACTGATAATCAATTAACCAGAATACCACTATCTAAATAATTTTTATAAAATAATCATAGAATAAAACACATTAGCAAAGAAAGGTATGTTTAGAAGTTCTCTTCAATTCTCAGAAGGTTTACCCATGTTTTCAATAATGTCTTCATTTACTTGTATCTCTAAAGATTTTTTTTTTGTTAAGATCAATATTTCTAGGGCTATTTTTTACGTTCAAATTATTTTCAATTTCTTCCACTATATTGAATTTTCAGCAATAACAATCCCAAACTAATAAATTACTTCTAAACACAAAACAAAAATTCAATTAATTTGCTATTTTTAGTACTAGATGATTAGAAGAGAGTGAAAAGGAATTTTGGATGTATGAAATTGATACTTACGCTTGATGAAATTTGTTTTAAGCTTCAAATCTTCGATCTTCAGTTCCTCGATCGATCCCTAGTTCGTCAGCATTAGCTCAACTCAACTCACCTATACCGATTTTGGAGAAGAGAATCAACTCAACTCTTCTGATTTTCAGCTCTTCTCTTCAGTCTTCAACTTCCTCTGTTCGATCTTCAGCTTCTACTTTTCGATTTGAAGTTTTGGAGAAGAGAACCTGCGTTGTGTTCTACTCTTAAGCGTTGTGTTCTAAGCCCCAATTTTTTTTTTAATTCCCAGATAAAAAAGTTTTTAATAATGTTTTATAATTCTTTTGGCCAAAAATAATGGGAGGGGAAGTTGAAAATGTTGGAGGGAATCTAATATTTTAGTGAAAAAGTTTAGGCCACACTTCTAAAGTGTTGTTTTTACAATTATAAAAATAGGACCCTTTAAAAGTGTGGCCATAAATATACATAATTGTTTCCATTTATTTCATACTATGACAACGCTTATAAAGTGTAGTCTATATAATTAAAGGGTATACTTTTTAAGTGTTGCCAATATTATCGTTGTGAAAAGTTAAAAAATTAGGCTACATTTAAAAAGTGTTCCCAAAAATATATTAGGCAACACTTTTCAAGCGTTGCTCATATTTAGTGTAGCCGTAGCCCTAAAATGGTGTAGTGGTATGGTTGAAGTGTAGTTTTGCTATGTCAGATTTCGTTTCCTTGTTTGATCGTGTGGAACATATTAACTACACAAGGAAACTAATCTAATTTTCTTTGATTTTTGCTGCTGCTTCAATCTACAACCTGGACTTTTCTCTCTTTAGTTGTATTTAATGTATTTGGTTTAAATTTAGCTATGGTTTTGCTTCTTTTGTTTCACTGTTTTTTTGGCATTTGTATAGAACATTATAGCATGCTATAGGTCTGTACTAGCTTGGAAACTGGTCTGTCTAAGCCTCTCAGCAAATAAACTTTGGCATGGTGTGGAATCTGCAATCTGCAATCTGCAGATTGGGTTTTAATATTTTCTGTAACTGTTGCTGCAATCTGTAGAATATCAATGTTATTACCATAACTGCTGCTGTAATCTGTAACTTTTGTTAATGTTTTCACTATGCCTTTTGTGCTTCTATATATAAATATTTTTGTCAGTAAAGTCTATTTACTTTCTTATTATATAGAATATCCATGTTATAACAATAACTTTTGACATCCTAGTAGAAGGCATGCTTCCATAACTACAAACAAATAAACAAATAATTATAGGAGAATCTAATTGTTTTTGTCTCCTCATTAATTCCTTTTTTTTAGTGTTTGTGTTAGTTTGCGTGCATCATGGTTATTGTATAACACCAAATATTTTATATTGTTTCTTACGAAGTTTGAACCCTAATGCAATTATTCATTGTTGTTGAACTCATTTGGAATTCTAGACACCTAAGGGAAGATCATCTACTTTGAACATCAAAAGACAAGTAGCCATCTACTTCGAACATCAAAAGATGCAATCTAATTTTCTGTAACTGTTTGATTTCTTGCCTCTCTATATTGTTGAAATATGAACTTCTTACCTCTTCTATATAACTGCCAATATCTTATTTGTGTAGGGAAATGGTGGTGATCAAATTTGAAGTGGATGATGAAGAGTTTTTCAACTATTGTAAAAGTTTTAATACATATTTGATTTATGTGTACACATTTAGAATATTGATGTATAAGTATGGGTATGTGTACACAACACATACTATCTTTTGAAGTACTTTATGGGAAATCTATAAATTTGAATTACTTATTAGCGCTAGAGATTATTTATTGCAATATAATATTGGAGTATTTTAATTAGAAATTGTGGCATAAGACTGTAAATCGTGTATGCACTTGAGCAAGGAGAACACTTCAAAGTGTTGTCATACATTAGATAGAAAAGGCAACACTTGATAAGTGTGGGTAATATGGTAGCAAAGGCTACACTTTAAAGTGTAGCTGATAAGGCAACACTTTTAAACGTAGCAGCAAAAGCGTGGCCTTTTTTCTTTTAGACTACGCTTGAATGTGTAGCTGATAAGGCAATACTTTTCAGCGTAGCTACAAAGTGTGGCCTTTTTAAATTTGAGTCTACGCTTAAAAGTGTTACTCATATGGCAACACTTCTTAGCGTAGGTACAAAGTGTGGTCTAATTTACTTTTGGCTACGCTTTTAAGCGTAGCTGATAAGGCTACGCTTGTAAAGCGTTGCCTAAACTCTAAGGTTTCGTTGCTTTCGGCCACACCTAAAAAAGTGTGGCTTAAAGTCAAATAGTGTGGCCTTTTATCAAAGGCCACACTTTTTCATAGTTTAGGCAACACGTCTCTAGGGTGGTTGGAGACATAAAATGTTGTAGTGTTAACTATATCATGACACAAACTATTCGACATTACTTTATATTTCACATAGATTTCATATATTGCCATTATTTGGATCACATAACCTAACAAGAGATATTTCATACATAGTAAGGTAAAAGAAGAATCTATAATCCCGATGAAGTTAACATGTGCAATGATCAAGTAAATCCCCATAGCCCTACTAGATCAAGAAACCCAACAAGAACTATAATCAACACAATACATCACTCATTTATAACCTGCATGCATGCATAACTACATATCATTAGCACAGTAGGCTATTTACATGTTTATAAGCATTGATATCATCACATAATCATATTTCCTTTTTTCATCATACACATACATCATACAACCTCCTAAGCTCTCAATCAAGGCAAACTAGTGCAAGACATAGGTAGAGTCCCATACCCCTACTTACGTCTAGTTAACCCTTCTTGTTGCCATAGTTATGTTATACATCATAAAATAAGGGAAGTGTCACCTCACACATTCTCATTCAAACCATAAAAAAAAGATAATCATTTTAAATTCACCTTTTCTCCCTCAAGCATTGAGCAATCTTATCCAAGCAATCACATCTAAAAGACCATCGTACACGAAAACAGAAGAGAAAGATCTTATAGGGTTAAGTTCTATGGAACGACATAAGACTGATGATGAGGGGAAACTCTATAGTCCAATAGCCTCTCGTACAATTTGATGTGTCGTGACTCACTACCAATGATACAAGACTTTACTAGACGTGGCAATATGAGACTTCTTGGACCCTAAACAACTTTTAAAACCTCGTGCTCTGCCACCATGTTTGTCATGACCAAGGAGCACCCTCTAGAATTAACATGGCGTACTTGACATCTCGGAGGTCTTATACAAGCCCATACTTATCATTCATCGCATCGACATAGTAAATTTAGCATAAATTTAAATGTTTTGATCGCCCTCATATGCTAGAAACTTTACTTCATATTCATATAAAATGTAATTCATAATATATATATATAGACTCTAAGGCTCTTTTCCATCATAGACTCTGAAACATTAGATTCCATTAGGGACATGGCCATAAGACACATTACATAATTATACAATATTTTAAGATTTTACAATAAATACACGTTAAGACATCCTTGAACATAAGGATTCCTTTTCTTAAGCTTGTGAATCACCTATCAAGCTCCTCACCATTCAAGATATCCTTTAAGCATCCATAACCTACAATTTGTGTAAAGAGTAGAGAAGAATGGTATTAGCACAAATATGTACTAAGTATAGCAACTATGCAAAAATATACATTGAAAAGGGATATTTTCTTTGAAATCATACTTCATGCCATTTTGAGTAGATCATCATATAATACCTTTATCAATAGCATATATATAATTTTCATACTTCATAGAAACAAAATGAAAGGCCAAACATCATAGAAAAGCACATACCATCATTGAAGTATAATAGAACATAAACATAGTTAAGTGAAGACCTTCATCATATAGTCAACAAGATCAACATCATGCATAAAGAGTCATATGATTCACATCTTTATAACAAGTAGACAAATACTACAACGTCATTCATACGGAACACATACATAGTGACATGCATTAGAACACCTTCCTAGAACATCCTAAGGAGCTACTTCTGCAATGTCCAGATGGGTTCATTAATTCCGCCTATCCTAAGTGACCTCCCTTATGTCATTCTATTTAGGATCCTAGTCATTTAAATTCCAATGTACATTTTACATTAGGGAACTATAGCCTTAATTAACATAAACCATGTGAACTAAAAATAAAATCCGGTGTCATAGAACCCCACACCGATAAAGGGTGGTCTACCGGCCAAAGTAGAACCAAATGAGACATAGCTCTCTAGGTGGAATCCACTAGCTAGTATCCTATGGTGGAAATATAGTTATGGAGCTTGGAGGTACATGTCAAAACCATCTTGATGCAAAGATTAGGCATTTTAGTTATTCACTTATGGAAACCCTATTTATGCCCATTGAGGCATTGTGGTTATCAGCCTTATGAGATTTTGGTGACCTACCTTCCTACCATGGGAAAGGACACAAACTCATATTCAAGTTCGCTCGGCGCTAAGCTAAGTTCCCTTTATTGAAAACCTTTACACTTTATAAATCATATGTTTAGGAGAGTAATCCTTTCATATGCTTAACTCATAGGTCGTAGATGGAAGTTCATAAACCTAAATCATGTAAACAATCCATTCACATGAACATAGCATATGCAAAGCATCATCTAGTTTAGGGTACACAAGAATACACCATTAAATGCCCCTATCTTGACTAGATCATCATACATGTGTGTCTGTATATACATATATGTGAGAAAAACATTCATATAATACATTAAGTCACACAAGTTCATACATACATATTCCTACATATAAAAACCAAAACTAGAATTATCATATCAAGGTACACATGTGTAATGCATTGGAAAAGACCCATTACCTTGCCCATACTAGTACACAAATAAATAACAATCTTTACATCCATATACTTTCCATGCATAGTTTTAGACATTAGTGAATATGAGAACGACCTTTCGTTTAGACACCATAACCTATACTACTTGTAACATGCATGTAAGTTAGATTGTGTGTACACTGGTCAACATGATCACATAATGACTTTCAATAACTCCTTGAGGAAGACACCCTCATATAGAACATTATACTTCCATGAACATACCACACAAAGCATAATAGCATAGGAGGAAACACAATATAAACATTTTAACCAAGGATCCTAACTTTTTATATTTACACTTTCATATAAGGGTAACACATCAATGGAAGAACCTATACAATACCCTAACATGAATATACGCATTCTCATACAATAGCCATACAAACTAGATCACAACTAGATAGGAATATAGGAACAATTACATCATAAGGAGATCACCTATATCTCTAAATCATATATCCATCAATATGCCTTGAAGGACATGGTAAACACATATATAATGAAAATAAAGTAAACACCGCCACAATAAGTGGACCATAATACACAATGCTATACAAGGGATTCATCAACATTACTATAAAGAAATAGAGATGTAGAAGAGTAGAGGGAATAAGCATTCTTACCAATTTATCATACTTTAATCATTTATCAATGATCCTTATTCATCAATAAGACAAATATATGGCATTATATAAATGTACTTTAATCACATAATAAACCATGTAAAAATTGCTAAAAGATTATACTATCACATAATACAACACATCAACATACTAGGAAAGTAGAATAACATAGATAATTACCTAATTTCCCTTGCATTTATTTAGATCATATTTCATACATATTATGAGTCTAAGGAAGTATCCAAAACTACATTTAACTACATTGAAATTATAATTACATACCCTCAAGTTAATGCTACAGCATAGCCATTTAGGCTTATCGATTTGCTAGAGTATAGAAGACTTTACCAATACTATGAACTCTGTAGGATTTGATCATCTTTAATATTTTATCAACAATATACTCATTAGGATGTATCTAATTCGGTAGTAAATCAATAAGATACCATGCTTGACATAACAACAACTCAAGATCCATCACACACTTAGCTTTTTGACTTGATATCCTAAAGGAATCTAGATCAATTCATGCAAGCCTTTCATAGATTGTTCCTTAAGGATTTATAACTACAAAATTCATCCATTATATCACCCTGAAACTGTATCTACATCAGGTCATGCATAATCAAAACTCTACACAATTGATCTCACAATCGACTTCAAGGCAACATGTAGAAACATAGTCTATTCATATTCAAATCTTCATACATTTAACATCATATACTGATCATAATAAATAAAACATAAATTCATGTAAATAACAGTGTATACAATAACTTCAACGTAATAGAATGATAATTCAATCGATAACACATCAAGATCATAAGGCCTATGCAAGGCTAAATCGTTTGGGTGATAGAGCATTGGTTCATCATACAATTGCATTTAAAACCACTTCCATATTAGTAGATAATCGTAAATACTTTATATTATGCTTTTGAAATCAGTTTAGGAAAGAACCCATCGAAGATTGACGAAAAAAGTGGTTTATCTTATTTTTCTCTTTTGAAATATTTGATAATGGCTCTCTAGATAAAAAATAACTAGAGATGAAGATCACAACACCTTTGTCTAGTTGAAAACCTCCTAAACTTGATGATTAATCCATGTAAAATCCAGCTTGAATCTATTTTCGAGCTTCACCAACAATGGTTGTTTCTAGAGAGAGTATTTTTGGATGGAAAGGTTTCAATCTTGTGAGAGGATTATATAATGGCGTGATCACATTTTTGATGACTTATATACACCCAAAAATAGCTAAATAAACCTATAACAGTGAGGTTAGGTGTGGGGTTAATTTCCCATTCACCCTTTTAATGAAACAAACACAAGGTGCAAGTTGCAGGCCACTTGTGACGATGGAAATGATGCGGCCTCGAAGCCTTGACGGTCCGTGCCTGACATCCGTCGTTGCTTACTTAGCGAAATATTGTCTTGAGAAAATACCTCTAATATTTTAGATACTGCCTATGTACTATATTTTAAGGATATTAAGGTCATTAGAACTTTAAGAAAAACATGTTAGGATCTAGACACCTTATCTCATTTTAGGGGTCTAATAAGTACCTCTAAAACTTGAATTTTGCCTTTTTTGTTTATTTAAGTTATCTTGTGCATTTTTAGATGATGATACTTTATGTAATTATATTTAGAATGTTTTAAATTGAATATTGTGCTAATTGAATCAGGTAATGTATGATGAGGTCATATGCATTTCTAGAAGGAAGTACATCATGATGAAGTGTTTTGAGCCTTATGTATTAAAAATTGATTTTTGAATTTTTCCTTGTCGAAATGATATTATTTATATTGATTTGATATTTTTGATTGGCTGGGCTTCTAGTCTTGATTCTATGCCTCCCTTCAAAAAGAATTTTAGTGCCATTTGAGGATGAATGTTTCTGGGGGGGGGGGAGGGGGGATAATGTAACACCTTGAAAATACAAGACGTGTCATTAAGCATAATATAGGTTTCATGTTGTCTAAGTAATGCGTATAAGTCCATCTTAACGAATATATTTCATCTAAGATGTTTAAGAAATAACACGTCCAAGAACGTCCATGACATCCAGAAGATAGTTCAAAGGGGTACTATCGTTCCTTTGCCTATTTGACTAGATTTAAGTAGTCAGAAATTTATGAAAAATGGTGAAACAATATGCAATAGCTATTTTAAGTATTTTGATGTTAAAAAGGAATGGGTACGACTCCTCAACGATCAACCAAGGGCCATTGAGGAGGACCCCTGAAGTTTGAGGCAACACTGCCTGCAGTGTTTATGGACAAGGAAGGGTCCCTGTGTGGACTCACGGGGCATTGATTCCACGATCGTCCCACACGTAGACAATTCCCTCGCCTGCAGACTCTTCGAACTTACCTATGGAGTGCATGACGGAGGGGAGGCCAGACCGTCGTCTCACAGATGGCCCGTCGACGGGGTTCCATATGCTAGGGTCTTGAGTTTCTGCACATTTTAAATGTTAATTCAATTATTTAATTTAGTTGTTTAGAGGTTTGTTAGGGATTTAGGTTAGACTAATTAACTAAATTAACACACATATAAAGGCACAAACCCCAATTAATGTAATTATAACTCTCAAATACAAACTCTCATCCTTCACTTTTCTTTCTCTGTCTACCTGAACTCACAATTGAAGACTACAAAGGAAAGTGGTTTTATGTATTGAAAGGGATGAATTTACAAAATATTCTTCATCAAACGTTAAGGTATGTGATCTAATTCACCTTTGAGACTCTTTCCTCAAAGGGTTCTTTGAAAACTGATTCCAAAAGTAGAGTTTTCATGTTGGTGTCATCCAATTTCGAAATTGATGTTTTGAATTGAGTGGTTTATGGTTTCATTAGGATATAATAGATATATTAACATGAAATTGAACTTGATTATGGTAAAATTCCATGGATTTATTTAAATTTAAAAATATGATTTGTAACCCTTAACCCTAAGTTTGATCTTGATGTAAATTGGGTTATAATTGTTTCAATTGTCCTGCTTATGGGTTATATTACTATTAAATGATGTAGTTACAATAATCATTAATAAATTGGAGTGAATTTTAGTATTTCATTCTAGTCTTTAGAAGATGATCTAGTTAGAAGGTGAGTGGACCTAGGCATCTTATTTTAAGTATGATCTAGAATTGAATTGTGCTATAGTGGTTATTATAGTCTTGTTATCGTGTTGAAAATTGAATTATGATGTTGAATATCTAAATTGGCTTGAATTGAGGTTTTCTGGTAAGGCCTAAATGATAAACCATGAAGGAGACTTGGTAATTCTTGTAATCTCTATCTTTACATCCAATTGTGATTAATTGTGTTTAAGTAATGATGTTACACTGGAGTATGACTTATATTAGAATGATAGGGTTGTATAATTCTTAATTGAAATGTATTTACTATATTGTGAGGTTGATAAAGTTGTATTTTCTATAAGGATCGTGAAAACTATAAATATGCCTTGATATGGTATAAATGCTAATGTGTTAATCTAACTTATATGAATTTTGATGAAAGGACTATACTCATGCAATTCATATTGATCGATTGATGATGATGATTATACAAGGGGTAGACCCTATGTCCTAAGCTAAGCTATGATTGATACACAAAGGCTTAAAGATATTTCAATAAAGGGACTGAGCTTAGAACCAAGTTAACTTTACAATGGGAGATGATTACATCCCAAAGAGGAATATTTGCCTTATTATTTGTATATGAGATGTTGACTTCATAAAGAGGAATACTAACAAATGGATTCCCATAAGAGGAGTCCCCAACTACCAAGTGGTATCAAGAGTGAATATACTATCTCTTAGTTCTTGAACTATATTTCCCCCATAGGAAGAGTAGCTAGTGGATCCACCTAGAAATCTACGTTTATATTTGGTTCAACTTTGGCTGCTAAAACACCTTCCATCGGTGTATGGTTTTACAACACCAGATTCCACTCTTAGCTCATGTGGTCTATGATGGTTAAAGCAAGTGTTCCCTAAATTAATATGATGTTATGAAGTATAACTAACTAAGGTGACTTGAGAGGTTTAACTTAAACTAAGTAGGGGTATGGTACTCTACATATGCCTTGCACTAGTTCACCTTGATGGAAGCTTTAGGAAGTTGATATTTTGTATGTATATGGTAATGATGTATATGATGATAATATGTTGATGCTACAATGTAAATTACTATATATGATGATGACATTGGTAATGTTTTCTTGTTAAGTCTACTTGGTTGAGCAAGGTTATGGGGCTTTGTTTCATCATTGCACTTGTTTAGTTGATGAGAATCCATGAGTAGTTGTCTTGGTTATTATGATATGATTATCCCTTATTCATTCTTGTGATGTTATTTCTTGATGATAGGGTTGTAGTAAATCATGGGTTCAAGTATGTTGGGATGCATATTACTTGTTTAGATTAGTAAGTGAGTTTGGTTAATAGGTATGACTTTCTTGGTTATGCATGAGACCTTTCAAATTGTTAAATGGCACGTTTTGAATAAAATTCCCTTTATAGCATATTTTGACATTACATGTGTATATGGTCTCACACTTAGAACATGTGAAGTACTAACCCCATTTTTTTTGTCTTTTTCCAAGACATTTTAGGTTCTGGTCATTCAAGGCTCATTTGGGACGATTTGAAGAAGGCTTGGATATTCTCTATCATCCAAGTGAGTAGGTCCTCACTTTCCGAGGGAGATGCCAATATCTTGCCTAAGGAGTTTCTTTGTTTTTCTAAGACTTTTATGATCATTCCACTTTCTTTGTGTACGACTTACATAAGGCTATATGTGGATTCTTTACATATGATGTAGCGCTATGCCCATATTATGATAAAAATTTAGCTGGTATGAGATGTGACAATCTTTGATACTATATTTCTATCTTATATATATGTATGTGCAATAAAAGTAGAAAGTTATGTAACTTTCCTATATGAAGGGTCTATGTATACTCGATACGACTATATTGTCTGTATGTAAAGCTCTATATAAACCTCCAAGTATGTGTAATGAAAGTTATAAATTTTCAGCATTTTTCAACCTATGAATATAATGACATGAGACTTAGAGGTAGTCTTAGTACTTAAAAATGACGTCGACGCCGGTTACATCTACGGGGTAAACCTAGATGTGACACCCTTTATTAATTATCATACTCATTATACAAGATCACATTAGTCTCCTATAGACCCCTACGTGAACATCTTATCATAATAGATCATAGGTATTCATTAGTGAGAACTACCCTTTCACTTTACAAACCACTTATAAGTGAGTAAACCTTTAACTTAACACTTAGTTATAATTATGAGAAACTACTTTCAATACCGCGATGCGCAGCCACTTTGTTGAGTCAGTGATGCTTATATAGGCCCCACATCACGAGTCCTAGTTCAAATCTCCTCGTGATTGCTGAACGGTGCGCAAAAGCCACCAAAATCCTGCTGCACGCAGGCTTATTTGGCAGCCACTTGCTCATGTTTGGGTCCTCCCCAAGGACCCTTCTGGTGGTCCTTGGAGTGTCATGGTTGTACATTTTTGTCCTCTATAATACATTTTACCTATTTAAAGTCTTTTTATATGTTTAACACTGAATCTGACCGTCTGAAACCTTCACCAAACATAGGGATGTCTACTAATTGAATGTAGCTAGTTTTCGGAACGCGAAGGCTTTTCTTTTAAACTATGGATTCAATTCTTCTCAAAAAAACTTATTTACACTATCTTAGTTCTAAAATAAACATTATAAAAAATATGCGCCTCTACTGTGGGTCATGAAAATTACGGGTTTTTACATTTATCTATTAGTTGGATTTGATGTTTATTTCCTTTGCTTATTAATGATAGGTTATGATTGTTTCGGTCTTAATTGTTGTATTTTTTATTTCTTGCCTTAAATCTATAATAAAATCCATTAATTGAATCATTTAACCTAACCCTCGCTTTGAGTTCAACTTATAGATTATTAGGGTTATTGGAATTTGTTATGTTATTGTTTATTTTACTGTAATATGATTATGATATTATTAAACAATTTTGATGTTTTGAGGGTGAGATTCTTTATGAATTGTGAGATCATGCTAAGTGTATGTTCATACAAGGACTAATGTGAACCATTTGTGTGCATTACTATGATAGGATTATGATATGATGTTCTCAGGAATGAAAGATTGTTATTAAAGTAATATATCCTCAATAGCTAATCAGATAATGACATGATATACCAGATGTTAGTATTATATGGTCTATACTAATATGTGATTTTAAAGAATGAATGAAAGACATTTAAAAAATGGACGTTAGCTTAGCACCGAGTGATCTTTACAATGATAGGTGTTCACTACCCAAAGAAGGGAGATTCACCAATGTAAAATGAAAGTAATGAAGTGAACACTAATTGGGTGACATAAACTTGTTATACTCAATGTAGGTAGGGGTATGTGACTATACTTATACATGGCACAAGCTGACCTTGAGGGAAGTCCCAGGAGGTTGTTCTTATGTACTTATGATAGGAATGAATTGTAAATGATGACATTACATGTTGATGATTCTATGTAGTGTTGGTTTCATTAATGAACATTCAATTGGTCTATGTTGATGTACATGATTATTAACATGTATGCTATAAACATATTTGAAATATTCACATTGCTTATGGAAATTTACTTGATTTACATGATTATGCGGGGTTATGGGACTTCACATAAGCATTGTAATAGTAGGCTTTGTAAGGGTTTGCTAGTAAGGATCTTGTTTGCGGTGATGTTATGAACTCTACTGCAAGTTTTTTTGTTATGAAATTATAATGGAGTGGTAATGCTTATATTATCTTGATATTATGACATTAATGTTGATAATATCCTAATTAAGTTGACTTTATCATGATATTCGTCTTGTGTTGATATTGGTTTTCTCTTGAATAGTGTTATGTCTAATGGCTTGCATGTGTTCTTGATTGAGAATTAAACTTTTGAAATGACTTAGCATGGGTTTTAACTAAATGTCCCTTTAAGCATGATATCAATGTGCTATGTGCATATGTTTCCATATGTAGTACATTTGTTTTTACTAATCTATATTCTTTACCTTTTCCATAACAATGTAGGTTCGGGGCATTGAGGTATCCAGTTCACTTGAAAGAGGATTTGGACTTTTCTCCAACTTTTTGTAGATCCTCTAGTTTGAAGATGGTTCTACATATTCTGCCCTATTTGTATTCCTATTGTGTTAAAGACATTCATTTCATTCCTATTCATGAAGACATTAGTCGTAATCCCTATGTGGGAAATATGAATTTGTAAGGGCTATTCCTCAATGTTCAACTTTGTTTTAGATGGTTCAATGTGAGACAGTGTTCCTAGACTAAATCTTAATATGTGGGTCATGTTGACTAAATAAGAAGCATATGTAAGCTTCATATGTGAGGAGTCTAAATAAACTCTATATGTAGCATGTGAGATGTCTATGTACACCTCAATATGTGAAAACATAGATTTTTCTGCATTTTAACCTATGATATATGATGAGGTAATCTAAGAGACATTTCTAAGTCATCTACAAGAACGACGATGCCATTTACATCTAGGGGGTACTCCCGGTTGTGACACATGACTTGCATTGTAAAGTTCATTTAAAGATGTAAGACCCCGAAAATGACTTAGGTGAATCTAAACCATAACATGATTGTTGTGATGATATAAAGTTCTATAATCATTTATAATTTGGTTTTGAGGCATTCACTAAGAGTTTAGGTGGATTGGAAGTCAAATGTCAAGGGACGACCAAGACGTTCGAAAACTATGTGCCCTTTGTGCCTCATATGTTGATTTATGTGCTTATGTGTTATTCATGAGGTAATAAGGTTCTTAAATGAGTTAGTTTAGTGTATATATGCCTCCTTCATGCTTCATGAAGTTTGGAGGTCAAACGTCGAAGAACGTCCATGACGTTCCAAAGGCTTGTGTTGAGGCGACCTTGTTTGTCTATGTATTTTCGTCGAGTTTTACATGTTCGTTGTGGATGAAACTCATGTGGTAGGTCTTTAAATCATATAAGATCATATTTGGGTTTGAAACCACCGGGTACAACTCAACATAGGACCCACAAAAGGGTTCTTAAAGGAGGACGGCAACTTAGAACTCAACACTTCCAGGCAATGTCAATCGACAACCGGAACGACGGCCAGTCGACAAAGCCACGGACAATTGATGGAGACTGAAGGGTGTAGTGTTGAGGAGCAGAAGTAGAAAACCACAATACCCCATCAACGGGGCGTGGGTGAGACCATGGACTGTCAATGTGGGCGTTGATGGTGTTGTGAGGCTGCTGCCAGCTTTTTTAATTTAGTGTAGGGGTGAAGTTTTCAATTCATAGCTAGTCTTATTAAGGTCACGGACGGTTTTTATGAGCGTTTATGGATATTTTAAGAGTATATAAGTCATTAAACTCTCATTATAACCCTAACACCTAAATAAAAAAACATTCCCTCCAAAGGTTCTCCAAAAACCTCCATGAGTATTCAAGGTGAAGATTGTTGTTCAATTGGGTTTTTTATTAAATTTTTATTGGTATCTTTTAATAAGGTATGGTAGTTCATCATCTAAGGCTTGCATCAGCATAGAGCAAATTTCAAATATGATTTTCAAGGATTAAAATAAAATATGAAAAGTCCAATTTCTACTCTATGTCCTGGATTATAGCATAAGTGATTTTCAAATATTAATATATGATGTAATTGATGTATATTTTATGTTTTCCAATGAAATTCTCCATGACACCTTGATCTTCACAAATCATCGAATTTGACTAAAATATGTGTTATGTGATCATGTTTTGAGATTGATAAATTCATGTGTAGATTGTTATGAGCATTTTATTATTGTATAGATTATGTTTAATTGGTTTATAAGCTCCTTCAATTTGATTAATTGAGTACAGAATATTTTTAGATGTTTTGACTATGAAGCCTATAGAATTGATATTTACATAAGTCTTATTATTATAATGTAGTTTTTCTATGGGCCATTGAATAAATTAAAGATGTATCGAATTGATGTCTAATTGATCTTATATTGATAAATCTATATTTAATTGTCTTAGATTTGTTCTGTATTATGGTTTATATATTGAACTGATGTTCATGGCAATGGGTAAGGGACTTAATATCGAATTAGATGATTTAGCTTTTAAATAGAAGTGGTAAGATGGAGTAGGGGTATGCTACCCTAATTTCTTAATTTTTATGTTAATTATACTTCAATTATGTTGTGAATGTTATGGTCAACTTATGGTGGCGGTGCTATGTTAATTGAGGTGGACTTGTTGGCATTACTTTATGCAATACGATGATCATGGCCTTTTAGGCACTACTTGAAGTATAATGATTATTTGTGTAGTTGACTTATGTGAAGTATTAGCATATCTATCTAAATGTGAAGTAATGGAAATGTATGTGTGTTTTCTATCTATGTTTGGAGATCATGTAGATTATGACTATGTTATTATATGTGTAGTGTTAGATGTTGATGCATAATTTTTCCTACTTGACTAAATGAGTTGTGATGGTTATATTGATGATAATAGGATGAAAAAAATATAATAAGGGTCATTCCTAAGTGCTTTAATGAATGATATGTTAATAAGGTTAATGAATGTTATGTCTTGTTTGGTAGAATTGTGTCCCTTATTTGATACATGTATGTATGATACGTGAATATGAGATGTCTTTAATAGGTAAGGTTAGTGCAATCTTGTCATGTATCAATGAAATATATGTGTGATCTTAGAGGATGTTAAGAAGGTCATGTACGTGTAAAAGGTTATGTTATAAATGTTAAAGTTGAGAGTCGTAATGGTATCTTTAATGTAAAGGAATGGTTGACTTAGGATTGATTGGCTGGAACAACATCATATCATCCTTAGGAAAGTCATAATTGGCTCTCTTAAATGCCATTGAAAGGTAGCCCTACCGGACCTCTATGGTAGGGTAAATGTAATTGGGTTATGAACTAGATAAGGAACCCTCTTCATGTGATCCTTTACTGTCAATTACTCTCGAGAACAAAGGCTAGCACCGAGTGATTATGTTATGGAAAATAGTTATACTTTAGAATGAGATTAGAGTACAATGTACCTCTACTTGAGAATGATACAAGAGTACATAAAATCCTTTCATATTCCTTAACCATGTGCCTAAATGGGATGTGTCCTAGTCTACCCATGGCAAGTAAAAACACCCTCATTGGAGTAGGTTAGAGCTCTGGATTCCTTGTTTATCTATCTTGGTCTAAGTCCGTTATTGCCTATTCTCATCATATGGGATACCTATTAGAATTCAGAAGTTCTGTTATGTTTAAGTGGTCGTATGGGACACTATCTACACATTGCAAAATTGTCTTTGAAGATGTTATTTGGAGTCCCTAGGTCTCCTCCAAGACCATTACAGGAATGCCCTTTATGTGATGAATGAGTTTTAAATTAACTAATGAATGTAATGACTTCATTTAAGAAAGTATGTTAAATTATTAAGTTCTTACCTAGAGTAATTAAGGGTATTGTAGTTAAGGAACGAAGAGGGCATAGGAATGATCACTTCTTATCTTACCTAGATAATTCTTAAGAATGACACTAGTCAGGGAAGATGATTGTTTATGTGTGCATGATCCAAACATAGGAAGTCTTAAGCATTATTTTGGTGGTCTTGAAGTGGTCAATCACGGACATGATCTTCTTGATCTATTTAACTAAGTCTTTCGATAGCCTTTGATGAAAAAATGTCATGTCATATTTAATTTTTATTTATTAAGTGATTATGATTCTATCTTAGGCAGTCTATAGGATCTGTTTAGTGTTTGTGTAAGGGATTGTATGGGCAGTCACTTCAAAACTCACTCAACTGAGACTTAGAAGTACCTTGCTTAGGAGACTCTCTTATTTTTATGCTGGTGTCTTGTAAGTGTGTATGTGACTCATCATATGTAGCCTTGAGGATGATTTGGGCATGCCTACAGAGTTTCTATGGTCGTTCTCTCTTTGTGTTACTTAAGCGATTCTCAGGATAGCTTTAAGTGGGATAATTACATGCTAGAAGATGTCTAAACTGCAATGAAGTGAATTCACTTTAATATTTTCTAAAAATGTTGCTTTTTGCTCAAATGATTTCTTATTTGTTTCTATGTTTTTAAATGTTGCTCTTGTGCTTATTATATGATGTGTTAATTGAAATTCATGAAAAGCGTGCTATTTACTAAATGTCCTTTTTTCATAGTTTTTGCATGGCTTCTATACTTAGTACATCTAATGTGCTAACCCCTTCTTTTCCCTGTTTGACTAAAGTGTATGGATTTTGAAGTCTTGATATGCCATGGAGGATAGATAGATTTCTAAGGCTTTGAAAATGAAGTATTGGTGAGTCTTCATTGATTCGATGCTAATATCCACATGTCCCTTATGTCATAGTCTTTATTATGTTGTCTTAAATGGGATTACTTTCAAGCGTTGTATATTCTAAAGTTTAGATGGTTCAAGTAGATGTAAATATTTAATGTTTTAAATGAAAGTCTTTCTCTTTTATAATATTTATGAAAGAGTTCTTCGTGTGTGAAGAAAGGTTTAAATTCTTACCTATTTAAGTATGTTTATTATTCAATGAAGGATACGAAAGGCTTAGATGACACTTCTTGAAGTCTCATTTGTCGTGTGACGACACAAGGTTGCCCCAACTTCTAGGGTATACTTGTGGGTAGTGACAAAAGGTTAGCTTGTGTTGGGTTACTTATGAAAGCTTCTGATTGAGGACATATACACTCCTCAATATCGCTTGGGGTTGATAATAATATTTGTCCATGGATAGCTATCATTTGTGTTCTAGTACACTTGTAAGGGTAACATGGTTTAGTTTGTTTAGGACTATTTCATGGTAGTTAGGATAAGATGCTTGTACCTTTCTTACAATATATTTGACTTACATGTTAGAGGGTCTTCCTAGGAAGTGACATTAGCTTAACCTAGTTATGTTAGAAAGATGATAGTATGTCTAGCCTATTAGATTGTTATTCCTTGGTCACCATAAAATGGGTAAATAGAATATATGGATTAGTCACCATTTAGTAAACTTTTTAGGTAGTCTTTAGCAATACTTATTAAGGTTAATACAATAGAAATATATCTATATATGGTACAAGTATTACTTTAGGCTAGTTGTTAAAGGTTCCCTTATGTGGTATGACTTAGCTTAAATTGTTGCCATAGTTGCCTTCCATTATATGATTGACTAACATTGTTGTACCCATGTGTATATGAAGGAAGCTAATAGTATGACCTAAGGAGGGCAAATATGAATAGGATAACTTTAAGTCTATACTTGGTGTGAAGGGTAGTATGGGATGTGATTCATGTATTGCACAAGTGTACTTTGATGTTACCTATAATAATGGTGCCCTTAAGGTGAAGAATATTATGACTAAATCATATATAGACTATTATTATGATGAAACAAAGACCTTACTCGTTACTATGAACGTGGATTATAACAAAGAATGACCAAAAATGGTATTTGATGAGTTCACGATCTAAACTGATTTAGAGAGATCTTTTGATAGTATAAGTGTCCTCAAATGCATATTTTGTCTCTAAGTTATAAAAAATATTATGTTTTAGGTAATTATACTTTGAGACAAAGAATGCACAAAATCTAGAAAAAATAAACAAAGAGAGCTATAAGAGCAATCAAATGAAGATCTGAGGATTGCCAAACATGTTTTATGAGATGCCAAAAGGTTTTATCCTTTTGTTTTGATTAAGTTTGCTGAGCCATGAAGGAGGATCAAATTAGAGGTTAAAAGGAGCAGTAGGCGTGCGGCCAAGCAGTTTTGTGAATTTGTACTATGTCACTTAATGATCCAAAACACGATGTTATGCAGGCTAGAGAAAGACGATGATAGAACATACCAAGAAAGGACTGCCGAGTTGATTGGCAATACTTAACTTACTGCATCGGGTGACCCTTCGTAGCAAAATATTTGGAAAACTAGACATATTCGTTGAGAGTTGTATATTAGTATCAAATTTTTAGTCCGAGACAATATTTTTCTTTTATTTTATTTTGAGTTTTGAGAGCTTTTTGGAGACATTGTTCTTGAACCTTTAAGATTTGAAGACTTCCAATTCCACGAAATTAGAAGTGGGTGTTGTAAATTTAGCATCATAGGCTCGATATAAGTTAATATAAATCATACCAGGTTAATGTTATATCGATTAGGTGTTATTTTTCCCTTTTTCTATGTCTAGATAAATTTTAATTCTTGGGGTGTGAGTTTTTCAAAGTGGGTTAAATATACTATTAGTTGTTGCTTATTGTTGGTATAATCGTTGTTTAATTATGATTTCATATAATAATTGTGTTCGAACATAGTGAGTTTGTAGTTGACAATACGATTTCATCTTATTGTTTTTGGTTTTCTCGAGATTGAGGTTTTCAAATTAAGTCTACAAAATTGATAGCCAGTGGTTATTGGGTCAATATGTCTTAAGCTCGACAGAGTGAATCCTAGTCCCTCACCCATACTTTCAGCTCGAGAGAGTGATGGGGCTAAGGCGGGGGTTGTGCTCTATAACGACAACTCGTTGTTTAAGAGAAATCAAATCGATTCCTGGTAATTTGCTCGAGTGAGAATTTACCCAACCTAAAATGTAGCGTAGTTGCAAAATTCAGCGATGTACTATCAATATAATATACCCAATGGTCTCTTTTATTCCTCGTTACGATAATATACGTAGAATCTTGTGTCCCCATTAGTCTCTCTTTATTTTAGTTTGTTTAGTTATTTACTTGTCTACAAATCCTCCATTGGCAGTTGACCTTTGTTCGACCCCCTTTATTTATTATGTTTTCGTACGATAATTTCTTGTATCTATGAATAGAATGAGATCATTTTTGCTTGGTTAAATATTCTCAAAACCACTCCATATGTGAACGATCCAACACTTGGTTAAATTATTATAAGTACCCACAAAATGGAATAGTATTAACTAGATCCTGACATGTATACTATGAGTTTATAACTTTTTAATAAGATGAGAAACATTTTTTAATAGTTGGTTTAAGAGTTTGAAGGTTAATTGTCTAAGGCTGACCAAGACGTCTAGAAATTACTCTTTTGTGTGCTAGTGTGTCCTAGTATGTTTCCTTGCTTTAAATTGTTGTTTGTAGTATAAAATGGTTAGTAGTGACCCTATTATCTATATAGTTGTGTTTGTAATTGAAACATCAGGCTACGACTCCCCAAGGACCACACCAAGGGTCCTTGAGGAGCACCCAAACGTTTGCCATGAGTTGTCAAGACAATCTTGTCCTACTACCCTAATCAACACTACCATAGGTAGAGGGAATTGCTCCATACTAAGATGTGGGATCTTAGATCCCAAATTTAGGTTCCTTTCACACCATCGATAGTTTAATAGGATGGGACGGTCAACCCATTAATGGTCTATCAATGGCTACCTGCCCAATGTCTAAGTCTCGTCCAACCAAGGGGACCCCAGGTTCTGATTAAAAGGTCGACGGTTATTTTACAAATTTTGCGGTATTTTAACATTATTAAAACATAGAAACCCTAAATTAGAATTCATTCTTCAAATACAAAACCATCCCTCCCAAAACAGATTCTCCTAAAACTCCATTGGAGGCAAAGCTCAAGATCAATCTAGGAGATGAGTTTTCTACCGATTTCTTCTTCCATTTGTGTTGCAATCTATATGGTATTATAACTCTTTATCCTTGGAAAACCGTTCATTCAAGGACTTCTATCAAATATTTTCTAAAGTGTTTCTATGATAAAATTTCCCAATTTAAAGTCCAAAAATGTGTTCATTGTCAAATTGTTTTTAAAGTCATTGTAATGATGTATTCATGTTTAATCAAGGATTGAAGATAATTTTTGATGAAATTACTCATAGAACCCATGATCCTCCAAAAAACTCGATTTAGCCTATAAAGTGGGTTTTTTTGTTTTGATTAGATGCTAATGGAATCAAGCTTAGATTGTAATGTATTATTTAATATTATTGCAATATAAATCTGTTGATTATGAATTATTAGATATTGATCTGTGTTAATAATTGCTTCGAGAATTGGTAAGTTCACATAATTTCTTGTCTATATTATTGGAACTGATGTTGTATGGTATGATCCACATATTGTGGAGGTGTTTACTTCTTGTCTATATCTAGATGTTGCGATCATCTCCTTCAAGGCAATAGATGTAAAGGTAATTTTTTTGATGCTTAAAATGAGTATTAAGGTATGCAATGAAGGTTATGTATGTAGTTATCATTGTTAGTATAAGGTGTATAGAAAATGTGAAGCATAAGGTGAATGAGAATGTTAGGGCAAGGTATAGTCTATATGATTGGTTATGTTAAGTATTATTGTGGAATGTTACCTATCTTTGTGACACCTATATGAATGTGTGATCTTATACATAAGGAGTTGACTATTCAATGTTGAATGTGATTATGTCCCCTGTGGGTTTGTTGTCTAGAATAACCAAAAGGCTTTATATGTGCTTTGTTCATGATTTGGGGATATTGTAATATGTGTTAGGATTACTGAAGGGAAGTTACATGAATTACAATGTTGTTGCTATTATTCCATTATGATGACAAATATGTAAACACACTCCCCGTGCATAATTATGAATATAATATGTGTATGGTATGTGTATGGTGTCAATTGAAAGGATAATTATCATATTTATGCATGAAAAGTATCTGATAAAATTAGTATGAATATGTGAGGTCTAAAAGTGTTAATGTGAAAGACTTTGTTACATATATACACACACACACATGAATCTTTGAATGAATAAAGTTTATGATAATATAGTGAAAGTGAGTCTCATGAAAGGTTTCCTCAATTGTACACTATACTAGGCTATGTTATGAATGATACGATTATGTGAAAGGACATTCTCAAATAAACTAGGTTCTATGATTTACGGTCATTCTAATCTTATAAACCCTTGAGCTATATGATATATGAGGGATTTAGTCCTTAAAGTATATTTTATGAATTATGTTACGTAAAGCTCAAATATGTTTGAAAGGGAGTTTGAACTTAGCACTGAATGAACATGAAAATGAGACGGAGGCTTTTACATTTAGAAAGTATGGCTTCCCACATTGCTTACTTCTACATCTAGCAAAGCACGGTTCCCAAGGATATGTGTTGTCTCGAGAGATTGAAGCCTTCTACGTTAGCATGTTCGGGATTCTAGTAGCAATCTCCATTTCCATTACTATGTGCCCCCTATGTCTTAGGTTAGTGGATCCACTGAGATAGTTAATATATATGGAGGTTTTACCTTGGGAAGTAGTACCCCCTCTTTTCGGTGTAGGGGTAGAACATTGTATTGCATGTAGCGCACATAGTCTATATCTCCCGAATTTTTAGAAATGAACTATGAGAAGAATATAAATTCTAGTCATGACTTCTGGAAGAGTTACTTAGTTTAGGTAGGAATGTTGACCGTACTTATGCATTGTAA
This sequence comes from Solanum chilense, assembly GCA_032847665.1. Lineage (NCBI taxonomy): Eukaryota > Viridiplantae > Streptophyta > Magnoliopsida > Solanales > Solanaceae > Solanum > Solanum chilense. Next base: position 49,196,741 of record CM064967.1, read on the forward strand.
AAGTTGACTTTAAGGGAGGTTATGATTAGGTTTTTTCATGTAATAAGGATTGTGGTTCGTACATGTTGATATAAATTCATGTTAAGGTTGACTTTACTTATGTTAAGACATAAATTATAATTATGCATGTGAAACACACTTATGGATTATTAATGGTTTATTCATACGTTGCACTAAGTATTACTTAAAGGGTTTCTTGAGGTAAGGAGTTATACTAAATAGGAAAAGTAATGTATTGGAGGTATTAAATGTGCCTTAAATGTGATAAATGGTTTTATGTGTTGTTGTGAATGTAATGTATGCCTCTTATGATGTATGTGAACTTTGTTGTTTTTATTGTATTAAATGCTTCAGAAGTTTCTATAAAATGACATGATGCATGGTTTCCAACTAAATGTCCTCTTTAAATCATGTTTTTGCATGGTTATTATACATAGTGTATTCTTGTACTAATATGTCACGACCCAAAACCGAGCCGCGACTGGCACCCACACTTAACCTACTATGTGAGCGAACCAACCAATCTAAACCTCAACATTTCAATATAATATAATAATATAATGCGGAAGACTTAAACTCATTAACAAAATCAACTTCAATAACTTCTACTATTCCCCAAAATCTGGAAGTCATCATCACAAGAACATCTATGATCAATTTACTAACTAAGAGTATTCTAAGAAGCTAAAACAAATAAAAGCTAGTCTATGCCGGAAGTTCAAGGCATCCAGACTTGAAGAAGAAGATCCAGTCCAAGCTAGAAGCATTAGCTCACCCTGAATTTCCGATGTAGTGAAGACTGGCTAGAATTACTGTTGAGTTGACGACGACGGCACGTTTGCTGCACTCCACAAATAACAAAGAAAGAAACATACAAGTAGGGGTTAGTACAAACACAAGTACTGAGTAGATATCATCGGCCAACTAAAAATAGAAAACAGTATATATCAGTTAATATCATAAATCAACTATAATACTCAACATGTAACAACAACAAGTACTATAATCATCAATAAGTACCACCAAGTTCAGCCATGAGGACTCAAGCCTCAATATCATACTCATTTGGGAATTAGGTTCATTAGATTGAGTATATTTATCATATTTCAAGATTCATTATCTTTCTTCCTCTTGTGTCAGTACGTGACACTCCGATCCCCTACTTCTATGTGTCGGAATGTGACACTCCGATCCCCTAATTCTACGTGTCGGTTCTTGACACCCGATCCCTTAATACTTTGTGTCGGTACGTGACACTCCGATCCCCTAATTCTACGTGTCGGTTCGTGACACCCGATCCCTTAATACTATGTGTCGGTACGTGACACTTCGATCCCCTAATTCTACGTGTCGGTTCGTGACACCTGATCCCTTAATACTATGTGTCGGTACGTGACACTTCGATCCCCTAATTCTACGTGTCGGTTCGTGACACCCTATCCCTTAATACTATGTGTCGGAACGTGACACTCCGATCCCCTAATTCTATGTGTCGGAACGTGACACTCCAATCCCCTAATCTTATTCTATCAATTCATCAAGCCTTCTCTTATACAAAGGCATCATCAACCCCATTACTTTAGTTCATCTAGCCTTCTTCTATACCAAGGCATCATCATTAACAAAGTAGATTAGGGTTTCTTTCATGATTTAGGATTCAATAGCTTCATCATGCTTATTTTGTCACAATTTCATAATCACAATCATGCAAGCATACAATTAAGCATATAGAAGGGTTTACAATACTACCAACACATATTATTCGCTATTAAGAGTTTACTACGAATAGTGTCAAAAACCATAACCTACCTCCACCGAAGATTCGTGATCAAGCAAGAAAATTCCCAAAGCTGTGTTTTTCCTCCCACTCGATCGTTCTCTTTCCCTCTCTTTGTTCTTTCTATTTTTCTTATTCAAACCCTCTTTCTTTTACCCTAATTAGCATATAATTAAGTATAAAAGATGACAATAATGACCCACTAATTAACTCAAAGTTACCTCTTTTATCCCCCAAGAAACTGAGTTATTAATGTTAACCCACGTAATTTATAATTATAGAACGAATAGTCCAAAATGCCCCTTTAAAACTTGACCAGAAATCCGACCCAGACTGGGATTACGCAACCTGTGACGGCCCGTCGTGCCTGCGACGGTCCGTCCTGCAGGTCGTCGCAAAGTTCAGAGACTCAATTTCCACCCAAGAGTCTGTGACGGCCCGTCACGCCTATGACGGTCCGTCCAGCCATTCCGTCACGATGTTCAGAGAGTCAATTTCAGCACCCCATTTTCTAATTTCTAAGTGTTTTGGAATGAGACCCCCTCGACGGTCCGTCGTGCCCATGACGGTCTGTCGTGGGGTCTGTCGCATCAGCCAGTTTTCCAAAAATAAAATCTGCTGCTCAAAACGACTAAACAGGTCGTTACAATAGATACCAATTTACCCATCGTTCGTCCTCAAACGATCACAAGAAAACAAACAAGGGCGAAAAGGAGTACCTGAATCTGTAAACAGATGTGGGTATTTTTCTCGCATATCAACTTCCTTCTCCAAAGTGGCCTCTTCAACTGGTCAATTCTTCCATTGATTTTTGATGGATGCAATCTCCCTTGACCTCAACTTGCGAACTTATCTATCTAAAATAGCAACAGGTTCCTCTTCATAAGTCAAATTCTCATCAAGCAGAACCGAATCCCAACGAATGATGTAGTTTCCATCCCCATGGTATCTTTTCAACATGGACACATGAAATACCGGATGCACTCCGGACAGCCCTGGAGGCAAGGCTAATTCATAAGCCACCTCCCCTACTCGCTTAAGTACCTCAAATGGTCTAATATACATTGGACTTAGCTTACCCCTTTTTCCAAACCGCATCACCCCTTTCACGGGCGAAACCTTCAGCAAGACTTGTTCACCCTCCATGAACTCCAAGTCTCTAACCTTTCGATCCGCATATTCATTTTGTCTACTTTGAGCCGCTAAAAGCTTTTCTTGAATAACTTTCACCTTCTCCAAGAAATCCCTCAACAGATCAATACCCCAAGGTCTGACCTTAAATGCATCAAACCAACCAATGGGAGACCTACATCTCCTCCCATACAATGCTTCAAATGGGGCCATGTCAATACTGGAGTTATAGCTATTATTGTATGAAAACTCCGCTAAGGGTAAGAAGTTATCCCAATGACCACCAAATTCTATCACACATGCCCGAAGCATATCCTCCAACACTTGAATCGTTCGCTCAGACTGACTATCGGTCTGAGGATGAAATGCAGTACTAATGTCCAACCTAGTACCTAATTCAGCATGCAATGTTCTCCAAAACTTAGAAGTAAACTACGTACCTCTATCTGATATGATGGAGAGTGGAACTCTATGCAATCGAACAATTTCTGAGATATAGATTTTGGCCAACTTCTCTCCATTGTAAGTCACCTTGACCGGAATGAAGTGAGCAGACTTAGTTAATCTGTCCACAATCACCCAAATGGAATCAAACTTACCCAATGTCTTTGGAAGACAAACCACGAAGTCCATTGCGATTCTCTCCCACTTCCATTCAGGAATGGGCATTCTCTGAAGTGTTCCTCCGGGCGTCTTGTGTTCATACTTTACTTGCTGACAGTTTGGACATTTGGCAACAAAATGTACAATGTCACGCTTCATTCTGTTCCACAAAAAGTGTTGCTTTAGGTCACGGTACATCTTGGTTGCACCAGGATGTATGGAATATCCGGAACTATGAGCCTCTGTAAGAATTGTGTGGATCAAGTCATCAACACGGGGCACACATACCCTTCCCTTAATTCAAAAAACACCTTCCTCATCAATTATTGCCTCCTTAGCCTCTCCTCGTAACACCATATCCTGAATTCGACTTAGTTTCTCATCATCAAACTGTTTTCCCTTGATCTTGTCAAGAAAAGACGATCTTGCTTCCACACAAGCCAAAAATCCTCCCTTCTCATTTACTTCCAACCTCATAAGGTCATTAGCCAGAATCTGAACTTCTCTAGCCAATGGGCATCTAGAAACTTGCAAGTGAGCTAGACTTCCCATGCTTCCTGCCTTTGTACTTAAAGCATCTGCCACAACATTAGCTTTTCCCGGATGGTACAAGATAGTGATATCGTAGTCCTTCAGTAGTTCCATCCATCTCCTCTGTCTCAAATTCAAATCTTTCTGAGTAAAGACATACTGTAGGCTACGATGGTCCGTATAGACTTCACACTTAACCCCATATAAATAGTGTCTCCATTGCTTTAATGCAAACACTACCGCAGCCAACTCCAAATCATGAGTCGGATAATTACGTTCATGCACCTTTAATTGCCTTGAAGCATAAGCAATCACATTCTTCTCTTGCATTAGCACTGCACCCAAACCAGAATAGGATGCATCACAATAGACAATGAAGTTCTTACCTTCTACTGGCAAGGTAGGGATAGGTGCAGTAGTCAACAGGGTCTTGAGCTTCTGAAAACTTTCCTCACATTCATCCGACCATACAAATGGAACATTCTGCTTAGTCAAGTTCGTGAATTGGGAAGCAATAGAAGAGAATCCCTTGACAAATCGGCGGTAGTAGCTAGCTAAACCCACAAAGCTCCTTATTTCGGACACATTAGTAGGTCTTACCCAATTCTTCACTGTTTCAATCTTAGAAGGATTCACCATTACTCCGTCCTTAGAAACCACGTGCCCCAAGAAGGACACTGAATCTAGCCAAAACTCACACTTGGAGAATTTGGCATAAAGCTTTTTCTTCCTCAACAACTCTAATACCATTCTCAAATGCTCCTCATGTTCCTTCTTACTCTTCGAGTATACCAGTATATCATCAATAAATACGATCACAAAGAGATCCAGATATGGCTTAAAAATCCCGTTCATCAAGCTCATGAAAGCAGCAGGGGCATTCATAAGACCAAAAGACATTACCACGAATTCGTAATGCCCATACCTAGTTCGAAAAGAAGTCTTGGGCACATCCGTTGCCCGTATTTTCAATTGATGATAACCGGATCTCAAGTCAATCTTAGAGATGACACAAGCACCTTGTAACTGATCGAAAAAGTCGTCAATGCGAGGGATGGGATACTTGTTCTTAGTAGTTACCATGTTCAATTGCCGGTAGTCTATGTACATCCGAAAACTCCCATCCTTCTTCTTCACAAATAACACCGGAGCACCCCTAGGAGATGCACTTGGTCTAATGAAACCTTTGCTCAACAACTCTTGAAGTTGGGCCTTTAACTCTCTTAACTCCGCGGGAGCCATTCTATAATGGGGAATCGAAATGGGGCGAGTACCCGGTTCCAAATCAATGCAAAAGTCAATATCCCTATCCGGTGGCATACCAGGAAGGTCTGTAAGGAACACATCCATAAACTCGCGGACTACCGAAACTGACTCAATTGGAGGTTCTTGGGTAGTGTCATCCCTGAGATGTGCTAAGAAAGCTAAACACCCCTTACTAACCATTCTCTTAGCACGAAGAAAGGAGATGATACGAACCTGAGTGGAAGTGTAGTCGCCCTCCCACACTAACTGATCTGTCCCAGGCTTGGCTAACGTCACAGTTTTAGCATTACAATCCAAGATCGCAAAGTTCGGAGAAAGCCAAGTCATACCCAGAATTATATCAAAATCGACCATTTCTAAGATAACCAAATCTACATAAGTGTTGCTCCCCACAAAAGTCACCAAACAAGACCTATATACTTTTTCCACTAGCACAGACTCACCCACCGGAGTAGACACACGAATATGTATGTCAAGCAATTCATAAGGTAAATTAAGACCAGTAGCAAATGAAGAAGATACATAAGAAAATGTGGATCCGGGATCAAACAATACAGAAGCCATGCAATCACAAACCAAAAGATTACCTATGATAACAACATTAGATGTCTCCGCTTCAGATCTCCCAGGGAAAGCGTAACAATGGGCCCCATTACTTATCTGTCCGTTGCCCCTACCATGTTGTGTTGTAGTGGCTCCAGTTTGCCCATCACCTTTGCCGTTTTGGTGACCACTATTACCTCGGCCACCACGTCCTCTAGAATAACGGCCTCTACCATGACCACCTCTACCTCTAGCTATCGGGGGTCTATAACTCTGTTTCGGACAATTTCTCCTAATAAGTCCAGTCTCCCACATCCATAACACTCTCTAGAGTCAAGCATAGGCCTCTCAGAGAAGTGTTGACCGGTCTGAGGTGGACCCCCAACTACAGTCTGTAGTGAAGACTGAATTGGTCGGACTGAGTAACCTCCTGAACCCTGTCCTCTAGAGTATGAACCATTAAACTCACCTCCCTTTAGAAACCTTTTTGATGTTGATGTCGTGGTAAAGTCATCTGGCTTCACTCCTTCCACCTCTATCACGAAGTCTACAACTTCTTGAAAGGATTTTGCCGTAGCCGCTACCTGTAAGGCCGAAATCCGCAATTCAAACCTCAACCCCTTCACAAAACGGAGAATCCGCTCTTGTGGACTGAAACAAAGTTGGGTGGCATACCTGGATAATGCACGAAACTTAGCCTCATATGCATTAATCGACATCCTACCTTGCTCTAGGCTCAAGAACTCATCCCTTTTCCTATCCCTCAAAGTCCGGGGGATATACTTCTCCATAAACAAGCTAGAGAATGATGCCCAAGTCATAGGTGGGGCCTCTATTGTTTGACACTCCACATGTGACCACCACCACATTTTGGGGTTCCCTTGAAACTTATAACTCACGAACTCAACACCAAACCGTTCTACTATACCCATCTTGTGTAGTAGCTCATGACAGTCAACCAGACAATCGTAAGCATCCTCAGATTCGGCACCCTTGAAGACTGGAGGTTTCAATTTCAAGAACTTACTGAAAAGTTCATGCTGATCATTTGTCATTATAGGCCCTGTAGTCAGACGAGGAAACGTGCCTATTTCCAATGAGGCATCCATGCGGGGAGCCATAGTAGCCGCATGTTGTACCTGCGGAACCTGAGGTGTTAGTGCAGAAAACACTGGAGGTGTCTGGCCTTGATCAGATAACCTGCTAAGATAAATAAGTACCTGATTGATCATCTCTGGGGTAGGTTGGGGTGGCAAATCCTCATTCTGTACTTGTTCATTCTCCCCTTCCTCACCCTCTCTTATCACTTCCTCAGTCGGTGGAGGAGTCACCGCCGTAGTATTAGATGGGCTAGGTGCTCGTCCTCTTCCTATAGAGGACGTCCTCCCACGACCTCTCCCATGGCCTCTCGCCGCTACTCCTCTTCGAGCTACAGCCCCAGTGGCTGGCTCAGACGTTTCTTGTCTTGCCGGTGTTGGTGTTGGTGCAGTCGTTGCTCTAGTTCTAACCATCTGCGAAATAGAGTGAAGATGGTCAGATACCAATTTGTATCACAAAGATGCCAATTGGATCCAAGTAATAGCACGAAAGAAAGAATGAAAGAATGGAATTTTCCTAAAGTCTTATAGCCTCTCAAAGAAAAGTAAAGGCGTCCCCCTACCGTTCCTTAAGACTCTACTAGACTCGTTCTTGTGTGATGAGACCAACGAACCTAATGCTCTGATACCAAGTTTGTCACGACCCAAAACCGAGCCGCGACTGGCACCCACACTTAACCTACTATGTGAGCAAACCAACCAATCTAAACCTCAACATTTCAATATAATATCATAATATAATGCGGAAGACTTAAAGTCATTAACCAAATCAACTTCAATAACTTCTATTATTCCCCAAAATCTGGAAGTCATCATCACAAGAAAATCTATGATCAAATTACTAACTAAGAGTATTCTAAGAAGCTAAAACAAATAAAAGCTAGTCTATGCCGGAAGTTCAAGGCATCCAGACTTGAAGAAGAAGATCCAGTCCAAGCTAGAAGCATTAGCTCACCCTGAATTTCCGATGTAGTGAAGACTGGCTAGAATTACTGTTGAGTTAAAGACGACGGCACATTTGCTGCACAACACAAATAACAAAGAAAGAAACATACAAGTAGGGGTCAGTACAAACACAGGTACTGAGTAGATATCATCGGCCAACTCAAAATAGAAAACAGTATAGATCAGTTAATATCATAAATCAACTATAATACTCAACATGTAACAACAACAAGTAATATAATCATCAATAAGTACCACCAAGTTCAGCCATGAGTACTCAAGCCTCAATATCATACTCATTTGGGAATTAGGTTCATTAGATTGAGTATATTTATCATCTTTCAAGATTCATTATCTTTCTTCGTCTTGTGTCGGTACGTGGCACTCCGATCCCCTACTTCTATATGTCGGAACGTGACACTTCGATCCCCTAATTCTACGTTTCGGTTCGTGACACCCGATCCCTTAATACTATGTGTCGGTACGTGTAACGACCTGTTTAGTCGTTTTGAGTAACAAATTTTTATTTGGGAAAAACTGGCTGAATACGACGGACCGTCGTGGGTACGACGGACCGTCGTGGGTGTCCCGTTCCAAAACACTTGGAATTATGAAATTGAGTGTTGATACTGAGTCTCTGAACTCTGTGACGGACCTGCAGGACGGACCGTCACAGTCACGACGGACCGTCGTGAGCCCCGTTTGAAAACACTTAAACTCTTGAGAATTTGGTGCTGGGAGCAACTCTCTGTCCGTCGTGACGGAAGTGCAGGACGGACCGTCGTATGCACGACGGACCATCACAGACTCCTTAAAGGAAATCGAGTCCATGACGAACCTGCGTGACGGACCGTCGCAGACACGACGGACCGTCACAGGTTCCGTAATCCCAGTCGGGGTCAGAATTCTGGCTAATTTTAAAGGGGTGTTTTGGACTATTCCGGCTTTAATTTATAAAGTTAGTGGGTTAATGTTATTAGTTCAATTCCTTGGGGGTTGAAAGACTAACTTTGAGTAACTTGGTGGGTTGGTTTCATTACTTTTGAGACTTGAAATCTTGTGATTTAGGGTAAGAAGAGAGGAAGGTTGGAGGAAGAAAGAGAAAGAGAAAGAGAAGAGAAAAGAGGCGCTTGAGAGAGAAGGAGCAAGGTTTCTTGAAGATTCTTGCTTGAACACAAATCCTTGGTGAAGGTAGGTTATGGTTTATGCTATTTGTAGTAAACTCTCAATAGCAAATGATATGTATTGGGTATTCTTGTAAATCCTTCTATATGCTTAATTGTATGATTGTATAAGTATGATTATATGTTTGTGATGAAATAAGCATGATGAAGCTTGTGAACCCTAAATCTTGATGAAACCCTAATTTTACTTGTTATGATAATTGTGATGCCTTAGTATAAAAGAAGGCTTGATGAACTTTGTATTGTAATAGTGATGCCTTGGTATAAAAGAAGGCTTGATGAACTTGTATTGTTATAGTGATGCCTTGGTATAAAAGAAGGCTTGATGAACTATGTGTTGTATTGATAATGCCTTGGTATAAAGAAGGCTTAATGAACTATGTGTTGTATTGATAATGCCTTGGTATACAGAAGGCTTGATGAACTATGTTTTGTATTGATAATGCCTTAGTATAGAGAAGGCTTGATGAACTATGTGTTGTATTGATAATGCCTTAGTATAGAGAAGGCTTGATGAACTATGTGTTGTATTGATAATGCCTTGGTATAGAAGAAGGCTTGATGAACTTTGTATTGTAATAGTGATGCCTTGGTATAAAAGAAGGCTTGATGAACTAGGTGTTGTATTGATAATGCCTTGGTATAAAGAAGGCTTGATGAACTATGTTTTGTATTGATAATGCCTTAGTATAGAGAAGGCTTGATGAACTATGTTTTGTATTGATAATGCCTTAGTATAGAGAAGGCTTGATGAACTATGTGTTGTATTGATAATGCCTTAGTATAGAGAAGGCTTGATGAACTATGTGTTGTATTGATAATGCCTTGGTATAAAAGGAGGCTCGATGGGTATGAGGATCGGAGTGCCACGTTCCGGCACCGGAATAGAAATATGGATCGGAGTGCCACGTTCCGGCACCAGGATAGAATATGGATCGGAGTGCCACGTTCCGGCACCGGAATAGAAATATGGATCGGAGTGCCACGTTCCGGCACCAGGATAGAAATGAGGATCGAAGTGCCACGTTCCGGCACAAGGATAGAAATATGGATCGGAGTGCCACGTTCCGGCACCGGGATAGAATATGGATCGGAGTGTCACGTACCGACACAAGAGGAAGAAAGATAATGAATCTTGAAAGGTGTTAATATGCTACATCTAATGAACCTATTAAGGAGTATGGTCTTGAGGCGTGAGTCCTCCTGGATGAACTTGGTGATATTTATTGATGATTGTAGTATTTGTTGTTACTACATGTTGAGAATTATAGTTGATTTGTGAGATTAACTGATATATACTATTTTCTATTCTGAGTTGGCCGATGATACCTACTCAGTACGTGTGGTTGTACTGACTCCTACTTGTTTGTTTCTTTCTTGTATTTGTGGAGTGCAGCAACCGTGCCGTCGTCTTCAACTCGACCGCGATTCTAGCCAGTCTTCACTGCACCGGATCTCAGGGTGAGCTATGCTTCTAGCTTGGACTGGATCTTCTTCCTCTCGTCTTGATGCCTTGAAGTTCCGGCATGGACTAGCTTTCATTTGTTTAACTTCTTAGAATATTCTTAGTTTCGTAATGTAATCATAGAGGTTCTTGTGATGATGACTTCCGGATTTTGGGGATATTTAAGTATTCGTTTTTCGTTATTGAGTTAAGTCTTCCGCGTTATATTTTTATTATTATGGTTGGGTTTAGAATGGTTGGTTCGCTCACATAGGAGTGTCAATGTGGGTGCCAGTCGCGTCCCCGATTTGGGTCGTGACAGTACGTGACACTCCGATGCCCTAATTCAACGTGTCGGTTCGTGACACCCAATCCCTTAATACTATGTGTCGGTACGTGACACTCCAATCCCCTAATTCTACGTGTCGGTTCGTGACACCCGATCCCTTGATACTATGTGTCGGTACGTGACACTCCAATCCCCTAATTCTACGTGTCGGTTCGTGACAACCGATCCCTTAATACTATGTGTCGGAACGTGACACTCTGATCCCCTAATTCTATGTGTCGGAACGTGAAACTTCGATCCCCTAATCTCATTCTATCAATTCATCAAGCCTTCTCTTATACCAAGGCATCATCAACCCCATTACTTTAGTTCATCTAGCCTTCTTTTATACCATGGCATCATCATTAACAAAGTAGATTAGGGTTTCTTTCAAGATTTAGGATTCAATAGCTTCATCATGCTTATTTTATCACAATTTCATAATCACAATCATTCAAGCATACAATTAAGCATATAGAAGGGTTTACAATACTACCAACACATATTATTCGCTATTAAGAGTTTACTACGAATAGTGTCAAAAACCATAACCTACCTCCACCGAAGATTCGTGATCAAGCAAGAAAATTCCCAAAGCTGTGTTTTTCCTCCCTCTTGATCGTTCTCTTTCCCTCTCTTTGTTCTTTCTATTTTTCTTATTCAAACCCTCTTTGTTTTACCCTAATTAGCATATAATTAAGTATAAAAGATAACAATAATGACCCAATAATTAACTAAAAGTTATCTCTTTTATCCCCCAAGAAACTGAGTTATTAATGTTAACCCACAAAATTTATAAGAATAGAAGGAATAGTCCAAAACGCCCCTTTAAAACTTGACCAGAAATCCGACCCAAACTGGGATTACTCAACCTGTGACGGCTCATCGTGCCTGCGACGGTCCGTCCTGCAGGTCGTCGCAAAGTTCAGAGACTCAATTTCCACCCAAGAGTCTGTGACGGCCCGTCACGCCTGTGACCGTCCGTCTTGCCATTCCGTCACGAAGTTCAGAGAGTCAATTTCAGCACCCCATTTTCTAATTTCTAAGTGTTTTGGAACGAGACCCCCTCGACGGTCCGTCGTGCCCATGACGGTCCATCGTGGGGTCCGTTGCATCAGCCAGTTTTCCGGAAATAAAATCTGCTGCTCAAAACGACTAAACAGGTCGTTACATAATATCATTCTTCTTCATATTTTTTACACTTAGTGTAGGTGGTGATAGCTAAAGAACTTTCCTCGCAATGAAGATCTTGGATAACTATTATTTTGTTCAAGTGTGTCCTTCATAATTCAAGTACCTTTATGTTAAGAGTTCTGTTAAGTTCATGTAATAGACTATTAAATATTCTTTTTGTATTGAAATGGTCGTGTCTCTATAATATTGAAGTTGTGTCTAAGATGGCAAAAATGAGATTTTCTATCTTAACTTTGCATTAATGATTTTAACATGGGGTGACTTATTATTATTGTGTTACATTATGAAAAAGTTTTTATAAAACAATTCCGCCTATTTTATAACAATGCAATGAAGTAATGCTAAGGGATTGTATAAGACCACCGAGAGGTCCAGCACATCGTATTACGACTAGGGGTGCTCTCAGGTCGTGACAACCTTTGTATCACAACATGAGGTAATAAAAATTTGTGAGGGTTGATCTTATGAGCCATGTTTAATAGAATGTTTTTCATCGATGCGAGTCGCGGCACATCTATGAGCGAGAGGTTATAGAATGATAGAAGTTTCACTTTTTTCTTCACTCTTGTATCGTGCAATAGAGCATAACTCCATATGATTATTTCTTTTATTTCCCTTGTTCCGTTGTTTTATAGATGTGATTTGTTTGAAGGAGTAATGTTTCAAATTTTCAGGGAGAAGAGGTGATTTTCGCTACTTGATATGGTTTATGACTAGATGAGTATATGAAAAGGTGGATTTAGAAGATTATTTTGATATGCCAATTATGGTTATCTGTGACCTATTATATTTAAGTCATTTTGATGGGATGTTTTAATATGATATAGTTCTAGCATGATAAGATTTTTTATTGTTTAATAAAATTCTCTTTAGGATGATGAGTTATTTTATGGTTATGTTAAATGATAGTAGAAAGTTCCGGTATAGACTTGAGGAATTTTAGACGAATGTGGTAAATAGTGAAAGTTGAAAGTTGCGCTTTTGTATGAGAAATGCTTCATGGTCATCCTTGTGTGGATTGAATTTCTTTTGTAGGCTTATTGCTAAGAATGGATGATACTGTGTTTACCTTGTAAGGTACTTGTGAAGTTATTCTAGTTAATGAGAGGACCCATATGATTAATTGGTTAGTTACCATATAAACCTACCCTAAGAGTGGGAAAATGGAAGAAAGGATATTACTCCATGAGTTGGGATTGTATGATGATCTATGGTTGAATTGGAAGGTTGCATGTACCCCTTTGTTCATGGGAAAGAGAACAAAATAGATGTTTACTAACTTTAAAGAATTTGTATTTTAAGATTGATCTTAAGTATGTATATTTGGAGATATTTCATATAATACCTAGTCTTGGGCGTTTTAGAAAATTACACCAAAGGTTAAGATAAAGGTATGATGTGATAAAGAGTTGATTAAGCTCATCCCAAGTGTGGGATAATATTCCTAGATGGTAAAGTTTTGAGAGCCCAGAGTATTCCTACATTGACTTTCCTTGAGTTTCTCCATGTTGAGAACCACTTAGGGTGATGAATATGAAAGCAAAGTTACTTAGACACTCATTTTGGATTACTCTAAATCCTCACATAAGGGAGTGTAATGGAGGAGATTCAGTGAGAAAAGGTTCCTCCTTTAGAGTTGAATGAGGTAATGCTTAAATGATTTTGCACAACCTTGATCCAAATAGGGATATGTTGGGATTGATTAGAGAGGTTGGTAAATGAATGTTCTTTTGGTTGTTATAACTTTCTATTGGACGGGTTTACCCCAAGTGGTGGAAGATAACATGTGTAATACTCCGAAAATGTAAGACGTTTTATAGAGCCTAACATAATTTTAAAGAGGTTTACACTTTGTTTAGGGTCTATTTATTGAATATAAATGAGTTAGTATGTTTAGAATTAAAAATATCAAATAACATCCATGACGTTCGGAAACTAGTTCAAGGAGGTGCTAGTTTGTCTCAGCCGATTTGACTATGTTATAGGAGTCGGAAGTGATGAAAATTGGTGGAAGGGTGTCTAAAACATATTAGAGTTGATTCATAATCAAAAGGTATGGGAACAACTCCCCAAGGACAAACAAAGGTCCCATGACGAGGACCCTTGCATTTATGGGTGAAGGATTTCCCAAGAAAGTGTTCACCAAAAAATGCAACCCACGATCAGTTGTCAAATCGATGTGGCATGGAGTGATTCCCTCGATGGAAACTTACAAAAATCCATGGGAGGCCTAATTTTAAAAGTGTTTGAAGTCATCGACGAATGTGCATCATGGTGGTGAATAGTGCCCGTCGATCGACACATGATCCGTCGATTGTGGTCTCGTCTGTGGAGCCACTATTTTGATGCACGTTTTTATTTAGTTAATTTAACTTTTTCTTAGTAAGAAGGTTAATATGGAGTTAGGGAGGTCTAATTAACTTATTTAATGACCTATATAAAGACCCTAAGCTAATTAAATGAACCTAAGCCCTCATAATTCCCAAACCAAGATTCAATTCATTCTCTTTTCTTTCTCTTTCCAAAAGAAACACCATTGAAGACAAAGCTAGAGGTTGGTTAAATGGATTTAAAGGGTAAAGTTTCTGCATCAATCTTCATCAAACATTAAGGTATGATATTCCTTTAACCTTTGAGACTTTTTTCCTCCAAGTGTTCCATCAAATTGATTTCAAAATATGAAATTCAAATGGGTCTTTGCTAGTCTTTAAATTGAACTTGTGAATTGATTTTTTAATTATCCATTTTGGATATAATTAATGTACTAACATGTATTATAAATCAATTATGTTATGTCTTCATGGATTGATCTAGTTTGTAGAAGATAACAAATACCCATTAACTCTAGGTTGTGATGTTGACATGAATTGGGTAATGTTGGTTCAATTGATTGGTTATTGGTTGAATTACTACTAAATAATGTTATTGAATCAATTATGAATAGATTAATATGAATTATATTACTATATTGTAGTTCTTGAATAATTGATCTAGATTATGATTTTGGCCTAAGTCTCTTATCCTAAGCTTTGAACTAATGATGAATTGTGATGTAGTGATTAAAGTAGACTTGTATAATGTTGATTATTGTTGTGTGTTGATATTATACCCTTATTGGGTTAAGTTAAGAGTATACCCCTAATTTGGTTTATATTACACCCTTGTGTGGACCGGTGACTTTGGAGGTTTTCACAAAGACTTTTCTTGATAGATTATTTCCTAGGGAGAAGAGGGAAGCCAAAGTGGTGGAGTTCATAAACCTTCATCAAGGAGGTATGAGTGCACTTGATTAATCTTTGTAATTTACTAAATTATAAAAGTATGCTTCTTCTTTGGTTTCTGAACCTAGAGATGAAATGAACCGCTTTCTGACGGGAGTGTCAGATGACTTGCAAGAGGAATATCATTAGACAATTATACATGACAATATGAACATTTCTCGTCTGATTGCTCATACTGAACAAGTGGTAAAGACAAGGGCCAAGAGGACGAATAGAGATTCTGAGAGGGCAAGATCAATTTATGGTAGTTCTTCAAAGGGTAGGTTTCATATCCATGACAAGCCTAGGTTCAAGAAAAAAGGTTTCCTACCAATTTCCTTCCAAATTCCCAAATCCTAGGGATGATAGAGTGTCTGACCATATGTCACGACCTACACCTATAGCAAGAAGTTAAGGCATTCCTTTGTTCGTTGACCAGCGTACTTGACCTCTCAGAGGTCCCTTCTGTATCATTTATTGCTTATAAATATATGAAAATTAATGCAGAATTAAAACTTTTAACACAAATATCTTAAAATTATCTTTTCATATTAAAAAAAATAGAAACGCTAACTCTAAACATGTGCCATTCTTAGATTCAAGAAAAATTGGGATATGACCCATACAATACGAATATACAAATACTTTTTGTCTGTTAGAATACTTTGAAATAAAAGACATATATATGCCCTCGAGTAAAATAAGGAAACAGTTCAACTTTACTTGAACAATATATAAAATCCAAGCTTTCCTTGACGATCCATCTTACCTTTCATCTACGACTTTAGACATAAAAATTTTATGGAAATAGTATATACACATGTATTAAGCATGATGTTATTCATAAAATCATGAAAATGAACATCTATTAAGAAACATGCTATTTTGATTAAAACATCATATCATAAGCATAATAATAATATTTAACACCTTAGAAATACATAAGAATCACATAATAAATTATTCACATTCTAAGCACAACCTTAAAGTGAATTCACTGTACAGTAAACTCCTTCACTGTTATAATGAAGTTTCCTAATTTCACCATAGACACTTTCTAGAATACCATCCTCTCACTAAAAGCTAGCTAAGAGTCACTTATGTAAGATAAAGAGAGACCAACCATTAACCCTCTCTAGGCACACATAAATGATATTTCATACCACTTATGATTAAATACACACACGTACAACATACCAACCACATGAACATGAGATCCTCCTACAAAAGGTGATTCTAAGTCTCACATGAGTTAGTAGTGAAGCGACCACCCATACAATCACTTTCACACAAAATTAAGAGATCCTTTAGACTACCTAAGATAAAATCATTTTCATATTAACACTACTACATACATAGTATTACACTGTTCTACCATAGTTTATCAAAAGACATAAGTAAATCAAGAAGATAACGTCCATTATTGACCTCTTCAAGATAACCTAAATAATCCTTAAGACTAACTTAGGTTTAGATCATGTCCACATAATAATCAAACTTCCCTAACTAGAGCCATTCTTATGACTTATCTAGGTAAGATACTAAGTGACCATTCCTATGCCCCCTGCACACTTTAACTAGACAACCCTTAATTACTCTTGATAAGTACTCATTTACTTAACATTCTTCCGTAACTTAAGTCATTAGATTCTTAGCTCATTTAAGAGTCATTCATCATATAAAGGACATTCAATTAATGGTCTTGGAGAAGACCTAGGGACTCTCACTAAGATCTTCAAAGCGTAGTGTGTATGTCTACATACCATCCCGTACCACAAGGTATATTTCATTGAACTTATCCAATACTAGCAGTTATCCCATATGATGATAATAACCAATTAAAGACAAAGAACATGGTATTAATAATGGAATCCGGAGTTGTAACCTACTTCAATGAGGGTGTTCTACTTGCCGAGGGTAGAATTTGCACACATCCCATGTAGACGCATGGTTAAGAAATATAAAGGGCTTTTTATGTATTGTAGTCTTATACTCATGTAGAGCTACATAGTACTGTAGTCTCCTTCTCAAGTAGAGCTACTTCCCATAACATATTCACTCGGTGCTAGACTTTGTTCTCATAGAGTAATTGACATTAAAGGATCACATGAAGATGTTCCATATTTAGTTCATAAACCAATCACATTAAACCTAACAAAAGAGGTCCACGAGGGCTACCTTTCAATAACGAGGAGGATAGCTTAATGGATTTGTGAAGGATAATAAGATGTCGTTCCAGCCAACCAACCTTTATTTCATCACTTATACAATAAGGATACCATTACAACTCTCTACTTCAAGGTTCATAACCTTACCACTAGGTTTAATGTTTAACATACATGACCTTGTTCACATCATTTAACATCTCACATTTCATTCATTCATACATCACCATGAGTGCACTAAGCTTAAGTAGACAATACATATCATAATCACATATCCTTCATACATGTATCAAGTAAGGGACAAAAGTCTACAAAAATAAGACACAACATACTATTCTTTATTCCATATAGCATATCATTGTTTGAAGCACAAAAGAATGACCATTATCCTATTTATTTCATCGGATACATTACTATAACATCATCAATATAAACATAATAGACGCATATATTCAAGTAGGAATAATTATGCATCAACTCTAAGACTATACAAAGAAGAGATAGTCATAGTCTAACTAGATCACCTTACAACAATAGAAGAACTCATAATTTCACTTAATTACTTGTACACAGATATGCTCATACTCTACATAAATCAACTACACATAAATCATAGAACTTCATGTATTGCCGACAAGACCGTGATCATCATAATACATAATGTAATGCCAAGTAGGCCACATCAATTGCAAAGAAAGCACATAGCACCACCACTTTAAGTGGACCATTTTTATCATAACATAAATCAATTCTAATTAACATAAAATAAGGAGAATTAGCGAAGAGTACCACCAATCTATTCTCACCAATTCAATCCATAGTTCAATCATCCAATCAATACCATAAGGCCCTTACATTCCATAGCCAATAATTCAATACATAACTATGATATTCAATGAAACTAAGTCAATTCAATATAGATTTTGCCAATCTAAAAGACAAATTATATATCAATTCAATACAAATATTACATTATTCAATATCCCATAGGAAATTACACTACAATTCATAAGCATTACATCAATATCACTTAACCCATAAAGTAGTCAAGAAATAGGGTTCATCAATAACATTTGTTCATAGGTTAATTGAGTTAAAATTATCACATTAAGAAAAATCCATTCAATATTCAATGCTTTAAAATCTTTAATGCAAGAACCCATGCATAGATTTCAATTTAGAAAACTCTTTTTTGAAGAACACTTTGAAAATAACATTGAAGATTGGATCCTTGATAAATAGTGTTTCAAGGATAAAAAAACATACCTTATTGATTCTAATCCACCAATTTGATGAACAATCACCACTCAAATGTCCAATACAATTTCTTCCTTGAGTTTTGGCTTCAATGGAGTTCGAGAGAATTTCTTATGGATTTTGAACTGTGATTATGAAGAATGAATTCATCTTGTTATTAAGGCTTAAAAATATTTTTAAAATACCTTAAGCACCACAAAGTAACGACCTACAATATTATTTGGACGCGGGGTAAATTTACAACATCACCGTTGAAACTTACAGTAAGTTGCGCAATTGACAGACCAAACCACGCCTGGGCATCGATGGGTCATTTCCCCACAAATGGACCGTCCTGTAAGTCTATCGTTTGGGATAGAGGCTGGTCCTTGGCTTGTAGTAATCCCACTCCTATTCCTTAATGAATCCCATCCACGGGGCGTCAACTGCCAATGAGCCGTCAACTATCTCCATCTTTAGTGACTATTTTGGGCAGTCTTTGCTCAAAGAAAAGGTCCTTCCTCAAGGACCCTTGGATGGTCCTTGGGGATGTTTTCCTGGACATTTCGAACCCAAATATTCTTGTATATGAGTTTAGGACTTCCCACATGAATTTATAAAAAACAATCACGTAAAATTGGACGACAAATGCTATGGCATACAATGTTATTTCAAGGCAAACCATTCGACGGTCATGGATGTTCTTGAAAGTTTGACCTCCAAAATTCATGAAACTTGACAGACTAACTTTAAAAACTATAATAACTCATATAAGGACCTCATAATCTCATCAAGCACACATATAAGCACATGACCACACATGAGGCACATAGGTGACTTAGTCGTCGAACGTCTTAGTCGTCCCTTGACGTTTCACTATCAAATTACTTATACTCCAGACAAATCATAGCATAAATATAGTATAATCAACATAAAAAAATATAATTAGGTCATAGCACCACCAATCCATCCTTACAAATTCAATCTATATCCAAATCATCAAATTCAATACCATAAGGCCCTTACTCATGGCCATAACCAACAATTTAATACATAACTATGATATTCGCTGAAACTAGGTAAATTCAATATAAATTTATCAATCTCAGAAAACCTATATATCAATTAAATTCAATTATATTATCATTCAATAGACCCTAAGAAACTACAGTAGAATTCATAAGCATTAGAATAATATTATTTAACCCATAAAGTAGTCAAAAACTACGGTTCATCAATGACATGAGTTCATAGGTTAATTGAGTTAACATCATCAAACTAAAAACAATTCAATCAATTTTCAATGCTTTAAAAACTGTAATGCAAGAACCCGTGGATAGATTTGAATTTAGACAACTCTTCTTTTAAGAACTCTTTTAAAATCACATAGAAGATTTGTTCTCATATGTGTTTTGACTTCAATGGAGTTGTAAAGAATTTCTTAGGGATTTTAGGTTTTGATTTTGAAGAATAAATTCATCTAGCTGTTTAAGGCTTATAAATATTTTTAAAATACCAAAAGTACCCCTAAGTAACCACCTAAATTCTTATTTAGACGTGGGTGCATTCAAAACTTCACCATTGCAAATTACAGTAAGCTGCACATTTGACAGACCAAACCACACCTGGCCATCGACGACCCATTTCCACACCAATGGCCCGTCCAGTTGGTCCGTGGTTTGGAAATGAGGCTGGTTTTTTTATTTGACTTCTCCCAAGCCTAATTATGACCACTGAATCCCACCGACGGGGCATCGACTGGCCAATGAACCATCTAATGCGTTCATCGTTTTGGATTGTTTTGGGCAGTCTTGGCTCAAAGAAAGGGTCTTTCCTCAAGGACCCTTGGGTTGTCCTTAGAGATGTTTGCCAAGATGTTTGTATCTAAAATATGCTTGTATCCTAAACGAACATGTAAAACTCGATGAAACATGGTATGACACCCAAGGTCATTTCAAGGCAAGCCTTTCGAACGTCATGCACGTTCTTGACCGTTTGAACTCCAAACATAATGAAACTTGACACACTGCCTATAAACACAGTAATAAATCATATAAGAATCTGATAAGCTCATAAAACACACATATAAGCACATAACCACACATGAGGCACATAAGTGACTTAGTCGTCGAACGTCTTAGTTGCCTCTTGACGTTTCAGTTCCAAATCACCTAATAATCTGAACACATCCTAAATACAACATTAAAATTTTTTTTAGCACATTATAACCTCATGAAAAAAATGTAAGGCTCTAGCTTCACCTAAGTCATTTTCGAGGTATTGCACTCTCAGCCTAAGAAAGGAATGTAGACTAGCTCACCAACCAAGATGTAAACTTGTAGAAAGTGTATCAAGAAACGTTATGGTGATTGGATTAAGGGAACGGATAATTGTTTTGGTTTTGATAAAAGTGGTCAAATATTAGAGATTTCCCAGATGTGAAGGGGAAGACAAAGAGAGTGGACAAGTAAGTGTTTTTAATGATGAACCTATGAAGAATCACTTTTATGCACTTCACTCAAAGGGTGAGCAAGAGACTTCATCCGACGTGGTCGCCGGTATGTTAAAAGTCTTTTCAATTGATATATATTTTACTTGATCCGGGCGTTACATTATCATTTTTTAGTCCTTGATCGCTTATCTTTTTTCAGTCACTTGATCGCAAATAAGTTTTAGATTTTGCCAAACATTCTAGATGAAACTTTCATTGTAACTACCCTGGTAGGTGAGTCCGTGGTTTCAAAAATGGTATGTGTCAAATTTTTGATAATTTTTTCCAACATACTTACTCATGTTGAACTACTAGAACTAGAAATGTTTGATTTTGATGTCTTATTGGTCATGGATCGGTTACATGCTTGCTTTGCCTCAGTAGATTGGAGAATGACAGTGGTAAAGTTTAACTTTCCAAATGATCCTGTTTTAGAGTTGAAGGGGGGAAATTCTATTCATAAAGGTCGTATCATTTCTTGTTTGAAAGCTTGTAGATAATATCTACATTGTGTTTATACCACATAGTAATAGTCCATGATTTAGACTCAGAAATTCCTCCCATTGAGTTTGTCCCCGTAGTGTGGAAATTTCTTGAGGTATTTCCTAATAATCTTCCCGATATTCCTCTTAAACGGGAAATTGATTTTGGTATCGACTTGTTACAAATTATAAATCCCATATCAATTCCTCCTTATTGGATGGCTCATGCCGAATTGAAAGAGATGAAGGATCAACTCAAACATTTACTAGAAAAAATCTTCATTAGACCTAGTATTTCTACATGGGGTGCTCTGGTTTTGTTTGTAAAGAAGAAGGATGGTTTACATTGGATGTGCATTGATTATCGCCAACACACTAAAGTTACTATTAAGAATAAATATCAACTCTCTCGGATGGATGAATTGTTTGATAAACTCCAATGTGAAACATTCTTTTCTAAGATTGACTTTAAATCAGGGTATCACCAACTTAGGGTAAGCGGTGAGAATATAAAAAAAATAACATTTTGGACTAGATATGGTCACACTAAGACTTAGTAATGTCTTTTGGAATAACTAATGCCCCGGAGGAATCAATGGATCTCATGAATACGGTGTTTTGAAATTACCTAGATTCATTTGTCATTGTCTTCATTGATGACATCTTGGAATATTTGAAAAATGAGGGTGATGACATGGACCATTTGAGGGTGGTGATACAAGTGCTTAAGGAGAATATTTGGTTTAGGAGTAGCTAACGTCTAGCAGGTAATTATCGTTACTTTATGGATGGTTTTTTATCCATTGCATCTCACTTGATTACTTTGACTCAAAAGAGTATGAAATGTGAAAGGTAAGAGGCATGTTAGAGAAGCTTCGAAATATTGAGAGATACACTTACTTTCTCTCCTAAGTTGACTCTACCAGAGGCTACAAAGGGATTTTTTGTGTATTGCGATGCATTGCGAGTGAGTTTAGGGCATGTTCTTATGCAACATAGGGAGGTAATATTCTATACCTCTAGATAACTTAAGGTGAATGAGAGAAAATATACAACTTATTATCTTGAATTAGCGGTTGTGGTATTTTCTTTGGAAATATGGAAGCATTAATTGTATGTTGTTCATGTGGATGTGTATAACGACTACAAGAGTCTCAAATATGTGTTCACTCGAAAGGAGTTGAATGTTCGATCAAGAAGGTGTTTGGAATAGTTTAACGATTATGATATGAGTGTTCTGTATCATATTGGAAAGGCTAATGTGGTAGCTGATATTTTGAGTCGTTTGTCCATGGGAATTGTCCCATTCTAACAAAGCCAAGAGAGACCTAGTCAAGGATTTTCATAGGTTGGCTCGTTTAGTGGTTCGAATTGCAGATTCTCCTATAGGTGGTGTAGTTGTACACCATAACTCCGAGTAGTCTTTGGTGGTCGAGGTGAAGTCCAAACAACACCTTCATCATACAGTGATGTAGGTAAAGAAATTTGTTGTTGGTAACCTTAATGAGTAATTCTCCTTAGGTAGGGATGGTGACTTGACGTATCAAGGAAGGTTGTGAGTTCCTAATACAGATAAGTTGAGGAACGGAATTCTTGAGGAAGCTCATGGGTCCCGTTACTTTATTTATTCTGGTATCACAAAGATGTACCATGACATTAAGGAAGTGTTTTGGTGGGATCGTATGAAGAAGAACATAAAAAATTTGTTTCTAAGAGCAAAAATTGTCAACAAGAGAAAGCTGAAAACCAAAACTCAGGTTGTTTACTTCAAGAAATCCAAGCTCCTACTTGGAAGTGTGAAGACATCAATATGGATTTTTTGGTAGGTTTTCCTTGGACATAAAAGCAATATGACTCAATATGGGATGTTGCGGATAGGTTGACCAAATCCGCTCACTTCATTCCAATCAAGTCTACTTATTCGGCAGAGGATTATGCAAGGACCTTCGTACATGAGATTGAGTATCGCCATGGTATTCCTTTATCCATTATATCAGATAGGGGTGCACAATTCACATCTAGGTAAGGGTTGGGAACTAAAGTGAAATTAAGCATCACTTTTACTCCTTAAACGTATGGTCAAGCGAAGAGTACTGCTCAAACCCTAGAGGATATTCTTGGAGCTTGTAAAAATATTTCAAGGAAAATTACGATAGGCATTTACCATTGGTGGAGATTGCTTACAATAATAGGTACCACTCATCTATATTTATGGCTCCTTAAAAGCCTTGTATGGTAGGAATGTAGATCTCAAATTGGATGGTTTGAAGTGGGTGAGTCTTAACTTTTCTGTCCCGATTTGATCTATAAGACTTTGGAGAAGGTTCAAATTATAAAAATTCACTTGAAAACATCATATAGTCGGCAAAAGAATTATGCCGACCGTATGAGAAGGATATCAGAGTTTGAAGAAGGTCATAAAGTGTACTTTGAAATTTCTCCTATGAAAGGCGTGGTTAGATTTTATTAGAATGGGTAGTTGAGTCCTTATTATGTGGATCCCTATGAAATCTTGCAAAGGATTTTTAAGGTTGCATATGAGTTGAAACTCCCTAGTGAATTGGCTTTGGTTCATCGGGTTATCCATGTTTCTATGGTTAAGAAATATGTCGGTAATCTCGAGTCTATTCTTCCTATTGAGTGACGTGGTGTATGGTATAACCTCTCCTATAAGTAGGTACCGGTTGATGTTGTCGATCGCTAAGTGAAGTGGATTAGGAACAAAGAGGTAGCCTCCGTAAAAGTGTTATGACCAAACCACCTTGTTGAGGGAGCAACTTGGGAGGCCGAGGCCGACATTAAGTGTAACACCCCAAAATGAGATTGGTCTTATATATCCTAACGTCTTATAAGGTCCTAAAATGACATATAAGATGATTTAGATGCAGTATGTAAAGTTTGAAGGAAGTCGAACGTCAAGGTACGACCAAAGCGTTCAACGACTAGTCGCCTATGTGCCTCATGTGTCCATGCGTGTTTATGTATTGTATGTCATGAGATTATTAAGTATTAAAATGGGTTATAATGATGTTTAAAGATGTTATACGTAGTTTTGAGAAGTTTGGATGTCAAACAACCAAAAAAATCAAAGGCATTCGAAAGATAGCCCTTAAAACACTCAATGTGTGTCTTTATCGAGCCAAGCCTTTTTTGAAGAGTTGCAGGTGCATTTTTCAGGAGAAACTTATTTGAAGGTCAAAAACTTGTGCAGGTTCGTATTTACATTAGAAACATTCGGGTACGACTTCTGAAGGGCCCCGCAAAAGGCCCTACTAGAAGGACCAAAGGCTGATTTAGACACTGCCTTGGCATTTTCAATCGATGGACCAAATGACGTTCAGGTTATTGACCAACGAACCGTTGGTGGGTTATATTCAATGGAAACTTATCCTTGGAAACTGTTAACCAAAGAAAAGCCAAGGACCAATCGACAGAAGCCACAGACGGCCCATTGATTGACCTACTGTCCGTCGATGGTGGCCTACAATTGGTGCCTTGCGCACTGTTTCATTGAAGAGGTGAATGGAAAATTCACCAACGTCCTAATCTTATTCTAATATGTTTATTTATATACTTCTGGGTGTATATAGGTAATCTAACACGTGAATAACCCATTACAAATCCTCTCCGACTAATTAAACCTTTTCCCTCAAAAATATTCTCCCTAGAAAGCACCATTATTTGTTAAGCTTAAAAAGAGCTTGGAGCATGAAGTTACATGAATGAATCATCAATTCTTAGAGGTTTCAACAAGATAAAGGTATGGTGATTCTTTATCTCTAGTTATTTTTCTATCTAGAGAGTTAATCTCAATGTTTTGAAAAGAGTTTTCATGATCAAAGTTCTCCTTCTTGAATCTAGCCATGGGTTCTTTATTATATTGATTTCAAAATAATCATATGAATGTATTGATTATTATCTACTTATATTGACGTAACTTTAAATCCTATGGCATGATGAACCCATGCTCTTTGAAAAACTCGATTTTAGTTTATGTATGGCCTTATGATCTTTATCTTATGCATATCGATTTTTATTCAATTATGCTAATATGCTTATGTCTACAGTATACCATGTATATTGATGGTGAATCTTTTATGAATTATCCATGTGAATCCATTCATGATGATTTGAACAAAAGTAACCTATGTTCTATATGTTCACTGTAAGTTCGGATTCATGGTGATTGTTATGGGTTTTCGATTGGGTAAAAGATCATTGTAGCTAATTTATTAAGTTGATATTATAAATAAATTATGGTTATGAACCCTTAGTGATCGAATATAATCAAACTTGCTAAGATTGACCTACATGCTTTAGCCTATAGATTGATGATTCTAGCATGCATATTATGATATTCAATTATGTTAAAATGATGGTTAACTATTGCCTATGATTGAATGTGGTTATGAACTATATGTAATAAATATAATTTTTATTAAATCATGATACTTTTAATAGGATTAACATATTTTAACGTATCCTTCATGAATTCCTAATATGAAACATGTTACAGTGATCTAGAGTTTATTGGCAAATATAGTAGCATCTCATCTAAGCTATTGTTTCTTGAAAATACTTCCCTAGATTGGTGTTATAGACGAAATATGACTCTATTATCAATGCAAGTGAAGTAGGTTTATGGTCTATGTCCTTCTACATTCTAGAATTTTTATTATATGTTATACTAGTTGTAGCATGACCTTTTATAGCTTATGCTTAACTTCATGTATGACTATGTAACGTAAGCTGCTGACATATACTTGATATATTTATAAAAGAGATGTAATGGTCAATGATGACCACAGGCTAAAGGATTGGTAAGAATTCCTTTACTGCTCTACATTTCAATTTGTTTATAGTAATGTTGGGGGAGCGTTGTATGGCATTGTTGTGTATGGTCCACTTATGGTGGCAGTGTTTATTTTATTGCCATTATATATTTGTTTACTATGGCCTTGAAGTCAAATTGATAATTATATGAACATGTTCTCATGATGATACTATGTGAAGCTTATGCCTACTTTCCTATTCTAGTTGTGATCTAGGGTGTATAGCTATTATATGGGCATGTGTATATCCATGTTAGGGTAAATAATAGGTTCTCCCATTGATGACTAAAATTGTAAATAATCCATTACCTATGTACCCCTATGTTAATCCATGAATAGAACAAGTTAGGAGTATTATGTGTAATATGAAGTTGACTTGTCTCCTATGCTATTGTGTGTTGTGTGGTTTATGATTGATAATTTACTATTGTCTAAGAGGGTGGCTGCCTCAGTGTATTTTTGAAAGCCATTTTTTGATCATGGTGAATAATGTAAGCATACACTCACTTCATATGCATATTACAAGTAGTTTAGGTCTTGGTGTCTAAATGAAAGGTAGTTTTCATATTCACTAGTGTCTACTACTATGCATGGTAATATGATGTTAATGAAAACATTATACGTGTTTCCTTATCTAGGATGACTTGATAGGTGTACTAGTATGGGCAAGGGTATGGGACTTTGCCTTTGCATTTCACATGTTTACCTTGATTAGGATCGGACTAGTTTTGGGGTCTATATCTATGAATATGTGTGTATGAACATGTCTGTCTTAATGAGTTATGTGAAAGGTTCGCTCACATATATGTGTACACACACACTTGAATGAAGACCTAGTCAAGAGAGGGGTCTTGAATATTCTGTTCATGTGTCCCTAAACTAATTGATTCTTTGCGTATGTTATGTTCATGTGAAAGGATTATTTAAATGATTTATGTTGATTAACTTTTATCTATAATCTACGAGTTAAGCATATAAGGGTATGAATCTCCTAAATCTATGTTTTATAAAGTATAAATATAATAGAGGTTTTCAATAAAAGGAACTTAGCTTAGAACCGAGTGAACATGAATATGAGTGTGTGTCCCTTCATATGGTAGGAAGTTAGGTCACTATAAATCTCATGGGGTGGATAGCCTCATGGCCCAAAAGGGTGTTAGAATGATGTTTCCAGTAGTGAATAACTACAATTCCTAATGTTGGTATAAAGAGGGTTTTCACATGTACCCCCAAATTCCGTAACTATGTTGCCACCATACGATACTAAATAGTTGATCCACCTAGAAAGCTATGTTATGTTTGGTTCTACTTTTGCTGGTAAACAACCCCTTTTCGGTGTGGGGATTTATGACACCAGATTCCGTGTTTAGTATTACATGGTCTATGTCGGATAAGGCTATAATTTCAATAAAGTAAAATGGACAATGGAAGTAAATGACTAGGACCCTAACTAGAATGACATAAGGGAGGTTACTTAGGATAGGTGCAAGTAATGAAACCATCTTTACATTGCATAAGTAGCTCCTTAGGAAGTTCTACGATGGTGTTCTAATGCATGTCACTATATATATGTTATTTATGCATGACATTGTAGTATTTGTCTACTTGTTATGAAGATGTGCATGATATGAGTCTTTATACATGATGTTGATCTTTTTGACTATATGATAAAGGTCTTACTAGACATAAATGAAGTGGTCTCCTCTTAATATGTTGATATATTACATGGATGTAAAGACCTATTGTCTCATGATAGGTTTACTAAATATGTGTAAGGTTGTGGGGCCTTACATGTACATTGCACTAGTGGACATAGAGTGGGGGCATAAGTAAGGTCTGATAAGGTTCTATGTGAAGTAAAATATGTATATGTGCATAATGATTAAGAGTTCACTGTAATATCTTTATAGTCTTTATTTAACTATTTCTATGTAATACTATACTTCTATGATGGCATATGATGTATTGTATATAATGTATGTATGTTTTCTTGTTGCCCTAAGGTTATCCTTTGCACGAAGCGTCAGTAAAGGGTTACTTGGAAAGTTAATGGGCAAAAGAGAAGATGGTTCAGTGTTAAGAGAAAAAGGGCTTACTGTAATGTTCCTTAAAAATGCAATAAATTCTAAATGTGATCTTATGTGATGTTAGACTTTGAATATGTTTATATGAAGTATGTAATATAAATTCTATAGTTTAAAGGCTTCATAAAGATTAACTCAAAAAGGCATAAAGTGTGACTTCAAGAAAATTTCCCTTTTAAATGCATGTTTTTGCATGTTTGCCATACATAGTGCATTCTTGTACTAATCCCCTTCTTCTCTACTTTTTGCACAATGTGCAGGTTATGGCTACTTAAAGTATGTCTTGACTGTTGGGGAGCTATATATGTGATTGCCAAGCCCTAACAAAGAAATCCTTCAGTCCAAGGATTTCCTATGTTATGGTTTACTGTTAAGTCTTAAATATAGTACTTATGTTTATGTCTTATGGGTCGTGTCTCTAATGTAGTACAAAGTTATTGATTCTAAGATTGAAAAGAGACTTAGGGTCTAACAATGTATTAGGACTTATGTTTTTATATAGATATAATAAGTAAAGTTTCTAGCATCTAAAATGCTATGAAAAGGATAAAATTTTCCGCTAAATTGAATATATCAATGTGATCCATGATGACTATGGACTTGTATAAGACCTCCGAGAGGTCAAGTACGCCATTTTATTTCTATGGGGTGCTCCACTGTCGTGAAATCAGGTCCCGTTATCCTCATATCATTCCTAATGAAGGTTAGTTATTTCTCTTAATAATGAAAATAATGAATATAATTAGAAGTTATGTGATGTTTGGTAAAGTTTTGTAAAAATATGCATTTATGGTGTCATACAGTGTAGGGTACTTTAAACTTGAAATTTTGGCAATTTTGCTTGCTCTGATTTATGTCGTTCAATTTGATGTGGTGATTCTTCAGGTAATGATGTTGAACATGTGGGTAAGTTGAGCATTGGCGTATTTGAGTCATATATGGTATGTTGAGCTAATGTTAATGTGTGATAAGAGAATTATTCATAATGTTATTTTGAGCCGTATGTGTGGTAATTGAAGTTTTGAATTGTTTTCTTTAAAGGATATGATTGATGTTCTAAATTGTGTTGTTATATATTTTTTATTTGTTTGTCTACTAGTCGTGAGTCTATTACATTCTTTAACATGATTTTAGTATCATTCAAGGACGAATGTTCCTAAGGTGGGGGATAATGTAATAATTTTAAAGTCCAAAGACGTGTTCTAGTGCCTAACAAAAGTTCCATTAGATTTATACATTGTTTTAATGCCTATTTTAACACTATAAGTCAGGTAAGAAGCTTATAAATAAAAACTTCAATGAACGTCCATGACGTCCGACAACTAGTTCAAGGAGTTCTAGTGTACCTTAGCCTATTTGACAAAGTTTTAGGATCCAGAAAATGATGAAAATTGTTGGAAGGGTGTCTAACACGCATTAGATTTGATTCATAATCGAATGATCTAGGCACGACTCCCCAAAGACCAACCAAAGGCCCTTGAGGAGGATACTTGCATTTTGGGCTCAAGGATTCCCCATGGAAGTATCCACAAACGGATGCAACCCATGATCTGTTGTCCAATCGACGGGGCGTGGACTCCTTCTGTCGATGCACACTTAGCCAAAACCATGGGAGACCTGATTTGACAAGTCTCTGAACTCATCCACGAATGTGCATTAGGAAGGTGAATAATTTCCGTCGATGGACACACAATCTGTCGATCATGGTCTCGTCTGTAGAGCCACTATTTTGCTGCACAAATTTATTTATTTCATTTAATTATTTTTCATAGTTAGGTAGTTACCTAGGGATTAGGGTAGGACTAGTTATGTTACACAATGACGTATATAAAGACCTTAAGTAAATTGAACTAACCTAAGCCCTTATAATTGCCAAACACAAATTCTCCTGCTTCTCTCTTCTTTTTCTTTCCCTAAGAAACCCAAAACCCAACTGAAGACCAAGATAGAGGTGGCTTCAAGGACTTAAAAAGGTAAAGTTTCTCCATCAATATTCATCAAACATTAAGGTATGAGATTCCTTTCACCTTTGAGACTTCTTTCCTCAAAGGGTTCAATCGAATTGATTTTAAAAGTATTGAATTTCAATTAGGTCTTTTCCAATCTCTAAATTGATCTATTTAATTACTTTTTTATGATATATTTTGGATATAATGAATATATTAACATGTATTATTTCTCAATTATGTTATATATTGATGGACTGGTCTAGTTTGTATAAGATAACCTATTCCTCTAAACCCGAGGTTATGATCTTGACATGAAAACGGTGACGTTGGTTCAATTGACTTGGTTATTCATTGAATTAGTAATACATATTGTTATTGTATCAATTATTAATAAATGAATATTAAATATTGTAACGACCTATTTTGTCATTTTGAGCAGCAGAGTTTATTTCTGGAAATCATTGTCTGGGTCGACGGATCCACGACAGACCGTCATGGGCACGACGGACCGTAGAGGGGGTATCGTTCCAAAACACTTAGAGCTCTGAAATTTGGGTACTGAAATCGACTCTCTGAACTTCGTGACGGAATGGCATGACGGACCGTCGTAGGCACGACGGACCGTCACAAATCTTTCCGCATAATTAACTCTCTGAACTTTGTGACGGACCTGCAGGACGGACCGTCATAGGTTGCGTAACCCTTACTGGGTCGGATTTCTATTAAAAGTTTTAAGGGGCGGTTTGGACTATTCATGCTTATAATTATAAAGTTAGTGGATTAATGTTAATAATTCAATTACTTGGGGGTTAAAGGATATAACCTTGAAATAAAAAGTGGGTTATTTTATCATCTTTTATACTTAATTATATGACAATTAGGGTAAAAGAAAAATGGGTTTGAATAAGAAAAATAGAAAGAACAGAGAGAAAAGAGAGACACGATCGAGAGAGAAGAGAGGAAACGCAAAGAAAGCAAAGGTTTTGGGAAAATAGCTTGTTTGATCGCAATTCTTCGGTGGAGGTAGGTTATGGTTTATGCTATTCGTAGTGAACTCTTAATAGCAAATGATATGTGTTGGGTAGTATGATAGAGTCTTCTATATGCTTAATTGTGTGCTTGCATGATGTGATTATATAATTGTGATGAATTAGCATGATGAGGCTATTGAATCTTGAATCCTAAATTTACTTTGTTAATGATGATGCCTTGGTATAAAAGAAGGCTTGACGAACTAAAGTAATGAGATTAGAGGATCGTGTGTCACGTTCCGAGACCAGGATAGTATGTGGATCGGAGTGTCATGTTCCGACACCAGGATAATATATGGATCGGAGTGTCACATTCCGGCACCAGGATAGTATATGGATCGGAGTGTCACGTTCCGACACCAGGATAGTATATGGATCGGAGTGTCACGTTCCGACACCAGGATAGTATATGGATCGGAGTGTCACATTCCGACACCAGGATAGTGTATGGATCGGAGACATCTTATGCGGTTATCACAGGTAATCTTTTGGTTTGTGATTGCATGGCTTCTGTATTATTTGATCCTGGCTCCACATTTTCATATGTATCTTCCTCATTTGCTACTGGTCTTAATTTACATTGTGAATTGCTTGACAGGCCTATTCGTGTTTCTACTCCGGTGGGTGAGTCTGTGATAGTTGAAAAGGTATATAGGTCTTGTCTTGTGACTTTTGTGGGGAGCAATACTCATGTAGACTTGGTTATTTTAGAGATGGCTGATTTCGATGTAATTTTGGGTATGACTTGGCTTTCTCCAAATTTTGCAATCTTAGATTGTAATGCTAAAACTGTAACGTTGGCCAAGCCTGGGGCAGATCCGTTAGTGAGGGAAGGTGACTACACTTCCACTCCAGTTCGTATCATCTCCTTTCTTCGTGCTAAGATAATGGTTAGTAAAGGGTGTTTAGCGTTCTTGGCACACCTCAAGGATGGTACTACCCAAGTACCTTCAATTGAGTCTGTTTCGGTAGTCTGTGAGTTTCTGGATGTGTTCCCTGCAGACCTTCCTGGTATGCAACCGGATAGGGATATCAACTTTTGCATTGATCTGGAGCCGGGTACTCGCCCCATTTCCATACCCCCTTATAGAATGGCTCCAGCAGAGTTAAGGGTGTTAAAGGCCCAACTTCAAGAGTTGTTAAGTAAAGGCTTCATTAGACCAAGTGCATCCCCTTGGGGTGCTCCGGTGTTATTTGTGAAGAAGAAGGATGGAGTGATGGTGGATCCTTCTAAGATTGAGACAGTGAAGAATTGGGTAAGACCAACTAATGTGTCAGAAGTAAGGAGCTTTGTTGGTTTAGCTAGCTATTACCGTTGATTTGTCAATGGATTCTCTTCTATTGCTTAAAAATTGACGAACTTGACTAAGCAGAATGTTCCATTTGTATGGTCGGATGAATGTGAGGAAAGCTTTCAGAAACTCAAGACCTTGCTGACTATTGCACCTATCCTTACCTTGCCAGTAGAAGGCAAGAATTTCATTGTTTATTGCGATGCATCTTATTCTAGGTTTGGTGCAGTCCTAATGCAAGAGAAGAATGTAATTGCTTATGCTTTGAGGCAATTAAAGGTGCACGAACGTAATTATCCGACCCGTGATTTGGAGTTGGCTGCGGTAGTGTTTGCATTAAAGAAATGGAGGCACTATCTATATGGGGTCAAGTGTGAAGTCTACACAGATCATCGTAGTCTACAATATGTCTTTACCCAGAAAGACTTGAATTTGAGGCAGAGGAGGTGGATGGAACTGTTGAAGGACTATGACATTTGTATTCTGTATCACCCAGGAAAAGCAAATGTGGTGGCTGATGCTTTAAGTAGAAAAGCAGGGAGCATGGGTAGTTTAGCCCGCTTACAAGTTTCTAGACGCCCGTTGGCTAGAGAAATCCAAAACTTGGCTAATGACTTTATGAGGCTAGAAGTAAATGAGAAGGGAGGATTTTTGGCCCGTGTGGAGGCGAGATCTTCTTTTCTTGACCAGATCAAGGGAAAACAGTTTGATGATGAGAAACTAAGCCGAATTCGGGATATGGTGTTGCGAGTAGAGGCTAAAGAGGCAATAATTGATGAGGAAGGTGTTTTGAGATTTGAGGGAAGGGTATGTGTGCCCCGTGTTGATGATTTGATCCACACTATTCTTACAGAGGCTCATAGTTCCGGATATTCTATACATCCTGGTGCAACCAAGATGTACCGTGACCTAAAGTAACACTTTTGGTGGAGTAGAATGAAGCGCGACATTGTTGATTTTGTTGCCAAATGTCCAAATTGTCAGCAAGTAAAGTATGAACACCAGAGGCTCGGAGGAACACTTCAGAGTATGCCCATTCCTGAATGGAAGTGGGAGAGAATTGCAATGGACTTCGTGGTTGGTCTTCCAAAGACATTGGGAAAGTTTGATTCTATTTGGGTAATTGTGGACAGATTAACTAAGTCTGCTCACTTCATTCCGGTCAAGGTGACCTACGATGCAGTGAAGTTAGCCAAACTCTACATCTTAGAAATTGTTCGATTGCGTGGAGTTCCACTTTCCATCATATCAGATAGAGGTACGCAATTTACTTCTAAGTTTTGGAGAACATTGCATGCGGAATTAGGTACTAGGTTGGACCTTAATACAGCATTTCACCCTCAGACCGATGGTCAGTCTGAGCGAACGATTCAGGTACTCTTTTTCGCCCTAGTTTTTCTTCTTGTGATCGTTCGAGGACGAACGATGGGTAAATTTGTATCTATTGTAACGACCTGTTTAGTCGTTTTGAGCAGCAGTTTATTTCTAGAAATCACTGTCTGGGTCGACGGATCCCACGACGGACCGTCATGGGCACGACGGACCGTCGAGGGGGTCTCGTCCCAAAACACTTAGAATTCTTAAATTTAAGTACTTAAATCGACTCTCTGAACTTCGTGACGGAATGGCAGGACGGACCGTCGTAGGCACGACAGACCGTCACAAATCTTTCCGCAGAATTAACTCTATGAACTTTGTGACGGACCTGCAGGATGGACCGTCACAGCTATGACGGAACGTCAAAGGTTGCGTAACCCTGACTGGGTCGGATTTCTATTAAAAGTTTTAAGGGGCATTTTGGACTATTCATGCTTATAATTATAAAGTTAGTGGATTAATGTTAATAATTCAATTACTTGGGGGTTAAAGGAGATAACGTTGAAATAAAAAGTGGCTTATTTTATCATCTTTTATACTTAATTATATGACAATTAGTGTAAAAGAAAAAGGGGTTTGAATAAGAAAAACAGAAAGAACAGTGAGAAAGAGAGACACGATCGAGAGAGAAGAGAGGAAACGCAAAGAAAGCAAAGGTTTTGGGAAGATAGCTTGTTTGATCGCAATTCTTCGGTGGAGGTAGGTTATGGTTTATGCTATTCGTACTAAACTCTTAATAGCGAATGACATGTGTTGGGTAGTATTATAGAGTCTTCTATATTCTTAATTGTGTGCTTGCATGATGTGATTATATAATTGTGATTAATTAGCACGATGAGGCTATTGAATCTTGAATCCTAAATTTACTTTGTTAATGATGATGCCTTGGTATAAAAGAAGGCTTGATGAACTAAAGTAATGAGATTAGAGGATCGGGTGTCACGTTCCGACACCAGTATAGTATATGGATCGGAGTGTCACATTCCGACACCAGGATAGTATATGGATCGGAGTGTCACGTTCCGGCACCAGGATAGTATATGGATCGGAGTGTCACGTTCCGACACCAGGATAGTATATGGATCGGCGTGTCACGTTCCGACACCAGGATAGTATATGGATCGGAGTGTCACATTCCGACACCAGGATAGTATATGGATCGGAGTGTCACATTCCGGCACCAGGATAGTATATGGATCGGAGTGTCACGTTCTGACACCAGGATAGTATATGGATCAGAGTGTCACGTTCCGACACCAGGATGGTGTATGGATCGGAGTGTCACGTTCGGACACCAGGATAGTATATGGATCGGGTGTCACGTTCCGGCACCAAGATAGTATGTGGATTGGAGTGTCACGTTCCGACACCAGGATAGTATATGGATCGGAGTGTCACGTTCCGACACCAGGATAGTAGAAGTGGAGCGGAGTGTCACGTACCGACACAAGAGGAATAAAGATAATGAATCTTGAATTATGATAATATATTAAATTTCAAAGAACTAATTCCCAAATGAGTATAATGGGGAGGCTTGAGTCCTCATTGATGTGCTTGGTGTTGTGACCAAGGGTTATGGTAATTGTTGTGGTCGCCTATTAAGTATATTAGTCGATTTTATTTTATTATCTGATATATACTGTTTTTTATTTTGAGTTGGCCGATGATACCTACTCAGTACTTGTGCCTTGTACTGACCCCTACTTGTAATTGTTTTTCTTTGTTAATTGTGGAGTGCAGCAAACGTGCCAACGTCTTCAACTCAACCGCAACTCTAGCCAGTCTTCATCAAGCCAGATTTCAGGGTGAGCTATTGCTTCTAGCTTGGACTGGATCTTCCTCTTCATGTCTTGATGCCTTGAAATTCTGGAATGGACTAGATTTTTACTTATTTTAGCTTCTTAGACACTCTTAGATTTAGTGATTTGAGAATAGATGTTCTTGTGGTGATGACTTCCAGATTTTGGGGATAATGATTTATAAATTATAGAAGTTATTTAATCATTTTTCATTAATGAGTTTTAAGTCTTCCGCATTGTATTTTGTTAATTTTGGTTAAAATGTTGGGGTTTAGATTGGTTGGTTCGCTCACATTGTAGGATAATTGTGGGTGCCACTCGCGGCTCGTTTTGGGTCGTGACAAATATAGTCCTATTATTCTAGTTATTGAGTAATTGGTCTAGATTATGACTTTGACCTAAGTCTCTTATCTTATGCTATGAAGTAGTGATGGATTGTGATGTTGTTATTCAATTAGCCTTGTTATCATGTTTGTTATTGTTGTCTGCTGATATTACACCCTTATCAGGTTGATTTAAGGGTTGATAGTAAGACCTTGATGATGGATTATTAAGAAGACTTTGTAAGTCTTTTGATCCCTATTCTTTACATCAATTATGATTAATTGTGATTAAGTCATAATGTTCTATTGGAGTATATCTTGTATTAAGATTGATAGGGTTGGTATGATGTTGAATTAAAATATATTGACTATGGTTTGTGAGGTGTTATCTAAGATGTAAATGTTATAAGGACAGTTATAGTTTACCAATGTTCCTTATTATGAAGTGATTATGTAAATATGCTAACCTTACTCCTATGAATTTTAATGAAAGGACTATACTTATGCAATTATTATTGAGCTATGATTATCATATTTATACAACTTATACACCCTATATATTACATTAATATATGATGATTACTAAAGACATTAAAGACATTTCAAAAGGAACTGTAGCATAGAATCGTGTAAACTAGAGTGAGTACTGTCCTTTTCCACATAGGGAAGGTAGGATCACTAAAGTACTATTGAGATTGGATACAATAATAAATATAGCATAAAAAGGGTTCCAACTATATCTCCTAGTTCTTGAACTATGTTTCCCCCATAGGAATACTAGCTAGTGGATCAATGTAATTCTATGTTCATGTTTTTGTACTACCATGGCAATTAGTACACCTTCCTTCAGTTAAGCATTCTCTGACACCGAATTTAACATTATCTCATGAGGTCTATGTAGGTTAAGTCAAGATATTCCCAAAAGGTAAAATGAATTAAAGGAACGAACTCTAAATAGGATGACCTAAGGGGTTTAGATTTGTGTAGGTATGGTCATGGGACTCTACCAATACATTGTGGCACTAATTGGCATTGAGGGAAGTCTTAGGAGGATGTTCTTATATATTTATATGTTTATAATGGTACGTGATATGTATATGATAATCTTGCACATTATAGATACAATATGATGATCGTTCTCACATATGAATATGTGTTGACCTCCATGTTTAAAGTATAATGGTATGTACTCTTAATGATATGTTATGAGAAGTTGGATGTTTGTCATTATTCTTGTTGGGTTCACTAGATTGAGTAAGGTTATGGGGCTTTGCTTAGTCATTGCACTAGTTGACTTAATGAGGGTTCATGGGTAATTGTATTATTTTATTTATGTTGTAATGAACTCTAATCCATGCTTGTTGTTATTATAACGTGATGATAGAGTTGACTTTACTATTCATTCAATCATATGATATGCATGTTGACTTGACTATACTTAGCATTGTTGGTCTTTTGATGTACATGCTTTGGACTTAATGAATATGTCTTATTGATTGGTATGGACTTGTTGATTTTACATAAGGTTTTTTAAAGTTAATTGCGTATTTCAATGAATAGTCCCTTTATATCATGATTCCATGATATCTGTTCATATGGTCTCATACATAGCTCAAGTAGTGTACTAACCCCATTTTCTCCCTTTTTCCCAACATTTTAGGTTTCGATGGTTGCAAGGTTTTTACGATGACTTTTAAGGAAGACTTAGAATTCTCATTCATTCAAATTCGCTCGGTCCTCTCTTTATGAGGGCAATGCGAATATCAAGCTAATAAAGATTTCTTTGATTTAACACTCTTATGTTCTTTGCTTTTATTCTTAGTACTAAAACTTGTATGGCCTAGATGTGGTCTTGTTAGATTGATGTACGGGCTAGGCATAAATTATTATACTCTTGTTAGATGATTATGAGATCAGACGTCCATTTGAGATTATGTTATATTTTACATTAATATGTGCAATAAAAATACAAGACTATGTAATCTTCTTATACGAAGGGTCTATGTATACTTGATATAAATATTATGTGTATCTACAGGTCTATGTAAACCTCAATGTAGAAGTAATGAAAAGTTTTTAAAATTTCTACATTTTAACCTATGAATGTAATGATCTAAGCTAACAGGGCAGTCTTAGTCCTCAAAGAGGACGACGATGCTGGTTACCTCTAGGGGCTGCTCCTCCGATGCGACAAGTTGAGTAATGAGGTGTTTGATATCCCTATATTTTCCGTATATTATTTCTTAAGCTTGAGACAAAGAGTTCCTAGTAGCTTGTTTATGTTTTGAACTCTTGCATATGAGGATAAGTATCATGTTCTCCATATGTTATATGTCCTAGATGACACTATGTTATGCATGTTTTAAAGGATTCTTATTTCATCAAAATAGGGATTTTTTGTAAAATACATGTTTCTCATATTATTATTTATCCTAATATGGTTAATGCACATTTGAATTCTTGATATGGTTTAATGAAATTGCATGAATACACTTTATATATAAGGGTTTTTTAGCCCCATATTGTGGTGTTGAGCTTTCTTTTAATGAGGGAAGATGAGTCCCTTTAATAAAATGTGAATTTATATTGTTTTGAAGTTTTAATATAGGCCCACTTTTAAGGTGTGATGGCGTTCCTAGGAAATATTATTCATATGTGCCTATGAATTGTAATACTTCCCCTAAATGGTGAATGTTTATGAAAACTAGTGATAGGGAAGAAGTTGAAATTTTTCTGAAATAACTTCCTAATATTGTGATTTGTTTAGTATGATATGTTATTTTAACAACATGAGAAAGAAAGTATAACTATGTTTTGGTTAGACGTGGATAATTTCTCTTTAAATGAATTGACCTTTGTGAAATTCTTGTATATGATCTTTATGATGGCATGTGAGCGTGACACCCAAACCCTAAGTGAGGCGAATAAGTATCATATGAAAACATGTTTAACAAGTGACTTATGATGAGAAAGTAAACTACTATGCGGATAGATTTACTGAAGAGAAGCTTCATATACAATACATGTTGACTTGCTGAACCAATGCATGTGACAACTGAAACTATAAATGCAAATGATAACTTTACAATGTCTACAAATCCTTTACAGGAATCCATGACAGTACCACTTTGAAAATACGCATCGTAAAGACTTGGCAAAGACCTGAATCAACCTCGATCTTACAAACAACCTCTGATTATTTTATGCTTTCTCTTGAGGAGATCTACTAGTTGAGTACTCGTACATGCAATAGGAAATGCAACATCCCATTTTAGGATGTCAGTACAAAAGAATGTACAGAATATGTAAGGAATAATACAACCATAAGTAAAATGAAAGCTCATGTAAAATGAAACCCAATATACAAGGATTAGATATCACCTTTGTTTATACTTGTGGAATTATGTATGTTACGTTGTTTTCTTTACTCCATTGTGCATTATAATATTTAAAAGACATATGATACAAATGACCATCTTATCAATCATTGGAGAGGATGACCCACACTAGGCATTTTCATCCTAGGATGTTGTCCTCATAATTCCACTAATTGGGATCAGCCCTTGCTAGGATTTCACCCCAAAGCTTCCACCCTTCCGTAGCAATAGGGATAGGCCCATGATAGGCTTTCAACCCTTATTTTCCACCCTTCTATACCAATTGGAATCGACCCATACTAAGCATTTTCCCTGACTTCCACCAATATTTATCACATACCTTCACTCATATTGTTTTATTTTTGAAATTGTTGTTTGATGTTCATAAATATTCTGAGATTATTCTTTGGTAATCATAAATCTTTTGATATTTTTTTTTCTATGGTCATAATTATCATTGAGATTTGGAACTATAGACTATTATTAGAAGACATACTAGTATGGACTTATGATAATGACAATGACGTAGGATCCAAATGTGACACCAACCTAATACTAGGAGATTCTAGGACTCAGTAAGAATTTTAACATCTCTAATTGAGACATATATCAAGATATTTGAACTCTATATGATAGCCAAATAATAACTAACTAATATAAAAGACAAGGTATACATGAATGTGAAACCAAGGAAGAATGTGGACACATTCAACTTAAGGACGGATACATATTCCAAGTAAGTAAATATTAAACATGCAATAGAACAAGTAGACATCATATGAGGTAACAATATAGTGTAACACAATGGGAGTCATAAATAATAAAGGGAAGACATGAACATGTTTCAAGATGATGTGTGTATATAGATAATTGAACCAAGTTTGCATGATATGGGAAGATTGTATATCCAACATATACAAATATACACCATGTGTAATCTAGGATCATTTTGTTTTATATAAGGTAAATACGTGCCAAGGGTACTTTAACGATGAAACATGTTTAAATTTTGTCATGCTATTACATTCTAGGAAGAACATACATTTAGTTACAAACTCATATTAGAGTGCTCATTTTAATTCTCTAGGGAGTAAGAACTGCAACTACGGATCAATCACTACCAAGAGGAATTAAAAAGCTTACTTTTTGTAATGCAAGTAATGGATTCACTAAAAAGAAAAAGGAAATGCAATAGCTTTACATACCTTGCTGCAAAACAATGAATATTACAATGAGTTAACAATCTTCCTTCCAAATTATTTATCTTGATGCAGAAAAACGTCAATTACTAAGAGTTGGATTCTTCAAGGTTTAGGTTATCCTGTTCCCCTTACCTTAATTTTAAATGAAATTATTCACCTGAATTCCTTAAGATGGATATGTTCTACCAACTCCTACTTTAAAACATATGTTTCCTTAAGATTCCAATGGTTTAGTTGTAGACTAGAAATATTTGGAGCTTCTATCGCTTTCCTTGCAAGTAATACTCCGGAAAATAAGTGATGATGGAGATATTATAAGTTTGAGTGCTTTAGAGGTCTCTTTTGGACGTTTTCACCTAATAAAATGGAGAAATAATATGTTCATTTACTTTTATGCAATAAGGTACTTCACCTCCCTAGCTTCCGCCACAACTTTTTAAGTAGTTGCATCATCTACTTGCTCTTTTCACTTATACTTTTTGTTATTTTTCATACTATTATTATTGGAAGTTGAACTTTGGATATTGCGAATTACTTGAACTTTCTGGAATTGATTCTTAAGAAATTTTCGTTTATTCAAGTATTATTTCTAGATTTTCTTCAATGTTTTCAATGTAAGTACATGAATTCTTGTACAACAACAATGAGTTGTGTATTTCTATGGATGGGTAACTAAATCCGCAACTAGGGTTTTGGGATTTATTAATGATTTAACCATGTAAAACTTGTTGACTAACAATTCTAGAATAGGTGCTTTCATGTATTGATAATTCTTTCATTTAGAAGTCTTTTTAACGAGTAGAAGCTTTAGAACTTTCCCTAGTTTTACTTGCAAGACAAAGGAGGTAGTTGATTGGAAAAGAATTATCAAAATATATTTATTATACACTACCGAATAGGCTAGTTTCTATTTGTACAATGTAAAAATTAATCCATACATCAAATATGATGCTTCATATGAGGAAAAAGGTAAGGGTTAGTAATTTCAAACACGAAGCTTGAACAAGGAACGGAGTGAAGTTCTGTAGGTGCTGAACCAAGGAATTAGAGATACATAACTTACCACGTTGCATGTAAGTTATAGCTAGCATTACCGCGTAGCGGACCTATAGGGAGTCACTAAACCCTAGTTATTCATATCACTTGATAAACACCAAAGTTTTAATCTTTATACTACCTTTACTAAGAAATAATTGACAATTTTTATTTCACAAATCTTCCACTTTAATTAACTGTTTTCGGAAAGGACTTGACTAAATAGACGTAATCGTAGACTAAAGTTAAGTCAAAATCATTTTCCTCGTGTTATCGACCCCAACCTAACAATTGGGTTCTGTACTTTATACGACCACTTATAGTTCTTTAGGGAAGTATAATTTCAGCGTATTATTTGACGGTACGTTCAATGCTTTTTCCTTAAGTTTAGTTTGTGTATAGGGCATTTTTGTTGTAATTCTAATTGTTTTTATTTGTATTTTGCATGTAAGTCATCCAAAAAAGAAATGCAGAAGATTGTACAGAAGAGGTGACATACGAATCCATCGACGGCCTAAGTTGTTCCATCGACGGTCCGTAGGTTGTGGTCGTCAACTAAATTTCCAAGAGTCTTGCAGCAACTCGGGGAAATCTGACCAAGTGTGAGTCTATTAAAGAATCGACGGTCCGTTGCATGACTAATGGACAGTCCTGGCAAACCATCGATCAGATCAGAGGTTATAGTCCCAGAACACGAAGTAGAAGAAAAACTAAGTGTGGAACTATGGACGCATCGACGGACCATACGTGTGTTGACGGACCGTGATGTTGGTCCATTGATTGGATTGGAGAAGATGCAATGATGAGGGCTGAAGACAATGCTAAGTTTGGAGCGATGGAGGTAGTTCACGGTCCATCGTTCCGTCGACGGACCATTAGTGGTGCCGTCGATAGAAGACATATTTCTAGACAGAAATTCATATGTACAAATCCTTTTAATTTAGAACTTTATTATTATAAGTAGTATTAAAAACATTATTTTGTGTGTTAGACTATTTATTAATTTTCATACTCTTGATTGGAAGTTAAACTTTGGATTTTGGGAATTACTTCAAGTTTCTTGAATTGATTCTATTCAAGTGTTATTTTTGGATTATCGTTAATCATTTCAAAGTAAGTACATGAATTCTTTTTTACAACAATGAATTGTGTATGCATGGGTAAATAAATGGAAAAGTACGGTTGTGAGAACCATAGGTGATTAACAAGGTAAAACTAGCTGAATAACTATTCTAGAATAGGTTCTTGCTGTATTAATAATTATATTTTTTGAGAAATCTTTTTATTGAGTGCACGCGCTAGAATTTTCCCAATTTCTACTTGCCGGACAAAGGAGGTTGTTTATAAGAAAAGAATTATCAACATAGATTTTGTATACACTATCTAATAGGCTAGTTTTTATTGGTCTGAAGTAGTAACTAAGTCATACATAAACTTTAATGCTTACTATTAGTAAAGGTAAGGGTTGGTTGTTTAAATACACGTAGCCGTACAAAGGTATGGAGTGAAATTCTGTATTTGTGAGACCAAGGAATTAGAGATACATAACTTACCACTTTGCATGTCTATACTACGAAGATCTATTTTAGCTTGGATTACCGCGTCATATATGGAACACTTACACCCTAGTAATTCTTATCACTTGATAAACACAAAATTTTTTAATCTTTCTACTTATTTTACATAGAAATAATTGAACATTTATGTATCACAAACCCCCCCCCCTCTTTATTTAACTATTTTCGAAAAGGACTTGCTTAATAGACGTAATCCTAGACTAAAGTTAAGTCTAAATCATTTTGCTCATGGGATCGACTCAGACCTAACAATTAGTTTTTGTACTTTATACAACCACTTATAGTTCTTTAGGGAAGAATAACTTTAGCGTATTGTTACACGGTATTTTCATTGTTTTTTCCTTAAGTTTAGTGTGTGTATAGGGCAATTTTTGTAGTAATTCTAATTGTTTTTATCTTTGTTTTTAATGAAAGTCATAAAAAAAAAAAAATGCAGAAGATTTTACAGAAGAGGTGACATACAAAGCCATCAATGGCCTGTCGTTCCATCGAAGGTCTGCAGGTGGTGGTTGTCAACTAGAGGTCCAACCATCTCACAACAACTCTGGGAATTCTTACCAAGTGTGAGCCTATGAAAAGATCGATGGTCTGTTGGATGGCTAATGTACCGTCCTGGCAAACCGTTGATCAGATCAAAGGTTTTAGTCCCAGAACACAAAGTAGAAGAAAAACTAATTTTTGAACAACGGAGGCATTGACGGATAATAAGTGTAACAACGTGATGTTGTTCCATAGATTGGATCAGAGAAGATGCAATGATGAGGGCATAAGAAGATGCTAAGTATGAAGCAATGGAGGCAGTTGACGGTCCGTTGTTCCGTCGAAAGACCATTAG
Source organism: Solanum chilense (assembly GCA_032847665.1). Classification (NCBI taxonomy): domain Eukaryota; kingdom Viridiplantae; phylum Streptophyta; class Magnoliopsida; order Solanales; family Solanaceae; genus Solanum; species Solanum chilense. Next base: position 49,241,131 of record CM064967.1, read on the forward strand.
TGGTGTCATCGATTGAAGACATATTTCTTGACAGAATTTCATGTGTAGAAATCCTTTGAATTTAGGACTTTATTATTATAAATAGCATAAAAAAAAAACCTTTTGGGGTTAGAAAAGTTAATAAATTTATATACTCTTGATTGGAAGTTAAACTTTGGATTTTGGGAATTACTTCAAGGTTATCGAATTGATTCTATTAAAATGTTATTTATGGATTTTCATTTAACATGTCAAATTAAGTACATGATTCTTCTTTAACCACAATGAATTGTGTAATTCTAAGCATGGGTAACTAAATGGACAAGTAGGGCTTTGGGAACCATGGGTGATTGACAAGGTAAAATTAGCTGAATAACAATTCTAGAATAGGTTCTTGCAAGTATTGAAAATTATTTATTTAAGAAGTCTTTTTGTTGACTGCATGCGTTAGAATTTTCCCAATTTCGACTTTCCGGACAAAGGAGGTAGTTGATAAGAAAAGAATTATCAACATCGATTTTGTATACACTATCTATTAGGCTAGTTTTTATTGGTCTGAAGTAGTAACTAAGTCATACATACAATATAGTGCTTAATACATTTTTTATTCACAACCCCCCCCCCCTCTTTAATTCACTATTTTTGAAAAGGACTTTACTTAATAGAGGTAAACCTAGACTAAAGTTAAGTCTAAATCATTTTCCTCGTGGGATCGACCCCAACCTAACAATTGGGTTCTGTACTTTATACGACCACTTATAGTTCTTTAGGGAAGTGAAATTTCAGCGTATTGTTTCACGGTACTTTCAATGCTTTTTCCTTAAGCTTAGTTCGTGTGTAGAACATTTTGTAGTAATTCTAATTGTTTTTATCTGTATTTTGCATTTAAGTCATCCAAAATCGAAATGCAGAAGATTGTATTAAAAAGGTGACATACAAATACATCGACGGCCTGTGTCGTTCCATCGTCGATCCATCTGTGGTGGTCGTCAACTAAAGTTCCAAGCATCTGGCAGCAACTGGGAGAAATCTGACCAAGTGTGAGGCTATTTAAGGATCGATGGTCCGTTGCATGTCTAATTGACCGTCCTGGCAAACCGTCGATCAGATCAGAAGTTTTTGTCCTAGAACACGAAGTAGAAGAAAAACTATGTGTGGAAAAGCGGAGGCATCGACGGACCATACGTGTGTTGACGGACCGTGATGTTGGTCCATTGATTGGATCAGAGAATATGCAATGATGAGGGCTGAAGAAGATTCTAAGTATGGAGCGATGGAGGCAGTTGATGGTCTGTCGTTCCGTCGACGTACCATTAGTGGTGCGGTCGATTGAAGACATATTTTTGGACAGAATTTCATATGTAGAACTCCTTTGAATTTACGACTTTATTATTATAAATAGTATTAAAAACAACACTTTTGGGGTTAGACTTTTGTTAATTTTCATACTCTTGATTAGAAGTTAAATTTTGGATTTTGGGAATTACTTCAAGTTTCTTGAATTGATTCTATTCAAGTGTTATTTTTGGATTTTCGTTAAACATGTCAATGTAAGTACATGAATTCTTGTTTAACAACAATGAATTGGGTACTTCTAAGCATGGATTACTAAATGGACAAGTAGGGTTGTTAGAACCATGGGTGATTAACAAGGTAAAACTAGCTGAATAACAATTCTAGAATAGGTTCTTGCATGTATTGATAATTATTTATTTTAGAAGTCCTTTTATAGAGTGCACGCATTAGAATTTTCCCAATTGATGCTTGCCGGACAAAAGAGGTAGTTTAAAATAAAAGAATTATCAACATAGATTTTGTATACACTATCTAATATGCTAGTTTTGATTGGTCTGAAGTAGTAACTAAGTCATACATAGAATTTAATGGTTAATATTAGGTAAAAGGCAAGGGTTGGTCATTTAAATACACGTAGCCGGACCAAGGTACTGAGTGATATTCTCTATTGGTCGGACCAAGGAATTAGAGATACATAACTTACCACTTTGCATGTAAGATACGACAAAAGAACTGTTTTAGTTTGGATTACAGCGTTATATAGGGAACACTTACACCCTAGCTATTCTTATCACTTGATAAGCACAAAAGTTTTAATCTTTCTACTTGTTGTACATAGAAATAATTGAACATTTTTGTTTCACAACCCCCCCCTTTAATTAACTATTTTCGAAAAGGACTTGCCTTAATAGACGTAATCCTAGACTAAAGATAAGTCTAAGTCATTTTCCTTATGTGATCGACCCCAACCTAACAGTTGGGTTTTGTACTTTATACGACCACTTGTAGTTCTTTAGGGAAGTTTAATTTAAGCGTATTGTTTCATGGTACTGTCAATGTTTTTTTCATAAGTTTAGTTTGTGTATACGGTATTTTTGTAGTAATTCTACTTGTTTCTAACCGTGTTTTGCATGTTAGTCATAAAAAAAAGAATTGTAGAAGATTGTACAGAAGAGGTGACATACGAAGCCATCGACGGCCTGAGTCGTTCCATCGATGGTCCGTAGGTGGTGGTCGCTAACTAAAGGTCCAAGCATCTGGCAGCAACTCGGGGAATTCTGACCAAGTGTGATGCTACGAAAGGATCGAAAATCCGTTTCATTACTAATTGACCGTCCGGGCAAACCGTCGATCAGATCAGAGGTTTTAGTCCTAGAACACGAAGTAGAAGAAAAACAAAGTGTGGAACAACAGAGGCATCGACGGAAAATAAGTGTGTCGACGTACTGTGATGTTGGTCCATCGATTGGATTAGAGAAGATGCATTGATGACGGCTAAAGAAGATGCTATGTATGGACCGATGGAGGCAGTTGACAGTCCGTCGTTCCGTCAACGGACCATTAGTGGTTCCTTTAATTGAAGACCTATTTCGAGATAAAATTTCGTATGTTGAACTCCTTTGAATTTAGCACTTTGTTATTAAAAATAGGTTTAAAAAGATCTCTTTTGGGATTAGACTTTTTTAAATTTTCATACTCTAGACTGGAAGTTAAACTTTGGATTTTGGGAATTACTTCAAGTTTCTCGAACTGATTCTATTCAAGTGATATTTCTGGATTTTCATTAAATATATCAAATTAAGTACATGAATTCTTGTTTAACAACAATGAATTTTGTGTTTCTAAGAAGGGGTAACTAAATGCACAACTAGGGTTGTGGGAACCATTGATGATTAACAAGGTAAAACTAGCTGAAGAAGAATTCTATAATAGGTTCTTGCATTTATTGATAAATATTTAATTTAGAAGTCTTTTTATTGAGTGCATGCCTTAGAATATTCCCAATTTCGACTTGTCGTACAGAGGAGGTAGTTGATATGAAAAGAATTATCAGCATAGATTTTGTATACACTGTCTAATAGGCTAGTTTTGATTAGTCCAAAGTAGTAACTAAGTCATTCATCATATATAATGCTTAATATTAGGTAAAAGGTAAGGATTGGTTATTTAAATACACGTAGCCTGACAAAGGTACGGAGTGAAATTCTTTATTTGTCGGGCCAAGGAATTAGAGATACATAACTTACCACATTGCATGTCAGACACTACGAAAGAATTGTTATAGCTTGGATTACCGCGTTATGAACCTACACTTACACCCTAGATTTTTCTCATAACATGATAAACACAAAATTTTTAATCTTGCTACTTATTTGAAATAGATATAATTGAACATTTTTGTTTCACAACCCCCCTCCCCTTTTTAATTAACTATTTTCGAAAAGGACTTGAATAAATAGACGTAATACTAGACTAAAGTTAAGTCTAAATCATTTTCCTCGTGGGATCGACCCCAACTTAACAATTGGGTTTCATACTAGATACGACCACTTATAGTTCTTTAGGGAAGTATAATTTAACTGTATTGTTTTACGGTACTATCAATGCTTTTTCTTTAAGTTTAGTGTGCGCATAGGTCATTTTTGTAGTAATTCTAATTTTGTTTATCTGTGTTTTGCATGAAAGTCATCCAGAAAAGAAATTCCAAAGTTTTCTAGAAGAGGTGACATACAAAGTCATCGATGACCTGTCGTTCCATGGATGGTCCGTAGGTGGTGGTCGTCAACTAAAGATCCAAGCATCTGGCAGCAACTCGGGGAATTCTTACCATGTGTGAGGCTACGAAAGGCTCGACGGTCCGTTGCATGAGTTATAGACCGTCCTGGAAAGTCGTCGAACAAATCAAAGGTTTTAGTCCCAGAACACGTAGTAGAAGAAAAATTAAGTGTGGAACAACGGATGAATCGACGAACCATAAGTGTATCGACGGACCATGATGTTGTTCCATCGATTGGATCATAGAAGATGCAACAATGAGGGCGGAAGAAGATGCTAAGTATAGACAGATGGAGGTAGTTAACGGTCTGTCGTTTCGTCGACGGACCATTAGTAGTGCTATCGGCTGAAGACATATTTCAGGACACAATTCCCTGTGTAGAACTCCTTTGAATTTAGGACTCTATTATTATAAATATGGTTAAAAACATCACTTTTGGGGTTAGAGTTTTTGTTAATTTTCTCACTCTTGATTGGAAGTTGAACTTTGAATTTTGGAAATAACTTCAAGTTTCTCGAATTGATTCTATTCAAGTGTTATTTCTGGATTTTCATTAAACATATCAAAGTAAGTACATGAATTATTGTTTAACGAAAACGAATTGTGTATTTTAAGAATAGGTAACTAAACACACAACTAGGGTTGTGGGAAACTTGGGTGATTAAATAGGTACAACTAGCTTAATAACAATTCTAGAATAGGTACTTGCATGTATTGATAATTATTTAATTTGGAAGTCTTTTTATTGAGTACAAGCGTTAGAATGTTCCAAATTTCTACTTGCCAAACAAAGGAGGTAGTTGATAAGAAAAGTATTATCAATATAGATATTGTATACACTATCTAATAGGCTATTATTGATTGGTCCGAAGTAGTAACTAAGTCATACATCAAATATAATGCTTAATATTAAGTAAAAAGTAAGGGTTGGTTATTTAAATACACGTAGCCGGACTAAGGTACGGAGTGAAATTCTTTATTTGTCGGACCAAGGAATTAGAGATACATAACTTACCACTTTACATGTAGGAAACTACGAAAGAACTATTATAACTTAGATTATCGCGTTATGAACCTATATGGAACACTTACACCCTAGTTATTCTCATCACTTGATAAACACAAAAGTTTTAATCTTGCTACTTGTTTTACATAGAAATAATTGAACATTTTTGTTTAACAACCCCCCCCCCTCTTTAATTAACTATTTCCAGAAAAGGACTTGACTAAATAGACGTAATCCTAGACTAAAGTAAAGTCTAAATCATTTTCCTCGTGGAATCGACCCGAACCTAACAATTGGTTCTGTACTTGATACAATAACTTATAGTTCTTTAGGGAAGTATAATTTGAGCTTATTGTTTCACAGTACTTTCAATGCTTTTTCCTTAAGTTTGTGTGTGTCTAGGGTCTTTTTGTAGTAGTTTTAATTGTTTTTATCTATGTTTTGTAAGAAAGTAGTCCAAAACAAAAATGTTGAAGATTGCGTAGAAGAGTTCATGTATAAAGCTATCGATGATCCGTCGTTCCATCGATGGTACGTAGGTGGTGGTGAACAACTAGAGGTCCAAGCATTTTGAAGAAAATCCGAGAACTCATCCAAAGTGTAGGGATACGGAAGGATCAACCGTCTGTTGCATGACTAATGGACCATCGTGGCAAATCGTCAATCAGATCTGAGATTACAGTAAATACCCAAAGTAGAAGAAAACTTAAGTGTGGGATAACAGAGGCTTCGACGGACCGTAAGTTTGTCAACGGACCGTCTTGTTTGTTCGTCGATTAGACCAGAAAAGATTCAAGGCTTAAGGCTGCAAAAGATGCTATGTATGGACCGACGGAGGCAGTCGACAGTCTGTCATTCCATTGATGGACCATTAGTGATATCGTCGACTGAAGATGTGTTTTTGGACGGACATTCCTATTTAGAACTCCTTTTAATTTAGGACTTCATTATTGTTAATCGGATTAACAACCTCATTTTTAAAGTTAGACTTTTTTGTTATTTTTCATAAATTTTGTATCGGAAGTTCAATTATCATGATATTTTCGTTAATTCAATTGTTATTTCTGGATATTCTTCAAACTTATCAAAGTAAGTACATGAATTCTTTTTTAACACCAATGAATTGTTTATGTCTAAGCATGGGTAACCAAGACACAACTAGGGTTGTGGGAACCATGGGTGATTAACAATAGAAAACTAAGTGAATAACAATTCTAGAATTGTTTTTGCTTGTAGTAATTATTCTTTCGTTTAAAATTCTTTGGAACGAGCGCATGCATTAGAACATGCCTTATTTCTACTTACCGATTCAGACAGTTATTATGAAAAGAATTATCAACATAGATTTAGTATTCACTATCGAATAGGCTAGTTTTGATTGGTGCGAAGTAGTAACTAAGCCATACACTTAATATGATTATTAATATGCGGTAAAAGGTAAGGGTTAGTAATTTAAACACACGTAGTCGGACGAAGGTACGGAATGAAATTTTCTCGTTGACGGTACAAAGAATTAGAGATACATAACTTACATCTTTGGATGTAAGTGACACAAGGGAAGAATTTTTATAGCTAAGATTGCCGCGTTATGAACCTATGGGGAACACTTACATCCTAGTTATTCTCATTACATGATAAACACCAAAGATTTAATCTTGCAACTTGTTTTACTTAGAAATAATTGAACATTTTAGTTTCTCCAAAAACCCTCACCTTTAATTAACTATTTTCAAAAAGGACTTGACTAAATAGACGTAATCCTAGACTAAATTTAAGTCTAAACCGTTTTTCTCGTGGGATCGACCCCAACCTAATATTTGGGTTCTTAACTTTATACGACTGCTTATTCTTCATTAGGGAAGTATAATTTGAGCATATGGTATCACAATACTTTCAATGTTTTTCCTTACGTTAAGTGTTTGTCTAGGGCCTTTTTGTAGTATTTTAGTGGTTTTTATCTGTGTTATGCAGGAAAGTGGTCCAAAACAGAAATCTAGAAGATTGTGCATAATAGGTTGCATAACAAATCCATCGACAGCTCGTTGTTCCATTGACGGTCCATAGGTGGTGGTCATCGACTAGAGGTCCAAGAATCTAGAATCAACTCGGTGAATTTTAACCAAGTGTGGTTCTGTGGAAGAATCGACGGTCCATCAGATGACTAACGGACCGTCCTGGCAAACCATTGATCATATCAGAGATTAGTGTCTGTAACCGAAGTTGAAGAAAAACTAAGTGTGGAACAATGGAGGAATCGATGGACTCTAAGTGTGTCGACGGACCATGATGTTGGTCAATCAATTGGATCAGAGAATATGCAAGGCTAAAGGCTGAAGAGGATGGTATGTATGGACTTATGGAGGCAGTCGACAGTCCGTCGTTCCATCGACAAACCGTCAGTGGTGTCATCAATTAAAGACGCATTTTTGGAAAGACTTTCCTTACTTATAACTCCATTTAATTATGAATTTATTATTATAAATAGGGTTAAAAACCTCGATTTTGGGGTTAGACTTTTTTTTATTTTTCATACTCTTGTTATTCGAAGTTAAACTATGGATTTTGGGAATTACTTCTTGTTTCTGGAATCGATTATCAATATATTTTCATTAATTCAAGAATTTCTATATAATCTTAAAAATTGTCAAAGTAAGTTAATGAATTCTTGTTTAAAATCAATGACTTGTGTATTTCTAAGCATGGCTAACTAAATCCACAACTATGGTTGTGTGAACAATGGGCTATTAACAAGGTAAAACTCGCTAAATAACAATCTAGAGTAGTTTTTTCCATGTATTGATAATTCTTTCATTTACAAGTATTTCTAACGAGTGAATACGTTAGAACTTGCACTATTTCTACTTGCAAAACCAAGGAGGTAATTAATAGGAAAAGAATTATCAATATTGATTTATTATACACTACCCTATAGGCTAGTTTTGACTGGTGTGAAGTAGTAACTAAGCCATAGCTCGAATATTATGCTTTATATGAGGTAAAAGGTGCATTTAGTTATTTAAACACATGTAGCTAGACCAAGGTAGGGAATGAAATTTTATAGTTGTCGTACCAAGGAATTAGAGATACATAACTTAACATTTTCTATGTAAGACACTAGGAAAGAATTCTTATAGCTACGATTACCGCGCGTTATGAACCTTCAGGGAACACTTATAATTCTCATCACTTGATAAACACCAAAGTTTTAATCTTGCTACTTGTTTTACTTAGAAATAATCGAACATTTTTGTTTCACACCCCCACCCTTTAATTAACCGTTTTCAGACCGGACTTGACCATATAGGCGTAATCTTAGACTAATGTTAAGTCTAAACCATTTTCCTCTTTAAAATTGGGTTCTTAAGTTGATACGACTTGTTATAGTTCTTTAGGAAAGTATAATTTGAATGTATCAATTATTAGTGCCGTTGCCAGGGTAGTTTATTTTAGAATAACTTTCGGAGCAATTAATGAAGTTTAGTTAACAATTTTGTGATTTTACTATTTTTTATCTCTTTCACTTCTAACTGTAGTGTATGCCATGTATACGGAACCAAGGACAGCCAATACTTCTATTTGATCGAGAACATAAACATACACTCCATAGAATGAACGGGCCACACAATCCTGATAATATTGGTGGTCGGATTAAATGTCATCTTTCTCCTCCGATTGATTCTTATAACCATTTGATCGTGGAAAACCCTTTTGAGGGCAGTCTGAGGAGACAACCTCCTGCACCACGCCCTCAAGAGTATTATAGGGGCAATGTATAGATCGCCATTTCTGATGGAACTTTTGTCCTACCTCCTCTACCACAAGGCCATTCATCTTTTTAAACTAGTAACTTCATGCAGATGCTCACCAATAGAGGTTTGTTTTCGGGCTACCATCTGAGGATCCATGTTTTCACATTGCCAAACTGATGCCGGTGTGCAAGAGTTGTGTAGGAAGGCTGGACTTTGACATTGTTATCATTGGATTAAGGGTGTTCCCTCTCTCACTAATGGGAGAGGCCGCAATTTGGTTTATTTAGTTAACTTATAATTCGATCTATACTTGGGAGAAGTTGAGGGATGTGTTCCTAGCAAGGTATTATCTTGTTTCTAAAAAGCTTAACCACAAATATAGGGTGAAAAACTTTGTACCTTTGCCTGGGAAGTTGGTAAGTAGTTCTTGGGATAGGTTCACATCATTTTTGAGATGTGTCCCAAACTGTCGCATTGATGGTAAGATGATAAAATAAGGTAGTACTTTATACTATTGCGGGTTGTTCTTTTGGTGACTGCACTTTTGTAGAGATCGCTGAAAATTTGGAGATAATTTGCCAAAAGAACAAGCCTTAGAGCACTAAGAAGTCGGACACTGGGAGAAACACCTTTGTAGTGAAAGCTACACACAACCCAACCGTAGATGAGATTCATGGAGAGATGGCTCAAATGAGAACTTAGTTTGGATTAGTATTGAAACAATTCATTGGGTTACAGCGAAGGTGAATGCGGTGAATTATTTCACTAAGGCACCACCATTGAATTTTACTATGAGGAAGACTCTTATGCAGTGAATGAGAAGACAAGAGTTTTCCAACCAAACGCCCAAGGTTCCAATTCAAAGAATTGGCGCCAAGGTCAAGGAAATCAGGGACGAAACTATAGGAATTTCAAGTAAGAGGGTCACTATTTTTGAGTTTGAAACTACAACTGCAATAATAACTTCAATCGGGGTAACTATGGTAATAAAAACTATTGAAGTGGGCCCTAAATTCCACCTACAAAATGGTGGAGGTAGTACGTCGCGAGTTGAGGATATTTTGCAGGAGATGAGAAGGAGGTTTAATGGTAGCTATGAGCACGCCAAAGAGTTGAAAGGGATTTAGCGAATATTGACCAAAAGGTTGATGCATATGCAATCTCAATAAAGCATCTTGAGTTGCAAATGGCCCAATTGTCTTCTACTCAGAACCCACACAAACCGGGTACTTTTCCTAGCAATACCGTCAAAAATCCAAAAACAAATTGGACATTGTATGGCAGTCAGTACTCGAAAGAGTAAGCAAACCATTGACCCACGTATGTCGTCTTTCATAGAAGATGATATGATAGGAGATGATATGGTACATATACCCCAAAGGTTACTCTAACTCCTAGATCACCACCTCCATTCCCACAAAGATTGGTGAAAAAGACCGAGGATTGTAAATAACAGCGTTTATTACTATGTTGAAAAAATATTACATCAATGTCCCTTTGATAAAAGATCTTGAACAAATGCTCAGTTACGCCAAGTTGATGAAAGATATATTCACCAACAAGATATCGGTTAGTTTTAGGGATTATGATCTGATGCAACACTATAGTGTTATTGCTACAACGTCTTTTGTGCAAAAGAAAAAATATCAGGGTGCTTTCACTATTCCATGTACAATTGGGTTGTTACACTTTGCTAAAGCATTATGTGATCTTGAGGAAATCATAAATCTCATGCCTCTCTCAATTTACAAGAAGTTTGGTTTAGGTGACCCAAAGCCCACTGCAATTCGTCTAATTATGGCCGATCGAATGGTGAAAAGGCCTATTTGGATACTCCATGATGTGCTGGTTGAAGTGGAGTCATTTATTTTCTGGTTGATTTTTTAATTCTCTATTATGAGGTTGACTTTGAGGTGCCTATTATTCTTGGGAGACTGTTCCTTGCTACCGGTCATGCCTTGGTTGACATGGAGAAATGAAAGATGAAGTTTTGGTTGAACAATCAAGAAGTGACTTTCTCACTTTGTAGGACTATTAGGGAGAGTGGTGAGCTCAAATTGGTATCTGCAATATCCTACACGGTTGAGAGTTCATCAGAGGTAAAAATAGAAGATCCTCTTGGTGTTGAGGCATTACTGGCAGTGATCAAGAATTTTTTAAGTTATTGTATTGAAGATTATGGGTCATTGCTTGTGTCACTTGATCATGGTGATGTTCGGTCAAACCAAAGAAATTGCATTCAGATATGAAACATCACGAGTTTTCCCCGCGAAACCATTATAGAGGAGGCCCCAATGTTGGAGCTTAACCTCGACATCCTCATCTAAGGTATGTTTTCTTGGAAAAAGAAGAAATTTTACCAGTAATCATTACATCGGATTTGAATGTGGAGCAAGTGGAATATCTTGTAGAAAGGTTGATTTGGTAAAAATGAGACATTAGTTGGACTATTGCGCACATAATTTTAATTTAACCCGGTATTTGTTCACATAAAATACAGCTCATGCCAGATCATAAGCCAAGTATAGAGAATCGAAGTCGGTTAAATAGACCTATGCAAGAGGTAATGAAGAAGGAAATTATTAATTGGTTCGATGCTGGGATGATATATCTTATTGCCAATAATACTTGGGTTTCTCCTTTTCAGTGTGTTCACAAAAATGGGGGAATGATTGTGGTCCCTAATGAGAAGAATAAGATTGTTCCTTTGAGGCCGGTGACTGGATGGATAGTTTGTGTGGATTGCCTGAAGTTGAATGCATGGACTGGGAAAAACCATATTCCTATGCCCTTCATGAATCAGATGTTGGATAGGGTTTCGGTAAAGGGGTGGTTTTGTTTTCTTGATGGGTATTTGGGTTACAATTAAATCTCTATTGCACCGAAGGATCAATAGAAAACCACCTTTTCTTGTCCTTATGGAACTTTTGCGTTCAATAGAATGCTCTTTGGGTTGTGTAATGCACCAGCTACTTTTCAGAGATGTATGATGTCAATATTTTCTAATATGGTGGAAGACACTATTGAGGTGTTTATGGATGATTTTTCAGTTGTTGCATACTCTTTTGAGCATTTTTTGAGTCACTTGGCTGAGGTTCTCAAGAGGTGTGAAGATTGCAACCTTGTGCTAATTTGGGGGAAATGTCACTTCATGTTTAAAGAGGGTGTTATATTAGGTCATCTCATTTGTATAGAGGTTGATCAAGATAAATATTGAGACTTCCTCGACACATTTATGTAAAAGGTATGAGGAGCTTTGTTGGGCATATGGGCTTTTACCGAAGGTTTATTAAGGATTTTCCAAAAATTGCACATCCTCTGTGCAATTTACTTGAGAAAAAGTTTAAATTTTATATTAATGATTTTTTGTCTAAAAACGTTTGGTGAGTTTAAGGAGAAGATGGTATATGCGCCCATTATTATTTCCCCGCATTAGAGTAGGTCATTAGAGGTGATGTGTGATGTTGTGAGGTTGCTTTTGGTGTAGTTTTCGGTTAAAGAACGGATAGAATTTTTTAACCCATATATTATTGTAGTAAGGCCCTTAATGAGGCTCATAATAACTATACTGTGATTGAGCAATAGCTCCTTGCAGTGGTTTTTGCTTTCGAGAAATTTCTTTCCTATTTGTTTGGCACGAGAGTCATAGTCCATAGTGATAATTCTACTTTGGGATATTTGATTGCAGAGAAGGATGTGAATCCAAGGTTGATTAGATGGGTATTACTGTTGGGAGAATTTGACGTCGAAGTGAAAGATAGAAAAGGGACAGAAAGTCAAGTTGCCGATCACTTGTTCCGATTAAAAGATTAAGTTATGCAAGAGTAGGGTGAAAAGGGTGAAATTGATGATACTTTCCCTGATGAGCATGTTTTGGCCGCTTCTCATGACTTGATTTCATAGTTCGCAGATTTTGCGAAATATTTGGCTAATGATATAGTACCATCGAACTTTTCCTTTCATAAAAGGTAAAAGTTCATGCATGATATGAAAAAGTTATTTTGGGATGATCCATATTTATATAGGAGTTGTGTTGATGGTCTTATGTGTCGTTACGTGCCGGAACTTGAGATGTTAAGTGTTTTTGACGCATGCCATTCCTCGCCTGTGGGTGGGCATCATAGTGATATACGGACTGCCCAAAAAATCGTGCAATGTGACTACTATTGGCCAACCATCCACCAAGATGCTTATGAGTTCGCCAAGGCATGTGATAGGTTCCAAAGAGATGGAGGAATTTGTAGAATTCAAGAGCTACCTTTAAATCCCATTTATGTAATTGAGTCTTTTGATGTGTGGGACATTGACTTTATGGGCCCTTTGGTGAGTTCTCGTGAGATGAAGTACATTCTTGTGGCGGTTTATTATGTGTCTAAATTGGTGGAATACATTGAAAATTCAAACAATGAAAGGAAGAGTGTCACCACATTCTTGAAAAAGAACATATTATTTAGATTTGGCACCCCTAGAGCCATTACTAGTGATCGGGAATCCCACTTTTGCAACAAGTATTTCAAAGGCTTGTTGGAGAAATATGGGGTTTGCCACAATGTAGACACTCCCTACCATCCTCAGAGTAGTCAGCAAGTTAAGGTATCAAACAGAGAAATCAAGAAAATTCTGGCGAAAAGGGTGAATGCTAGTAGAACGGATTGGTCATGGAAGCTTAATGACGCTCTTTGGGCCTGCCATATAGCATACAAGACTCCCATAGGTACGTCTCCATACAAACCTGTATATGTAAAGGATTGTCATTTGCCATTTAATTTAGAGAATAAAGCCATGTGCGGAATGAAGAAAGTGAATATGGATTAGAATGAAGCAGAAGAACAGATATTAAATAGGTTAAATGAGTTTTATGAGTTTCGCTTGAAAGAATATGAATGGAGCGAATTTGCGGTTGGGGATTTGGTGCTTCTGTTCAACTCTAGGTTTCGCTTGTTTCTCGGCAAACTCAAGTTCAAGTGGAATCTTCAATTGTTGATCACTCAAGTGTCCCCTCATGGTGCGATTGAGTTGGAGAACAAGGATGGTGCAAGTTTCAAGGTAAATGGGCAAAGAATCTAAATCTACCTCGGACATGCAAAAAATGAGAATGGAGTGGTTGTAGGCATACCATCTTGATGAAGTCTGAGTAATCAAGAGTCTTGTGTCATATGAGACGTTAAATCAAGCACTGATTAGGAAGCAACCGAATATGTATCCTCTACCCAACATTATCTTTTTTCTTCTCTTTATAGGAATAGGTGCATTATATAGGTTTTCCATTAATGTTATGTGTGGATTTTTTCTTATTTCTTTTAGATTGTTGGCTAGAGCGTACTGTAGGGTCCGTGTCTAAAAAGTGTCCAAAAAAACAAAAAGAATGGGTTATTAGGTGATCAATGTGCAGGGACCAAAGGTCAGGAAATTTGCAGAAATTAGTCTAGTGCACTGATCTACGGACCATTCGACGGACCGTCGATGGCGTCGGTGGATTCGAGGTATTACTTTAAATTTTATCGAAGTTAAGGGATAGTCGACTGATCATCCTACCAAACGTCGATCGACTTACGGTCCATCAACAGGAGATTGTTATTTCTCTAGAACCCATGAATCGACCCGACTCGATTGGCTTTATATTAAGTTACCCCCACCTTTTAAAATTTTCCCTAACTGTTCCCCCCTTATTACCATACTCCCCCAATAACTCCCAAACTAAATCCCACATAATACCCTTCTGATTCCCATAAAAAACCCTTAGTTTCCCAAACACTTCTCTCCAAAATTCCCATCCTTTTCTTTTATTTTTCCGATTGGTGTTCAAAGTCGGGGTCAGTGTTGTTATTGCAAAGTTCATCCTCACATTCACTCCCCTACATCATAAAGGTATTACATTCTCATCCTCTCAATGATTTATCGTTCATTTGCATGAGAAAATGATAAAACAGTATATGGGTCTTGACTTGGGGAAAAAATTGCATGATTAACTAGTTAAAATTTGGGTTCCTTGTCCCTTAGATGAAGGAAATTTAATTGGTTGGGGGTGTTTGTGTCTAAATGTACTTTGTTATGTGTTTTGTGGTTTTCCTACTTAGGGCTTCATTTTCACATATAATCTAGGATTGAAATTTGAATAATCGAAGCCCTAGGAATGACAAAAAGGTGTGTTGATTTCTATATGAACATGATGTGTATTTATATGCTTTAAATTTTCCTTTGAGAGGTGCAACAATTGGCTTAATAGTATCTGGCTATGACCGACAGTACAAGACCTCGTCTACAGACCATCGGTCAATCGAAGGACCGTCAATGGGGTTAGTTGATAAATGCACCCTATATTTGTTTAACTATGGGATGACGAAAGTGGACTACGGTCCGTCGATTGATCGACAGGACATTCTGCACATCCGTTGTTCCTAACTGAAACCATGATTTATGCTACATTCTAAATTCTTCTGTGTGTCTAACGACGGAAGTGGACTAAGGTCCGTTGCTTCATCCACAGATCGTTCTGCACGTCTGTCATTTCTAATTTCAAGCACTATGATCTTGTAACTTAACAATTTTACTAAGTGTCAACCGACGTACCCTATTAATGGACTGTTGTTTACCGATGGACCGGCGATAGTGCCCATCATCCTGTTCTACAATTCTGCACTTCCCTGTTACTTTAGTTCCAAATTTGGTTTTTGTTTCTCTTGTGTGTATAGTATCACTACAATAAATTTAATAACACTTCCTTGCAGGTACCAATGGATCCCAAGCCTGATTTAGTCTACTCCATGTATATGGAACCTTCATGCCGGATGGTGATTGGTTATCAGATGAAGAGAGTGATCCCGAATACGTGCCACCAGGCACCCACACACAATACGTGCTGCTAGGACCACTCAGGGCACACCCAAAAAGGTGGCATCCGGCGTAGTCAATGTCTCCCATTATGATGAGGAGCACACACTGACCAGCACGCCCTCTGGCCTTACTCGGGTTCTTAAGGAGCGTTTGGCTCCGACGAGGCTTCCGATGCTGAGTTGGCCCACTCTACAGGGTTGAATGAGGCCACTGCCTCCGGTTCTGGTTTATAGGGTACCACTGTTCAGGATGCACCTTCCCACCCTGCCTCGTTTGATGAGGCTGAATGTTTTGGACGCTGCTTGTCACCCCAATATTAGAATCTTTCATCGGTTGTTGATTAGCCTAACCGGTAGTGCATAGAGGGTAAACACCAGATATACAGGGATGCCAAGCTACTCAATGAGAATGGTGTCATGACTCGGACTCTGATAGTTGAGCGACGGGTTTTTACAGGCAGTCTACACACGGTCCCTGCCACACATTATCTCATCACCCGCCATCTGCTAGAGTGGATGGCTAGGAGCGTGGGATGCTACAGTGATGATTTGGTGTGGGAGTTCTACTCTTCTTACATAGAGATTGTAAACGATTCTTTTGATAGGAGGTCTATTGCTTCAAAGGGGCATCACTTACCTATGTTCGAGTCCATGGCCGCCGGTGGACATCTCTTGCCCACCATTCACCATTTCTTATACGCTGCTGATATTGATGCCACCAGGGTCCCACTCAACCCTGAGTTAGAATGTTGGTCTACACTGATTAAAGAGGTCCATTTCTATCGAGACAAGGATTTGAGAGAGTCCTCAAAGAGGTGGATTGCCCAACACATTTCCGTAGATCGTGAGGGTGCAGACTGGGTGCTGGATCCTAGAGGCCTTGACAAGAATTCCAACCTCACATTTTCTGGTAGGTTCATCTGGCTCTTAGTTTGTTACCTCTTATCCCCCGTATCTATTACCACATTCTTACATGGGATAAACGGTCTTGGTTGTTGCTATGGTCTCCTAGTTCAAAGTTGATTTTCCGAGGCTGTTGCTGGAAGTCATCCATGAAAAGGATTTTTAGGCCTCAACCACCTACCCCTTTCCTTGATTATATGTTTTGAGTAGTGAAGGGCCAGTTCGATGCCCATATTGCACATTAATATCCTCCGGACTCCTAGTGGGACAATGTACATCGGTCTAATCAAGGATGAGGCCAATGAGGCGGCACCAAATAGGGGGCCCAGACAGGATGTGCAGCCGTTGGGTGAGAAACTTGAAGATACGGTAGAGGAAGCCCAAGAAACTGATCATGATGCTTCATAGCCTACCGAAACCACCCCGGTTGAGTCTTCTCTAGGCACTAGTAGAGCACCGACTTCCTCCCGATCTACACTATTAGATGCACGTGTCCCGATTACTAAGGTCCAGAAGCGGGAGGCCCAGATGGCCACATTGCTGCATCATATCCAGCCTTGGTTGTAGATATTCATTATCGAGGCTGAGGATCATACTTATAAGAAAGTATCCTAAAAGACTAAGCGACAGATTCTTGCGGTTCACTAGTGCCTCAATGCGTTTGAGTCGAGAGTTCTCGCCCGGCCAGTCCCTGCTATTGATTTGACGACTCTCCAGGCTGCAGTGTAAAGTCTGGGGCTGATGTGGATGACATTTTGAATGTATGGGTGCCCGGTCTAAGTCATACCTTGGTAGCCTGCTGAGGATACGGATGAAAAGCTTTGATATCCGAACAACTATAATGAATGTCTTCAACACCCTCCTGAATTTGCACCTAAAATAGTATAATGTATGGGATTAGTAAACACTCGTATTAAGTATGGGTGTATGCAATTACACACCAAGGACATGCATGATTAAGAAGATATATATATACTAAAGATACGAATTATAGAAAACAAACTTAGTTAGACTTGTTGAATTAGATTATGAAATTATGCTGTTAGAGTAAGATGCATTATCATTTTTCTCATATTGCACCCAACACATAACATATTTAATATAGCACATACATATATTACATCTCATTAGTTTATATACCATGAGACCTTCGAATCACATATTAACATTAGGACTCCCAAAACGAGGGCTCATAATATGGGACCTTAACTTGGGATCCTTCTTTAGCAAACACAGATTTTACTTCTTTCAATCATACGTACGTCACATTATTCATTTCATTCATTCATTGCCTTATGTAATCACCAGCTGTACCAAGGATGAAGTTTAAGACACTTATCGGGATCATGAAGTGCAATAACCAAGAATGACCTAATGTATTTACCTGAATCTGATTTCTCCTCCTGATTGTCTTGCACATACATCTTATGTATAATTATTTTCACTGTCATTCACCCTTTGAGGAACTTCAACTTAAACTAAATAGATCATTGATCATCATGAAATGTGGTGTATTCCCCACACCAAAAATAGGTGGAGTCACTGGCCAAGGTGAAACCAAAACAGCCCTAGCTCGCTTAGGTGGAAAACTACTGGCTAGTTTCCTACGTTTGCAGCATAGTTTAAAGACTAGGAGATTCAGGGAGACCCGTACCTTCCTTGGTGGACGGTCTCAGATCATGAGAATTACTTGAACCTCTGCCATTCCTGAAAGAAAGCATCAACACTCATAGTTATCCTATTGGTGCTTTGTTTAAAGTTCCTATTTACATTCAAGTCATACACCATCGGAGCTTGCTTCTAGCATGAGGTAGTCATAGCTAGTTAGATGATTTATCATCTCATTTTATACATATTAAGTGTTAGTTGTCCTCACACATACATATAGAGTGTGATTGAGAGTTGTATATTAATATTCAACACTCTCTTAGGTGAGTACTTTTGGAAACAATATATTTGCGTAGCTAGATCTGGTCTCACTTGCACTAGCCTCATATTGTTCTTCCACCTGTTATTCTTTAATATATTTTTATTTCATCTTTACTCACCCTTCATTATTTGCTCATCGTATAACATACATATGCTCTCTTTGAATTTACATTGAGGGACATTGATTTTAGGCGTAGATACAACTTGAATCACTTGTACTAGCCTATCCTCATGTAGCCACTCTTTCTTTGCTTATTCATAGTTTAGCATAAATATACTCTCTAGAAATTTCGTTTAGTGACATTGATTTTTAGGCTTAGATGCAACTTGTCTCACTTGAACTAGCCTATAATCATGTAGCAACTCTTACTTTGCTTATTAACTATGAATTCATTCTTAACACTTTCTTTTTGAGTATGCTTGATATATGACTCTACATTATTTTACACTTCCATAGGTGAGTACATTTGGTTACATTTTCCTAGGCTTGGTTGAGACTTGCCTCACCATTCATCTTAGCCTCTTATTAGCTCTTCATAATTAGTCACCCCATCATGTTAATGTTCATTTCGTCATATGCCAATGCACTTGGACGTTTAGTGTGTTTCACACTCTTACTTAACCCTTTGGGGTCACATCATTTCATCGCATACATCTTTGGTTCACTTATTTTTAAACGTACGATGAACTTATGAATCTATACGTACAAGTCATGAGGCTTCGTTCATAATCCGTCTAAGTGATTCATACTTTCCCAAGATTATATGTTACAAGACTTATGCATCTTATAGGTATGCATAGGTCTTAATTTCAATCCTAATAGGCAGCTTTCATTGAGAGTTTATTCACGTAAGACTTATGCATCAATATGGAATTGGGAAAGGGAAACCTATTTCAATTCCCTTGCGCAACACTTTGTCTTATATTAGATTTTGATATAAAATTTCAGCTTGGGGACCCAAGTTCGAATCACAACGCCTACATTTGTTTTCTTACTTTTCTCTCATTGACTTTTCTGTTTTAGGCCGAGACGATGTGGATCGATACCCCACAACCTTATTTTATTTTCCTT
The DNA here is from genome assembly GCA_032847665.1 of Solanum chilense. NCBI lineage: Eukaryota > Viridiplantae > Streptophyta > Magnoliopsida > Solanales > Solanaceae > Solanum > Solanum chilense. Next base: position 49,260,674 of record CM064967.1, read on the forward strand.
TATTTTTTCTCCTAATTTCCTCACCTATCCAAGAGGTTGTGAATTCGATTTCCACACCCCTCATTTTATTTTTCATTCATTTTTCTCCTATCTCTTCACATGAGACTTACCCCATTTTGAATCCCCCTTACCTCATTTTTATTATTGAATTTTTAATAGCTTGTATATGGTGATGTTTTTGTTTCCATCCCTAATGACCTCATATCTTAATAAAAATATTAAAATTTCATCATCTTACTTGTTGCATATCCGTGACCAAATTTCAAGATTGTCTAGATATTTGGTAACATTTTAAGTCCATTTTTTTCATCATTTGTACGTTAAATTGTTAGGTAATTTGCTTGAAATTTCAAACATTATTATGTGAATATTTTCCAAGTAATCTCAAACAAATAACACAAGGATTTAACATGCCATTTTCATGCTCCAAAACATGCCCAAGAACACGGCTACACACACATTAAACACATTTTCATCATCACATAAATCTGAATATACATATATGAACATAATCATCACGAAAAAACATTATATCTCTAATTTCTACAAACAAATATACCAAATCTACAACAACCGATGGTAGATAGTGACACGGACATGCAAGGGGAACATTCTTAGTTTTCATATTACAATTCGACTGAAGCTTAATGGTCTCTTGTGAAAGGGACCAAGAGGAAGAAAACCCATAACTTTTTTCGTTGTTTACAACATTTCAAATCTGGTATCAAGTGCTGCAAACTCCCACGAAAAACAAATGCTTCTCCAACAAAACTCACGCGCAAACCGTCGGAAAAATTCTCACTTTTCGTTTTTAGTTTAGTTTTTCTTTTGAGTAATTGTGTGCAAGTTCTTTAAGTGATGAACATTGATTTTTAGTTCCTTTTGTCTGATTATGGACGTGATAATTAGAGTTAGAGACGTGAGAATTAGTGTGGAGAGAGATGAGAGTAAGTTTAGGAAAAGAAGTTTTAGTTTTAGACTTAGTCAAACTAGGACTCTGTTACTTATTTATTTTAATATTAATTTTTTCATAAAAATCCGATTTTCCCTTACTAAAATCTTAAATTTAAATTCCAATTAATTAATATTAATCATTAACTACCAATTAATTCAATTTAATAAATATTTCCACAAGGATCGAACCCGGTTGAAGCTTTACTCGCGGAATGAGTCAATTCTGGTTAACCCTACCCGAATTGTCCACTCCATATGTTAAATTATTAATAAATTAATTATTTAACGTATTTATAATACTAACCTTTCAAGTCTGGTTAAGACTCATCTGGGTGAATATTAATATTTGGATCCCCTACATGGTTGGAACCAACCTTGCCTAGCTCAACCAATTCACTAAGTTGGTTGGCTTGACTGATTCATAGGTTCAGAGGTTTGCTTCTACATGCATCAATGTGTGTGAACCAGGTCTAATCTAGGCATTCTAGCACGTTAAGAATTACTTAGCATAGTAAATTTTAAGTCGTAACATGACCCTTGGGATGTTGTTCTCATAATTCCATAAATTGGGATCGTCCCAGTCTAGGCTTTTGCCCTTGAGCGGCTATCCTTCCATGCCAATAGGGATCGGCCCATGCTAGACTTTCACGGATGAGCTGCCATCCTATTATTCAAATTGAGATCAACTCATGCTAGGTATTTGCCCCCGAGATGCTGCCCATAATTATCACATAGATTCAATTAGATTCTTTAACCTTTGAGATTTTTGTTTGATATTCACAACTCTTTTGACATCTTTATTTAGATAACAATAACTCTTTTAAGATTGCTACTTTGGTGGTCATAATCATTGTTGAGAGTTCAAACTATTGCACAGTAGTACAAGACATATGAATATGGACTTACTATAATGAAAATTACATGAGAAGCAAATGTGACACAAACGTAATACTTAGGAAATTCTATGACTCAGTAATCATTTTTACATCTCAAATTGAAGCACATATCAAATGAAAACATTTAACAGTCAGCAAAGAGATTTTAACTCTATATGATAGATACTAAAATCAGAGACAAGATATATATGAATGTTGAACCATGGAAGAGTATGACAATATTCAACTTAAGGACATATACGTATTCGAAGTATGCAAATATAAAATGTATATTAGAGTAAGTATACATATTTTGATCCAATATTATAGTCTAACTCAACAGGAATAATAAACAATAAAAGAATATATGAACATGTGACAAGATGACATACAAATAGATAATTGAAGTAATTTGGCATGATGTGGGGTAGATTATATATCCAACATATAAACATATGTACAATATGTAATCTAGGATCATTTTGTTTATATAAGGGAAATACGTGCCAGGTATACTTCAATGATGAAACAAGTTTAAACCTGCATGCTCATACTTGCTAATAAGGACGTCATTTATTAACAACTCATATTAGAGTGCTCACTTTAATGATCTAGGGAGTATAAAGAGCAACTACAGATATGTCAGTTACAATGGCACTTAGAAAGATTACTATTTGTAATACAAGTAATGATTTCATGCAAAAAAAAAAAAGAAAATCCAATATCCTTCCATACCTTGCTGTACAACAATAAGTATTACAATTAGTCAACCATCGTCCTTAAAAATTATTTATCCTGCTGGAAAGAATCCTTACTTGCTAAGAGTTGGATTCTTCAAGGTTTAAGTTGTACTCTTCCCCTTACCATCATGTTCTTTCATATTATTCACTTGAATTCCTTGAGATTAGACGCTCTACCAGCTTGTATTTTAAAGTTACGTGTTTCCTTCATATTTTTTTGGTGAAGTTGTAGGCCAGAACACTTTGGTGCTTCTATGGCTTTCCTTCGAAGAAATTTTCTGGAAAATTAGTGATGAAGGAGATGTAATAAGCTTGACTGCTTTAAGGTCCCTTTTGGATGTTTTCACTTAATAAATTGGAGAAATAATATGGTTCTTTACTTTTAAGCAAGAAAGTCCATAACCTCCTTTGCTTCTGCAACATATTTATAAGTAGTTGCATCAGGTACTTGCTATTTTCACTTAAATTTAGTCGACTTATTCTAAATAGGTGCATAACCTACTTGCTTTTTTTCACATAAAATTTAGTTTACTAATGCTAAGTAGGTGCAACATCTACTTCCCTCTTTCACTTAAAATGTAGTCCACTAATACTAAGTAGGTGCATCACCTAATTGTCACATACTAGCATAGTTTAGTCAATCAAGAACCTCAATAAGTTTACACCATGTTCCCATCTTAGTTTCTTTACAAGACAGTAGCACTAATACATACTTTACCACTTTGACTTTTACATGAAATACTAACTTTTACTGTCTCGTGTTTTAATTGTTTTTTAGTTCAGTTATTCGTATATGTGTTGGAAGGCATGGGGTATTACAACTTTATCATATTCTACTATCACCAGTAGCATAAGAAACCGAGTCTATAACTATAAGACAAGGAATATTTTACGCGGCATATACATAGAACTAAAATACGTAGAATATAGGGTGATACAATCAGTTTGGTAAGGATAAGGTAGTCCCTTCTTGAACATAACTAAACATTGTAATGTCATTTACGTCCTTGATAGTATGGTCTGAATGATAAGTTTATTTTTTATCTACTCGACTCATGATTTATGTGCATTTTGCCTATAAGTTTCTTATTTGCCTTAAGTGATAATATTAATCATACCTATGTGTGATAAGAATTTTATTTGCATATTGGACACTGGGATGAGATAAAAAGGGTAAAGATCATCTCATGATTAGGAGAAGGTAGTTCCTCCTATGAATATGAGAAATATGTATGTTTTTGATGCATCATGAATAGGTGGATGGCGTTTCTACTTGCTTATGTTGCATTGAGTGCATAATGATATGAAGTTGGTGTTCCTTGTAAGTCTGGTTCATTGACTATTATGTTGTATTAATGTTGTGTGTTTTGAGCTTCTAGCTGGGTCATTGATTCATTGAAAGTGTTTTAACTCTCATTCGAGGAAGAATGCTCCCAAGTGGTGATATGATTTAATAAATTTTTAATAAGGTGAGAAACAAACTTTAATATTTTGTTTATGAGATTCAATGTCCAACATTAAAGGACGACCAAACCATCTCAAAACTAGTCTTTTGTGTGCTAGGGTGGCCTAGTATGTTTGACTTGCTTTGAAGTGTCCTTTCTAGTCAAAAATGGTTGGTGGTGACCCCAGTATCTAGATAATCGCGTTAAGTGTAAAACTTTCCATTTAAAACTCCTGAAAGACCACCCCAAGCGTCCTTAAGGGGGACCTATATGGTGGCCAAAAGTTGTCAGACAACCTTGACTAAAGACACCAATTAACGCCCAATCAATTGATTGACGGTCCGTAGAAAGGGAGCGTGGCTCCGGACTTAGTCGTGAGATATTATACCTAAAATTGAGGTGTCTCATTCAACATTGAAGGATTTCCAGGACGGGAACATCAACCGATCAATGGTCCATCAATACTGGCCGACAACGCCCACCTACACAATGTCTAAGTCTCGGTAAATTCACTCCTTGTTCTAATTAAATGGTGGACCATTATTTGCCTACTTAATGGTATTTTAATATGATTAAAAAACCTAAATCATAAATTAGAATTCATTCTTCAAAATCAAAACCCTTCCTCCCAAAATAGATTCACTAAAAACTCCATTGGAGGCCAAGCGCAAGATCAAGCTAGTATATGGGGTTTCCGCTGATCTTATCTTAAATTTTGATGGGTATTGAATCTATAAGGTATGGTAACTCATTATTCTTGGAAAAATTATCATTCAAGGAGTTATATCAAATATTTTCCAAAGTGTTTCTATGATCAAATTTCTAAATTTTCAATCTAAATGTGGGTTCATTGTCAAATTGTTTTTATAGTCATTGAAATTTTGAATTAATGTTTTATCAAGGTTTTAAGTGTATTTTCAATGAAATTCTTTGAAAAACCATGATCACCCTAAACATTCAATTTAGCCTATACAGTTAGTTTTGTGATTTTTATTTGATGTTAATGAAACTAAGCTTAGACTGTGATCTATTACTAAATGTTATTTCTCTCTTTACCTATTGATTTGAAATTGGTGAGAATTGATCTATGTTTATCATTGCTTGGAGAATTGGTAAGTTGACCTAACTTGTTATTTATAGTATTGGAATACAGGTTGTATGATTTGATTCTCTTATGGCGGAGGTGTTTAGTTCTTGTCTATCAATACATATTATAATCATGTACTTAAGAGAAATAGATGTAAAGTGAATTATTATTTTGATGAACATTATTATGAAGGTGTGCCATGAAGGTTATGTATGTATTTCTCAATGTTATCATCATGATTAATGTGTATTCATAATGTGAAGTATAAGGTGAATAAGAATGTTAGGATAATGTCTATATGATTTGTTATGTAATGAAATATTGTGTAATGACCCCGACCTATGTTACCCCTTTATGAATGTGTTATCCTATACATGTTAGAAGTTTACTATTCAGTGTTGAATGTTATAATGTCTCCTATGATGAAGTGTGGGTGTGTGGTTTATAATCCCTAAAGAATTTATATGTGAATTGTTCATGACATGATAATATTGTTATATGTTGTGATCCCTTTAAGAGAAGTTCCATTAATGAATATTTTGTTGCTATTATTACATTATGATAAACAATATGTACACACACACACTCCCCATGTATAACTATGAATATGATATGTTTATGGTCTAAATTGAAGATATAGTTTCATATGAACCTTTATATCTTCTTATGATTGAAAAGATATCATCATCCAGGTATGAATATGTGTGGTGTAAAGGTGTTTATGTGAATGACTTTCTCAAATATTTACTCTCACATGACGGAATGAATGAATAAGGTTTATGGTAATGTAGTGATAGTGAGTCTCTTGAAAGGTTTCTTCCATTGTACTATAAACTATATTATATTATAAAATTATGTGAAAGATCATTATCAGATAATTTAGGTTCTATATTAAAGGTAATTCTTATTTTATCAACCCTTGAGCTATATGGTATCTAACGGATTAATTCCCTAGAGCATATGGTATAAATTATGTTATGTAAAGGATAAAAGATATTTTCAAAATGGGGTTTGAGATTAGCACCGAGTAGACATATAAATGAAATACAGGCTTTTACGTTTAGAAAATTTGGCTTCCCACATGGATTCCTTCTACGTCTAGAAAGTCTTGGTCCCGAATGACATGTGTTGTCTCATATGAATGCCTTCTATCTTAGCAAGTTAAAGTTTCTATTAGAAATATCCATTTCCATAACTACTTTCCCTAGTAGGTCTTTACTTAGTGGACCCACTTAGATAGCTATTATACATATAGGAGCTACTTTGGCAAGTAGTTTCCCCACTTTTTTGTACGGGGGGAGAACACCGGATTGCATGTTGCTCACATGGTATATGTTGGTTATGGAAATGTCTCGTGAAAGATAAGAAATGAACTAAGATAAGAATATAACTATATTTATGACTTCTTGAAGAGTTACTTAGTGTAGATAAGATAGTGGACCCTACTTCTGCATCGCACAAGTGGATTTTAAGGGAGGTTATAGTTAGGTTCTTTTATGTAATGTAGACTATGATTCATGCATGTTTATATTAATGTATGTCATGGTTGACTTTACTCATGTCAAGACATGAATAATGATTATTCATGTTAATCACACTTATGGCTTCTTAATGGGTTTGCTTAGTATATGTTGATATGTGAGACTCTATGTGTACATTGCACAAGTAAAGACTGTGAAGGGGTTGTGAGGGTGGTTTAACTATGATATGAACTAAATGGGTTATGACTAAGATCTAATGAATGAATGAGTTGTTATGTGACCCTTAATGAAGTATTTGGTTCTTATGTCTAACGATAAATGAACAGGTTGTGACTTGTTGAATATGATGTGCCTAGTCTAGGGTGTCTTCCAAGGAAAACTTGGTGTGAGTGCTATTATAGAATGTTGATTGCACATTGCACTAATGTTACTTGGGGGTTTTCATAGATGAAGGATCTTACGTGAAGGTTATGTTTATGATGTACTTATGTCTTAGTTAAGGTTATATGAAAGCTCACCTTTGTTGACCTTACAGGGATACTATGGTATGAACGGTTGAATGAGACACTATTCATACAAAGGAAAAAGGATTACTTAAGGTTTACTTGAGTTAAGTGTTAAATTAAAAAGGAAAGGTAATGTATTGGAGATATTAACTGTATCTTAAATGTGATAAATGGCTTTATGTGCTGTTGTGAATGGTATCCATGAATATTATGATGTATGTGAACTATATTGTGCTTATTGTATCAAATGCTTCTGAAACTTGTCTATAATTACATGATACATAGTTTCCAAATAAATGTCATTTTTAAATAATATTTTTGCATGACGATTATACTTAGTGCACTCTTTTACTAACACCATTCTTCTTTATCTCTTTACAACAACTGTAGGTGGTGATAGCTAATGGACCCTTCTCGGAATGATGAGCTTGGATTATCATTCCCATGTTCAGGTGTGTTAATAATGATTCCAGGACCATTACGTTAAAAGGTCCTTTAAGTTCATATAATAGACTAGTAATGTTCCTTTAGTATTGTAAGGGCCCTATCTCTTCTATGTGATGTTTTCTCTATGAAAAAATGATAATTAGTATCCTAACTTTGTATTAATAGTTTTTAAATGAGGTTACTTTTTAGTCTTATGTTATATACTGAAAAAGTTATTTAAAAACATTTCGCACTATTTTATAACAATCTGTTGAATGAATGATATGGGCTTGTATAAGACCACCGAAAGACCATGTACGCCGTGTTATGAATATAAATGCTCTTGGTTCGTGACATTCATGTATTTAGTAATTTTCATCAACACTTAGACTTAGATGAAGTGTCATTGTTGAAATTGATCAAAATGGCGCTGCGAACAACGAGTGGTATTATTTGAGAATTTTTAGTTAAGTAAAAAATAGTTAGTGGTAGATTAATAACCTAATTTTTTAATTTTATTTTGCATCTTATAATAGAAAATTACAGCATGTATGGCAGTAATGTTGATCAAATGTACTCCTTTTTCAAGAAAATAATGTCTCGTAGGGATTACACTCTATGTTTTAGACAATTGGAGAGCGACAATACTTGAGATATGGATGAAATTCTATAAAAAAATTCTTCCAGTGACAAACTCATGGAATATTAAAAAAACTGCTATCGGACTTCTTCTACAAAAGTCTTGGACCGTACAATAAAAGAATGAATTACCAAATATTTCTAGGAGGTGTCTTATGACTACCCTTTGCAATAGCAGCTCAGCCTTGATAATCGTTCCATACCCAACAAAGAGGTCGAGAAGAATCAAAATTTTGAACCGGATTATGATGAAGACATGTACATCCCCCCTCATAAGAGTATGAAGCCTAATTTTAACGAGGGTGGACAAATAGAACAGATTCTCTTATTAAGGTGTTAAATGAGATAAAAGAGAATGTCTCATTGATAACTTAGATAACTGCTTCCCAATTCATATTGGTTCAACTACTAGAAATAGAAATGGGTCTTGTGATGTCTCATCTCTACTCTACAAATCAAGAATAAGTGATGATGTCGTGCCACGACAATAAATAAGGCACTTCTTCAGAGGTTATATAATGTTTAATACTTTGTGTTTAATTAAAAGAATTGTGTGTTTGTTGTGCAAGATAAATTTTGGAAAATGTTGAAAGGTATAGTTTGGTTAACTAAATTCCAAATGCCAAATCACCGATTGGGTAGGCGATCGTGAACTTGTCTCTAGTTTGGACCTCCACAGTAACTAGAAGTCTTGTAAAACTCGATGATGTTAGGAATAATAATGGCGTGCATTTACAAGAACAACTAATATCACCAAATGGGAAAAAGACTGACAATTTATTAAAAAGCCAAAGTTCAAAATTTCAAACCTTTTAATTTTCCCTCATTTTCATCTTCCCCAACTCACACCTTTTCTATTTTACAAATGTTTTACTATTCAATAATTTTTTTTAGTTGATCAATTAGTGCTCGGATTTGGGTGTTTTACCGCCTAGCATTAGAACTTGGTTTTAATCAGTAAAGTTTTTTTTTTCAAATATCACATTTATTTTTGTTGTTTGTACTCTTTTGCAATAGATTTTATCTTAAATAAATGTGTTGGGCCTCTCCGATTTCGTCAATTTGTTATATTTCAAATTTTAATTTGATGAGCATGAACATATTCTTCTAATTGATGGAATCCCATATTCTTGTTTTTTGAATGAAATTCAAATTTTGAGAGTGTGCTTGCATGTTTTGTTAAACCGAGAAATCTGAGTGTTACAAGATATTAGGTAATATAGGTCTAGTGCTAATTTGGTTTGTGCATCGTTTGGTTATATTTAAAGGGGTTGTGTAACAATACGAAAGTCTAAGACCAAATCTAGAGCCTCACGTTTTGTAAAAGGACTAGTAACGTTGTTTAATTCCAAATATAATGTATATAAATCATTTTCAAAATTTTAGAGTCAAAACGTCAAGGAACGGCCATGACGTACGGTGAATTTTAAAATAGATATTAGTGTGCCTTGCCATGTTTCTTTCATTTTTAAAAGGCGTAATTAAATAAAATTTATAGGAAGGTATTAAACATTTATTAAAATATTTTTAGGGTCGAAATGTCAAGATACGACCCCCGAAGGACCATCTTAAGGGTCCTTGAGGAGGACCGTTCCAAAATGACCAAAATCTGGCAAAGCACAGTAGCTATTGTCACATCCCGAAACTACACCCTACAAGATATGGCATTCTCAGAATGCAACCGACTTACTTGACCTCTCGGAGTTCTTGTACAAGCCCTTCCGTGTCGTTCATCGCATATAAACATATGAAAAGTAGTGCGGGATTAAAACTTTTCACACGAATATCTTGAAACAACTTTTCATATTAAAATCATAGAAACGCTAAGTCTCAACATATTTTATTCTTAGACTCAAGAATACTTGCGACACGGCCCATACAATACTAATATAAAAATACTTAGTCTATTACAATACATTCAAATAAAAGAAATATATATGCCCTCGATTCAATTGAGGACATACTTCATATTTGTTTGAGTTACTGTAGAATTTAAGCATTCCTTCACGATCCTTCTTACCTTTCTAAAACACCTTTAGATATAACAAAACGTATAAAGTTAGTACAAACACTTGTTTTAAGTATGGTTAATGAAAAAAAATGAAAACCGAAATTTATTTTAAAAATGCTCTTTTTGATTGAAACATCATAGTATAATAATAAGAATAACATTTAAAACCTTAGAAACATATAAGAAATGACATAATAAATTTATCAATTTTTTATGAAATCTTAAAGGGAAGTATGTCACTGTTATAGTGAAGTTGCTTAGCTTTATCACAGACACTTTATCGAAAGAAATTCTCTCACCAGAAGTTATCGTACGCCTCACTTAAGAAACACAAAGAGATACCGCCCCTACACCCTCTCTAGGAACACCTAAGTGATCCTTAATACCACCTATAATTAGATACACACACTTACAATACATCAAGCACATGAACAGGAGATCCTCCTACCAAAGGTGATTCTACGTCTCACTTGAGTTAGTTGTGAAACGACCGCCCATACAATCCCTTTAACACACACTTTAGAGTTACTTTAGATTAACTAAGATAAAATCATTCGCACTTAATACAACAACATCGATAATATGACACCCTCCTCCCAAAGTTTTTCAAAAGACTCACTTAAGTAAATCAAAAAGATAACGTCCATTATTGACCTCTTAAAGATTACCTATATAATCCTTAAGACTACTGAAGACTTAGATAATGTCCACTTAATCAACCATCTTCCTTAACTAGAGTCATTCTTATGACTTGTCAAGGTATGACAGGAAGTTACCATTCGTATGCCCCCTTCCCACCTTAACTAGACAACCCTTAACTACTCTAGATAAGTACTTGCTCAATTTACATGCTTTGTTAACTTATGTCATTACATTCATTAGTAAATTTAACAAACATTCATCACATAAGGACATTCAAGTAATGGTCTTGGACAAGACTTGGGAACTCTAAAAAACATCTTTAAAGCCTATTGTGCAATGTCTAGATATTGTCTCATACCACAACCTAAACCTCATAGAACTTATCTAATGCTAGTAGGTACCCCATATGATGAGTATAGGAAATAACGGACATATACCATAGTATCTAAACATGGAATCCATAGTTCTAACCTACTCGGATAGGGTGTTGTACTAACCAAGGGTAGAACTAGGACACATCGCATGTCGGAACATAGTTATGGAATATGAAGGGCTTTTATGTACTCAAGTCTTACTCTCAAGTAGAGATACATTGTAGTCTAGTCTACATCTCAAGTAGAGCTAATTCCCATGACATAATCACTAGGTGCGACCCTTGGTTCTCATAGAGTAATTCACATTAAAGGATCACATGAAGAGTTTCCATATCTATTTCATAACCCAATAACATTCACCATACAAAAGAGGTCCACTAGGGTTACCTTATAATGGAAACTAATATAGCTAATCATGACTATCCTAAGGATGATATGATGATATTCAAGAAAATCAACCCTAAGGCCATCATTCATTACAAGAAAGTTACCAATACGACTCTCGAATCCAAGTTCATAAAATAATCTTACAACTACATTTAGGGTTCCACGTACATGACTTTCTTAATATTTTTTAAGGTGTCACATATCATTCATTCATACATGACACTTGTGCACTAAGTTTACCTAGTAAATAAATCTCATATACAAATATCATTCATAGATGTATCACGTAAGGGACACAAGTCTACCAAAGAAAACACTACATGCATTACTTTATTACATATAGCACATCATTCTTTAAAGCACTTAGGAATGACCCGTATAATATTTATGTTATTCTATATGTTACTATATCATCACAAATATAACAATAGTAGACTTATATAGTCAATTACGAACAATCATGCATTAACTCTAAGACTACACATATAAGACATTTTCATTGTCTAACATGATCTACTAACATCAATAGAAAAACTCATATTTTCACTTAATCGCACGTACATATATATTCTCTCTCTCCACATAAATGAACTAGAGAAATTATCATAATGCTTCAAGTAGTGCTGAGAATTCCATGATCATCATAACATATAAAGTAACACCGACAAGGACATATCAATTAGAAGTAAAGTACATAGCACTGACACCATATGTCGACCATACCATTCACAATATAATTCAAGTATAATTAACATAAAATAAAGAGAATTAGGGCAGGGTGCCACCAGTCAATTCTCTCTGCTTCAATCACTGCATAAATCATCCAATTTAATATCATAAGGCCCTTACTCATGGCGATAACAAACTTTTCATTACATAAACTATGATATTCAAATAGAAGAGGTCTATTAAATAGATATTTATCAATCTAATATAACCTATATATCAATTGAATACAAGTATTACATAATTCAATGGCCCATACAAAACTATAGTACAATTCATAAGCATTACAACAATATCACTTAATCCACAAAGTACTCAAAAATTAGGGTTCATCTATTACATGGTTTCATAGGTTATTTGAGTTAAAATCATCTAATTAACAACAATTCAATAAATGTTCAATTCTTTAAAATCTTAAATGCAAGAACCCATCTATAAATTTCAGTTTAGAAACATCATTTTTTAAGAACACTTTCAAAATCTATTTGAAGATTGGCTCCTTGAAGAATAGAGATTATAGGATAAAAATTATACCTTATGGATTCTAATCCAAGAAATTTGAGAAAAATTGGTGGAGAATAAACTTTAAGCTTCAATCATCCTTCAAGTTTCAATGGAGTTCTAGAGAGCACTTTAGAGGTTTCGGGCTTTCATTTTTGAAGAATGAATTTTCCTAAGTGTTTAAGACATGTAAACACATTTAGAATACCCAAATACCCTTAGGTGTCACGACCCAAAACGAGCCGCGAGTGGCACCCACACTTATCCTACTATCTGAGCGAAACAATCGATCTAAACCCAACATTTTTAACATAATAAACAGAATATAATGCGGAAGACTTAAAACTCATTAGTGAAAAAAGATTAATAACTTCTAAAAACTCGAACACTTATTATTATCCCCAAAATCTGGAAGTCATCATCACAAGAACATCTATCCTCAAATTACTAAATCTAAGAGTATCTAAGAAGCTAAAATAAATAAAAAGCTAGTCTATGCCGGAAGTTCAAGTCATCAAGACTTGAAGAGGAAGATCCAGTCCAAGCTAGAAGCATTAGCTCACCCTGAAATCCGGTGTAATGAAGACTGGCTAAAGTTGCGGATGAGTTGAAGACGACGGTACGTTTGCTGCACTCTACAAATAACAAAGAAAGAAACATACAAGTAGGGGTCAGTACAAAACACAAGTACTGAGTAGGTATCATCGGCCAACTAAAAATAGAAAACAGTATATATCAGATAATATCATAAATCAACTACAATACTCAACATGTAGCAACAACAAGTACTATAATCATTAATAAGTACCGCCAAGTTCACCCATGAGGACTCAAGGCTCAGTGCCATACTCATTTGGGAATTAGGTTCATTAGATTGAGTATATTAACATATTTCAAGATTCATTATCTTTTATTCCTCTCGTGTCGGTACGTGACACTCCGCTCCATATACTATCCTGGTGTCGGAACGTGACACTCTGATCCTCATATACTATCCTGGTGTAGGAACATGACACCCGATCCATATACTATCCAGGTGCCGGAACGTGACACTCCGATCCTCATATACTATCCTGGTGTCGGAACGTGACACCCGATCCATATACTATCCTGGTGCCGGAACATGACACTCCGATCCTCTTATACTATACTGCTGTCGGAATGTGACACCCGATCCATATTCTATCCTGGTGTCGGAACGTGACACTCCGATCCACATATACTATCCTGGTGCCGGAACGTGGCACCCGATCCCCTATTACTATCCTGGTGTCGGAACCTGACACCCGATCCCCTAATCTCACTAATTTCGTTCATCAAGCCTTCTTTTATACGAAGGAATCATCATTAACAAAGTAGATTAGGGTTTTTCAAGATTTAGGATTCAATAGCCTCATCATGCTTATTTTATCACAATTATATAATCACATTCATGCAAGCATACAATTAAGCATACAGAAGGGTTTACAATACTACCCAATACATATCATTCGCTATTAAGAGCTTACTACGAATAGCATAAAAACCATAACCTACCTCCACCGAAGAATTTGTGATCTAGCAAGCAAATCCTCAAAATCTTTGCTATCCTCTTCATTTCCCTCTTCTCTCGATCGTTCTCCCTCTCTTGTTATTTCTATTTTTCTTATTCAAACCCTTTTTCTTTTACCCTAATTAACATATAATTAAGTATAAAAGATGACAAAAGTAACCCACTAATTAACTCATGGTTATCTTCTTTTAACCCCCAAGTAATTGAATTATTAATATTAAACCACTAACTTTATAATTATAAGCAGGAATAGTCCAAAACGCCCCTTAAAATATTTAACAGAAATCCGAACCAGTTAGGGTTTACACAGCCTGTGATGGCCCGTCGTGCTTGCGACGGTCCGTCCTGCTGCTTCCATCACGGAGTTCAGAGACTAAATTTCACTAAGGGTCTGTGACGGCCCGTCACGCCTGTGACGGTCCGTCCTGCCTGTGACGGTCCGTCCTGCCATTTCGTCACGAAGTTCAGAGAGTCGATTTCAGTACCCAAATTTCAGAATTCTAAGTGTTTTGGAACGAGACACCCTCGACGGTCCGTCGTGCCCATGACGGTCCATCGTGGGATCCGTCGTCTCAGCCAGTTCTTCCAGAAATAAAATCTGCTGCTCAAAACGACTAAACAGTTCGTTACAATAGATACTAATTTACCCATCGTTCGTCCTCGAATGATCACAAGAAAAAGAAACAAGGGCAAAAAGGAGTACCTGAATCTGTAAACAGATGTGGGTATTTTTCTTGCATATCAGCCTCCTTCTCCCAAGGGGACTCTTCAACTGGTCGATTCTTCCATTGAACTTTGATGGATGCAATCTCCCTTGATCTCAACTTGCGAATTTCTCTATCTAGAATGGCAACAGGCTCCTCCTCATAAGTCAAATTCTCATCAAGCAGAACTGAATCCCAACGAATGATGTAGTTTCCATCCCCATGGTATCTTTTCAACATAGACACATGAAATACCGGATGCACTCCAGACAGCCCTGGAGGCAAGGCTAATTCATATGCCAGCTCCGCTACTCGCATCACCCCTTTCATGGGTGAAACCTTCACCAAAACTTGCTCACCTTCATAAACTCCAAGTCTCTAACCTTTCGATCTGCATACTCCTTTTGCCTACTTTGCGCCGCTAAAAGCTTTTCTTGAATAGATTTCACTTTCTCCAATGAATCCCTCAAAAGATCAGTACCCCAAGGTCTAACCTCAAATGCATCAAACCAAACAATGGGAGACCTACATCTCCTCCCATACAATGCTTCGAATGGAGCCATATCAATACATGAGTGATAGCTATTATTGTATAAAAACTCCGCTAAGGGTAAGAAGTTATCCCAATGACCACCAAATTATATCACACATGCACGAAGCATATCTTCCAATACCTGAATCGTTTGCTCAGACTGACCATCAGTCTGAGGGTGAAATGCAGTACTAAGGTCCAACCTAGTAACTAATTCCGCATGCAATGTTCTCCAAAACTTAGAAGTAAACTGGGTACCTCTATCTGATATGATGGAAAGTAGAACTCCATGTAATCGGACAATTTCTGAGATGTAGAGTTTGGCTAACTTCTCTGCATTGTAGGTCACCTTGACCGGAATGAAGTGAGCAGACTTAGTTAATCTGTCCATAATTACCCAAATAGAATTGAAATTTTCCAATGTCTTTGGAAGACCGACCACGAAGTCCATTGCATTTCTCTCCCACTTCCATTTAGGAATGGTCATTCTCTGAAGTGTTCCTCCGGGCCTCTGGTGTTCATACTTTACTTGCTGACAATTTGGACATTTGGCGACAATATCAACAATGTCGCGCTTCATTCTACTCCACCAAAAGTGTTGCTTTATGTCACGGTACATCTTGGTTGCACCAGGATGTATAGAATATCCGGAACTATGAGCCTCTGTAAGAATAGTGTGGATCAAGTCATCAACACGGGGCACACATACCCTTCCCTTAATCCTCAAAACACCTTCCTTATCAATTATTGCTTCCTTAGCCTCTCCTCGCAACACCATATCCCGAATTCGGCATACTTTCTCATCATTAAACTGTTTTCCCTTGATCTTGTCAAGAAAAGAAGAACTCGCCTCCAGACGGACCAAAAATCGTCCCTTCTCATTTACTTCTAGCCTCATAAAATCATTAGCCAAGTTTTGGATTTCTCTAGCCAACGGTCGTCTAGAAACTTGTAAGTGGGCTAAACTACCCATGCTCCGTGCTTTTCTACTTAAGGCGTCTGCCACAACATTAGCCTTTCCTGGGTGATACAAGATGGTAACTGTAACGACCTGTTTAGTCTTTTTGAGCAGCAGATTTTATTTCTGGAAAAACTGTCTGAGACGACGGAACCCACGACGGACCGTCATGGGAACGACATACCGTCATGGGCACGACGGACCGTCGAGGGTGTCTCGTACCAGAACACTTAGAATTCTGAAATTTGAGTACTGAAATTGACTCTCTGAACTCTGTGACGGACCTGCAGGACGGACCGTCAGAGACACGATGGACCATTGTGAGGTTCCGTTCCAAAACACTTCAACTCTTGGGAAATTGGTACTCGGAACAATTCTCTGAACGTCGTGACGGAAGTGCAGGACGGACCGTCACAGACTCTTTAGTGAAAATTGAGTCTCTGAACTTTGCGACAACCTGCAGGACGGACCATCGCAGGCACGACGGGCCGTCACAGGTTGCGTAATCCCAGGCGGAGTCGGATTTCTGGGTAAGTTTTAAAGGGGCGTTTTGGACTATTTCTGCTATAATTATAAATTTCGTGGGTTGATATTAACTCAAATTCTTGGGGGTTAGAAAGGGATAACCTTGAGTTAATTAGTGGGTTAATTCCTCATCTTTTATACTCAATTATATACTAATTAGGGTAAAAGAAAGAGAGTGAGAATAAGAAAAAGAGAAAGGACAAAGAAAAAGGGAAAGAATCGATCAAGAGAGAAGAACGAAGAGGATATCAAATATTGTGAGGAATTTTCTTGCTTGATCACGAATCTTTGGTGGAGGTAGGTTATGGTTTTATGCTATACATAGTAAACTCTTAATAGCGAATGATATGTATTGGTAGTATTGTAAACCCTTCTATATGCTTAATTGTATGCTTGCATGAATATGATTATATAATTGTGATAAACTAAGCATGATGAAGTTATTGAATCCAAAATCTTGAAAGAAACCCTAATTCACTTGTTAATGATGATGCCTTGGTATAAAAGATGGCTTGATGAATTAGGGGATCGGGTGCCACGTTCCGGTACCAGGATAGAAATAGAGGATCGGGTGCCACGTTCTGGTACCAGGATAGAATGAGGATCGGAGTGTCACGTTCCGACACCAGGATAGTATATGGATCGGGTGCCACGTTCCGGTACTAGGATAGAATGAGGATCAGAGTGTCACGTTCCGACACCAGGATAGTATATGGATCGGGTGCCACGTTCCGGTACCGGGATAGAATGAGGATCGGAGTGCCACGTTCCGGCACAAGGATAGAATATGGATCGGAGTGTCACGTTCCGACACCAGGATAGAATATGGATCGGAGTGTCACGTACCGACACATAGTATTAGGGTATCGGGTGTCACGAAATGACACGTAGAATTAGGGGATCAGAGTGTCACGTACCGACACATATTATTAGGGGATCGGGTGTCACGAACCGACACGTAGAATTAAGGGATCGGAGTGTCACGTACCGACACATAGTATTAGGGGATCCGGTGTCATGAACCGACACGTAGAATTAGGGGATCGGAGTGTCACGTACCGACACATAGTAGTAGGGGATCGGAGTGTCACGTACCGACACAAGAGGAAGAAAGATAATGAATCTTGAAAGTTGATGATAATATACTCAATCTAATGAACTTAATTCCCAAATGAGTGTGGTATTGAGGCTTGAGCCCTCATGGATGAACTTGGTGGTACTTATTGATGATTTTAGTACTTGTTGTTGCTACATGTTGAGTATTATAGTTGATTTATGATATTAACTGATATATAATGTTTTCTATTTTGAGTTGGCTGATGATATCTACTCAGTACTTGTGTTTTGTACTGACCCCTACTTGTATGTTTCTTTCTTTGTATATGTGGAGTGCAGCAAATGTGTCGTCGTCTTCAACTCAACAATAATTCTAGCCAGTCTTGAGTACACCGGATTTCAGGGTGAGCTAATACTTCTAGCTTGGACTGGATCTTCTTCTTCATGTCTTGATGCCTTGAACTTCCGGCATGGACTAGCTTTTTATTTATTTTAGTTCTTAGACATTCTTAGTTTAGTAATTTGAGGATAGATGTTCTTGTGATGATGACTTCCAGATTTTGGGGAATAATAGATGTTGAGTTTAGAAGTTATTGAATTGATTTTCATTAATGAGTTTAAGTCTTCCGCATTACTTTCTGTTAATATTATATTGAAATGTTGGGTTTTGTATTGGTTGGTTCGCTCACATAGGAGGGTAAGTGTGGGTGCCAGTCGCGGCTCGATTTTGGGTCGTGACAAACTTGGTATCAAAGCATTAGGTTCGTTGGTCTCATCACACAAGAACGAGTCTAGAAGAGTCTTAATGAACGGTAGGGAGACGCCTTTACTTTTCTTTGAGAGGCTATAAGACTTTAGGAAAATTCCATTCTTTCATTCTTTCTTTCATGCTATTACTTGGATCCAATTGGTATCTAGGTGATACAAATTGGTATCTGACCATCTTCACTCTATTTCGCAGATTTTTAGAACTAGAGCAACGACTACACCAACACCAACACCGGCAAGACAAGAAACGTCTGAGCCAGACACTGGGGCTGTAGCTCGGAGAGGAACAGTGGCGAGAGGCCATGGAAGAGGTCGTGGGAGGACGTCCTCTAGAGGGAGAGGACAAGCATCTAGCCCATATGGTACTAGGGCGGTGACTCCTCCACCGACTGAGGAAGTTATAAGAGAGGGTGAGGAAGGGGAGAATGAACAGGTACAGAATGAGGAATTGCCACCCCAACCTACCCCAGAGATAATCAATCAGGTTGTTGCTTATCTTAGCGGGTTATCTGATCAAGGCCAGACACCTCCAGTGTTTTCTGCACCAACACCTCAGGTTCCGGAGGTACAACATGCGGCTACTATGGCTCCCCGCATGTATGCTTCATTGGAAATAGGCACGTTTCCTCGTCTAACTACAAGGCCTATAATGACAAATGATCAGCATGAACTTTTCAGTAAGTTCTTCAAATTGAAACCTCCAGTCTTCAAGGGTGCTGAATCTGAGGATGCTTACGATTTTCTGGTTGACTGTCATGAGCTACTACACAAGATGGGTATAGTAGAACGGTTTGGTGTTGAGTTCGTGAGTTATGAGTTTCAAGGGAACGCTAAAATGAGGTGGCGGTCACATGTGGAGTGTCAACCAACAGAGGCACCACCTATGACTTGGGCATCATTCTCTAGCTTGTTTATGGAGAAGTATATCCCAAGGACTTTGAGGGATAGGAAAAGGGATGAGTTCTTGAGCCTACAGCAAGGTAGGATGTCGGTTAATGCATATGAGGCTAAGTTTCGTGCATTATCCAGGTATGCCACCCAACTTTGTTTCAGTCCACAAGAGCGGATTCGTCGTGTTGTGAAAGGGTTGAGGTCAGAATTGCGCATTTCGGCCTTACAGGTAGCGGCTACGGCAAAATCCTTCCAAGAAGTGGTAGACTTCGTGATAGAGGTGGAAGGAGTGAAGCCAGATGACTTCACCACGACATCGACATCAAAAAGGTTTTGAAAGGGAGGTGAGTTTAATGGTTCTTACAACAGAGGGCAAGGCTCAGGAGGTTACTCGGCCCGACCAATTCAGTCTTCACTACATACTGTAGTTGGGGGTCCACCTCAGATCGGTCAACACTTCTTTGATAGACCTATGCTTGACTCCAGAGAGTGTTATGGATGTGGGGAGACTGGACATATTAGGAGAAATTGTCCGAAACAGAGTTATAGACCCTCGATAGGTAGAGGTAAAGGTGGTCATGTTAGCGGCCGTTATTCTAGAGGACGTGGTGGTCGAGGTAATGGTGGTCACCAAAACGGCAGAGGTGATGGGTAAACTGGAGCCACTACAACACAACATGGTATGGGCAACGGACAGATAAGTAATGGGGCCCATTGTTACGCTTTCCCTGGGAGATCTGAAGCGGAGACATCTGATGCTGTCATCACAGGTAATCTTTTGGTTTGTGATTGCATGGCTTCTGTATTGTTTGATCCCGGATCCACATTTTCTTATGTATCTTCTTCATTTGCTACTGGTCTTAATTTACCTTGTGAATTGCTTGACATACCTATTCATGTGTCTACTCTATGGGTGAGTCTGTGGTAGTTTAAAAAGTATATAGGTCTTGCTTGGTGATTTTTGTGGGGAGCAACACTTATGTAGATTTGGTTATCTTAGAAATGGTCGACTTTGATGTAATTCTGGGTATGACTTGGCTTTCTCCGAACTTTGCGATCTTGGATTATAATGCTAAAACTGTGACGTTAGCCAAGCCTGGGACAAATCTGTTAGTGTGGGAAGGTGACTACACTTCCACTCCGGTTCGTATCATCTCCTTTCTTCGTGCTAAGAGAATGGTTAGCAAAGGGTGTTTAGCTTTCTTGGCACATCTCAAGGAGAACACTACCCAAGTACCTCCAATTGAGTCGGTTTCGGTAGTCCGTGAGTTTCTGGATGTGTTCCCTGCAGATCTTCCTGGTATGCCACCGGACAGAGATATTGACTTTTGCATTGATCTGGAACAGGGTACTCGCCCCATTTCTATACCCCCTTATAGAATGGCTCCCGCGGAGTTGAGAGAGTTAAAAGCCCAACTTCAAGAGTTGTTAAGCTAGACCAAGTGCATCTCCTTGGAGTGCTCCGGTGTTATTTTTGAAGAAGAAGGATGGGAGCTTTCGGATGTGCATAGACTACAGACAACTGAATAAGGTAACTATTAAGAACAAGTATCCCATTCCTCACATTGATGACTTTTTCGATCAGTTACAAGGTGCATGTGTCTTCTCTACGATTGACTTGAGATCCGGTTACCATCAATTGAAAATACGGGCAATAGATGTGCCAAAGACTGCTTTTCGAACTAGGTATGGGCATTACGAATTCGTGGTAATGTCTTTTGGTCTAACGAATGCCCCTGCTGCATTCATAAGCTTGATGAACGGGATTTTTAAGCCATATTTGGATCTATTTGTGATCGTATTTATTGATGATATACTGATATACTCAAGGTGTAAGAAGGAACATGAGGAGCATTTGAGAATGGTATTAGAGTTGTTGAGGAATAAAAAGTTTTATGCCAAATTCTCCAAGTGTGAGTTTTGGCTAGATTCAGTGTCCTTCTTGGGGCACATGGTTTCTAAGGATGGAGTGATGGTGGATCCATCTAAGATTGAGATAGTGAAGAATTGGGTAATACCTACTAATGTGTCAGAAATAAGGAGCTTTGTGGGTTTAGCTAGATACTACCGCCGATTTGTTAAGGGATTCTCTTCTATTGCTTCCCAATTGACGAATTTGACTAAGCAGAATGTTCCCTTCGTATGGTCGGATGATTGTGAGGAAAGCTTTCAGAAACTTAAGACCTTGTTGACTACAGCACCAATTCTTACCTTGCCAGTAAAAGGTAAGAACTTCATCGTTTATTGTGATGCATCCTATTCTGGTCTGGGTGCAGTGTTAATGCAAGATAAGAACATAATTGCTTATGCTTCAAGACAATTAAAGGTGCATGAACGTAATTATCCGACTCACGATTTAGAGTTGGCCGCGGTAGTATTTGCATTAAAGCAATGGAGACACTATCTATATGGGGTTAAGTGCGAAGTCTATACGGATCATCGTAGCCTACATTATGTCTTTACTCAGAAAGATTTGAATTTGAGACAGAGGAGATGGATGGAACTACTGAAGGACTACGATATCACTATCTTGTACCATCCGGGAAAAGCTAATGTTGTGACAGATGCTTTAAGTAGAAAGGCAGGAAGCATGGGAAGTCTAGCTCATTTGCAAGTTTCTAGACGCCCGTTGGCTAGAGAAATCCAAAACTTGGCTAACGACTTTATGAGGCTAGAAGTAAATGAGAAGGGAGGATTTTTGGCTTGTGTGGAGGCGAGATCTTCTTTTATTGACAAGATCAAGGGAAAACAGTTTGATGATGAAAAATTAAGTCAAATTCGGGATATGGTTTTGCGAGGAGAGGTTAAAGAGGCCATAATGGATGAGGAAGGTGTTTTGATGATTAAGGGAAGGGTATGTTTGCCCCGTGTTGATGATTTGATCCACACTATTCTTACAGAGGCTCATAGTTCCGGATATTCTATACATCCTGGTTCAACCAAGATGTACCAAGACCTAAAGCAACACTTTTGGTGGAGTAGAATGAAGCGAGACATTGTTGAGTTTGTTGCCAAATGTCCAAATTGTCAACAAGTAAAGTATGAACACCAGAAGCCCGGAGGAACACTTCAAAGAATGCGCATTCCTGAATGGAAGTGGGAGAGAATTGCAATGGACTTCGTGGTTGGTCTTCCAAAGACATTGGGGAAGTTTGATTCTATTTGGGTAATTGTGGACAGATTAACTAAGTCTGCTCACTTCATTCCGGTCAAGGTGACCTACAATGAATAGAAGTTAGCAAAAATCTACATCTCAGAAATCGTTCGATTACATGGGGTTCCACTCTCCATCATATCAGATAGAGGTACGCAGTTTACTTCTAAGTTTAGTAGAACATTGCATGCGGAATTAGGTACTAGATTGGACCTTAGTACTGCATTTCATCCTCAGACCGATGGTCAGTCTGAGCTAACAATTCAAGTGTTGGAGGATATGCTCTGTGCATGTGTGATAGAATTTGGTGGCCATTGGGATAACTTCTTACCCTTGGCGGAGTTTTCATACAATAATAGCTATCACTCCAGTATTGACATGGCTCCATTTGAAGCATTGTATGGGAGGAGATGTAGGTCTCCCATTGGTTGGTTTGATACATTTGAGGTTAGACCTTGGGGTACTGATCTATTGAGGGATTCATTGGAGAAGGTGAAAGCTATTCAAGAAAAGCTTTTAGCGGCTCAAAGTAGACAAAAGGAATATGCGGATCGAAAGTTTAGAGACTTGGAGTTCATGGAGGGTGAACAAGTCTTGCTGAAGGTTTCACCCATGAAAGGGGTGATGCGGTTTGGTAAAAGGGGTAAGCTAAGTCCAAGGTATATTGGACCATTTGAAGTACTTAAGCGAGTAGGGGAGGTGGCTTATGATTTATCCTTGCCTCCAGGGCTGTCCGGGGTGCATCCGGTATTTCATGTGTCCATGTTGAAAAGATACCATGGGGATGGAAACTACATCATCCGTTGGGATTCAGTTTTGCTTGATGAGAATTTGACTTATGAGGAGGAACCAGTTGCTATTTTAGATAGAGAGGTTCGCAAATTGAGGTCGAGAGAGATTGCATCCATCAAAGTTCAATGGAAGAATCGACCGGTTGAAGAGGCCACTTGGGAGAAGGAGGCAGATATGCAAGAAAAATACCCACATCTGTTTACGGATTCAGGTACTCGTTTTCGCCCTTGTTTTCCTTCTTGTGATCGTTCGAGGATGAACGATGGGTAAATTGGTATCTATTGTAACGACCTGTTTAGTCATTTTGAGCAGCAGATTTTATTTCTGGAAAAACTGTCTGAGACGACGGAACCCACGACGGACCGTCATGGGCACAACGGACCGTCGAGGGTGTCTCGTTCCAAAACACTTAGAATTCTGAAATTTTTTGTACTGAAATCGACTCTCTGAACTCTGCGACGGACCTGCAGGACGGACCATCATAGACACGACGGACCATTATGAGGTTCCATTCCAAAACACTTCAACTCTTGAGAAATTGTTACTGGGAACAATTCTCTGAACGTCGTGACGGAAGTGCAGGATGGACCGTCACAAGCGTGACGGACCGTCACAGACTCTTTTGTGAAAATTGAGTCTCTGAACTTTGCGACGACCTGCAGGACGGACCGTCGCAGGTACGACGGGCCGTCACAGGTTGCGTAATCCCAGGCGGAGTCGGATTTCTGGGTAAGTTTTAAAGGGGCGTTTTGGACTATTTCTGTTATAATTATAAATTTCGTGGGTTAATATTAATAACTCAAATTCTTGGGGGTTAGAAAGGGATAACCTTGAGTTAATTAGTGGGTTAATTCCTCATCTTTAATACTTAATTATATACTAATTAGGGTAAAAGAAAGAGGGTGAGAATAAGAAAAAGAGAAAGGACAAAGAAAAAGAGAAAGAATCGGTCAAGACAGAAGAAAGAAGGGGATATCAAAGAAGGTGAGGAATTTTCTTGCTTGATCACGAATCTTCGGTGGAGGTAGGTTATGGTTTTATGCTATACGTAGTAAACTCTTAATAGCAAATGATATGAATTGGTAGTATTGTAAACCCTTCTATATGCTTAATTGTATGCTTGCATGAATATGATTATATAATTGTGATAACTAAGCATGATGAAGTTATTGAATCCAAAATCTTGAAAGAAACCCTAATTCACTTGTTAATGATGATGCCTTGGTATAAAAGAAGGCTTGATGAATTAGGGGATCGGGTGCCACGTTCCGGTACCAGATAGAAATAGAGGATCGGGTGCCACGTTCCGGTACCAGGATAGAATGAGGATCGGAGTGTCACGTTCTGACACCAGGATAGTATATGGATCGGGTGCCACGTTCCGGTACCAGGATAGAATGAGGATGGGAGTGTCACGTTCCGACACCAGGATAGTATATGGATCGGGTGCCACGTTCCGGTACCGGGATAGAATGAGGATCAGAGTGCTACGTTCCGGCACCAGGATAGAATATGGATCGGAGTGTCACGTTCCGACACCAGGATAGAATATGGATCGGAGTGTCACGTACCGACACATAGTATTAGGGGATCGGGTGTCACGAACTGACACATAGATTAGGGGATCGGAGTGTCACGTACTGACACATATTATTAGGGGATCGGGTATCACGAACTGTCACATAGAATTAGGGGATCGGAGTGTCACGTACCGACACATAGTATTAGGGGATCGGGTGTCACGAACCGACACATAGAATTAGGGGATCGGAGTGTCACGTACCGACACATAGTAGTAGGGGATCGGAGTGTCACGTACCGACTCAAGAGGAAGAAAGATAATGAATCTTGAAAGATGATGATAATATACTCAATCTAATGAACTTAATTCCCAAATGAGTATGGTATTGAGGCTAGAGCCCTCATGGATGAACTTGGTGGTACTTATTGATGATTTTAGTACTTTTTGTTGCTACATGTTGAGTATTATAGTTGATTTATGATATTAACTGATATATACTGTTTTCTATTTTGAGTTGGCCGATGATATCTACTCAGTACTTGTGTTTTGTACTGACCCCTACTTGTATGTTTCTTTCTTTGTATTTGTGGAGTGCAGCAAACGTGCCGTCGTCTTCAACTCAACAGTAATTCTAGCCAGTCTTCAGTACACCGGATTTTAGGGTGAGTTAATGCTTCTAGCTTGGACTGGATCTTCTTCTTCATGTCTTGATGCCTTGAACTTCCGGCATGGACTAGCTTTTTATTTATTTTAGTTCTTAGACATTCTTAGTTTAGTAATTTGAGGATAGATGTTCTTCTGATGATGACTTCCAGATTTTGGGGAATAATAGATGTTGAGTTTAGAAGTTATTGAATTGATTTTCATTAATGAGTTTAAGTCTTCCGCATTACTTTCTGTTGATATTATATTAAAATGTTGGGTTTTGTATTGGTTGGTTCGCTCACATAGGAGGGTAAGTGTGGGTGCCAGTCGCGGCTCGGTTTTGGGTCGTGACAGTAACATCATAGTCCTTTAGTAGTTCCATCCATCTCCTCTGTCTCAAATTCAAATCCCTCTGAGTAAAGACATACTGTAGACTATGGTGATCTGTGTAGACTTCACACTTGACCCCATTAGATAGTGTCTCCATTGCTTTAATGCAAACACTACCGCAGCCAACTCCAAATCATGGGTCGGATAGATACGTTCATGCACCTTTAATTGCCTTGAAGCATAAGCAATTACATTCTTCTCTTTCATTAGCACTGCACCCAAACCAGAATAGGATGCCTCACAATAAATGATGAAATTCTTACCCTCTACTGGCAAGGTAAGAATTGGTGCAGTAGTCAACAAGGTCTTGAGTTTCTTAAAGCTTTCCCCACATTCATCCGACCATACAAATGGAACATTCTGCTTAGTCAAGTTCGTCAATTGGGAAGCAATAGAAGAGAATCCCTTGACAAATCGACGGTAGTAGCTAGCTAAACCAACAAAGCTCCTTATTTCTGACACATTAGTAGGTCTTACCCAATTCCTCACTTTTTCAATCTTAGAAGGATCCACCATCACTCCATCCTTAGAAACCACGTGCCCTAAGAAGGACACTAAATCTAGCCAAAACTCATACTTGGAGAATTTGGCATAAAGCTTTTTCTCCCTCAACATCTCCAATACAATTCTCAAGTGCTCCTCATGTTCCTTCTTGCTCTTTGAGTATACCAATATATCATCGATGAATACAATGACAAAGAGATCCAGATATGGCTTAAAAATCCTATTCATCAAGCTCATGAAAGTAGTAGGGGCATTCGTAAGCCCAAAAGACATTACTAACAACTCGTATTGCCCATACCTTGTCCGAAAAGCAGTCTTGGGCACATCCGTTGCCCGTATTTTCAATTGATGATAACCAGATCTCAAATCGATTTTTGAGAAGGTACAAGCACCTTGTAACTGGTCGAACAAATCATCAATGTGGGGAAGAGGATACTTGTTCTTAACAGTTACCTTATTCAGTTGTCTGTAGTCTATGCACATTCGAAAACTCCCATTCTTCTTCTTCACAAACAAAACAGGAGCACCCCAAGGAGATGCACTTGGTCTAATAAAGCCTTTGCTTAACAACTCTTGAAGTTGGGCCTTTAACTCTCTTAACTCTGCGAGAGCCATTCTATAAGGGGGTATGGAAATGGGGCGAGTACCCGGTTCAAGATCAATGCAAAAGTCAATATCCCTATCCGGTGGCATACCAGGAAGGTCTGTAGGAAACACATCCTGAAACTCACGGACTATCGAAACCGACTCAATTGAAGGTACTTGAGTAGTATCATCCCTGAGGTGTGCCAAGAACGCTAAACACCCTTTACTAACCATTCTCTTAGCACGAAGAAAGGAGATGATACGAACCGGAGTGGAAGTGTAGTCACCCTCCCACACTAACGGATCTGTCCCAGGCTTGACCAATGTTACAGTTTTTGCATTACAATCTAAGATCGAAAAATTCGGAGAAAGCCAAGTCATACCCAGAATAACATCGAAGTCAACCATCTCTAAAATAACCAAGTCTACATGAGTATTGCTCCCCACAAAAGTCACCAGACAAGACCTATAAACCTTTTCAACTATCACAGACTCACCCACCGGAGTAGAAACATGAATAGGTATGTCAAGCAATTCACAATGTAAATTAAGACCAGTAGAAAATGAGGAAGATACATATGAAAATGTGGAGCCAGGATCAAATAATACAGAAGCCATGCAATCACAAACCAAGAGATTACCTGTGATAACAGCATCAGATGTCTCCGCTTCAGACCGCCCGGGGAAAGCGTAACAATGGGACCCTATCACCTGTCTGCCCGTTGCCCCTACCATGTTGTGCTGTGGTGGCTCCAGTTTGCCCGTCACCCCGACCGTTTTGGTGACCACCATTCCCTCGGCCACCACGTCCTCCATAATGACGGCCTCATCCATGACCACCTCTACCTCTGACTATGGGAGGTCTGTAACTCTGTTTTGGACAATACCTCTTAATGTGTCCAGTCTCCCCACATCCATAACACTCTCTGGATTCAAGCATCGGTCTCTGTGAGAATGACGAAGTCTGGGAATAACCTCCAACCTCAGAGAAATGTTCACCGGTCTGAGGTTGACCCCCAACTACAGTCTGTAGTGAAGACTGAATGGGTCGGGCTGGATAACCTCCTAAACCCTACCCTCTGGAGTAAGAACCATTAAACTAACCTCCCTTACGATACCTTTTTGATTTCGATGCCATAGTGAAGTCATCTGGCTTCACTCCCTCTACCTCTATCACGAAGTCTACCACTTCCTGAAACGATTTCGCTGTAGCCGCTACCTGTAAGGCTGAAATCCGTAACTCTAACCTCAACCCCTTCACAAAACGGCGAATCCGCTCTTGTGTACTGAAACGAAGTTGGGTGGCATATCTGGATAGTGCACGAAACCTATCCTCATAAGCAGTAACCGACATCCTGCCTTGCTCTAGGCTTCGAAACTCCTCTCCTCCTATCCCTCAATGTACGGGGTATATACTTCTTCATAAACGAGCTGGAGAATGATGCCCAAGTCATAGGTGGTGCCTCTGTTGGTTGACACTCAACATGTGACCGCCACCACATTTTCGCGTTCCCTTGAAACTGATAGGTCACAAACTCAACACCAAATCGTTCTACTATACGCATCTTGTGTAGTAGCTCATGACAGTCAACCAGAAAATCGTAGGCATCCTCAGATTCAGCACCCTTGAAGACTTGAGGTTTCAATTTGAAGAACTTACTGAAAAGTTCATGCTGATCACTTGTTATTATAGGCCCTGTAGTCAGCGAGGAAACGTGCCTATTTTCAATGAGGCATCGATGCAGGGAGCCTCAGCAGCGGCCTGTCCTACTTCCGGGATCTGAGGTGCTGGTGCAGAAAACACTGGAGGTGTCTGGCCTTGATCAGATAACGCGCTAAGATAAGCAAGAACCTGATTAATCATCTCTGGGGTAGGTTGGGGTGGTAATTCCTCATTCTGCACTTCTTCATTCTCTCCTTCCTCACCCTCTCCTACCACTTCCTCAGTCGGTGGAGGAGTCACCGCCCTAGTACTAGTTGGGCTAGGGTCTTGTCCTCTTCCTCTAGAGGACGTCCTTCCGCGACCTCTACCACGGACTCTTGCCACTGCTCCTCTCCGAGCTACAGCCCCAGTGGCTGGCTCAGACGTATCCTGTCTTGCCGGTGTTGGTGTTGGCGCAGTCGTTGCTCTAGTTCTAACCATCTGCGAAGTAGAGTGAAGATGGTCAGATACCAATTTTTATCACCTAGATACCAATTGGATCCAAGTAATAGCACAAAAGAAAGAAAGAAAGAATGGAATTTTCCTAAAGTCTTATACCCTCTCAAAGAAAAGTAAAGGCGTCCCCCTACCGTTCCTTAAGACTCTACTAGACTCGTTCTTGTGTGATGAGACCAACGAACCTAATGCTCTGATACAAAGTTTGTCAAGACCCAAAACGAGCCGCGAGTGGCGCCCACACTTATCCTACTATGTGTGCGAACCAATCGATCTAAACCAAACATTTTTAACATAATAAACAGAATATAATGCGGAAGACTTAAAACTCATTAGTGAAAATAGATTAATAACTTCTAAAAACTCAAAACTTATTACTATCCCCAAAATCTGGAAGTCATCATCGCAAGAACATCTATCCTCAAATTACTAAATCTAAGAGTATCTAAGAAGCTAAAATAAATAAAAAGCTAGTCCATGCCGGAAGTTCAAGGCATCAAGACTTGAAGACGAAGATCCAGTCCAAGCTAGAAGCATTAGCTCACCCTGAAATCCGGTGTAATGAAGACTGGCTAAAGTTGTGGTTGAGTTGAAGACGACGGTACGTTTGCTGCACTCCACAAATAACAAAGAAAGAAACATATAAATAGGGGTCAGTACAAAACAGAAGTACTGAGTAGGTATCATCGGCCAACTCAAAATAGAGAATAGTATATATCAGATAATATAATAAATCAACTACAATACTCAACATGTAGCAACAACAAGTACTATAATCATTAATAAGTACCGCCAAGTTCGCCCATGAGGACTCAAGCATCAATACCATACTCATTTGGGAATTAGGTTCATTAGATTGAGTATATTAACATATTTCAAGATTCATTATCTTTTGTTCCTCTCGTGTCGGTACGTGACACTCCGCTCCATATACTATCATAGTGTCAGAACGTGACACTCCGATCCTCATATACTATCCTGGTGTCGGAACGTGACACCCGATCCATATACTATCCTTGTGCCGGAACGTGACACTCCGATCCTCATATACTATCCTGGTGTCGGAACGTTACACCCGATCCACATACTATCCTGGTGCCGGAACGTGACACTCTGATCCTCATATACTATCCTGGTGTCGGAACGTGACACCCAATCCATATTCTATCCTGGTTTGGAACGTGACACTCCGATCCTCATATACTATCCTGGTCCCGGAACATGGCACCCGATCCTCTATTACTATCCTGGTGTCGGAACTTGACACCCGATCCCCTAATCTTACTACTTTTGTTCATGAAGCCTTCTTTTATACCAACGCGTCATCATTAACAAAGTAGATTAGGGTTTTTCAAGATTTAGGGTTCAATAGCCTCATCATGCTTATTTTATCACAATTATATAATCACATTCATGCAAGCATACAATTAAGCATATAGAAGGGTTTACAATACTACCCAATACATATCATTCGCTATCAAGAGTTTACTACGAATAGCATAAAAACCATAACCTACCTCCACCGAAGAATTCGTGATCTAGCAAGCAAATCCTCAAAATCTTTGCTATCCTCTTCGTTTCCCTCTTCTCTCGATCGTTCTCCCTCTCTTGTTCTTTCTATTTTTCTTATTCAAACCCTTTTTCTTTACCCTAATTAACATATAATTAAGTATAAAAGATGACAAAAGTAACCCACTAATTAACTCATGGTTATCTCCTTTAACCCCCAAGTAATTGAATTATTAATATTAAACCACTACATTTATAATTATAAGTACGAATAGTCCAAAGGCCCCTTAAAATATTTAACAGAAATCCAACCCAGTCAGGGTTTACGCAGCCTGTGACGGCCCGTCGTGCCTACGACAGTCCGTCCTGCTGCTTCCGTCACAGAGTTCAGAGACTAAATTTCACTAAGGGTCTGTGACGGCCCGTCATGCCTGTGACGGTCCGTCCTGCCATTTCGTTACGAAGTTCAGAGAGTCGATTTTAGTACCCAAATTTCAGAATTCTAATTGTTTTGGAATGAGACACCCTCGACGGTCCGTCGTGCCCATGACGGTCCGTCGTGGGATCCGTCATCTCAGCCAGTTTTTCCAGAAATAAAATCTGCTGCTCAAAATGATTAAACAGGTCGTTACATTAGGAAACTGCCAAAAATCATATTTGGACGTGGGGTGAATTTACCAATTCCCCTCCCCCTTGAACTTATGATAAGTTGTGCAGGAAGAAAACTTCACAAACGAATGGTCATCGACAGGGCGTCAGTCCACAAACGAACCGTCCTTTTCTCCATCGATTTGATCAGAGTCTGCAAAATCGGAGCTTAGATCCTTGGCTAAAAAAAAACCAACGCCCTTATTCGATGGGTCATCGATTGCCTCAGTCGATTGGTCTAGTGTAAGACAGCTTTGGCTATTGAAGGGTCCATCCTATAGGACCCTTGGATGGTCCTTAGGGATGTTTTACCGGAGGTTCCAAACCAAATATGTTTGTATACGAGTTTAGGACCTCCCACATCAATTTTAACCAAAGAAACACGTAAATATTGACGAAACATGCCAACATATCAAAGATCGTTCAAAGGTAAACCTTTCAAATAAAATGGATGTTCTTGGATGTCTGGCCTCCAAATATCATGAAACTTTACAAACTACTTAAAACACTTTTATAACTCATATAAAGTCCTCATTAACACATAAAACACACATATAGGCACATAATCACACATGAGACACATAGGTGACATATGAGACACATATACTGCTTCAATACAACATTAAAAACCAATTTAGTACATTATACCCTCATTAAAATCATGTTAGGCTCTAGATTTACCTCATTTATTTTCAAGGTATTACAACTATTGATGAGCCAACCGATGGGGTGTCGCTAGGTTGACGTGGTATGGATGGATCCGTTTTCTACCACTTAAGACATTTTCCATAAATGGCCAAAAAATCAAGTCTCTGAACTTATCAATGGACGGGCAGTATGATGGGCATATACTGGCGTCGAGTGAGCTACAAACCATAGATAGGGGTGTCATAAGTCAAGTCTAGTTTTGCTCTCCCATTTTTAATGAAGACATTTAATTAAGTTAGTTGCTTTGGAGATTAATTAAGGGTTAGGGGGTGTATAATTCGTTTAATAAAGTTACTATATAAATACCTAAGCCTAATTAACCTAACACAACTCACATCAATTCCCAAACATAAAATCCTCTCCCTTCTCTTTACTTTCTCTCTCTATTCCCCAAGACTCAAGTAAAGATCAATTCAAGGTAACAATGGCTACATGATTAAAAAAAATTTCCATGAATCTTCATAGATTTTTAAGGTATGGGAACTCTTCACCTTTCGAACTCCTTTACTAAAAGGGTTCTTTCAAATTGATATCCAAAAGTTGGTAAAATCATGGGTTTCATTCCTAATTCGAAATTGATCTTTGTAATTTTAATTTTCTTTGTGTCTTTTGATTATTGTGGATGTAATATCACAGAATATTTGTGCATTAGGGTAGTTCTTCATGTTAGACTTAGTTCTATATAAGAGATCATGAATTGACCCTTTTTCCCTAGCCCTAGGTTATGAATCAATGTTGAATTTGAACAGTGATTATGCAATTGACTTAGTTCTTCTGTTAATTACTATTATATGATGTTATGAAGTCTATTATTGGATGAATATGGTTGGTTAACGGTATGACCATTGAAGGAGGCTTGTGAAGGTAAATTGGTAAGACTTATGATCTTGAATACTTCAATTGTGACGGCTTATTCTTGATGATGATAGTCAATTGAAGTTGATTGAGATTACATTAGACAAGTGATGGTGTGATTAAATCAAAGATAATATGTATTGTGAGATTTTGATTAAGGTGTATTGATATAAGTTTTATTTAAGTCACTTCTGCGCCTAACTATGATATGATGATGATAATCTGTTAATCTCAAATATGAGGTTTGTAATGTGAGACACGTCTAAAATGAGTTTTGTGAGACTATAGACTAACACTTATGTCTGGATGTTTTAAGTCCTAAAATGTTTTATAATGAGGTTAGGAGGCACTGTTTAATGTTTTATGAAGTTTAGAGGTCAAATGTCCAAGAACGTCCATGACATTAAAAAGGTTTTCCTTGAAACTTCCTTGTGTGTCTTAGTGTGTTTCATTGAGTTTTACATGTTCGTTTTTCGATAAAATTGATGTGAGAGGTCCTAAAATCGTATAAAAACATATTCGGGTTGTAAACTTCCAAGAAAAATTCACCAAGGAACAATCAAGGGCAAGTCTCTTAACCCAGCAACGGCAAACAACGACGGTCCGTTTGTGGACCTATGTCCCATTGATGGGCAACCTTCAAAGGTGTCTGGAACTGTGTGCAGGTTCACTTTAAAGTGTACGGGTGAATTAATAAACTAACCTTACGTCCAAATAAATAAAAGGGCGGTTTCCTAGGATTATTTTTTCTATTATAAATAGTTTTATAGGTCTAAAACACTTCGATGAAATCACTAAAAAATCAAAACCCAAATTCCCTTAAGAACTTTCTAGAATACCATTGTAGCCAAAATGCAAGATAGAGCTTGGATTGAAGATTCTTTGGTGATTCTTCACTAATTCTTCATTAAATTCATGCTCTAGCATCAATTATGGTAAGATCTTCATCCTTGAATATCTTTTCTTCATGGAACCAATCTTCAAAGTGATTTCCTAAGTCTTTAAAAGATGATTTGTCCTATTTTATAATCTAGCCAAGAGTTCTTGCATAAAACATTTTAAATCATTGTATATTGATGTTAATTTACTAATTTTAACCTAAAAACTATATGAATCCTTTAATTCATGTAATCCTAGATTTGACTACTTTGTTGGTGATTTGATTATGTTATCATGCTATCGAATTCTTGTATAGTTTTATTAGGGATACTGAATTATGAATGAATCATGCTAAAATTTTTAGTATGGTTCCCTAAATCAATAGATTCTTGTTTTATTATCTTTGACTCATTTTATATTGTAATTACAGGATTTAATTAGTGATCATGACCATATATAAGGCCCTTTGAGAAGTGGTGATCAAGTGTTCATTGAGTTGACAATTGATTGAAGTGTTTTGAGATTTGAATAATTGTATGTTTACGTAACATCCTCTATATTGTGTAGTATACTTCATAGATGATTATGGTGTTTGTTATGGTCCACTAGGGGCTGCTGTGCTTATGTGCTATCTTGTGAAACAATAGTGGCCTTGTTTGAATTACTTGATGTATTCTGTCATTATCATGTTATAACTTGATT
Source organism: Solanum chilense (assembly GCA_032847665.1). Classification (NCBI taxonomy): domain Eukaryota; kingdom Viridiplantae; phylum Streptophyta; class Magnoliopsida; order Solanales; family Solanaceae; genus Solanum; species Solanum chilense. Next base: position 49,295,505 of record CM064967.1, read on the forward strand.
ATGTGAATATTATGAATGTCTTTATGACTCATGTATTGACATGGAATCAAATTTTGAGTTCTTCTAGTTAATGAGATGTGTCTCTAGTAGATTATGTCATAGTGATTATCTAGATTACTTGATGTTAAAGTATGATGTTTCTTCATAGGTTATATGATACTTGTGATACTTAGATTGATGATTATGTAGTAGTGAATAGGGTGACCTATAGATGATATTGGTTATACCTATGTGCTTCTATAATAATATAATATATGTGAAATATATGTGTGTCTTGTTTTGGTAGACTTGTATTCTTACTTGATACATGCGAAAGTTAATATGAATTATTGACATAGTATTATAAACCTTCTTATTCTTCTATGTGTGATTGATATGTGACCTTGAACATTTTTAAGAAGGTCTTTATGTGGAACCTTCAACCTAGTTGGAAGGTTATGAAATCCTTAAAGTTGAAAGCCCTAATTGTATTGTTCTCGTGTGAATGATGGACATAGGGTTGATTAGCTGGGAAAAACATCAAATCATCCTTAGGAACGTTATTGATCTATCCCTTCACAAGTGTAGGTAGACTTAGTAGACCCTCTTTTGTAAGGTGTAATGTGATTAGGTTGTGAACTAGTTATGGAACCTCTTCTTGTACTCCTTTATTAAATTACTCTATGAGGACAAAGTCTATAAAATTACTCTATAAGAACAAAGGATAGCATCAAGTGAGTATGGTTTGCGGAGTAACTCTAGTAGAGTATACGGATAGAAAACACAGAAACCCTTCATAGTACTTAAACATGTGCCTACATGGGTTGTACCTTAAATCTACCATAGGCATGTAGAACAACCTCTTTCGGAGTAGCGTTGACACAGATTCCATGCTTAGTTACAATACTCTATGTAAGTTATTGAATGTTCATATAATACAAGATACCTACTAGCATTAGAGATTTTCTATGAAGTTTAACTGATGGTATGGGATACTATCTAGACATTACACGATTAAGATTTGAAAATGTTATTGAGTAAGTCCGTATATCTTACCCAAGACCATTATTTGGATGTACTTAGATAATGAATGTTTATAAATGAAATAGTAAAGATAATAACTTAAATTTGAAAGTATAGTAATGAATAAGTACTTACCTGGAGTAGTTTAAAGGTTTCTTAGTTAAGGTACGAAGAGGGCATATGAATTATCACTTTATGTCTTACCTAGGGAAGTCTTTAGAATAACTTAAGATAGGGAAAATAAATTTATAAAGTAGACATGATCTAAAATTATGTAGACTTATGTTTTATTTAGGTATTCTTTAAAAGGGGGTATGGGTGTTCTCTTCTTGATTTACTAAAGAATGTCTTCAGATAATTTTTTGAGTAAAATGTCATATTATATGTATATTATGACGGTAAGTGAGAATGATCTTATCTTAGGTGGTCTAAATGAACTCTTAGGTGTGTGCGAAGGGATTGTACGGGAGGTCGCTTCAAAACTCAATCAATTGAGACTTAAAATGACCTTTGATAGACAGATTTCAAGTTTATGTGTTTTGGATGTGTTTTTAATGCCATGTTGTAGTGTGTCAATTTTATTGAAGTCACATTGAAGTTCACTGTAAGCTGACTGTAAGGTCTATTAAATTTATATAAGTTGCCTATGACTTGTATTGTCTTCTAAATGTGATGTTTGGTGTTTAAATATGAATGTTATGCTTAAGATATAAAGTTTTACTAAAAAAGAGAATGTTTCTCGTAAATGACTGTTTCTAATGATTTTATGTTGGATGTCATGCTTAGTACATGCATTGTACTAATATCATACATTTTGTTATATCTAAAGGTGTAGGTTGAAGGTCAGAAAATTCTTGAAACAAGGCATGGAAACTAGTATTCTTTCAAGCAAGTTGAAATATGTCCTCACTTTACTCCAGGACGTAACTATATTAAGACTTCTTTTATTAAGCGTATTGCACTAGACTAAATATTTCTATATTCGTATTATTTGGGTCGTGTCCCAAGTATTCCTGAGTCTAAGATTAGTAAATGTTGACACTTAGTATTTTCCAATGATTTTAGTATGAAAGATATTTTAAGATATTTCGTGTGAAAATATTTAGTTCAGCACTACTTTTCATACATGAATCCAATGACTGATGTCAAAGGTCTTGTACGAGACTTCCGAGAGGTCAAGTACGCCATGTCACACTAAGGGCTCTATATTTCTAAGGGTATACTCTCGGGGCGTGACAAAGTTTGTATTAGAGCATAGGTTATGAAATTGATCTTAGGAATCAAAAAGTCTCATAAATCCACATCTAGTTGATTCTTGTTCATCGGTGTGTGTTGCGACACATCTATGGGCGAGAGGCTATAGGATGATAGAGTCTCCCTATTTCATCAATATCAGGTCGTTCCGATAGAGTTGAGGCTATAAGTGTCTATTCCTAATCTCTTTTCTTCTGTTTGTTGGAAATGACTATAAAAATGGCAGATAGAAGGGTGGAGAAAGGAGTGGAAGAGTAAGTTCCTCAAGATACTCAAGTACCTCCACATGGAATTAAAGCCCTTATTGGAGGAGAAGGTAATGAGGTTTCAGTGGTTTCATTGTCCATGACTAACGTGGAGATTAGAGAAGTTTTACTTACCGTAGCCCGAGTAACAGTATATAATGTAAGTAGTGTTGTTGAACCTAGAGTGGATATTATGTAGAGTAACATGACCTATTGATTGAGAGACTTTGTGAGGATTATCCTCCTATCTTTCTTGTCTCCAAAATGGGAGAGGATAGACAAGAGTTTGAGGATGGTGTGTATAAGGTGTTGAGTTTCATGTGAGTTACGTCTAGGGAGAAGGCGCAGTTAGATTAATATCAAATAAGAGAGGTTTCTCAAGTGTGGTACCCTGAATGGAAAGATAATAGGCCGGTTGAGTCAGGTCCTATGAAGTGGGAATACTTTAAGGAGGTTTTGTTTTAAATGAACTTCCCGATTAGATGAGTGAGGTGAATGTAGAAGAGCTCATGTACCATAGGCAAGGTCATGTAGGTGTTAAAGAAACCTAACTTACAATAAGCAGAACGTTATTTAAAGAGTAGACAATGCAATGAGAAGAACTAACTCATGCTTAAGAAGAGGTTCCCAAATCAAAGTGGGATTAATACTTCTTAGGACAAGTTTTAGAGAGTTGGTAAATCTCATATTTGTAAGCCTACTTGTTTTACATATGGTAAGAAGTATGTGCGGAAGTGTCTAGCCAGTACGGATTTTGTTATGGTTGTGGTGAAGATGGTCATACAGTGAGGGATTGTCCTACTATTGTGGCTAAGAAGAAAAAGGCCAAGCATGTGTCTCCTAACGCTTTGGATGGTGACACTGGTAAGTTATATATTTTTCCTCTTTTTTAGTGATTAGTTCATTCTATGTGGAGAAGTATGGTGAGTAGTGGAGTTTTGAATGATTGTGTCATCTCTTATATCCCATTCAAGATTAAGAGTAGAATGTCATAGTAGCATGTTGCATGGTGTCTAGGAGTCTTTTTGGAATAAAATCTCATTCATTTCTTGCATTGTGCATTCTATGAAGTTATAGTTATGTTTTTAATTGAGTTCATACTGTTTCGTATTTCATATTTTCATTCTTTCATTATTAATTGCTTAAAAGTTGCACTTTTGTAATTTTAAGCATTGTTCACTGTGTTGCGTTTACACTTCACTCTAAATAATTTCAAATTTTGAATAATTGTTCTTTTGTTAAAAATTGTTATAATGTGTATATAGGTGGTGATTATAAGTATGATAATGAAGGGAAATTAATGTTCCTCATAATTGTGTAATGTGTATCATGTTGTATGATTATGTCCTGCTAGTCTTGAGTTTCTTACCTCTTAAACTGTTTAAAATGAAGCAAGTGTCATTAAAGGATGACTGTTGTCCAAGTGGGAGAGATTGTAACACCTCTAAAACGACATAAGTGAGACTAGATAGTAACACTTTTTTTTGATGTTTTGATATCCAAAAATGGGTTATAATTAGCTATGGATGTATTGTTTAAATTTTCATGAAGTTTGGATGTCAAACATCGAGGAACGTCCATGACGTTCGAAAGGTTTGCCTTGAAACATCCTTTGGTGTCTTTTTGTGTGTTGTTGAGTTTTACATAATAGTTTTTGGTGAAACTTGTGTGAGAGGTCCTAAACTTGTATACAAAAAAATTACTCTGTTTGGAAACGTTTGGTAAAACTTCCCTATGGACCAACCAATGGTTCTTCAGGAAGGACCCATCATTTTGGCAAAGGCTATTCAGACCAGACTCACCTATGTAGTGCATCCACGCCAAGTAGAGGGAATGACGCTCCGTAGGTGAAATACGTAGGTAAGGAATTAGCCTAGGGATATTATGCTCACAAAGGCAAGCCTCTAAATCTAGCGACGGCTAGCCATGACAGCCCGTGTGTGGACCTACATCCCATTGATGGGCAACCGTCGATAGTGTCGGCAAATGTGCCCAAGTTCACTATCAAGTGTAGGGGTGAATCGGTAAATTCATGCCACATAAAAAAAATAAAAGGTATTTTTGCCAAGGTTATTTTAGGTATTTTAAATTGTTTTATCAGTCTAAAACACATATTAAGTCGTTAAAGAAATCAAAACCCAAATTCCCTAAAGAACTCTCAAGAACTCCAGGGGAGTCAAAACTCAACATAGAGATTGCATTGAAGATTCTTTTGTGCTTCTTCATAAACTCATAATCAAATTGTTGGTCTAGCATCAATTACGGTATGGTCTTCATCCTTAATGTCGTTTCTTCAAGGAGTCAATCTTTAAAGTGATTTCAAAAGTCTTTCAAAGATGAAATTATCCAGTTTTATAGTCTAACCAGGGGTTCTTTAATAAAACGTAATAAATCATTGTATATCGATTCAGTTGATGTTAATTTGATGATTTTAACCTAAAAACTATATGAACCCCTGTAATTTATATAACCCTAGATTTGACTACTTTGTGGGTAATTTGATCATGTTATTCTGCTATAGAATTCTTATGCTTAGTGATATTGAATTATGAATGAATCATGCTAGAATTGTTTGTAAGTTGTTCAAAATTAGTAACTTCATCTTGTATTATATTTGATTCATCGTATATTGTAATTATTAGATTGAATAGGTGATCAAGACCATTGGTAAGGGCCTTTGAGTATTGTGTTGATTGAGTTGACTATGGTTTGGAGTTGTGAGATTGGAATAAAGGTATGTTGGACTAAATTTCTCTATATTGTGTGGTAGAGTTCTTAGATGATTATGATTTTTGATATGGTCCACTTATGGTGACGTTGCTTATGTGCTATACATATGAAACAATGTTGCCTCATTGCCATTACTTTATGTATTATGTGTTTATCACATTATAATTTTATTATGTGAATATTATGAATGTCTTAATGACTTATGTGTTTATAATGATTCAATGCATAAGTTCTTCTAGTTGATGATATGTGTCTCTAGTAGGCTACGGTATAGTCATTTTGTGAATTGCTTGATGTTGAATTATGATATTTCTTAATAGATTATATGATACTTGTAATACTTAGATTGATGTTTATGTATTAGTTAATAGGGTGAACTATAGATTCTATTGGTTATACTTATCTGCTTCTTTAATGATATGATATATGTGAAGTATATGTGTGTATTGTTTTTGTAGACTCGTGTTCCTAACTTGATACATCTAGAATGTGAATATGACTTCTTGACTAAGTAACTTAAAGTTTCTGAATCTTGTATGTCTAATAAATATGCGACCATGAACATTGTTAAAAAGGTCTTTATGTGGAACCTTCAATCTTGTTAGAATGTTATGATATCCCTAAAGTTCAAATTCATAATGGTATCCTTCTTATGTGAATGCTGGACTTGGGGTTGATTTGATGGAACGACTATAAATCATCCTTATGAAAGTCATTTAGATAACCTCTTGACCATTGTAGGTAGACTTAGTGGACCGTCTTTGATAAGGTGTAATGTAATTAGGTTGAAACTCGATATGAAACCTCCTCATGTACTCAATTATTAAATTACTCTATGAGAAAAAAGGCTAGCTACCAGTAAGTATTGTCTGGAAAGTACCTCTAGTAAAGGAGAGGCTAGAGTACAAAGAAACCCTTCTTAATGCTTAACCATGTGCCTACATGAGTTGAATTTTAGTTCTACCATTGGCAAGTAGAACACTCTTATCGGAGTAGGTTTGAATCCGGATTACATTCTTCGATACAGTTGTCTATGTTTGTTATATCCTATTATCGTCATATGGTATACCTTCTAATTTTATGAAATATAGGTGGTTGTATGGGATTCTATCTAGACATTGCACTATTAGACTTTGAAAATGTTATTGAGTAAGGCCCTAGGTCTTACCTAAGACCATTACTTTAATATCCTTATTTTATGAATTTCTCTTAATGAACTAGTAAAGATAATAACTTAAGTTAGGAACGATCTTAATGAATATGTAGTTAACTAGAGTTATTTAAGGTTCTTTTAGTTAAGGTATGAAGGGGGAATAGGATTGATCACTTATGTCTTACCTAGGGATGTCTTTATAATAACTCTAGATAGGGAAAGTAAATTGATAAAGTACACATGATCGAAACTTAGGTAGCCCTAAGGATTATTTAGGTATTTTGAAGAGGGGGTATGGACGTTCTCGTCATGATTTACTTAAGTAATTCTTTTGATAACCTTTGGGAGGAAAATGTCATATTATACATATTCTATGATGGGAAGAGAAAATGATCTTACCTTAGGTGGTTTAAATGATCACTTAGGTGTGTGTGAAGGGATTGTAAGGGTTGTCGCTTCATAACTCACTAAAGTGAGCCTGAATAAAACCTTTTATAGGAGGATATCATTTTTATGTTTTTAGGATGTGTTATTAATGCCATATTTTAAGGTGTGAATTTTATTGGATTAGAATGAAGTCACAGTGAAGTTCACTGTAAGCTCACTGTAAGGTCTATTTATTTGATATAAAATGCCTATGACTTGGATTGTGTTCGAAATGTGATGTTTGGTATTTAAATGTGATTCTTATGCTTACAATATGAATATTTAATAAAAAAACATGTTTCTCATAACTGTCCATTTCACATGAATTTATGCATTATGACATACTTAATACTTGCATCGTACTAATTCCATACATTTTCTTTTATCTGATGGTGTAGGTGGAAGGTGAGAAGCGTCATCAAGCAAACCTTGGTAATTAAAATTCTTTCAAGAATGTTTATGTATGCCCCACTTGATTCGAGGACATAACTATCTTTAGACTTCTTTTATTCAAATTATTGTAATACAAAAAGTATTTCTATACTCGTATTGTATGGGTCGTGTATCAAGTATTCTCAATTTTAAGATTGGCATATAATGAGACATAGTATTTTTATTTGATTTTAATATGAAAGATGTTTTAAGAAATTTCGTGTGAATTGTTTCAATTCCACAATACTTTTCATACATGTATGCAATGAATGATGTCAAAGGGATTCTACAAGACCTATAAGAGGTCAAGTACGCCATATCGCACTTCGAGATTGCTATATCTTCTAGGGTGTACTCTCGGGATGTGAAATATTGAAATGAAGTTCTAATCCAATTAATAATGAGCTCATGTTATGATATATAAGGGGTTAATCGCCTATGACTTAAATTAATCTATGATGATTTATAATGTCTTAAAGACATTTCAAAAAAGGGACTTACGCTTAGAACCAAGTGAACTAGTTATAAGAAGTGCCCATCCCAATGGTGGAAGGTAGGTACACAATGATTCTAATGAGAGAAAGACTACAATGCAATTGTGCATAAAAAGGGTCTCAAGTATGTCTCCTAGTTCTTGAGCTATGTGGCCCCCATAGGAGTAATATCTAGTGGATCCACCTAGATTCTAGGATCATGTTTTCATACGACCTTGGGAAGTAATCCACCTTTTTTCTGCGTAGGGCTTCCTAACACCGTATTCCATATTTAGGTCATGTTTTCTATTAAGGTTAAGGCAACAGTTTCCGAAAGTAAAATGAAGTAGTGAAGTTAACACTAACTAGGGTGACTTAAGGGGTTTTACTTAGTCTAGGTAGGGGTATGGGACTTTAGCTATACATAGAACTACTTGGCCTTGAGGAACGTCCTAGGAAGTTGTTCTTATGATCTAATAAAGTAAATGATACGCATATGTTGACTCTACATGTGATTATTCTATATGAGAGTTAATAATTTGTTGGTCACTAAATCATCAATTGTTTTAAAAAAAAAAAGTTCAATACACTTATATTTTCAACTCAAAAGTCACTCAACTATCAATTTTTTTCATAGAAAGTCAATCAAGTTTCATTGTCAATTAAAAATTCACTCAACTATCACTTGTTTGGACAAAACGTCACAAAATCTACGTAGTTACTTTTTCATTAAAATTTAGTGACATGTAATTTTAATTATTAATCAAAATCTTAAGAACCAAATGTATATTCATTTAACCATTTATTAACCCATTCCATTTACTCCAACCTACTAAATATATAATATTTAATATTTTACAATTAATTGTTTCGTTTTTCCTTATCTTAAATAGTTTTTTCTTTTACATTTTTTGTGCCAAGAGTTTACTAGAAACCAAGAAATTAAAAAATAAATTAAAATTTCTATTATTTTCTTAATGTATGGTACATATATTAAACGATTTGATTTGTAATAGAAATTTCAATAGATTTAAAGACTGGGGAGACCAGAGATAATGATTAGGATATTAATGATAAAATAAAAGATTATATATTATATTTTTAGCGAGTTTCTTAAACGGGATGGGTCATTAAGTAATTTAATTCGTTCTTAAAATTATGGTTAGTAATAGAAATTCTATATCACTAAATTTTAATTTAAAAAATAATTGATTAGGTTGCGTGACTTTTTGTGCAAAGAAGTGATAGTTGATTGACTTTTCAGTTTAAAATAAAAGTTGTGTAATACACCTAAAGTGTGAGACGTGTTCTAGAGCCTAACATAAATGTTAAAACGTTTAGACACTGTTTTAAGGAATATTTTAATGTATATATTTTATTTCGGAAGTTTCAAAGTGAAAAAGTAAAAGAATGTCAATGACGTCTGGAAATAGTTCAATGAGGTACTAGCGTGCCTTAGACTATTTGAGTAGCTTTTAGGAGTCTGAAAATGATGAAAATTGGTGGAAGGGTGTATAACATGTATTAGAGTTTGTTCATAGTCAAAAATTTATGAAATGACTATCCAAGGAACAACCACGCTCCCTTGAGGAGGACCCTTGTAAAAGTGGTTAAAAGCTATCAAGAGACAATTCAACCGACATGTGTCAACAATTGACCATGTCTCAATCAACGGGGCATCGATGGCTACTGTTGATGAACTACTTACCCAAATTCGGGAAGTTCCTATTTTCACAGTCTCACAACTTAATGACGGACCAACAAGACGGTTGGTTCCCTTGCCATCATTTGACAAGCCGGGCGTCGAGCATTGTCTAATCTTTTAGACCACTGTTTTACTGCTCGATTTTATTGACCTATGTTAATTAATTAGGTGGTTAATTAATTATTTATGGGTTTAGGGAAGACCAATTAAGTTAGTTAACAAACTATATAAAGCCCCTATGCTAATTAGACTAACCTACGCTCTCATAAATTCCAAAACCCAAAAACTCTCTTCCTTCCCTATTCTTTCTCTTTGTAATTGAAGAAATCCATAGACGGCAAGGTCAAGGTGGGTTTTAGAGCTTCAATGACCAAGGGTTCTCCATAAATCTTCATCAAATATTATGGTATGATATCTCTTTCACATTGGACACCTCTTTCCTCAAAGTGTTCCATCAAATTTATTTCCAAAAGTTGGATTTTCAAGTGGATTTTCATCCAATACGAAATTAATGTTATGGATTACTTGATTTATGATTTATTTTGGATGTTATGAATATATTTACATGCATTTTAACTCATATTATGTTATTTCTTCATGGATTGGTCTAGTTTGTACAATATTACTTGTTCCCCTTAACCCTAGGTAATTGTGTTGACATGAATTGTGTAATGTTGGTTCCATTGAATTTCATATGGGTTGAATTACTATTAGAAGATGATATTGTATCAACTATGAATATATTAGGGTTAATTATTGTCCTATCATGCTAGTTCTTGAGTAATTGATCTACATTATGACTTTTACCGAAGTCTCTTATTTTAAGCTATGAATTAATGATGGATTGTGATGTAGTAATTCAATTAGCCTTGTTATTATGGTTGTTATTGTGGTGTGATGATATTACACCCTTATTGGGTTGAAATAATGGGTTGATAGTAAGACCTTGATGATGGATTATGAAGGAGACTTCGTAAGTGTAGTGATCCCTATTCTTTACTTCAATTATGGTTAGTTGAGGTTAAGTGATGATGTTTTATTGATGTATGCCTTTTCATAGGATTAATAAGGTTGGTATGATTTTGAATTGAAATGTCATTACTATGGATTATGAGGTTTTGTCTAAGATGTAAAGTTTATAATGATGGTGATGATTTACCAATGTGCTTTATTTTGAAATTATATTTTAATGTGGTAACCTCACTTATATGGATTCTAATGAAAGGATAATACTCATGCAATTCTTATTAAGCTATCATGGTGATGTTTATACAAGGTATAGACCCTCTAACCTGCATTAAGTTATGATGATTAATAATGTATTAATGACATTTCAAAAGGGACTCTAGCTTAGCACCGAGTGAACTAGAGTGAGAAATGTCCCTTCCCACATAGGGAAGGTAGGATCACTAATGGACTCTTGAGATTGGAGACTCCAATGCATGTATCATAAGGAGGGACCCAACTATATCTACTTGTTCTTGAACTATGTTAGCCCTATTGGAATACTAGCTAGTGGATCCACGTAGTTTCTATGTTCATGTTTTGGTACTGCCTTGACAAGTAGTCTGCCTTCTTTCGGTGTAGGATTTCATGAAAACATATTCCAAATTAGCTCATGTGGTCTATGTTGGTTAAGGTAAGATGTTCCCAAAAGGTAAAATGAACTAATGGATTGAACTCTAACTAAGATGACCCAAGTGTTTAGCTTTTTCTATGTACATTGCACTAGTTAGCATTAAGGAAAGTCTTAGGAGGATGTTCTTATGTATTTATATGCATATAAATGAAAATGATATGTATATGATGATCTTACATATTAATGACACTATGTCATATTGATTACTCTTATGAACATGTACTTGATATCTATTGCTTAAGAATAATATTATGAAATCTTAATGTTATGTTATGTGAAGACGGACATTGATTATGCTTCTTGCTAGGTTCACGTGATTAAGTAAGGTTATGGAGATTTACTTAGTAATTTCATAAGCTGACTTTAAGAGGGCCATGAGTAATTGTCTTGTTTTGGTGATGTTGAAATGTACTATTATTCGTGTTTTTTGCTATAATAACTTTATTATAGAGTTACTTTGACTATGTGTTCAATTATATGATATGCATTTTGACCTGACTGGACATAGAATTGTTGGTCATGTGATGTACATGCTTTGGATTAAATGAATATGTATTATTTATTTGTATGATCTTATTGAATCTTAAAAAAGATTTTCAAAGTAAATTGCATACGTATTATAAAATGACCCTTTGCTTTGCATGATTTCATGATATGTGTGCATATGGTCTCATAATTAGTATAAGTGGTGTACTAACCCCATTTCTTTATTTTTCCCCAACATTTTAGGTTATGGTCATTGAAGGGATTTTAGACGACTTTGAATAAGACTTGGAATTTTCAATCATCAAAGTTGGGTAGGTCCTCACATTGCGAGGGAAATTCCACTATCAAGCATATGATCTTGTTTTAGTATTAAGACTCTTATATTCTTCCTTTTCATTTAGATACTAAACATCATATGACTGTAACGACCTGTTTAGTCATTTTGAGCAGCAGATTTTATTTCTGGAAAACTGGCTGAGACGACGGATACCACGAAGGACCGTCATGGGCACGATGGACCGTCGAGGGTGTCTCGTCCCAGAACACTTAGAATTCTTAAATTTGAGTACTAATATCGACTCTCTGTAATCTGTGACGGACCTGCAGGATGGACCGTCACAGCTACGACGAACCGTCGTGAAGCCCCGTTTCAAAACACTTCAACTCTTGAGAATTTGGTATAGGGAACGATTCTCTGAACGTCGTGACGGAAGTGCAGGATGGACCGTCACAGGCGTGACGGACCGTCACAAGCTCCTAAGTGAAAAATGGAGTTCCGATCATTGCGACGACCTGCATGACGGACCGTCGCAGGCACGACGGGCCATCACAGGTTGCGCAAATCCCAGGCTGGGTCGGATTTCTTTACACGTTTTAAGGGACGTTTTGGACTATTCCTGCTTTTATTATAAAGTTAGAGGGTTAATGTTAATAAGTCTAATTACTTGGGGGTTAAAAGAGGTAACCTTAAGTTAATTAGTGGAGTATTATTGTCATCTTTTACACTTAATTATATGTTAATTAGGGTAAAAGAAAGAGGGTTTGAATAAGAAAAAGAGAAAGAACAAAGAGAGAGAGAGAGGAGAATCGATCGAAGAGTAAAAACACAAAGCTTGGGAATTTTCTTGTTTGAATTCAATTCCTCGGTGGAGGTAGGTTATCGTTTTCATGCTATCTTATAGTAAACTCTTAATAGCGAATGATATGTGTTAGTAGTATTATAAAGTCTTCTATATGCTTATTTGTATGCTTGCATGAATATGATTATGTGATTGTGATAAAACAAGCATGATGAAAACTATTGAATCCCAAATCTTGAAAGAAACTTTAATCTATGTTATTAATGATGATGCCTTGGTATAAAAGAAGGCTTGATGAATTAAAGTAATGGGATTGATGATGCCTTGGTATAGAGAAGGCTTGATTAATTGACAAAATGAGATTAGTGGATCGGAGTGTCACGTTCCGACACATAGTATTAGTGGGATGGGTGTCACGAACCGACACGTAGAATTAGGGGATTGGAGTGTCACGTACCGACACATATTATTAGGGGATCGGGTGTCACGAACCGACACGTAGAATTAGGGGATCGGAGTGTCACGTACCGACACATAGTATTAGGAGATCGGGTGTCACGAACTGACACGTAGAAGTAGGGAATCGGAGTGTCACGTACCGACACATAGTAGTAGGGGATCGGAGTGTCACGTACCGACACAAGAGGAAGAAAGATAATGAATCCTGAAAGATGTTAATATACTCAACAAAATGAACTTAATTCCCAAAATGAGTATGGTATTGAGGCTTGAGCCCTCATGGATGAACTTAATGGTACTTATTGATGATTACAGTACTTGTTGTTGCTACATGTTGAGTTATAGTCGATTTATGATATTAACTGATATATATTGTTTTCTATTTTGAGTTGGCCGATGATATCTACTCAGTACCCGTGGTTTGTACTGACCCCTACTTTTATGTTTTCTTCTTTGTTATTTGTGGAGTGCAGCAAACGGACCGTCGTCTTCAACTCTACAGTAAATCAAGCCAGTCTTCACTACATCGGAAATTCAGGGTGAGCTAATGCGTCTAGCTTGGACTGGATCTTCTTCTTCAAGTCTTGATGCCTTGAACTTCCGGCATGGACTAGCTTTTATTTGTTTTAGCCTCTTAGACATTTTTAGTTTAGTAATTTGATCATAGATGTTCTTGTGATGATGACTTCCAGATTTTGGGGAATAATAATAATAGTTGTTGAGTTTTATGTCTTCCGCATTGTATTTTGTTCATTATGTTTAAATGTTGGGTTTTGTATTGGTTGATTCGCTCACATAGGAGGGTAAGTGTGGGTGCCAGTCGCGGCTCGGTTTTGGGTCGTGACAAAACTTGGTATCAGAGCATTAGGTTCGTTGGTCTCATTACACAAGAACGAGTCTAATAGAGTCTTAAGGAATGGTAGGGGGACACCTTTACTTTTCTTTGAGAGGCTATAAGACTTTAGGAAAATTCCATTCTTTCATTCTTTCTTTCGTGCTACTTCTTGAGTCCAATTGGTATCTAGGTGATACAAATTGGTATCTGACCATCTTCACTCTATTTCGCAGATGGTTAGAACTAGAGCAACGACCGCACCAGCAGCGACACCGGCAAGACAAGATGCATCTGAGCCAGCCACTGGGGCTGTAGCTTGAGGAGGATCAGTGGCAAGAGGCCGTGGTAGAGGTCTTGGGAGGACGTCCTCTAGAGGAAGAGGACAAGCACCTAACCCATCTGGTACTAGGGCGGTGACTCCTCCACCGACTGAGGAAGTGATAAGAGAGGGTGAGGAAGGGGAGACTGAACAAGTGCACAATAGAGAATTACCACCCCAACCTACCCCAAAAATGATTAATCAGGTTCTGGCCTTTCTTAGTGGTTTGTCTGATCAGGGTCAAACACCTCCAGTGTTTTCTGCACCAACACCTCAGGTTCCGGAGGTACAACATGCAGCCACTATGGCTCCTCGTATGGATGCCTCATTGGAAATAGGCACATTTCCTCGTCTGACTACTGGGCCTATAATGACAAATGATCAGCATGAACTTTTCAGTTAGTTCTTATAATTGAAACCTTCAGTCTTCAAGGGTGCAGAATCTGAAGATGCTTACGATTTCCTTGTTGATTGTCATGAGCTACTACATAAGATGGGTATAGTGGAACAGTTTGGTGTTGAGTTCGTGAGTTATCAGTTTCAAGGGAACGCCAAAATGTGGTGGCGGTCACATGTTGAGTGTCAACCAACAGAGGCACCGCCTATGACTTGGGCATCATTCTCTAGCTTGTTTATGGAGAAGTATATCCCAAGGACTTTGAGGGATAGAAAAAGGGATGAGTTGTTGAGTCTAGAGCAAGGTAGGATGACGGTTACTGCATATGAGGCTAAGTTCCGTGCATTGTCCAGGTATGCCACCCAACTTTGTTTAAGTCCACAAGAACGGATTCGCCGTTTTGTGAAGGGGTTGAGGTCAGAATTGCGGATTTCAGCCTTACAGGTAGCGGCTACGGTAAAATCCTTCCAAGAGGTGGTAGACTTTGTGATAGAGGTGGAAGGAGTGAAGCTAGATGACTTCACCACGACATCGACATCAAAAAGGTTTTGAAAGGGAGGTGAGTTTAATGGTTCTTATACTAGAGGAAAGAGTTCTGGAGGTTACTCAGTCCGACCAATTCAGTCTTCACTACAGACTGTAGTTGGGGGTCCACCTCAGACCGGTCAACACTTCTCCGAGAGACCTATGCCTGACTCCAGAGAGTGTTATGGATGTGGGGAGACTGGACATATTAGGAGGAATTGTCCAAAACAGAGTTACAGACCCCCAATAGCTAGAGGTAGAGGTGGTCATGGTAGAGGCCGATTTTTTGGAGGACATGGCGGTCGAGGTAATGGTGGTCACCAAAATGGCCGAGGTGATGGGCAAACTGGAGCCACTACGGCACAACATGGTAGGGGCAACGGACAGACTGGTGATAGGGCCCATTGCTACGCTTTCCCTGGGAGATCTGAAGCGGAGGCGTCTGATGCTGTTATCACAGGTAATCTTTTGGTTTGTGATTGCATGGCTTCTGTATTGTTTGATCCCGGATCCACATTTTCTTATGTATATTCTTCATTAGCTACTGGTCTTAATTTACCTTGTGAATTGCTTGACATACCTATTCGTGTGTCTACTCCGGTGGGTGAGTTTGTGATAGTTGAAAAGGTATATAGGTCTTGTTTGGTGAATTTTGTGTGGAGCAACACTTATGTAGATTTGGTTATCTTAGAAATGGTTGATTTTGATGTAATTCTGGGTATCTTGGCTTTCTCTGAATTTTGCGATATTGGATTGTAATGCTAAAACTGTGACGTTAGCCAAGCCTGGGACAGACCCGTTAGTGTGGGAGGGTGACTACACTTCCAGTCCGGTTCGTATCATCTCCTTTCTTCGTGCTAAGAGAATGGTTAGCAAAGGGTGTTTAGCTTTCTTGGCACATCTCAAGGACGACACTACACAGGTACCTCCAATTGAGTAAGTTTCAGTAGTCCGAGAGTTTTTGGATGTGTTCCCTGCAGATCTTCCTTGTATGCCACCGGATAGGGATATTGACTTCTGTATTGATCTTGAACCGGGTACTCGACCCATTTCTATACCCCCTTATAGAATGGCTCCCGCGGAGTTAAGAGAGTTAAAGGCCCAACTTCAAGAATTGTTGAGCAAAGGCTTCATTAGACCAAGTGCATCTCCGTGGGGTGCTCCGGTGTTATTTGTGAAGAAAAAGGATGGGAGTTTTCGGATGTGCATAGACTATAGACAACTGAACAAGGTAACAATTAAGAACAAGTATCCTCTTCCTCGCATTGATGACTTGTTCGATCAGTTACAAGGTGCTTGTGTCTTCTCTAAAATCGACTTGAGATCCGGTTATCATCAATTGAAAATACGGGCAGCGGATGTGCCAAAGACTGCGTTTCGAACTAGGTATGGGCACTACGAATTTGTGGTAATGTCTTTTGGTCTTACGAATGCCCCCGCTGCTTTCATGAGCTTAATGAACGGGATTTTTAAGCCATATCTGGATCTCTTTGTGATCGTGTTTATTGGCGACATACTGATATATTCTAAAAGTAAGAAGGAACATGAGGAGCATTTGAGAATGGTGTTAGAGTTGTTGAGGAAGAAGAAGCTCTATACCAAATTCTCCAAGTGTGAGTTTTGGCTAGATTCAGTGTCCTTCTTGGGGCACGTGGTTTCTAAGGATGGAGTGATGGTGGATCCATCTAAGATTGAGACAGTGAAGAATTGGGTAAGACCTACTAATGTGTCAGAAATAAGGAGTTTTGTTGGGTTAGCTAGCTACTACCGCCGATTTGTCAAGGGATTCTCTTCTATTGCTTCTCAATTGACGAACTTGACTAAGCAGAATGTTCCATTTGTATGGTCGGATGAATGTGAGGAAAGCTTTCAGAAGCTTAAGACCTTGTTGACTACCGCACCAATTCTTACCTTACCGATTAAGAACTTCATTGTTTATTGTGATGCATCCTACTCTGGTTTGGGTGCAGTGCTAATGCAACAGAAGAATGTGATTGCGTACACTTTGAGGCAATTAAAGGTGCATGAACGTAACTATCCGACCCACGATTTTGAGTTGGCCGCGGTAGTATTTGCACTAAAGCAATGGAGACACTATTTGTATGGGGTTAAGTGTGAAGTGTATACGGATCATCGTAGCCTACAGTATGTATTTACTCAGAAAGACTTGAATTTGAGACAAAGGAGATGGATGGAACTACTTAAGGACTACGATATCACTATCTTATACCATCCGGGAAAAGCTAATGTTGTGGCAGATGCTTTGAGTAGAAAGACGGGAAGCATGGGGAGTCTAGCTCATTTATAAGTCTCTAGACGCCCGTTGGCTAGGGAAATCCAAAATTTGGCTAATAACTTTATGAGGCTAGAAGTAATTGAGAAGGGAGGATTTTTGGCTTGTGTGGAGGCGAGATTTTCTTTTCTTGACAAGATCAAGGGAAAACAGTTCGAAGATGAGAAACTAAGGCAAATTCGGGATATGGTGTTGCGAGGAGAAGCTAAAGAGGCCATAATGGATGAGGAAGGTGTTTTGAGGGTTAAGGGAAGGATATGTGTGCCCCGAGTTGATGATTTGATCCACACTATTCTTACAGAGGCTCATAGTTCCGGAAATTCTATACATCCTGGTGCAACCAAGATGTACCGTAACCTAAAGCAACACTTTTGGTGGAATAGAATGAAGCGAGACATTGTTGATTTCGTAGCCAAATGTCCAAATTGCCAACAAGTAAAGTATGAACATCAGAGGCCCGGAGGAACACTTCAAAGAATGCCCATTCCTGAATGGAAGTGGGAGAGAATTGCAATGGACTTCGTGATTGGTCTCCCAAAGACATTGGGTAAGTTTGACTCTATTAGGGTAATTGTGGACAGATTAACTAAATCTTCTCACTTCATTCCGGTCAAGGTGACCTACAACGCAGAGAAGTTAGCCAAAATCTACATCTCAGAGGTCGTTCGATTACATGGGGTTCCACTCTCCATCATATCAGACAGAGGTACGCAGTTTACTTCTAAGTTTTGGAGAACATTGCATGCTGAATTAGGTACTAGATTGGACCTTAGTACTGCATTTCATCCTCAGACCGATGGTCAGTCTGAGCGAACGATTCAAGTGTTGGAGGATATGCTTCGTGCATGTGTGATAGAATTTGGTGGCCATTGGGATAACTTCTTACCCTTGGCGGAGTTTTCATACAATAATAGCTATCACTCCAGTATTGACATGGCTCCATTTGAAGCATTGTATGGGAGGAGATGTAGGTCTCCCATTGGTTGGTTTGATGCATTTGAGGTCAGACCTTGGGGTACTGATCTGTTGAGGGATTCCTTGGAAAAGGTGAAAGCTATTCAAGAAAAGCTTTTAGCGGCTCAAAGTAGACAAAAGGAATATGCGGATCGAAAGGTTAGAGACTTGGAGTTCATGGAAGGTGAACAAGTCTTGCTGAAGGTTTCACCCATGAAAGGGGTGATGAGGTTTGGAAAAAGGGGTAAGCTAAGTCCAAGGTATATTGGACCATTTGAAGTACTTAAGCGAGTAGGGGAGGTGGCTTATGAATTAGCCTTGCCTCCAGGGCTGTCCGGGGTGCATCCGGTATTTCATGTGTCCATGTTGAAAAGATACCATGGGGATGGAAACTACATCATCCGTTGGGATTCAGTTTTGCTTGATGAGAATCTGACTTATGAGGAGGAACCGGTTGCTATTTTAGATAGAGAGGTTCGCAAGCTGAGGTCGAGAGAGATTGCATCCATCAAAGTTCAATGGAAGAATCGACCGGTTGAAGAGGCCACTTGGGAGAAGGAGGCAGATATGCAAGAAAAATACCCACATCTGTTTACAGATTCAGGTACTCCTTTTCGCCCTTGTTTTTCTTCTTTTGATCGTTCGAGGACGAACGATGGGTAAATTGGTATCTATTGTAACGACCTGTTTAGTCGTTTTGAGCAGCAGATTTTATTTCTGGAAAACTGGCTGAGACGACGGATACCACGACGGACCGTCATGGGCACGACGGACCGTCGAGGGTGTCTCGTCCCAGAACACTTAGAATTCTGAAATTTGAGTACTAAAATCGACTCTCTGTAATCTGTGACGTACCTGAAGGACGGACCGTCACAGCTACGAAGAACCGTCGTGAGGGCCCGTTTCAAAACACTTTAACTCTTGAGAATTTGGTACAGAGAACGATTCTCTGAACGTCGTGATGGTAGTGCAGGTCGGACCGTCACAGGCGTGACGGACCATCATAGAATCCTTAGTGAAAAATGGAGTTCTGATCGTTGTGACGACCAGCATGACGGACCGTCGCAGGAACGACGGGCCGTCACAGGTTGCGTAATCCCAGTCAGAGTCGGATTTCTTTACACGTTTTAAGGGACGTTTTAGACTATTCCTACTTTAATTATAAAGTTAGAGGGTTAATGTTAATAAGTCTAATTACTTGGGGGTTAAAAGAGGTAACCTTAAGTTAATTAGTGGGTTATTATTGCCATCTTTTATTCTTAATTATATGCTAATTAGGGTAAAAGAAAGAGGGTTTTGAATAAGAAAAATAGAAAGAACAAGAGAGAGAGAGAGAGGAATCGATCGAACAGGAAGAGAGAAAACAAAGCTTGGGAAATTGCTTGTTGATCACTAATCTTCAGTGGAGGTAGGTTATGGTTTTCATGCTATCTTATAGTAAACTCTTAATAGCGAATGATATGTGTTGGTAGTATTATAAAGTCTTCTATATGCTTAATTGTATGCTTGCATGAATATGAGTATGTGATTGTGATAAAACAAGCATGATGAAAACTATTGAATCCCAAATCTTGAAAGAAACTTTAATCTACGTTATTAATGATGATGCCTTGGTATAAAAGAAGGCTTGATGAATTAAAGTAATGGGATTGATGATGCCTTGGTGTAGAAAAGGCTTGATGAATTGACAAAATGAGATTAGTGGATCGGAGTGTCACGTTCCGACACATAGTATTAGTGGATCGGAGTGTCACGTTCCGACACATAGTATTAGTGGGACGGGTGTCACGAACCGACACGTAGAATTAGGGGATCAGAGTGTCACGTACCGACACATATTATTAGGGGATCGGGTGTCACGAACCGACACGTAGAATTAGGGGATCGGAGTGTCACGTACCGACACATATTTTTAGGGGATCGGGTGTCATGAACCGACACGTAGAATTAGGGGATCAGAGTGTCACGTACCGACACATAGTAGTAGTGGATCGGAGTGTCACGTACCGACACAAGAGGAAGAAAGATAATGAATCTTGAAAGATGTTAATATACTCAACATAATGAACTTAATTCCCAAATGAGTATGGTATT
>CM064967.1:49316104-49380781 GCA_032847665.1 Solanum chilense
TGCTAAAACTGTGACGTTAGCCAAGCCTGGGACAGATCCGCTAGTGTGGGAGGGTGACTACACTTCCAGTCCGGTTCGTATCATCTCCTCTCTTCGTGCTAAGAGAATGGTTAGCAAAGGGTGTTTAGCTTTCTTTGTACATCTCAAGGATGACACTACTCAGGTACCTCCAATTGAGTCAGTTTCAGTAGTCCGAGAGTTTTTGGATGTGTTCCCTGCAGATCTTCCTGGTATGCCACCGGATAGGGATATTGACTTCTGTAATGATCTTGAACCGGGTACTCGCCCCATTTCTATACCCCCTTAGAGAATGGCTCCCGCGGAGTTAAGAGAGTTAAAGGCTCAACTTCAAGAATTGTTGAGCAAAGGCTTCATTAGACCAAGTGCATCTCCGTGGGGTGCACCGGTGTTATTTGTGAAGAAGAACGATGGGAGTTTTCGAATGTGCATAGACTATAGACAACTGAACAAGGTAACCATTAAGAACAAGTATCCTCTTCCTCTCATTGATGACTTGTTCGACCAGTTACAAGGTGCTTGTGTCTTCTCTAAAATCGACTTGAGATCCGGTTATCATTAATTGAAAATACGGGCAGCGGATGTACCAAAGACTGCGTTTCGAACTAGGTATGGGCACTACGAATTTGTGGTAATGTCTTTTGGTCTTACGAATGCCCCCGCTGCTTTCATGAGCTTAATGAACGGGATTTTTAAGCCATATCTGGATCTCTTTGTGATCGTGTTTATTGACGACATACTGATATATTCAAAAAGTAAGAAGGAACATGAGGAGCATTTGAGAATGGTGTTAGAGTTGTTGAGGAAGTAGAAGCTGTATGCCAAATTCTCCAAGTGTGAGTTTTGGCTAGATTCAGTGTCCTTCATGGGGCACGTGGTTTCTAAGTATGGAGTGATGGTGGATCCATCTAAGATTGAGACAGTGAAGAATTGGGTAAGACCTAATAATGTGTCCGAAATAAGGAGTTTTGTTGGGTTAGCTAGCTACTACCGCCGATTCGTCAAAGGATTCTCTTCTATTGCTTCCCAATTAACAAACTTGACTAAGCAGAATGTTCCATTTGTATGGTCGGATGAGTTGTGAGGAAAGCTTTCAGAAGCTTAAGACCTTGTTGACTACCGCACCAATTCTTACTTTGCCAGTAGAGGGTAAGAACTTCATTGTTTATTGTGATGCATCCTACTCTGGTTTGGGTGCAGTGCTAATGCAAGAGAAGAGTGTGATTGCGTATGCTTCGAGATAATTAAAGGTGCATGAACGTAACTACCCGACTCATGATTTGGAGTTGGCCGCGGTAGTATTTGCACTAAAGCAATGGAGACACTATTTGTATGGGGTTAAGTGTGAAGTTTATACGGATCATCATAGCCTACAGTATGTATTTACTCAGAAAGACTTAAATTTGAGACAGAGGAGATGGATGGAACTACTTAAGGACTACGATACCACTATCTTATACCATCCGGGAAAAGCTAATGTTGTGGCAGATGCTTTGAGTAGAAAGACGGGAAGCATGGGAAGTCTAGCTCATTTGCAAGTCTCTAGACGCCCGTTGGCTAGGGAAATCCAAAATTTGGCTAATGACTTTATGAGGCTAGAAGTAAATGAGAGGGGAGGATTTTTGGCGTGTGTGGAGGCGAGATCTCCTTTTCTTGACAAGATCAAGGGAAAACAGTTTGAGGATGAGAGACTAAATAAAATTCGGGATATGGTGTTGCGAGGAGAAGCTAAAGATGCCATAATGGATGAGGAAGGTGTTTTGAGGATTAAGGGAAGGGTATGTGTGCCCCGTGTTGATGATTTGATCCATACTATTCTTACAGAGGCTCATAGTTCCGGATATTCTATACATCCTGGTGCAACCAAGATGTAAAGTGACCTAAAGCAACACTTTTGGTGGAATAGAATGAAGCGAGACATTGTTGATTTCATAGCCAAATGTCCAAATTGCCAACAAGTAAAGTATGAACATCAGAGGCCCGGAGAAACACTTCAAAGAATGCCCATTCCTGAATGGAAGTGGGAGAGAATTGCAATGGACTTCGTGATTGGTCTTCCAAAGACATTGGGTAAGTTTGACTCTATTTGGGTAATTGTGGACAGATTAACTAAATCTGCTCACTTCATTCCGATCAAGGTGACCTACAATGCAGAGAAGTTAGCCAAAATCTACATCTCAGAGATCGTACGATTACATGGGGTTCCACTCTCCATCATATCAGACAGAGGTACGCAGTTTACTTCTAAGTTTTGGAGAACATTGCATGATGAATTAGGTACTAGATTGGACCTTAGTACTGCATTTCATCCTCAGACCGATGGTCAGTCTGAGCGAACGATTCAAGTGTTGGAGGATATGCTTCGGGCATGTGTGATAGAATTTGGTGGCCATTTGGATAACTTCTTACTCTTGGCGGAGTTTTCATACAATAATAGCTATCACTCCAGTATTGACATGGCTCCATTTGAAGCATTGTATGGGAGGAGATGTAGGTCTCCTATTGGTTGGTTTGATGCATTTGAGGTTAGACCTTGGGGTACGGATCTATTGAGGGTTTCATTGGAAAAGGTGAAAGCTATTCAAGAAAATCTTTTAGTGGCTCAAAGCAGACAAAATGAATATGCGGATCGAAAGGTTAGAGACTTGGAGTTCATGGAAGGTGAACAAGTCTTGTTGAAGGTTTCACCCATGAAAGGGGTGATGCGGTTTGGAAAAAGGGGTAAGCTAAGTCCAAGGTATATTGGACCATTTGAGGTGCTTAAGCGAGTAGGGGAGGTGGCTTATGAGTTAGCCTTGCCTCCAGGGATATCCGGGGTGCATCCGGTATTTCATGTGTCCATGTTGAAAAGATACCATGGGGATGGAAACTACATCATCCGTTGGGATTCAGTTTTACTTGATGAGAATTTGACTTATGAGGAGGAACCGGTTGCTATTTTAGATAGAGAGGTTCGCAAGCTGAGGTCGAGAGAGATTGCATCCATCAAAGTTCAATGGAAGAATCAACCGATTGAAGAGGCTACTTGGGAGAAGGAGGCAGATATGCAAGAAAAATACCCACATCTGTTTACAGATTCAGGTACTCCCTTTCGCCCTTGTTCTTCTTCTTTTGATCGTTCGAGGACGAACGATGGGTAAATTGGTATCTATTGTAACGACCTGTTTAGTCATTTTGAGCAGCAGATTTTATTTCTGGAAAACTAGCTGAGACGACGGATACCACGAAGGACCGTCATGGACACGACGGACCGTCCAGGGTGTCTCGTCCCAGAACACTTAGAATTCTGAAATTTGAGTACTAAAATCGACTCTCTGTAATCTGTGACGGACTTGCAGGATGGACCATCACAGCTACGACGAACCGTCGTGAAGCCCCGTTTCAAAACACTTCAACTCTTGAGAATTTGGTACAGGGAACGATTCTCTGAACGTCGTGACGGAAGTGCAGGACGGACCGTCACAGGCGTGACGAACCGTCACAAGCTCCTTAGTGAAAAATGGAGTTCCGATCATTGCGATGACCTACATGACGGACCGTCGTAGGCACGACGGGCCGTCACAGGTTGCACAAATCCCAGGCTGGGTCGGATTTCTTTACACGTTTTAAGGGACGTTTTGGACTATTCCTGCTTTTATTATAAAGTTAGAGGTTAATGTTAATAAGTCTAATTACTTGGGGGTTAAAAGAGGTTACCTTAAGTTAATTAGTGGAGTATTATTGTCATCTTTTACACTTAATTATATGTTAATTAGGGTAAAATAAAGAGGGTTTGAATAAGAAAAAGAGAAAGAACAAAGACATAGAGAGGAGAATCGATCGAAGAGGAAAAACACAAAGCTTGGGAATTTGCTTGTTTGAATTCAATTCTTCGGTGGAGGTAGGTTATGGTTTTCATGCTATCTTATAGTAAACTCTTAATAGCGAATGATATGTGTTAGTAGTATTATAAAGTCTTCTATATGCTTATTTGTATGCTCGCATGAATATGATTATGTGATTGTGATAAAACAAGCATGATGAAAACTATTGAATCCCAAATCTTGAAAGAAACTTTAATCCATGTTATTAATGATGATGCCTTGGTATAAAAGAAGGCTTGATGAATTAAACTAATGGGATTGATGATGCCTTGGTATAGAGAAGGCTTGATGAATTGACAGAATGAGATTAGTGGATCGGAGTGTCACGTTCCGACACATAGTATTAGTGGGACGGGTGTCATGAACCGACACGGAGAATTAGGGGATCGTAGTGTCACGTACCGACACATATTATTAGGGGATCGGGTGTCACGAACCGACACGTAGAATTAGGGGATCGGAGTGTCACGTACAGACACATAGTATTAGGGGATCGGGTGTCACGAACCGACACGTAGAAGTAGGGGATCGGAGTGTCACGTACCGACACATAGTAGTAGGGGATCGGAGTGTCACGTACCGACACAAGAGGAAGAAAGATAATGAATCCTGAAAGATGTTAATATACTCAACAGAATGAACTTAATTCCCAAAATGAGTATGGTATTGAGGCTTGAGCCCTCATGGATGAACTTGATGGTATTTATTGATGATTATAGTACTTGTTGTTGCTACATGTTGAGTTATAGTCGATTTATGATATTAACTGATATATACTATTTTCTATTTTGAGTTGGCCGATGATATCTACTCAGTACCCGTGGTTTGTACTGACCCCTACTTTTATGTTTTCTTCTTTGTTATTTGTGGAGTGCAGCAAACGGACCGTCGTCTTCAACTCAACAGTAAATCAAGCCAGTCTTCACTACATCAGAAATTCAGGGTGAGCTAATGCATCTAGCTTGGACTGGATCTTCTTCTTCAAGTCTTGATGCCTTGAACTTCCGGCATGGACTAGCTTTTATTTGTTTTAGCCTCTTAGACATTTTTAGTTTAGTAATTTGATCATAGATGTTCTTGTGATGATGACTTCCAGATTTTGGGGAATAATAATAATAGTTGTTGAGTTTTAAGTCTTTAGCATTGTATTTTGTTCATTATTTATAAATGTTGGGTTTTGTATTGGTTGTTCGCTCACATAGGAGGGTAAGTGTGGGTGCCAGTCGCGGCTCGGTTTTGGGTCGTGACAATGACCTATATGATGTCTTGGTATATTGAGAGATGAGAGATTCTTTTATTTGATGGTTACGAGATGAGAGATGCTTTCAAGACAATGTCATATTTTATGTATCTATGTGCAATAAAAGTAGAAGACTAAGTAATCTTCATATACGAATAATCTATGTATACTCAATATACATATTATGTGTATGTAGATGTCTTTGTAAACCTCAATGTAGAAGCAATAAAACAGTTTCAAAATTTCCGCATTTAACTTATGAATGTTCTAATGTAAGCTAGGAGAGCTAGTCTTCGTCGTCAAAGGGGACGACGACGCTTGTTACATCTATGGGGTGCTTCTCGGATGTGAAAAACTAGGTATAAGAGCATGAGGTTCAATATATTTTAGTCTATGTCCCTCAAATAACGTCTACATAGGTTCGTATTCATAATTGTGAAGCGCACCATACTTATCAATAGGAATCTGTGGAATGCTTAATAAACTCTAACTTTCTTTGAAATCCAATATCTTGCCTCTAAAAATTATTTCTACGTCCTTTTAGCATCTAATACTCTTATTGTGATCATAAGAAATGAATACTTGAAGGAATCCATCAAAAACACATGAAGAAGAGATGGCCAATGCGGGATTTCATTCCCGTGGTGTTCAAGTTCCTCCTTTTGAAGAATATGCTAATGATGATCAAGCTCTGGTTGATCCTCCTTTGATGGATGGTTCTATAAGGGCTGCTCTTTTATAAATATACCAAACCATTACAACCCAAGCACAATCCTCCAATACTCAAGCTCCAGCCATGACGGCCCAAGCTAATTAGGAGGTTCTACCCTAAGAAAAATAAAAACTTGCTACCATGGACTCCCATTTGAGATTTATTCACTAGAATGAATCCCCCTACTTTCTAAGGGTCCAAAGTTGTTGAAGACCACCAAGAGTTAATAGATCAAAATCTACAAGATTCTCTAAGCTATGGGGATTACTACTAATGAGAATTCTTTGTTAGCCACGTAACAATCGAAGATGTGGCCCAAACATGGTACGTATAATTAAGGGACAATAGGCCTTTAAGAGGTGTACTGGTGACTTGGGAGGTGTTCATGAACAATTTTTTTGATATATTCTTTCCCAGGGAGAAGAGAGAAGCCAAGGTGGTGGTGTTCATCAACCTTCATCAAGGAGGTATGAGTGTACTTGAATACTCTTAAAAATTAACTAAATTGTCAACGTATGCTCCTTCTTTGGTTTCTGATCCTACTTATTAAATGAACCACTTTGTGACGGGATTGTCAGATGCATTGCAAGAGGAATGTCATTCGGCTATGATACATGATAATATGAACATTTATCTTCTAATGGTTCATGCTCAACAAGTGTAATAGACAAGTGCTAATAGAAAGAGTAGGGATGCCAAGAAGGCAAGGTCGTTTGATGGTGGCTCTTCAAATGGTAGGATTTATATCCAAGACAACCCTAGGTTCAATAAAAGGGTTTCCAACCAAGTTCATTCCAAGTTCCCTAAGGCTAGGGAAGATAGGCTGTCTAACCGTAAACCTAAGAAGGGAAGAGATACTAACTCACCAACAAAAAAGCCAACTTGTGGAAAGTGTGGAAAGCAGCATTATGGTGATTGGCTTAAGGGAATGGATAATTATTTTGGTTGTGGTAAAACTGGTCACAAAGTTTGAGATTATGGAAAGGTGAAGGGGAAAGACAAGGAAAGTGGGCAAGCAAGTGGTTCTAATGATGCTCCTATTAAGAATCACTTTTTATGCACTTCGCTTAAGGCGTGAGCAAGAGACTTGTCCCGACATCGTGATATGCTCAAAGTCTTTTCTAATGCTGAATATGATTTATTTGATACAGGCGCTACATTATTATTTGTTACTCCCTTTAAGATAAGATGTTTGATATTTTGCCCGACATTCGATGAATATTTCATAGTACTACCCTGGTGGGTGAGATTGCGAAAAGGATTGAAATTGTCCAATAATTTTTCGCACTAGAATTTGTCATGTTGAACTAGTAGAACATGATATGTTTGATTTGGTTTTCATATTTGTATGGATTGGTTGCATAATTGCTTTGCCTTTATAGATCCTACAACAAGGGTGGTGAAATTTAAGTTTCCATATGATCTCGTTTTAGAGTAGAAGGGGGAAATTCTATTCCTAGGGGTTGTATCATCTCTTATTTAAAAGCTTGTAGGATTAGCTCTGAAGGCTGTTTATAACATATAGTAAGAGTCCTATATTTAGACTACGAAATTCCTTCCATTGAGTCGGTCCACGTAGTGAGGGAATTTCCGGAGGTCTTCCCCAACGATATTCCTAGTATTCCTACAGAAAGGAAAATTTGTTTTTGGTATCCACTTGTTACCAGATAAAAATCCCATTTCAATTCCTTCTGATTGGATGGCTCTGACCGAATTGAAAAAATTCAAGGCTCTACTCAAAGATTTACTAGATAAAGGTTTCATTATACCTAGTATTTCTCTGTAAGGTGCTCCGGTTTAATTTGTGACGAAGAAGGATGATTCCCTTAGGATGTGGATTTATTATCACCAACTCAACAAATTAATTCTTAAGAACAAGTATCCTGTCCTGCGGAATGATTAGTTGTTTGATCAACTTCAAGGGGCGAGCTACATTTCTAAGATTGACTTGAGATTCGGGTATCACCAACTTAGGGTAAGAGGTGAGAATATACCAATGATGGTTTTTCAAACTAGATATGGTCAATTTGAGTTCTTAGTAATGTCCTTTGGTCTCACAAATGCCTCGGCGGCGTTTATTGATCTCATGGATAGGATGTTTCAAAGTTACCTATATTCTTTTGTCATATATTCAAAAAATGTCGGTGATCACATGAACCATTTAATAGTGGTGTAACAAGTGCATAAGGATATTAATTATTTGCCAAATATAGTACATCTGAGTTTTTGTGGAGGTCGGTGGCATTTTTTGGTCATATTATCTCTAGTGAGGGAGTTGAGGTTTATGGAATGAATACTAAGGCGGTGAAGAACTGGCCTAGACCATTGACTCCAATTGACATTAGGAGTTTCTTTGGTATATAGGGTTATTTTCAAATGTTTGTGGATGGTTTTGAATGCATTAGATCTCCTTTGACTCTTTTGACCCAAAAGATTAAGAAATTGAGTGGTCGCAGGAATGTGAGGGAAGCTTCCAAATCTTGAAGGATAGTCTTGCTTCTGCTCCGGTGTTCACTTTACCAGAGGGTACAAAGGGTTTCCTTGTGTATTGTGATGCATCCCGTGTGGGTTTTATGGTGTTTCCTTATGCAACATGGGAAGGTAATAGACTATGCTTCTATGTACTTAAGGTTCATGAGATAAACTATCAAACTTATGATCATAAGTTAGTGGCCGTGGTATTTGCCTTGAAAATATGGAGTATTTTTACTAGTATGGAGCCTATGTTTATGAGTATGCTGACCATAAGAGTATCCAATATGTTTTTACCCAAAAGGAGTTGAATCTACAACAAAGAAAATGGTTGGAATTGTTGAAATATTACGTCATTATTGTTCACTATCACCCCGATAAGGCTAATATGGTTGCGGATGATCTAAGTAGTATGACCATGGGTAGTGTGTCCAATGTAGATGAAGCCAAAAAGGACCTAGTGAAAGATGTTCATAGGTTGGTAGATTGGATGTGAGGTCGGAAGATATTCCGAATGGTGGTTTTATGGTCCATCATAACTCCAAGCCATCCTTGGTGGTTGAGGTGAAGTCCAAACAACACCTTTATAAAACATTGATTGAATTTGAGGAATCGGTTCTTTGTAAGATTAATGAGGTATTAAACTTAGCGGGGATTGTGTCTTCAGGTATCAAGGAAGATGTCTTTTCCCAATATAGATCGGTTGAGGAACCAGATCCTTGAGGAAGCCCATGTGTCCTTTTACTCCATTCATCTAGGTTCAAACAAATTTACCAGGACCTTAAGGAAGTATTTTGGTGGTACGGTTTGAATAAAGATATAGCAGTATTTTGGTGGGAATGTTTTAAGAAAGACATAACGCAGTTTGTTGCTATGTGTCCAAATTGCCGACAAGTGCAAGCCAAACATCAGAAGCCCAGTGGCTTACTAGAAGAATCCATGATCCTACTTGGAAGTGGGAAGACATCAATATGGATTTTGTAGTAGGTTTGGCTTGCACTCAAAGGCAATATGACTCTATAGGGGAGGTTGTGGAAGGCTGACAAGTCCGCACATTTTATTCGGCGGAATATTATGTAAAGATTTTGAGAGATGAGATGGTGTCTCCATTGTATTCCGTTATCCATCATATGAGATAGGAAAGAAGAATTCACATCTACGATTTGGAAGTCATTCCAAGAAGGGTTAGATTCTAAGGTTAAGTTAAGCACAATATTTCATCCCCTAACGGACGGTAAGGTGGAGCGTACTATTTAAACCATTGAGGATATGATTAGAGCTTGTATTATTTATTTAAAGGGATATTGGGATAAGCATTTTAATTTGGTGGAGTTTGCATATAATAATAGTTTTCATTCATCCATATTCATGGCTCTTTATGAATCCTTGTATGGTAAGAGGTGTAGGTCTCCTATTGGATGATTGGAAGTGGGTGAGACTTCGATTATTGGTCTTCATTTGTTTTATAACACTTTTTAGAAGGTTTATATTATAAGTAACCGATTGCGAACAGCCTTTAGTCGGCAAAAGTCTTATGCTGATCATGTGAGAATGTATTTAGAGTTTGAAAAAGGTGATAAGTTGTATTTGAAAGTTTCACCTATGAGAGAGGTGGTTAGATTTGGAAAGAAAGGGTAGTTAAGTACTCGATATATTGGTCCCTATAAAATCTTGCAAAGGGTTGGTAATATTGCCTATGAGTTAAGGTTGTCTAGTGAATTGGATGTGGTTCATTCTCTTTTCCATGTTTCTATTTTTATGAAGTGTTTCTGTGATCCTGAGTCTTTCTTTCTATTCACGGTTTTGGTGTGATGGATAACCTCTCTTATGAGGAGGTTCCATTGCAAATCCTTCATAGGCAAGTAAAGTAGTTAACGAATAAAGAGATGGTTTCTGTAAAGGTGTTATGGAAGAATCACCTAGTTGAGGGTGCAACATGGGAGGCCGAGGCCGGCACGAAGTCCTGTTACCCTCATCTCTTTGATAACTATGGTTAGTTGTTCGCATTAATAATGAGAATAATAATAATAATTGAAGTTGCTTTGATATTTTATGAAGTATTGCAAAAGGTGCATTCTTTATGTCATTACAGTGAAGTTACAGTGAAACATACCTAATTAACTCAAAAAAAATTTGCATTTGTCTCTTTGGATTTTTTTGAGTCATGTTGTACATTTTGATATGGTGAGTATATATGAAATGATATATAGCATGTTGGCAAGTTGAACTTTGGCATAGTTTACTCATAAATGCTATGTTGAGCTCATGTTGTTGTGAGAAAGATGTTCCTCATAATGTAATGTTGGCCCTATATGTGATAATTGAAGTCTTGAATTGCCTTGTGGTATTGATATGGTTGATGTTGTTATCTATTATTGATTGGTTGGGCTGCTAGAATTGAGTCTATTTCCACTACACCATTTTCGGCCTACAGCAACACCACGTAAGTGTAGCCTAAACTAGCAAAAAGTGTGGCCTTTTATAAAAGGCTACACTTTTGGACATTTAGCAACACTTTTTAGGGGCTGCACAAAAGAAGCGTAACCTTTGACATTAGGCAATACTTTTTAAATGTTGCCATCTTTGGCTACACTTATAAAGCGTAGCCAAATAGGTATAAGGGCACGCTTTGAAGACGTGCATTAGGAACACCTATTTTTTGTTAGACTACACTTAAAAGCGCTGCCTTTTCAGATTTATTGGTCACACTTAAAAGTGTTGCCTTTTATTGGTCATCTATTGCAACACTTTCAAAGTGTAACTTTTTATCTACCTAGAGCAACACTTACAAAGTGTAACTTCAACATTTATAAGCCTACATGTAGAACAAATATATATAATATATTTACATACATACAAGTGACCTAAAACACAAAATGAACTAATTAATCATTAAATTGAAGCTATATATTTCAAATAAACTTCAAGAAATATTTCATGTACAACCAAAAGATAGTATGTGTTGTGTACATACCCATACTTATACATCAATATTCTAAATGTGTATAGAATAAATCAAATATGTATTTAAACTTTTACAATAGTTCAAAAACTCTTCATCATCCACTTCAAATTTGATCACCTCCATTTCCCTACACAAATAAGATATTGGCAGTTATATAGAAGAGGTAAGAAGTTCAAATTGCAACAATATAGAGAGGCAAGAAATCCAGTAGTTACAGAAAATAAGATTGCATCTTTTGATGTTCAAAGTAGATCTTTTTGATGTTCAAAGTAGATGATATTCCCTTAGGTGTCTAGAATTCCAAATGTGTTCAACAACAATGAATAATTGCATTAGGGTTCAAACTTCATAAGAAACAATATAAAATATTTGGTGTTATACAATAACCATGATGCACGCAAACTAACACGAACACTAAAGAAAAAAGGAATTAATGAGGAGACACAAAAAATTAGATTCTCCTAATAATTATTTGTGTATTTGTTTGTAGTTATGGAAGCATTCCTTCTACTAGAATGTCAAAAGTTATGGTTATAACATGGATATTCTATATAATAAGAAAGAAAATAGACTTTACTGACAGAAATATTTATATATAGAAGCAGCAGTTACAAAAAACATTAACAACAAATTTGCAGATTGCAGATTCCATACCATGCCAATGTTCTATACAAATTTCAAAAAAATAGTGAAACAAAAGAAGCAAGAACTTAACTAAATTTAAACCAAATACATTAACAACAACTAAAGAGAGACATGTCCAGATGAGCACTTTGAGTTGAGCCCTTATGCTTTAGGATTATTTCTCATATATTTTCTGAAGGAACAACTAACATTACAACAATCAATTTATTATTTTCTTTCGCTAATAAATCAAGTTTCAGTTAAAGAGAATTTGAAGAGAGCCGAGAGAGCAACCAAGCAGGCTTATATAGAGTAAATTGGTTACCTGCTTATGGTAGCTATAATATGTTCCACGCAGCCTTGAAATGTTCTCAATCCACATGTTTTATACTGAGTACAATAACAAAAATGAGTTTCCATAGCAAGGAGAAATGTTAAAGTATTTTAACTATTTTTCTGACATTGAGCGTCTCTTTATGTAAGCTACCTGTGATAATGCCTGCAGAAAAACAAATATGATCACAAACCAATAAAGGATCATATATAGCAATTCCATACTGGCATTTTCATCCAAGTAATCTAAACCAAATGATTGTAAATACTACTAGATACACTATATGCAAATGGAAGCAACGACTCCAACAATTCATATCAAATAATGTTTGCATTTTTTTGGTGGAACCTTTCAAACACAGGACCTCACATTTCACCAATCAGTAAGTTACTAGTTTAAAATCATAGGCATACTAGCTCAAAGATCCATTTCTAATTGCAACGCACCAAGCTTATTTTCTTCACCTGTACGGTTCTAAAGATGGGCTGAGTAGGTTGCTTCCCAGTAGGAACATCGACTGGAGCAGCACGAACAGTAGCTGCTGGTTGAACCAGCTACTCTTCTAATTCTTCAAGTTCTGCCTCCAATTCATCTTGCAACAACAACATGCAAAAACTAACATTCATTTTGATGGTGCAACACATTATTGAATCAGTATAATTGTATAATTGCTTCCGTACATCATCACTGATAGCTTGAGAATTAACTTGTAGCATTTCTCCACCAGTATGATTCCTGATATACATTAAATCAATAAAACCAGGTACAGAAACAAGGGAATTCGTTAAAAGTGTTCCATGAGTACATAAGGTTGCGAGTTAAGGGATGGGTTGTTCGATATTTCATAATAGAAGGGTGCAAATGAATCAGAGTGGCCTCAGCTTTGAATATAAATGGAGAATTATTCATTCATACTATGCGACACACGAAAATATTTATCTGCATACATCAGGACTCACAAATTCACAAATTGGTGGTACAAACTAAGATAACTATGAATTATTATTGCAAAGACCATAAAAGTTAGAACCCATACTTATAGCTCCTGTAAATTCTTCTCCCCAAAGTGACAGTTTATGGTGAGCCAGGGAAAGATTTTGGTGTCAATTGCGAGCTGAGTTGTGAGGGTGAAATAGCCATAGCAACTCTCTGAACAGAGCCCACAATGCTTCATACATGTTTGCGAGCCATAGCAGTGATATTTTCTCGATTGTTATTCTAAAAAACAAATTGGAATGCAATTGTCAAGACTGAAGATGGTTGTAACTACTTCCTTCAACTTCACCTGGTGGCCGTATCCTACTAGTTCTAGTTTCAAGAGTTGAAAGCTAAATCTTAAATCTGAGCATCACTAGGAGAATCCTGCATTATAAGTAGTAGCAATACTAATCTGTAAGAATAAGGTAAGAAATTAATCCACATATCCATGACAGTATTTAAATGCAGGGTGACTTCTAAAACAAACAATTGCACCTTGTGTCTAAAAAGCTTGAAGTTTCTACCATTATTGCAACTCAAATTTACTACAAGCTCATGGTTTCTGATCAACCAATTTGGAAATCCAATGCAAATGGAGAATTCACTTTCTCATCTGGTTGGGATCAGATTAGAGGGAAAAGAAACCATTGTTTCTGCTGTCACAACTTTTCAAATGTTTCTACTGCTATAAATAGGAAGTAAACTTTTCCCTTCACACAACAAAAAAATCATACATTGTTCAAACTAAACGCACAAATAGAAAACCACTTGTTGTTTCTACCAACTGTAATGAGAAACGAACTGAAGGCCCTCCAAGAACTATTGCTTGCCTTGGCTGTGACCTGGTGAAACCGAGCTTTCTTTCTCTGAAATTAGTAGTCCAAAACCTAATTCACTCTATGTGTTACAATTTATATTTTTCTACAACTTTGAAGAATTGTTAGATGCCATAAAACAATGTAAAATAGAAGGCATATAATTATTATGGACAATGAAAATATACTAAACCAAACCATGCGCATTATAGGTAAATTTATGCCACATTGAGTATCAAGTCACCATCGAATACCATCAAAATATCATATGAGCTTCAAGGGTTACCAGACGCTCATTTGTTGATTTAACTCATTCAACTAACATAATTTTAGCTCAACTTGTTCATTTGGTAGCCCTTAGAGTAAGTTTTAATAAAAAATTGATTAAAAAGATAATAAACCTTTCAAGATAACAATATTGAATAGAGAAAAGCAACAGAACATGTTCTCCAACTATATTAAACAGGTGCACACTATCTCTCTAAGTCTCTCAAGTAAAACTAAACAAACCTTGCTATTACAAAAATAAGAATTGCGAAAAGAGAATATAACTGATCTTTTTAGAGTTTTTAACAGCTCATTAACCTGAATGCTACAAATGAAATCAAAAACTCGAGAAACACCTGAATGCCATAATCTCAACCCCTAAATAACTCCATTAAAAAAGTTTAAATAAAGTCCTGTAGTACTAACTATTGACTGTCCTAAAGAATGTACTAAAATACTAACAAATATAGCATTTTTGAATGTGGGCTAGACACATTTTGTCTGCTCTATGCTTTGTGACAAAGCTCCTCAAGAAAGTTTCATAACAAGAAAAAAACAAACTCTATTAAACCACATAGAAACGGGCAGACCTAGATTAAAACTACTGATTCTTAATTTATGTTCCAATTCTGCAAATGTATAAACTAGTGAAAGAAAAATTGACAAAGATCCTCTAGCAAGGTTCATAAGAAGAAAAAAAAACTATATTACACTATATAGATACGACAAAGCCTCGAATTAAAATTATGGGTTCCTAATTCAAGTTTCAGTCCTACAATTATAAAAACTAGTCGAAACAGAAATTACTGAAAAATCATATAAAAATTTATCAAAACATATCATAATTTGAAGAAATTTAACTCAAAATTTAAATTCTCCAAAGAAATTCACAAAGATAACAACTCCTCTTGCACACACACATTATGACAAAAGGTTGTGGAAGAGCAAAACATTAAGAAATTGCCAAAATTTGAGGGAAAATCGAAACCCTACCTGAAGCAGAGTCAAAGAAGCCAGATGTTCTTCCTTCGAAGCAAAGTATTATGGGTAACCCACTTCTCAAAAAAATGACAAAAAATAGAAATCCTAACAACAACAGCCGCAACCTTATTTACTCTAAACTTTGGAAGTAGATTCAACTTTCTAATAGGTAGGGATAGAGTTCCAATCAACAAATGAAAATTAATGGGCCACTAGTAACACCATAGATGCATAGCTTCCGTAGTAAAAATTATCTTGGAAATAATTAAAAAGAATCCCCATTTGTGAAGTAAGGATGTTGTTCTGAAATTGCAGCACCGCTTGCAAAATTTTAGACTATAGAGACGATGGATGAGTATAAGAAGGAACGAGAGAGATATGGCAAGTTCTTCTACAACTATCCCATGGAGAGTCCACCGCTAATGAAAAACAAATATATTTAATATCTCCAATATTACAGATCTAGGGCAACTAGAATCTCTTTTAGAAAATTGGAGAGCTTTTTTTATTGTTTATGAATTTTTTTTGGTCAAATAAAATTGGGAGGTAGAATTAAATTTGTTGGAGGGAGAAAAATATTTTAGTGAAAACTACAAGGCTACATTTGGCTAGTGTTGTTTTTATAATTATAAAAATAGATAACTTTAAAATTGTAGCCATTTAGATTAATAAGTGTGGCCAATTATATTATGATATGACAACACTTATAAAGTGTAGTCTATACTACTAAAGAGCATGTTTTATTAGTGTTGTATTATCGTGGTTAAATGCTAAAAGCTAAGGCTACACTTTAAAAATGTAGCCTTAGAAGGTTTAGGCAACACTTTACAAGCGTTGTCTTGACTTAGTGTTGCTTTAGGCCTAAAATGGTGTAGTGTTCCTTCCTTCAAAAGAATTTTAGTGTCATTCATGGATAAATGTTCCTAAGGGGGAATAATGTAACACATCGAAAATCAAAGACGTGTTCTAGATACTTACAAAGGTGTCACAAGGTCTATACACTGTTTTGAGGTCCATTATAATGAATATAAATCATTTAGGAAGTATAGAAACCAAAACTTCCAAGAACGTCCATGACGTTCGGAAATTAGTTCAAGGAGGTAATAACGTGCCTTCCTATTTGACTAACTTTTAAGAGTCGGAAAATGATGAAAATTGGTGGAAGGTTGTATATAATGAATTTAAGTTTATTCATGGTAAATACTTCCATGTACGACTCCCCAACGACCTAACAAGGGCCAATGAGAATGACCTTTTCACGTTAGAGTCAAACACTGCTTCGGCAGTCTGCACTCACGAAAGGGAATCGATGGGGAGTGTGTTGATCGACGGGGTATCGGTGCCATCTGTAGACAAACACTTATCCAAATAATTGGAGTTACTCATTTGCATTGTCTTTGACCAAGACGGCGGATGTGCAGCACAGAAGGGCGTGTGTGACTGTCGATTGACCGACGATCCGTTGATCGAGTTGTCGTCTGTGGTCACTGTAAATTACTGCACGTTTTTAATTAGTTTGAAATAATTAATTAATGGGTTAGGTGGTTTGTTAGGTCATAAGGGAGGTCTAATTAAGTTAATTGATGACTTATATATAGACCATAACCTCAAAAATACTACCATAAGTTCATAATTTCCACATCCAAAATTCTCTTGTTTCTCTCGTCTTTCTCGGCCTAGTAAAGAACACCAATTAAGACAAAACTAGGGGATGATTTAAGGGCTGAAAAGGGTAAATTTCCTCCATCAAGCTTCATCAATTAGTAAGGTATAGGACCTGATTAACCTGCAGAATGTTGAGAGGGAGAACCCACTAGTGCGTAGCATGGTTGACAGTCTTCGAGACATCACAAGGATAAATCCTTCTATCATTAAAGGGTCCAAAATTTCAGAGGATCCCAAGGAGTTTTTGGACGAGGTTGAAATGATTTTGGTGTCCATGGGGGCCACAGATACTGAAAAGGCTGAGAAGGCTTATTATCACCTCGAGGACGTTACACAAACATGGTGCAAGATGTTGAAAGATAACCGCACGTTGGGCGGAGTTCCGGTAACTTGGGAGATGTTTAAGGCAACTCTTAAGGAGATATTCTTCCCAGGGATATTAGTGAAGCTAAGATTGAGTAATTTATCAACCTTAAGCAAGAATCGATGACAATCAAGGAGTATTCCCTGAATTTCATTAAGTTGTCTAAGTATGCCACTTCCCTTGTTTCTATCATCAGGGATGAGATGAGCAGGTTTCTAACGGGAATCACCGTAGATCAGGAGAGGAGTGCCGGTTTGAGATGCTCCACGATAACATGGACCTCTCAAGGATGATGGGGCATGACTAGAAGGTAGAGGACAACCGGAAGAGGAGGGGCGTTTGTGATGCTAGGAGGCCTAAGCCTTCTAATCAAGCAGGTCGTGCGAATGAAGGAAACATGAAAAACATTGGAGTTCGTGAACAACCCAGATTTAAAATGGGGCAATAGAGTTCTCAGAAATCTATCTTCCAGAGGAGTGCAGCACCTAGAGTAGGCATACCCAAGCCCAAGAACGGTAATGGAGGTGATGTGCAGCGTCCCACAAAGAAAATTACTAAGTGTAGCCGTGCTCGCAGCGGAGAGTGCAGTCAGGGCACTAATGCATATTTTGGAAGCGGTAAGAGTGGACACATGGTCAGGGACTGCCCATAGAACAGGGTCAAGGTTGGAGGTAATGCTCAGCCTAGGCCTAATCCAGAGGTTACAGAACAGACGATCCTCCTAAGAGGAACAAGTTATACGCTTTAAAGGACAGGGAGAAGTAGGAGAAGTCTGCTGATATGGTCACAAGTATGCTGCAAGTATTCTCAACATGTGTTTATGCTTCACTAAATCTAGGGTCTACGCTTTTCATTGTAACAGATTTCCTTCCTATCAATTTGGAAATATTAACCTATGTTCATCATGATCCTATGGTGGTTAATACAACTTTCGGAGAAAATGTAAGAAAAGATAGGGTATACAAGGATTTCCCAATAGTTATATACGATAAGACTATGGGTGCGGACCTGGTTGAATTATCTATACATGATTTTGATGTTTTTGATGGCATGGAATAGATTCATAGTTGTTATGCTTCTATGAATTATCATAGTAGGGTTGTGAGGTTTCGTTTCCCTAATGAAAAAGACCTAGTTTGGGAGGGGTACAATTCGAGTCGTCCGAATCCGTTCATTTCGAACCTTAAGGTCAATAAAATTATGTCCAAGGGTTTATTGTGTCATATTGTAAGTGTTAATAATTTATATGATGACATTAATTCCATAGACTCAGTTGTGAGTGCGTTCAAGATGTATATCCTAATGATTTGCCTAGAGTTCCTCCCCCAAGAAAGATTGACTTTGGTATCAAGATAGAATGCGGTACTAACCAATTTCAATTTCTTCCTTACATAATGGATCCAGCTAAATTCAATGAGTTGAAGCTGCAATAAAAAGATCTCACTGATAAGGGTTTCATTCAGCCGAGCATATCCCCGTGGGGTGCTCTAGTTTTGTTTGTGAAAAAGAAAGATGGAACCCTTATAATGTGTATCGATTACCAGAAGCTTAACAAGGTCACAATAAAGAATAAGTCTCACTC
Source organism: Solanum chilense (assembly GCA_032847665.1). Lineage (NCBI taxonomy): Eukaryota > Viridiplantae > Streptophyta > Magnoliopsida > Solanales > Solanaceae > Solanum > Solanum chilense. The sequence continues at coordinate 49,334,985 of CM064967.1, forward strand.
CCTAAAATAGATGATTTGTTTGGCCAACTCCAAGGTTCTTGTTTCTTTTCGAACATTGATCTTCGTTCAGGCTACCATCAACTTAGAGTTAGGCATGAAGATATCCCAATCAAAGCCTTTTGTACACATTATGGTAACTATGAGTTCCTAGTTATGTCATTTGGTTTCACTAATGCACCTGCTCCATTTATCTACCTCATGAACAGAGTTTAACGTGAACACTTGATTCCTTCATTACAGTATTCATTAATGACATTCTCATGTGTTCTAAGACCAAGGAAGAGCATGAACAACACTTGATACTAACCTTGCAGGTACTTAGACAACATCAGTTGTATGCCATTCAGCAAATGAGAATTCGGGCTCAGATTAGTAACCTTCCTGGGTCATGTAGTGTCTGATAAAGTTGGGGAGGTTGATCTCAAGAAGACTCAGGCTGTTAAGAAGTGGCAAAAACCTCTCACTCCCATAGATATCCGTAGCTCTTTTGGATAATGTAGTTACTATTGCAGGTTCGTGGAGGGTTTTTCTTCCATAGATGCCCCACTCTCCTCCTGGACGAAGAAGAAAGTCAAAGTGTTATAGGGCAAATACTTGTAGACAGAGGTACAAAGATCTCAAGGACAGACTCATTCCAGCGCCGGTAATTACCTTGCCTATGTGTGGTGAGAATTACACCATATATTTTGATGCATCTAGGGTTTGTTTGGGTTGTGTTCATATGTAGGGTGGTAAGGTGATAGCTTATGGGTCCAGATAGCTCATGGTGCATGATAAAAACTATCCAACTCATGACTTAGTGTTTGCAATAGTCGCTTTTGCACTAAAGCTGTGGAGGCACTACCTGTATGAAGTACATCTGCATGTGTTCAGATAGTCTCAAGTTTGTGTTTATAAAAAGGGAGTTAAATCTACGTGAACGGACATGGTTGGAGCTGCTGAAAGACTATGACATGAAAGTCCACTCCATCAAGGTAAGGCTAATATTTTAGCTGATGCTTCGAGCAGGATGAGTATGAGGAGTACATCCCACGTTGAGGATGAGAAGTAGGAGTTTGTGAAAGATGTAAACAGATTGGCTAGAATGGGTGTGCGGTTGGTTGATTCTACTAGTTGGGGTGTTTCGGTCGATCCTAGTTATGAATCATCCTAGGTAGTTGAAGTCAAGAAGGGCCAGCATCTTGATCCTGTGTTGATGGAGCTGAAGGACTCAATATTGACAAAGATGAATAAGTCTCTTGCCTTGGGAGGTGACAGATACATAGGTACCAGGACGAGCTGTGTATACCAGATGTGGATGATTTACAGACCAGGATTGTTGCAGAGTCCCATGGTTCCATATATTCCATATATCTAGGTTCCACAAAGATGTATCGTGATATTAAGAAGATCTATTGGAGGGATGGAATGAAGAAGGACATTGCTGATTATGTGGCTAAGTGTCTTAATTATCAGCAAGTTACGGCAGAGCATCTTAAGCCATGCGGTTTGACTCAGATTACCGAGGTTCTGACTTTGAAGTGGGAGGCCATTAATATGGACTTCGTGGTTGGTCTTTCGAAGACTAGGAGGCACCATAACTCCATAAGGGTTATTGTGGACAGAATGACTAAGTCTGCCACTTTATCCCTGTGAAGTCTAATTAGTTACCCGAGGACTATGCGAGACTCTACATTGATGAGATTGTGAGATGGCATGGGATTTGTTTGTCTATTATTTAAGATAGAGGAGATCAGTTCAGTTCGCATTTCTGGAGATCTTTCTTGAAGAGTTTAGGCACGCATGTGAAGTTTAGTACTGCCTTTCATCCTTAGACTGATCGCCAGGCTGAGCGCACCATTCAACATTAGAGGACATGATAAGGTCGTGCGTGATTGAATTTAGAGGTAGTTGGGACGACCATTTCCCCTTGATAGAGTTCTAGTATAATAATAGCTATCACTCCAGTATTTGGATGGCACCGTTTAAGGAACTGTATGGTAGCAGGTGTAGGTATTAAATTGGGTAGTTCGAGGATGTAGAGTCATTCATTTGGGGTCCAGATATCATTCACGAGGCCTTGGAGAAAGTCAAAGTGATATACGGACTTGTTAGCTACTGCTTAAAGTCGGCAGAACTTATATGCGGGTTACAGGGAGCGGCCCCTAGATTTTGATGTTGGTGACCTGGTCTTTATAAAGATATCACCTCTAAAAGGGGTGATGAGGTTTGGCAGGAAGGGAAAGTTGAGTACGAGGTATGTTGGGCCATATGAGGTCCTACATTGTGTGGTTAAGGTTGCCTATGAGTTGGCATTTCCTGCGGAGCTAGCTTTTGTTCATCTAGTATTTCATGTGTCCATGTTGAAGAAGTGCCTGGGTGATCAAACATCGATTCTACCTTTTGAAGGTTTGGGGGTGATGAAGATTTGTCCTATGAGGAGACACCTGTTGAGATTCTAGACAGACAGGTGAACCGGCTGACAAAAATAACGAGGTTGCCACAGTGAAGGTATTGTGGAGGAAGAATCTTGTTGAGGGTGCTACGTGGGAGGCTGAGGCCGATATGGTATCCCACTATCCCCATCTGTTCATCCTTGATTTTGTGTAGTAACCATGTCATGATCTGTTTTGCAATACGCAAAATAATTAGTAGTGTCATTCGGGGACGAATATTCCTAAAGGGGGGGGGGGATAATGTAACAACTCTAAAATTGTATAAGATAAGTAATGCTTAATGTGTCTAGAATACCTACGATTAAACAAGGTTCACACAGATTGATACGCACAGAGACAGGCCTCTGAACCCTTTCATAAAGCAAACTAACTTGGGGAGTTAAATGACCTAGGAATGGTTGGGTCCAGCAATATAGGACTCCCGAATATGAAGATTTACCCTGATGAGTCTTTAATGGACTTAAAAAGGGGAAATATTAATTTTGGGACGGTCTAGGGGTAAAATGGTTCTTCACAAGGCTAAGGATAATATAGTAATCACCCTAAATATATATTTAATTATTCAATTAATAAGGTGGAGAGGTATTTTGGGGAGAGAGTGCCGAAGATGGGCTATAAGAGTAAAGTCTTGCTCCACCCGGGTTTGAACCTAGGTGAAAGCAATGAATTAAATTGTTTTTATTAAAGTGGGTAAATTATCATTAATTAATATTATTTAATTAATGGATGATTTTAAAAAGGGTAAATCAGATTTTTATTTATTAATTATTGATTATTAAATTAAATTGAGTAAGTCTTGTAAACTATCCTTGTTTTAGGGGGCACTATCTCACACAAACTCTCTCACACACCTAAACCGCTCTCTCTCTCTCTCTCTCGTCCATTTTGATTTCTTTGCTGCAAAAACAAAAAAAAAATTTGACTACAATCAAAAGTTCTCTACAATCAAAGAACTTACAAAAAAAATATATACAAACCACCAAGCGAACTTAAGAAATGGAAATTTTACATCATCTTCTCGATGGGATCGTGTGTGTGAAGATACTACCAGGTATTGTTTTTCTTTGTTTGAATCCTTTCTCCAATAGAAATTACTCTCTAAAAAATTCAACGTATGAAACTAGGGTTGTCCCCTTTATTGTTGAATTCCTTGTCCCTAGTCTCCTTCTGATTTCAATCTAAATTTGGTTAGAAATCATGCTGATGGTATTTGTGGTATCTAAGTGTGAAATATGATGTTCTTTGTGATTTTGTGTTTGAAATAGCAAGCAGGTTCAATGATGTCAACCAAAAATGATGTGGTGCAATGTGTAAAATGTTTGTTTGTTGTTCTCCGTTTTGAAGTCTTAAAATGACATATTTGATTATTGGAATTATTGTGCGTAAGGTTTTTAAATTGTGATGTTTAAATGAAGTGTAAGGTGACTGATCTTAAGTGGAAAAATCTAAGCTAAAACAAAAATGAATCTACACCTAAAAACTCTTTAAACAAATTATGAGAATACCACAAAATGAACGTATGAATGTTGTTAAATAAAGGATAGAAAAATTAATAAAATTCCCAGCACATGTTGATGGAGTTTTAATCCAGAATACTAGAAGTTTGATATGTTTAAAAATAAATTTAAAACATGTGAGGTCTGTGGGGATTGAACACAAGACCTCACTACATGAAAACTTAAAACAATGACAGCACTTGTTGATGGAGTTTTCATCCAGAATACTAGAAGTTTGATAAGTTTCAAAATAAATTTAAAACATGTGAGGTCTGTGGGGATTGAACAGAAGACGTCACTACATGAAAACATAACAAAATGAGAGGTGTGGGATTCGAACCGACAACCTCTCGGCCTAACAAGAGAGTAAAGGGGAAATTTTGAATTAATAAAAATAATGGGAGGACTGGGATTCAAGCCTACAATCTCTTGGATGAAGGAGGATACAAGGAGAGAAATTAAAACAAATATATATAATAATAATAATGAGAGCAGTGAGATTCGAACCTGGGTTCCCCAAGCCAAATTGTATATCCAAAATTCGGTGAAACGAAATTGATTAAGTGGTGTCCAAGGGATTCGAGGTCGGGTTCCCTTGCCCAATTCCCTGTTGACTTATAAGTCATACGTAAGTAAATACTTAATGAATGCTGCCTCTAAAGATCAAAATGAATATCTTGTCATATCTACAAGATGCTATGTCTTCTACCACATAATCTAGGGTAAACATGAATCACTTAGACAAACTATGAGTGAAGCCTCATGGCTTGTATATGTTGACTAATAAGTCTAGCATATGTTTAAAAGTAAGTGAGCCTAAGATATATGTGATGAAATGATGTAGAACCTAGAAGGGGTTACGTAAGAGTGTGAATCACACTAAATGGTCAACTGCATTGCCATATGATGAAATGAACATTCATATAAAGGGGTGAGTAAATATGAAGAGTAAATGTGCTAAAGTTAATGAATGTGGTGACAACATGATAAGAGGCTAATGTGAAAGATAGGAGCAATCTTAAATGATCCGAAGTAGATGTTACCAAAACGTACTTTTCTATGAGAGTGTAAAGTTAACGAAGAGATCATTCTCTATGAAAACTCTAATGAAACTATTTAAGTTAATGCATACATAATACTAATGATGAGATGAGAAATCATCTAATGAGTTATGATGTCCTAATGCTAGAAGCCAACTTCCATGATGTATGAATTGAATCTAATGGAACTTTATACTGAGCACCGATAGACTATCTTTGAGTGTTGATGTCTTCTTTTGGGAAGGGCGGAAGTTCACATACCTGTCATGAGATGAGACTATCCGGCATGCCGGGTATGGGTTTCCTTATATCTACTAGTCTTCGAACCTATACTGCCAATATAGGAATCTAGTGGGGTTTAATTCCCATCTACGCTAGCATGTCTTGAGTTCCTTTGGCTAATGATTTCACCTCTTTTCGGTGTGGGGGAGACACTGGATTTCATGATTCTCACATGATCTATGTCGGTTAAAGTTAAAGTTCCAAAAGAATGAATGAGGCCAGCTTCAAATGATGCACATAATGAAATGAACGATACCAAAGGTGTAAGGATAGGATAATCAAGAGGTGAGCTACACTTAAGTAATGCTCTAGGTAATTCTTGGTTATTGCACAACAAAATCTATGAGAGTCTTAAAATACATCCTAGGAATGAAAAATGAAGTACATATGAATGAATGAAGCAGACTCTGTGTTTGCTAAAGAAGTCTCCCTAGTTGAGGTCCCATATGTTGAGCCCTCATTTTGGGAAGTCCTAACGACAAGTCCATGATCCCAAGGTCTCATGGCATATTAAAGAATGATACACTACGTGATATGATATATTAAATGTATTATGTGCTGTTTGGAAAATGAAAAGTTTCATGATCCATGTTACACTCATGGAATGACTTTCCAAATCAAAATTCAGTAGGTCCATTGACTTTCCTAATCCAAATTTGGCAAGTACACTGACTTCTTTCCTTAAATCATGTTGTTAGGAAAGAGCTATTCTTTCTTATGTATGTCCTTGGTGTGTGCTTGGATAAACCCATACTTAGCACAAGTTTGTAATTTTTCCATACAATTATCTATTTTAGGTGCAGGCACAGGTAGACGTTAGATCGTACGTTATAACGTTACAACTATCCGGATGTGGTGCTTTCATTCAGACTTGGTAGGCCCTATTATTTTCTAGGTTGTCTACTATTATTAGCTACCATAGATGTAGGCGTTAGTAAGTGAAGCATGTCCCACTAGTGTTTCATTTCCCACTTTATTATAGATTTTGTATTGGTGCAGTTTTAGAAAGTACACATTTAATGAAGCTATGAACTATTTCTTTCATTTGATGATTTTATTGTTAGATGGCTTATTATGAACATTTACAAGTTTAATTATAATGTCTTATACGAATGTTAAATAACAAAAAGTTCAAATTTTCCTCAAAAACTAACCTAGATGAAGTAAAAATGTTGTATGTAGGTTTGTCTGTGACCTCTGAGAGGTCAACGGCGTCGATCTCGTCTGCGTCTAGATTCCGGTCGTGAGAGGTAAAATGGTCTTTCTCAAAGCTAAGGATAGTATCGTAATTACTTTACATATATGATTTAGTATTTAATTAATAAGGTGGTGAGTTATTTTGGGGAGAGAGGCCCAAATTGGCACTAGAGTTTGAAACTAGGTGGAAGCAATTAATTTAAGTTTTTAAATGAATGAAATTAATTTGTATTTATTATTTATCAGCTAATTTAAAATAAAAGGAAATCTTATTTTTAATAATTAAATAAAGGGCAACTTTCACATATAGCAAACAAAAAATTCATATTTGTATGCTATAGCAAACTTTGCATAATTGCGCTCCATAGCAAACATAAAATTGTATAATTTGCTATACATATACAATTTTATAATTCGCTGGCCTAAATTTTATAATTCGCTGGCCTAAATTGTATAATTCGCTGGCCTATTTCAGTGCAATTGTATAATTTGTTTTGCATACAGTTGAATTGAATTAAAATGTATGTATATTGCATAATTATAAGTGTATAGCAAGAAGATATATTTTTTTCTCTCTTTATACAAAAACAGAAATAGAATTATACACTTATGTGTATAAAGAGAGAGAGGCGAGCGAAAATGGAGAGTGGCGAGCGAGATTTTTGGGAGAGAGACGCTGTCAAATTTTAGCTAATGTTTGCTATGGAGCACAATTAAATCAAACCCTAGCAATTCCATTTAATTTAGGTTATTAGTTTGCTATTATATACAATTTTCCCTTAAATAAAACCTTATTTGACTAGTCCTAAACTAGACTCCTATGACTAAGAAAACTCTTCTCTCCCACGCTTGTCTCTCTCTCTCACGTCTCCATCACTCTCATTCATGATCTCTCTCTACCAAAGTAACTTTCAAGAACAGAAAAATAAACCAAGTTCTTCACGCTAGAATAACACACACGAAATCACAAGAAAACAAACGTTAATCACACGTTACGCAAACGGAGGTTGTCCGTCGAGTGGTGTTGACATTGAGGGGACTTGGACATGATCTTGGGTGAAGGTTTTGGGCAGAAAGTTGCGGGTTTAACGTCAAAAAGGTATGGTTTCTCTTTTCTCTTGGTTCCTGTACCAAGATACCCCTATGGTTCAGACGAATCTAATCCAAAAACTAGGGTTGTTCCCCGTTGCATGTCCATGTCACTAGCTCCCATTGAATCATGGGTTAGTTAAGTTTGCTGGTAGAAAACTAGGGATGAAATGTATTTTCTTGATGATTATGTGATTATATGTATTTTCATAATTATGTGACTTATGTTGATGCTTTTCCGAAATTTTATGAACCGTATCTATGTGCCTGGGATTAAGGCTTTAAAAATGTGATATTGTGGTTGTATTTCATAAACAAATTATTATGTAATTCGTGATGTTCATATGAGTTGAAATGTGGCTGATTTTAATGATAATCTCTTGGCTAAAAGAATCCATGAAAGTTGCACCTAAGAACGTATTAAATGATCTACGAATTACCCTATGAATTCACTTGTAAATGTTGAATGTAGTGAGCTTAAAAAAGTGACAAAATTTCCAAGAAAATTACAAGTGAGTTTCGGCGAAACATAGATGAACAAATATGAAATTTTAAATGAGTATAATTTAGGTTAGGTCATTAGGAATCAAACCGGCGACTTTACCTGTTAAAAGCACTAAAAAGGTCAATAAGGAAATGAGGCAGAGGCGGGTTAGAACATTGGTACTCCTGGCTGGAAATTAATATATGAAATTAAGAATTGAGAGGAGTGGAATTCGAACCCACAACCTCTCAATAAGAATTTAAGGAAAAAAATTCAAAGAAAATAAATGTGAGGCATGGGAATCAAACCCACGACCTCAAGGTAGTAGAGAAGAGTAAGAGAAAATGAAAAGATAGAAATGTAATGCGTGAGAATCGAACCCACGACGTCAAGGCACTAAAAGAGTTAAGAAAATTGAAAATAAAAGAAATAGGAGGCGTGGGAATTGAACCCATGCCCTATATGAAGTAGAGGCGAATCAAAAGAAAAATAAAGAGAGATTGTCGGGGTTTGATCCCACAACGTCATGGTCAACTCGAGATAGTCAAGGAAAATAAAAAAAATAAAAGGGGTTGTGGGGGTTCGTACCCACAACCCCTCGGCCAAGAGAGAGAATTTTAAAAGGATAGAAATAAAGAGGAAATGTTAATGTTGGGGCTCGATCTATGGTCCCAATTTCATGTGGACTGAATTTAAATTAAAAGAAATATGTGAAGGGTTGTCCAAGGAATTTGTAATCCAGTTCCCTTGACCATATTCCTTATTGATACATAAGTCATATGTGAATTAAATATCCAAGAATAACGCTGCCTATGTAGATCAAAATCGATATCTTGGCATACATAAAAGATGCATAAGTCTTGTACCATATAATCTTTAGAAGATATGAATCAGTTAAACGAACAATTAATGAAGCCTCATGTCTTGTTTGAATAGACCCATAAGTTTAGCATACGTTTAAAAATAAGTGAACCTAAGATGTATGTAATGAAATAATGTAACCCTATAAGGGATAAGTAATAGTGTAAAACATACTGAATGTTAAAGTGCATTGGCACATGATGAAATGAACAATGAAATGATGAAATGAACAATGAAATGATTAGATGAAAAAATAAATGACGAAATGACCAATGAAATAATGAAACCCTAGAAGGTTTAAGTAAGAGTGCGAAACAAACTAAATGGCCAAGTGCATTGGCATATGCTGAAACGAATAGTCACGTAAAATAGGGTGAGTAATTATGAAAAGAAATTGTGCTAATTTTAATGAATGTTGTGACAAATTGATGTGAGGCTAATGTAAAAGATGAGACCAATCTCCAATTAGCCTACGTAAATGTTATAAAAATGTACTCACCTTTGAGAAAGTAAACTTAATGAAGAGACTAGTCTCTACGAACACTCTAATGAAAGTATTGAGGTTAACACACTTAATACTAATGATGAGATGACAAATCATCTATTGAGCTATGATGTCCTCATACTAGAGGCCAACTTCCATGTCGTATGAGTTGAATGTGATGGAACTTTATACAGAGCACAGATACACTAGATATAAGCGGTGATGCCTTCTTTCGGAAAAGGTGGAGGTTCACGTAACTCTCATTAGATGAGACTGTCCGGCATGCTGGGTATTGGTCTCCTTATATATCCTAGTCTTCCAACCTATACTGCCAATATAGGGATCTCGCGGGGTTCAATTCCCATGTACGCTAGCATGTTTTGGATAACTTTGGCAGGTTATTCCACCTCTTTTAGGTGTGGGGGATACATTGGAGTTCATGATGCTCACATGATCTATGTCGGTTAAAGTTAAAGGTCCCCTTGAGAGAATGAGGCCAGCCTCATATGATGCACACAATGAATTGAATGGTAGCAAAGGTGTTACGATAGGATAATAAAGAGGTTATCTAGACTGAAGTAATGACACTAGGACATTCTTGATCATTGCACAGCGAACCCGATGAATGTCTTAAACTAAATACTAGGTACAGTTGGTATTTACACTAGCCTATGAATGATATGAATTAAAGTACGTAACAATGAATGAAGCCGACTCGGTGTTTGCTAAAGAAGGCTATCTAGTTGAGGTTCGGAAGTCTTGATGTCAAGTCAATGATTCCAAGTGTCTCATGGCATATTAAGGAATGATATGAAAAATTTTATGTGCTATATGCAATATGTTATGTGTTATGTGCAAGATGTTTTGTGTTTTGTGCAATATAATAAGTATTATTATGCATGTTTTTCTTATGGCATGACATTCCTAATTCACATTTAGGAAGCTCGCTAAATTTTGTAATCCCAATTTGGCAAGTCCACTTACTTGACTTTCCATAATCATGTTGTTAGAAAAGAGCTATTCTTACTAATTCATGTCCATGGTGTGTGCTTGCATATACCCATAATTATTACAAGTATGTACTAACCCTATACAACTCGACAATTTTAGGTGCAGGCACAGGTGGACTCTACAGGTATATGTTGACGCTGAAACTATCCGGACGTGGAGCATTCATCTGGACGTGGTAGGCCCTCATGCTTTCGGGGATGCTTTCCCATTATATTCTAGCTTAGGTATAGGATTGAGATAGTGGAGTATGTTCCACTAGCGTTTCTTTACGGTTTTGTTCAGACATTGTATTGGTGCAATTTTTGCAAAGTATACATTTAATGCTATATTAAACTATTTCTTTCATTGGATGATCTTAATGTTAAATGGTTTATGGGGAAAAATTATGAATCTAATAGAATACTTAGTATGTATGTTTCAAATATTCTACTAAAATTAACCTAGATGAGTAAGAATGATGTAAGTAGGCTTGTCTGTGACTTCTCAGAGATCACCGATGCCGGTCTCATTTGGGGTTTAGACTCCAATGGTAATAGGTGGTTATATTTTTCATAAAAGGGAAGTTTAGTCTTCCTCAAATGGGTCTCTATGCAATCTTGCAATGGGTTTTTAAGGTTGCTTATAAATTGAAACTACATAGTGAATTGGCTTAAGTTCTTCCTGATTTTCATGTTTCTATTCTTAAGAAGTATATCAGTGATCCCAAGTCTGTTCTTCCTAGTATGTGTCTTGGTGTAAAGGATAAACTCTGCAATGATGAGGTTCCGGTTCAAATCCTTGATAGGAAAGTACGGAATTTAAGGAACAAGGAGGTAGCTTCCATAAAGGTATTATGGAAGAATCAGCTAGTTGACGGTGCGACATGGGAGGCCGAGGCTGACATGAAGTCCAGTTACCCTCCTATATTTAATATAAAGGTTTGTTCATAGTATCCACCTCCTTTGTTTTTTAGTGCTTATGTTTGCATAAATGATGTTTTTTGCTTTGCTTGAGCGGAAAGTCTATAGGAGACAATCTATGGTATGCTATTTTTGTTCTTTGTACCCTATATCAATATGATTCAATTATGATCACTTCTATTATGAATCTACATGTCATAAGTTAAGGATTTAATAGCATAATAGGACTGTTGTAATGTATGAGAATGTGCTTGTTCCTACATTCATTGTTGTTCATTTTGTCAAATCTATAGGCACTCCTAATAATTTAATTAGATATGGTATAGGTGATTCCTTTGTATTCCATTTTTGGCGTTTCATTCATGAGAAGCATATGAGTAACATCTCTTTACCATCTTTGGGTAACACTAACATTTTGTTTAATGTGTAATACTATGCAAAAAACAAAGAATCATGTTACCTTATTGAAGTAGGGCAAAATGAAGCATACACGAGATTTTTTGAGTTTGAATATAGTAGTTTTAAAATTTCTTAGGAGTTGGGATTTTATACAATATTCTAATATGTTGAAAAGGTTAGACAACACCGACATTTGCATTAGTGCACCCTAAGGAAAACAAACTGTAAAATGACATTACATTAACATTTGAAGGCTTTATAAGTTTATGAAACCATATAAAGTTATATATTGAAAACTCTTATTTGATGGATTTATATTCTTCCATACTGTAAACCCATTGTGTAACTATATATATTGTTTTTTACTTTTGCGTATGCATATTTTGACCAATTTTTTGGTAAACCAAGAATTCTTATCAACTATTCTAGGTTTTACTATTAGAAAATTAATATTATGAAGACTGAAAAATCAAGGTAGCAGTGATCTGTTAACAATAAAATGACTATATTTTAATCTTTGAATAACGATACACAGTTCTGTAGTTTTTATTATGCATATGTGATATATAAAAATGGTAACAAGGTACTCAAAACTTGAAACTCTTTATGAATAGGATCATATTATAACCTATGATTCTGATCCTGATGATTCGAAACATGAACTCACTATGATTTAATGATTTTTACTGAAAGACTGAATATTAAATCTTCTTCTAGGTATTTAAATATCACATCCAAGGATTGGATGGATTTAGAAATGTAAACCAAATAGTATAATGCTAGGGTTGAATCATTCCTAGATTTTGTTTACTCATATGGAGATCGTCAAGGAGATAAAATTCAATGTCCACGTGCAAAATGTTGTAAAATATGTTGGACTAAAAGGAATGTAGTGTGTTATCATCTAATATGCTATGTATTTGTTAAAGATTATATTAAATGGATTAATCACGGGGAATGGGATATAGATTTGTATGTTTATGATGATATGGATTACTCGCGTGATGATATTGATGGGTTGATGAATGATCAATTTAGAAATATTTCACAGGGTAAAGGAATTTATGATGGTCAAACTAAGATGCCAAAAAATTCTATAACTTAGTTGGATAGCCAAGCCAAGAATTATATCCATGTTATACAACATAATCTAAATAATCATTCACGCTACGTTTAGATTAGTTAAAGTGTCAGCATGTATAGGGCAATGAATCCATCACTTTGTTAGAGTTATTAAAATAGGCGATGCCCGAGTTGAACATTCCTCTGTCTTACAATAAAACCAAGTCTATGGTTAAGAATTTCAGTCACGATTATGAGAAAATTTATGCATGTACCAATGATTTCATGTTGTTCAGGAATGATCATAAAGATAATTAACTTTGTCATACTTGTGGAGCTTATAGATATATTAAATCTCATAAAGTTTATAGTGAGCTTGAGCCTTAAAAAAAACATCGACTTTTAGTATTGTTTTTGAGACATTTTCAATTAAGTCTTATACTTAAAAGGTTGTTTATGTGTTCAAAGACGGCATATTATTTGAGGTTGCATGAGGAGGAACATTCTAAATATGGAATGTTAAGGGATCCCGTTGATGGTCTAGCATGGAAAGATTTTTATATGTTGCGTCTAGATTCTGCAATAGATTGCCGCAATGTGACACTTGATTTGTCAAATGATGGTTTCAATCCATTTCAAACCTTCATTATATCACATAGAACAACACTAATTATGTTGATGGTGTATAATTTAGCGCTTTATATGTGAATGAAGTCTGAATATTATATACTTTCTTTACTTATACCCTGGCCGCAATCACCTGCAAATGACATTAATATACATTTAACACTATTGATAGATGAATTAAAATTATTGTGGGATTCGAGGGTTAAAACATATAATTCTCCAAGAAATCAAACATTTCAAATATGAGCATCTCTTATGTAGACAATTGATGATTTTTTTACATATCTTGTGTTATCTAGTTGTAATACAAAATTAAAGTTTTCTTGCCCTTGTTGTAACTATGGAACTAATTCTCTCTATCTTAAACATAGTTGAAAAATGTGATATATGGATCATCGTGTTTTTCTTCCCATGGATTATTAATGGAGATCTAACGAAAGATCTTTCAATGGAAAAACTAAATTTAGGCCTCCTCCTCTTTCTTATAGAAAAATGATGTGCATAATAGCATACATAATTTTGTAAATGCGTTTTGAAAGAAAAGTAAAAGATCAAAATGATGGAACATGGAAAAAAGGTGAATCTTTTTTGAATTACCTTATAGGCAACCAAACTTGTTACTCCAAAACCTTGACGTAATTCACAAAAAGAAGAACATAGTTGATAGCATATTTGGACCTCTTTTTGAATTTCTGGCAAAACAAAGGATCAGTCAAAAGCCCGATTTAATTTGAAAGATATGGGAATCAGAAAGAATCTTAATTGAAAAGATACACAAGATAGTAAGACAAAATAGTTTGCAAAAGAATGCTTCTCAATGACAAATGGAAAGAAATCAATTTTTTGTGGATTTTTGAAGAACGGAAAGCTACCTGATGGTAGTGCCTCCAATTTATATAGGTATGTGCACTTGGATGACAGAAAATTGTCTAATTATAAAGCCCATGATGCTCATTTTATTTTACATTACTTGCTTCAAATACCAATTAAAAGCATTCTTCCTAATGATTTTGTTATTCCTTTCATTCGTCTTAGTTCTTTCTTTCGTTGTTTGTGTCAAAAAGAAATCACATTGGAGGAGCTGGATAGCTTAGAAATAAGGATCATAGAAATAATAAATCAGTTAAAGCAAATAATTCCACCTTCATTTTTGGATATAACAATTCATTTGCTTATTCATTTAGCGAATAAGGTCAAATTAGGAGGTCCCGTTCAAAATTTATGGATGTATTCTACTTAAAAAGAAATGTGTACTTTCAAATCATACATCTGCAACAGACGTCATCCAGAAGGATACATAGCAATGTCAGAGTTGTAATAAATTGTATGAATTTATTCTCCAAATATATGAATCGGAGTGTGCGAACCAAATTTAACAGAAGAACCAGAAAAAATTATGAAAGTGAACCAAGTGATGTAGAAGTTTTGAGTTTGTTTCCTAACAGAGGGGTTCCTTTTGGAGCAAAGAGAACTTATCCATTCAATTTAGATAACAAGTCACTAAGTCAGGCAAGCACATACTTATTTGGAAACTATAATGAGGTTCAAGAATATATTATGTACCTTTATTTGAATATAGTTTTCTTTTTGTATAATTAATTTTTTACTTATTTTCTTTGTCACTGTAACAAAAATAAGTAAATTTTTTGTAGATAGCGTGAGAAAGAGGTTATTAATTAACCATGAAGATCTAAATGGAGCATGGCCAAGAATCATTGTCAAAACTTTTCTAAATGGTTTTAAACTTGTGCTGTGCAAGAGGATGTGCCTGATTTGATAAAACAATTTTCTAGAGGACCAAATTTTGTTTCAATAAGCTATTATGGATATGTCATCAATGGAAATAGATTCAATGTTAGGCTATGTGATCCAAGGCATAAAAAACAAAATTGTTGTGATACACTAGTTGCCTCAACTACAAACTTTGCATGCCCGAAGCATAAAAATCTGATTCCTGTAGATTTTACTTATTATGGCAGAATACTTGATATTGTTGAGTTAGACTATTATGGTTACTTAAGGTTGTTCCATTTAAGTGTGATATATATGAGATTGAAAATGAAAATTATGGCCTAACTTATCTCTATTTTAACAGAAGATGTTCTCAGGAAGAGCTTTTGTTCTTGGATCTCAAGTACACCAGTGCTACTATGTGCAAGAACCATATGCTTAAGATAGACATTATGTTATGAAGACTGATCCAAGATACTTGTGTAACATTGAAATAAAGTTGAATATTGTCTCCCTCAAAGCTATGAAAACGAGCCATCTGAACATTTGATGGGACCATATATACCAAAAGATAATGGTGAAGTTATCTTGAAAAGAAGTGATGTACCTGGAAAAATTGTTGATGTGTCTCAAGAGGAATTTGTTACTCCAAATTTTTAAGTCGAGAAAGATGAGGTTGAAGAAGAATCTGCCGAGGAGTCTCAAAATTCATATGAAGATGAGTTAGAAAATGAGCTTGAAGATGAGTCTGGAGAAGAGTTTGAAGATGACACACTATGAATTTCATTATTTCTGTGATGAACATATAGTTCTGACTTACTGTCTTTGTTAGGTAATTTTTTTTTTGTACAAAAACATTAATATATCTAATATGTTTAATTAAATATTAGATCGCTATGATGTTTGAGTATTTTGTTGGCTTTTTTCACGCGCCCGATTGTTTGAATAACCCGTAATTCTAGGTTAATATTATTTATTTGAAACATATGTGACTAAAGGTTAATAAATCTATCAAATATTTCAGGTACAAATATCAATATGCTTTTTGATATGTTTATATGAATTGTGATTGTTCTTTAAATAATTATTTTTTTCCTACTTTTTTCAGGCAATGGACATTAAAGACAGTACAGTGAATTCTGCGGCATTGCTGGTACTTTTTGTGAAGATAGTCCTTTGTAGGTAGTACTCCCTTAACTTTCTAGAAGCTAATCGTTAGTCCACTACTCGTTCTCAACTATACGACATAAATATTGTTGTATTGTAAAGGTTTGCACCACTCAATACTCCAACAGTAAGGATCTTTGAGAGTACTCTTATTTCATTTTACCTTGTGGTGGTGTTTGATTTCTAATCTTTATACATCTTTTAGGATTGGAAAATATATTCACATTATTCTGCTCTTTGGGATTGTTTGTCCTATTTTTGATCAAAGTGATACGTTTTCATAGTAGTAGTTAGAGTATGGTGTTCTTCGCCTTACTTACAGATTGAGGAGAAATTGATGGATAATAGAGTCTCTCATACTTTTTACATTATCCTTCCTTACTGTTATATGATGAGCGATTTATTCTAGGTGCAAGCCTGAATCCCGATACAATGTTTTCAAGATTTCATCTTAAAGGTTCCATAGATACACGTGTTGTTGATGCTATAATTGTTCTTTCTCAATCATTTTTTTGCATTAATTAAGTAATTTTCATAGCCAATCATTTAGTACATTTGCTTAATTACTCAAATCCCAAAATCTTGTTTAATGTAGCCTTAATTAGAATTTTTTTCTGTCGTTATGAATCCTTCAAATCTGATATTTTTAGTCATATGTATTGCTGGTGCTTTTATGCCTTTGTGTTTATTCTTATAACTTATATTACAAGTTAGAGAGTATGTGTTTTCAAGTGTAGCTGACCAGTGTGGTTTCTGTCGCAGAAACCATAAAAACTTTGGCGTGGATTTTCTTTGCTCGCTTCATTAGTATTAAACTTAATCCATCTCATTTCAGGTGGTTTCAAGTTCACTACATCATAGTATAGAGTAGGCTTGTACTACTATAGCAAGACCACCATTCTTTTATAATTTTAAGAAACCTCTTTAATCCAAAGAAACTTTATTCTTATTTTCTGATTAATTATTGTTTTGTAGGTTGAATCATTGAAGGGAAAGAATGATTCAGTCAGATATACAAAAGAAAAACGGTTTGAATTTAAACAAAGCTTAAATTTCATTGAATAATCGGTATTTCAATATGCAATACTGATCAAGTGCGGAATCGGGAACCAATTAACGATTAAGAGAGAAAAACTTGCAAATGAACACAATGATATATCTCAGGAAGTGTCACATCCGAGCAGCACCCCCTAGAAGTAGCAGGGCGTACTTGACCTCTCGAAGGTCTTATACAATCCCATATTTATCATTTATCGCATTGACATAGTAAATTTAGCGGAAAATTAAAAAAAATTCATAACATATCATATGCTAGAATCTCAACTTCATTTATACAAAAACATAAGTGATAATACATATTTAGACCATAAGTCTCTTTGCCATCTTAGACTCAACAAATTTATAATACACTAGGGATATATTACATAACTATAAAATATTTAAACACTATACAATAAAGACATAAGTAGGAGATCCTTGAACTTAAGGATTCCTTTCATTGAGCTTAGGAATCATCTATCAGGCTCTTCTCCATTCAAGACATCCTACAAGCATCTATAACCTACACTTTGTGTAAAAAGTAGACAAGAATATGGTTAGTATAATTATGCACTAAGAATGACAACCATGAAAAAACATCTATTTAAAATAGACATTTTCTTGAAATCATACTTCATGCCTTTTAAGCAAATCTATATAAAACCCTTAAACAATAACATTTATATAATTCATATTCTTCATATAAACATATTCAATAGCCAAACATTTAATAAGATTAGTTATAAAATTTATTACATTTATAAGGCATATTACCATAAGCTACATCAAGTCAGAAATATATTTACTTCTTTGCATATAAATGATTATTAGACCGTGTCCTGACCCAAATCATAGTATACTAGTGCAATGGACCCGTGAAGCACCATAACCCGCCACATGCTTCGTAAACCTTTCATCAGACCACAAACCTTAGCATTCAATTCATACATCAACAAGTAAGTGAAGTCAACTTCATTCATGTCAAAAAAAGACCTTCATCATATAGTCACTTAGACCAACATAGTGCATATAAAGGTAAGATCACATCATATAGATACATACCATGCACATCTTAAAAACAAGTAGACCCATACTACAATTGTCATGCATATGGACATAAACATAAACATACACATTTCCTAGGACTTTCTAATGAGATACTTGTGCAATGACTAGTTGTGTTCATTACTTTCACCTATCCTAAGGAACATACCATAAGTCCTCCTAATTAGGATCCCATTAATGTACTTCTATTGTCAATTTTATATTATTGAAACTCTATCCTTAACCGACACTAAGACCAGGGATGCTAAACATGTAATTTTGTGTTGTAGAGCCTTACACCAATGGAAGGTGTTGCTACATAGCCAAGGTAGAACATTAACACATGCTAGCATACAATGTGATATCACATTGCTAGATCCTATGTGGCAAGCATAGTTATAGAACTTGGAGGTACATGTGAAAACCCTCTTTATGCAAATATTAGGCATTGTAGTTATTCACTTATTGAAAACCTACTTATGCCAATTGATGGATTATGGTTATCCACCTCATGAGATTTATGTTGACCTACCTTTCCACAATGGAAAGGGACACACACTCATATTCAAGTTCAATCGGTGCTAAGCTAAGTTGCCTTTATTGAAAAAACCTTTATTATCATTTATTTATAAAACATAGGCTTAGTAGATTCATTCCCCATATGCTTTGCTCATAAGTTATAAATGAGAAGTCATTTCATCAGCCTATAACATGTGAGAAAATCTTTCACATGTACATAGCATATGTATTAACACTATCTAGTTTAGGATACATTTGACCAGACCTTTCAAGGAACCTCTATTGACTTGATCATCATTCATGTGTGTGTATACATATATGTGAGCAAACCTTTCACATAACACCTTAAGTGACACATGTTCATACATCAATGCATAAGTCTATAGGTGTTCCCATATGACTAATCCTTTCTTATTACAACATTAAGACACTATGCACATTCATACTTCATCATATCATATACTTAAATTCATAGCATAGAGGACATATTCATTACATTCCCGTTCATTAATTTTCGTGTACATCGAAACCAAAACTAGGAACTATCCTATCAAGGGAAACATGTGCAATGCATAGGCATATTCCCATACCCTCTCCCATACTAGTACACCTATCAAGTTATCCTAGTTAAGGAATACATAACATACTTAACATACATATATTTTACATGTATAATAGTAGACACTAGTGAATATGAGAACTACCATTAATTTAAAAACCATGACTTATTCCACTTAAAGCATCCATATAGAGTGAGGGTGTGTGTACATTGGTAAACATGATCACATAATATCTATCAACAAAACATTGAGGCAGCCACACTCTTAAGCCATAATACTCTATCAAGAATAAACCACACAACAAAATAGCATAGGAGAAAAGTCAACTTCATATTACACTTACGACTCCTAACTTGTCCTATCAATGCATTCACATAGGGATACATAGGTAAGGGATTATTAACTATCTTAACTCATCAATGGCATTACCTACACTTTACCCTAACATTTATATACATATGTTATACAATTGCTATACTACCTAGATCACAACTACAATAGGAAAGTAGCCATAAACTTCTCCTAATGTAATAGTCCTATCCAAAATACTCATATATTCATCAAGTTTGCCTTCAAATCCATGGTCAACACATATATATATTGACAATAAAGTAAAATCTTCCACCAAAAGTGGACCATGCCACACAATGCCATACAAGGTTTCATCAACATTGCTATAATAAATAGAGAAGTAGAAGAGTAGAGGACTTCTTATCAATCCTTTAACCTTTGGTCATTATTGACCATTACAACTATTTTATCAATAAATCAAGTATAGGGAAGTAGTTAAATGAACTTTAATCATACAAGAAACTATGTGCAAATCGCTACAAAACAATCCTATAACATAATACAAGGCATCTCATATGTATTGGAAAGTAGAGAATCTTAGATCATTAACTAACATGCTTCACTTTTATTACCATAGGTAACATTCATAATGTACCAATAGTTCCAACTTAGAGCAGTAGCTGCAGTCATATAATCACGTCTAAGTCAAGCATTATCAACCTAGAAAATAGATTTCATCATGCACATAGCGTTGCCAATCCATAGATTAGAAAAGGGCATAATACATTAATATGCCCTTTAACTTAGCTTCAAATCAAATTTATTCCCTTCAACTTTAGATGTGCACAAATAGACACTAAAATTTGTATAAAGTTGAACAAATAGACACACATGTCCAAGATGTCATCCTACGTGTCATTTTTTGTCCTACGTGGTGTCTTATATGTATTGTTCCACCTAGGACTCATGTTGTTATTTATATAAAAGTAAGATAGTTAAAGTGCATGTTTGTGCATTATGAAAGTTGGAGGTCAAAGTTAAATCTTGAAGCCATGTTTAGGATCAAATATATGTATTATGCCTTAGAAAAGCCTAGATCAATTCATGTCAGTCTTTTTTAATTTGATCATCAAGGATTTATACCCAGAATTCATATCATAATATCACCTTAAGGCAGTAACTACAATGATCATCACCTATTTGTTTTCAACATTAACTCTTAAAAAGACCAACATTACAATGAATCATGGAAAACTAGACTAAGCATGTTCAATCTTCATATATTGATCCACATGGATCCTTCAACATCAACTCAAGATTAATTAACCTAAATATTACTAGACATAAGAAATTCAATGCAATAGAATCATAATTCAATCGATAATAATTTACAATCACAAAGCCCATGCAAGGCTAAATAGATTTAAGGAAGGAGCATGGGTTCACCATGCAATTGTAGTAAAATCAAGTTCAAACCAATACTTTAACATCAATTGATCATGATTTATCCATTAAAAATATTTTGAGAAAGAACCCATGGCTATATTGAACAAGAGGAGATTTGATCATAAAAGTTTCTTTGAAAACATTGAGATTAACCCTCAAAGTGAAAGGTTCCTTAGAGATGAAGGATCAACATAACTTTTTCTACATTAAAATATCTAAAACATGATGATTCATCCATGTAATCAAAGCTCAAAATTGTTCTTGAACTTTACCAACAATGGTGGTTCCTACGGAGAATATTTTTGAAGGAAAATGTTTAATTTCATTATAGAGGATTCGGATGTGGGGTTGATCACGTTTTAATGCCTTATATACATCCTAAATTATATAAATAAACCGATTAGAATCAATTAGGACATAGGGTGAATTTCCCATTCACCACTTAAATAAAACAGTGCGCAAGGCACCAGTTGCACGCAACCATCAACGGACCATAAGTCAATCAATGGGCATTCTATGGCTTCCATCGATTGGTACTAGGCCTGGTCTTTCTTTGAAACATGTCCAGGCTAAGTTTCTATCGACGAGATCCCACCAATGGGTCTTTGGTATGCCAATTGGCCGTTGTTTGGTCAGTCGATTGACATTGCCAAGGTAATGTCTCGACAAGCCTTGGGCCTTTCTTGTGGGGTCTTTTTCTTGGACCTTTAGAAGTTGTGCCCAGAATTTTCCAACGTATATACGAAACTTAACGAGTTGTAGACCTTCCACATAGGTTTCACCCGGAACAAACACATGCAACTCGTCCAAAAAAGGTAGGCTCCATCAAGAAACACATTGAGCGTCTTAAGGGCTATCTTTCGAACACGTTGGACGTCTGAAGACTTCATAAGCTCATGACATACAATATACAAACACGTATAGTCACATGAGACACATAGGGGACTAGTCGTTGAACGTTTTGGTCGTCCCTTGACGTTCGACTTCCAAATCACTTCAAAGTTTATACACTACCTCTAAGCCATATTATAAGTCATTTTAGAACCTTATAACCTTAAGCAGAACATGTTAGGCTCTAGACACCCTATCTCATTTTGGGGTCTTACAATATCCCCCACTTGGGAACATTCATCTTTGAATGACACTTAAGTCTCTTTAGATTACAAACAGGACTTCAATGCATCATAGAGCAGTTCATAACATATATAAAATCATTGTATAATTTTTGCATTCAATGCACACAATCAAGAAAAACCATTACTCACTTTTTAATGCATCAAACACGTAGGTTCTTATAATGTTCATAGCATCCTTCTCCTAATCATGACATGGTCATTACATCTCAATTCAATTATATCTCATCTTGCAACTATTTTTTAATTCACATTCAGGCAGATTTCAACAACACTAAATATGAACTTTAGGCACTCATACTTCAATGCACATAGACTTGAGTTAATTGAATCAACAAGGATCTTTATTTGTTAGACCTAGAGTCATGAAGGTCATACTCAACCATACTATTCTTAGTTCTTTCCATGGAGTAATGTCCTTCTCCTCAACACACTTACATGTATCATGAGTTCACATCTAAGTAAAGTACAAGGTAAATTAATTTTAAAATGAGAAATTCTCAAATTTTAAAACCAAGACATGAACATGTTTTCTTCCTAGTAAAGTCTAAATGAAAAGTTACACCAAATACATCACAACAAATAGGAAGCCATTTTACGAAATATCATTTTCTAACATAGTACTCACCATCATAGCAAGTATTATTTGGAAAATATATCACAAATCATAGGCACACATATGAATACTTAGCTAAACATGCTTTAAATTTTAAAGAATTAGCCTAAAATCATGCATTCCAAGTCATGCAAGTCACATTATTTTCAATCGACTCTATACTTTTTGTTTTAAAGAGACTCTATTTTCCATTATAAGGCTATACATTTCACCTCACATGTGACTATTACCATGTTGATATCTTATCTCATGAAGTGAAATGCACAACTAGCATATCAAGATGAGACTTAACATGGGGAAACATGGATTTTATCAGAATTGTTCTTTCATAAACTTTGGGATCTTTACAATATCTTTAAGGTGATGTAAATCGATGCATACCAAAAATATAATGTCATGCAATTCATACTTTATGCAAAACTCTTATTCATGAACAAGCTTACTAAACACTCATATATTCATAAAGTTTACCTTCAAGGCCATGGTCAACAAATATATAGATTGAAAATAAAGTAGTCACCCCCACCATAAGTGTATTATACCACACAATGCGATACAAGGCTTCATCAGTATTGCTGCAAAGAAATAAAGAAGTAGAAGGGTAAAGAAATTCTTAAAACTCCTTTATCTTTAGGTAATCATTGACCATTACTAATCTTTTGTAAATAAATCAAATATAGGGCAGTAGTTAAATGCTCTTTAATTATAGAACAAACCATGTACAAATTGCTTCAAGACCATCCTATAACATAATACAAGGCATCTAATACATATTGGAAAGTAGAGAATCTAAGATCATCAATTAACATGCTTCACTTTAATTACCATAGCTAACATTCATAATGTACAAAAATGCTAACTTAGGTCAGTAGCGACAGTAAATAGTCACGCTTAAGTCATGCATCATCAACATATAACTTAGGTTTCATCGTGTACATAACGTTATCAATCCATAGATTAGAAAAGCCTTGATCAATGCATGTAAGTATTTCTTTAATTTTATCATCAAGGATTTATACCCACAATTCATCTATAATATCACCTAAAAGAAGTAACAACAAATATCATCACCTATTCTAATTCAACATTAATTCATAAAAAGACCAACATTACAATGAATTATGGAAAACTAGACTAACATGTTCAATATTCATATATTTATCCACATTGATCATTCAACATAAATGCAACCTTAATTGATGTAAATAACAATAGGTATAAGCAATTCAACGTAATAGAATCATAATTCAATTGATAAAAGGCAAGATCAAAAAGTTCATGCAAGGCTAAATCGATTTAAGAAAGGACCTTCATCATGCAATAAGAGTAAAATCACGTTCAGACTAATACACTAACATAAATTCATCATGATTTATCCATTAAAAACGTTTTTAGAAAGCACCCATGGCTATATTGAGGAAGAAGAGCTTTGATCATAAAACCTTCTTTGAAAATATTAAGATTAACTCTCCGAGTGTAGATTACGTAGAGTTGAAGGATCATCATACCTTTATCTACATTAGAATATCTATAACATGATTATTCATCCATGGAATCCAATCTCCAAGCTTGTCTTGAGTTTCACCAACAATGGTGGTTGTTCTGGGGAGAATATTTATGAGGGAAAAGGTTTAATTTCGTGAGAGAGGATTTGGAAGTGGGGTTGATCACGTTTTTAATACGTTATATACACCTAAACGTAACTAAATAAACCTATTATAATACTTTTAGAACATGGAGTGAATTTCCCATTCACCACTTAAATAAAGTAGTGCGCAACACACCAGTTTAACTCCAACATTGACGGCACCATCGATGGACCGTAGGTCAATCAACGGTCCGTTTGTGGCTTCCGTCAATCAAGTGTCTCGACCAGCCTTTGTCTTTCATATGGGGCCTTTTGTGGGTCCCTTTGAAAGTCGTACCCGTATTTTTCCTACTTTAATACAAACATGAACATGTTTTAGACCTTCCAAATAAGTTTCACCAAAAACAAACACATGGAACTCATCAAAATAGGCTAGGCCCCATAAAGACACACATTGAGCGTCTTAAGCGCTATCTTTCAAATGCCTTGGACGTTTTTCAATGTTTAACATCAAAACATCTCACAAATCCATATGCCATCTTTAAAAATCATTTAATGTCATTTTAATACTTCATAAGCTCATTACATACAATATACAAACACAGATAGACACATGAGACACATAAGGGACTAGTTGTCAAACGTTTTGGTTGTCCCTTGACGTTCGACTTTCAAATCACTTCAATCTTTACACACTACCTCTAAGCCATATAATAAGTGTTGACACCCAATTTTAACCCGCGTCGATATGAATTAATTCTCGAGCTTCGTATATTTTCCTTACGATTTAAATTAATAAGTTTTTATAAATTTTGCGAAAATATAATAATAATGCATGAACTTTATGTTACTTCGGATACTTTTTATCATAACTTTAGATAATATATATGTTTACATAGTTATGTATATAATTGGTATATTTTATGATTATTCAAAAACCATCTCAATTGTTTTTTTAGATTTAGTAAGTATTCTATTAAATTAGTTTAGTTTAAATCATGGTTTTTTAATCATTATTTTACAATTGAAATAATTATATTACTAAATAAAGAAGCTCGTTAATTAATTAATACAAATTCGTTTATTTAAGGTTTAGCCAATTTAATCATCCTAATTCAATTGACTATTTAGTAATCTAACCCAGTTTCCATTTTCAATTCCAACCCACTCCCTTTCCAACCCAATTCCCTAAGCCCAATTCGTAGGCACAACACCTTTCCCTTTAAGACCAGAATTGGGCCTTTATTTTATTCCCTTTTAGCAGCCCACTTCAACCCTTTTCTTGTTTAATTCTCAACCCAAACTCCCAGGCCCAAACATTTTTTCAGCAGCCCAACTCAATTCTTTTAAACAACCATCCAACTAATAATAAATCCAGGCCATTTTTTCCCCTATCCGGCCCACGAACCCGACCCGACCCTGGTTCCCCTCTCCTTCTTCCTCCCCCAACGATTTTCAGAAAAAATAGAAGACCCAGACGGAAAAAAAGAAAAAAATTCTGAAAAACATAGCCCACGTGAGAAATTCGAAGAACAACCTTATTCTTGTCTTCTTTCCCCCCGCGTCTCCCCCACGCATTTCTCGTCTCCCTTCCCTCGTCTTCCTCATCGCGCGTGATGGAGGAGGTAGCAACTCTGCTGATGTCGTACGCCTTTACAGTTGCGCAAGACAACGCGGAATCGTCCTTGGCATCGTAGGATCGAGCCACGTCGTTTGCCAATGACGAGGGATCGATCTCCACCCTCCACCTCCCCTTTTTCATTCGATTTGTCCGCATTTGGATAATTTTTTGGAAATTCGAATTCGGATATGGGCCTGAAATCACCCTCCCGCCTTTCTCTCCAAAAACCCTAATTATTCTTTCTATTTAAACCCCTTCTTTCTTAAGAATTGGGGTTGAAAAAAATTAGGTTGGCTAATTTTGGGATATACTTTATTACATAGAGACATACAGAGGGATTCTGGGAAGCTCTGCATTTTTTTTCCTCCTAATACTCTGGATGGAACTTCCTAGCAAGAATATTCATATTTAAGGGGAAGAATAGTCTAGCTACGAAAGAAGAGCACGTTAAGAAGCAAGGGTTTGTTGTTCAAGTTGTGGAAGCTCGTATTTGTCTAGCTTTTCCGTCTCCAGTTTGCTACTCGAAAAAGTAATAGTTCCCCTTTCATTCACGCTTTAGTTCGATTCCAATCGTCATGTATTGAAGCTTCTTTGTTTTGTTAGCGTGAAGCTTTACTTGTGTTGTTCCTCCATCTTAGGTCTGCTTATGTTTTCATGATCGAGAATGTGCTAGTTTGAAGCACCGTCAGTAGCTCGTTATGTTTTGTTGTTATCTTTGTTCCGGGTTTGCTATTCCCTTTCAACTTCATTGTAAAATGTCCAATGGCTGGGATTGCTCTACTTGTGACTTAGGAAATATTAGATTGTTTATGTTATCTTGCGTTTGGATCTTTGTCTATTTTGAGCTATCAAAGGTATGAAGAGCATTGAGTATACATTATAAATTAGCATGCCTTTCCGTTTAGTTTCGATCCTGTCTGCTTATATTGGTGTTCCAATAAGCAACCGCCCAAGATGACATGCCTAGATATCTTTTCTTTCATTCTCTCGCTTTTCGGATTTTAGCAAAGGGAGTTTGCAGTAGTTTACATGTTGCCTTATTATTGTATGCATTTTTCTTTCTCTGGGATTTTGTTGTTCTGACTATGCAAGGTTTATTGTTGTTTCTTTTTTATTTTGCTTCCTGATTTTGTTAAGCTTTGAGAATGGTATGGCTGTGATTTGTAGTCTAGATCATATGGCTTTTGAATGCTATTTGTTTATTTTTACATATTGTTTGGTTATTTATGTGGGCAAGTAGTTTATGATACTGTTGAAATTTTCTTCCCTTTCTCTATAGCAAAGGAGTATTGCATATTGTTTGGTTTTTTTTACATAATGTTCGGTTATTTATGTGTGCAGTCTTTCTTTGTAGTATTGATGCTTTGGATAAATGCCAATTCTTTCTTTTTCTTTCCTATTGTTTTCTTTACATATGACATCGATTCGAGTCTATTTAGGACTCCATTCTCGCATTCCTCCGAGTTGCACAGATCCTTGAGTCAGCCCATTTCAACTCTAGGAGGTCTTAAGACTTTGCAGGTCGAAATATGGCAGTAGGTGCTGCTGGAAGTTACAGTTTGCAGGAACATTGCTGCAGTTTTTCGTTTTGAAGTTGTGCACTTGGTTTGTACACAGTGTATACATTGATATACACGTAAAAAATTCACAGGAAGTCCGAACTCAAAATATGGGTTGATGACAGTGTAAATACACTGCTGAAAAGGAGTTTTCAACTTTCGAAAGTTGAAAAACAGGATGATATACAGCCTGTATACGCAGATATACAGGGACGGTATACCTTAAATAGGTGTAAAAAATATGATTGGCAGAGTAACGTACAGGGACGCTTATTTTAATTAAAATACGGTATTAGGCAATTAATACAGACATAGGGTGAAGCCCGTATACATTAGCATACATTATTGGGCAATGATATACACTTGTTAAACAAGTTTAAAAAAATGATACAGGTACAAATGCGCAGAGCAATGCGGAAATACAGGGGAAATAGCGGAAAATATGTATTCACACTAATGGAGGGCTCAACAAGGTTTAAAATGGATCGGATATATATTGTATACAGCAGTATACATTTTGTGTACACTCTTTCTGATTTCTTACATGAAATGGGTTAGGGCCCTTTTTAGCAAAGATTTTTGACAGGCCCAACGGCCAATTTGTAGTGCAGGATTTAGATTGTTGAAAAGGGCCCAACTTTAAATAGTTTAACATAGGACAGGTGGGCCAAAGCCCAAGTTCAAATTTTTCTCTCTTTATTTGTTTGAATTAATTAGTGTTGTGGTAGAATTTTTATAATATCCTAAGGGGTAGCCAAGTTCAAAATGATTTCTTACTAAGTTAAAAAATTAAAAAATGGATATTAAGGTCATTTTAGTCAAATCGCCGGTCAACCGCAAGTTAGCGGGCATCCCGAGGGCCTAACACCTTCTCGGGATATACATTGAACTTCGAACCTTTTCAATCGATTTTTAATCTGTTTTTTAAATCTTTTGATTTTTTTTTCTTGATTTTATCAAAATCAAGTGGCGACTCCGTAATTTGAAAATTCAATTTTTCTTAAGTAATAAGATTAATTGATTTTTCGAAACCTAGTCAATTTTTTCCATTTTTAAACCAAATAGTAGTATTTTTTAAAATAAACAGAATGACGACTCCGCTGGGGATTTTTTAAGTTCTAACCACAAGATTTGATCATTTGACTACTTGTTTTATTTGTTTTATTGGTTGTTTTTGCAAAATTGTTTAATTTTTCATATATTGTTATTGCATTCATAGCATGTCATAATTCCTTTAAACGACATTTATTTTATTTCCAATAAAATGACGATTATGCGGGTTCGTAGTCGTTCGTTAACCAAAATTTTCTCGGGACACCCTGACGAGTGTAGTTGACTACTTGATAGTCAACGATCGTTAATTGTCCCAGCCCAAGTAGTCCACTTGTGTTACCCATTCCACTTTAAATACAACCACTCTTAGTCAAATTAAGATAGAGCGAAACCCAATCCCGAAAAATAGCGCATTGGCCTAAGACGACCCAACACCCAAAGAGTGTGGGGCCCATTAGATAGACCGCCTTGAGTCCAAAGAGCCTACGGCTCGATAGGACGATCATACTTGTGTGTTCTGAAGGATGTATTGCTTGTTTAACTTATTGTTGTATTGGGGGGCTAAAAATTAACTAGTTGTATGTTTTTGTAGATGTCGAGTCACTTCCTCCATTTCAACATGGTCACCCAGGCGCCTGATATTCTTCACGTATGGTGGGACAACCTCAAAGAGTGTCAAAAGAGAGAAATCTCGATTTACTTGGGTCACCTACCTTCAATAATGAACTTCAAGGTATGGCCCACGTTTATCAAGGTTATCACTCAATTCTGGGACGACGAGAAAATGGTCATTCGATTCGGAGATGTCGAAATAACGCCCACACTAGAGGAAATCAAAGACTGCCTTGACTCAATTGGGACATGTGGCAAAAGGAAAAAATGTCCGAATCATCACATTCTCCTGCCAGATAGGCCAACTAGGAACGAACTGAAAGAGATATTGTTCCTAGTGAATGCAAATTGGTTAGAGACCCACGACATTCCACTAATGAGATTTTTTGAGAGATGGGGGCACGACAATTATTTTAGACTATTCCCGAACGAATTCCACAGTACCTTGAGGAAAACTCAAGCTATTGCTTTCTCCGCATGCCTTTTAGGAACTATGGTGTTCCCTAAAGATGAAGGAAAAGAAATCGACACACGGGTAGTGATGGTAATGAGTGCCATGTTCAGAGGAATTGGTAGAGAATTAGAAGAAAAGAAGTACTGCTGCTTGGCCCCAGTCATTTTGGCCGACAATTACCGATCCTTAAGTCTGTTTAAAAATGGTTTCCCGTTTTTCCAAGGTTGCAAGATTCTACTCCAATGGTGGTTGACTGAACATTTATGTAAAAGAGATGACCCCCAGCCACAGGAGTTGGCCAAACCAAGTCAAACAAGTCCTCTTGATAATTACGAGTTCTACTTGAGTATCCGTAAATTTCCAATTCATACCACCAGGGATGCGTGGGCAAAGGTGTTTTATGATTTGAAAGAAGGATACATACAGTGGTTGTTGCTGAGCTTCAAGTCCGAGATGATAGCAGCAAAAGGGGCCAAACTTCCATTTTTAGTACTTCCTGGCATCAGAGGAATGCGTCCTTACAACCCGACGAGAGTGAT
This sequence comes from Solanum chilense, assembly GCA_032847665.1. Lineage (NCBI taxonomy): Eukaryota > Viridiplantae > Streptophyta > Magnoliopsida > Solanales > Solanaceae > Solanum > Solanum chilense. Next base: position 49,365,322 of record CM064967.1, read on the forward strand.
GCGACAATTGGGTAAAGTCCAAGTCATACCCGTCCAAGGAGATGCTAGCTCTTTCATTGTCGATTACAACAAGAAGGAAAAAATACCTTTTGCTAAGATTATCCTCCAGGAATGGGCGGGGCGTGTCAACATGAAGTGGGAGCTGACCGAAAAGAGGCATAGAGCTGGGTATGTCGACGAATACAAGACATGGTTGCACAATGATCTGCATGGTGTAGTGAATCCAATACCACATATGGGTCAAAAAATCGAAGACGTGCAGACAAGGCTTCAGATTCACGCATACCATTTTCAGCAAGAGTGGGATCGAAGGGAGAAAGAATTTCATAAGAGAGAGCAGGAATTTCAACAAAAGGAGTGGGAGTACCAACTTCGAGAGTTAGAAAGTCAGAGGGTTTTGGCTGTGACATCACAGGAGTTAGCTGACACAAGGGCTTGTCTTATGCGTTTGGATACTATTCTGGATGAGTAGATGAACACTTTATGAGCCGTACCAACATCTTCCAAAGCTGTGTTCGCTGAGCCGTACGTGTTCACCAGCAAGTACATTATCCGTGAAGAAGTAGCATCCCCTTCCTAAATGTATCTCGTTTGATTTTGATTATGTAATGAACGCTATGATATTTAGTGAAATCTATTTCGGGGATACAATCGTTTGTTTAAATGGCGCAATACATCCTTCAGATCGCTAGGCCTACCATTGGCACAAAAGGGTCACATGCATGTCTAGGACGCGATATATATTTGTGTTTAAATGCTTATGTGTTATGTTTATATGAATGAGGATATCGTAAACCCACTCCTAGCCAGAAAATTCCAAAGAATATACGGAAGCCACTATTACAAATGTCAGACCAAATTCCCAAGTCTCAAGTTTCTCACTCAAAAAGCTATGTCCCATACCACAAATCCTAAATACCGCTCTATCGTCTCAGGAAAGGAAAATTATCGCTATGGACTAGGGTAAGAACATCCAGACGAAGCTCACTGAAGAGGAATTGCAAAGAAAGATCGAACGAGTCACTCGAGAAATCCAAAAGGTTAAGGAGGAAGGACTCAGAGTTGACATGACCATGACAATCTACAATGCTGCAGCTGTGACATTGGATGAGGATCTGGCGTCGTAGATAAAAAGAAAGAAAGAGGTTGAGATGGAAACCGAAAGCTTGACAAAAAGGTTGAACATGCTTCGTTTGAAGATGCACAAAGGAAAGGCGAGAGAGGGAAAGATAGAGGTTGAAACTACCGTACTGTTGGCCAAAAGTGTGTCACTTGATAAGGAATTGACGACCCATGGCAACTTGAAGTGCAGAAAATACCTCGCCTGTGAACAGGGAGCAGACGACAATGGCCCCGACAACGAATTTACTGAGGAGGACGATGAGGAGGAAATCGTCTATAAGTATCCATTTCCGACTGTCTGAAAGGAACAGAGTGACGCAGCAACAGGACGAGAAATGACGAAAATGTTATCGTCATCTTTTAAGAATTTCAATGTTGTCTTTCAATTTCCTTGTAATCGCAATAAATGAAAATATTTCATCCTAAACTCGAACTACGTTTGGCCTGAATTATCCTTGTGAGATACGTAGGCAGCCTTTCCCGTCCCAGCCCCTATGTCTAAAAAAATTTCATTCTCCTTCATGTTACAAAAATATGAAGATAAGATCAACGGGCATCGAAAAGCAGCTGCAAGAAGACCATAGCTCAAAGTGATTCAGCCTTCCCAAGATAGCGTTAAACAACCAAATTCCTGTTTGTATAAAAATGTATTTCCGTCCTCATTCGTGGGTTAAAGATATCCTCAAACAAAGCGACTTGTGTGTTTATGTGCTTTCTGTGTGATGTTATGCATTTTGTACTCCGAATATGAGCTAACAAATTTGACTTTGAGTTATTTCACTTCTCAGGTACTTTTAACTGGTCTGTGTCGATCAAAACTGGCAGATCATCCTTACGTCACCAGATCAAAAGGTCCTACAGATTCCTTCCCCGGACCAAACTCAGACAGAGGAAATAAAACTATGGGAGACAATAACGATGAAGTTAGTCTCACAGACGTTGTGCTGGATCAGCCCATCGTGGCAGAACAAAATGAACTAATCGTGCAATTGATGCAACAGATAGTCGAGATGAGAGTCGACATGCAGCGGAGGCAGGACACGCCTCCACCCGGATTTAAACCTAACTTTGTTGATGCGAGACCTCCGATGTACTTCCCCTCGTCGAACTTGGATCCAACTCAGAACCAGCCATCAACACTTATGCATAATACTTCTGGATAGATTTAACAACCCAAAACCCCCAGTATGCTTCCGTATCATATCAAACATCATCACCGCTTCCCAATAACCCTACTCAAATGCCACCACACTCCCAGAATACTCAAACAGCCCCACCGCCTCGGAATCAAAATCAAAATCCAACTGGCTTTAACACCGCATCACCACATAAACCAAAACACCAATACTCAAACCTACCCATAAAACTATGAAACTGCTCAAAACGACCCAAGTCCTTCTATAGCACCACCCCTCCCAAAAAGAACCACCTTCCTAGTTCCCATTCCTGCCGAGCATGAGGTGCACGATTCCGAGTTTGATCACTACGAGGAGCAGGAGAGAGAGTGGAAGGCAAGGGAAGAAGCAAAGATCGACATAAAAGAGGAGATTAAAAGGGCAATGAATGAGTTGCAATGCGTTCCAGACGTCGCCAGATTGAGTTATGCTGAATTGTGTATCTCCCCAGACTTGAACCTTCCTGAAGGGTTAAAAATCCCAAAGTTTGATACCTTTGGAGGGGTAGGCGACCCCATGGCGCATTTGAGAGCGTACTACGACCAGCTCGTGGGAGTTGGCAAAGACGAGGCTTTACTGATGAGGTTGTTCAGCCGGAGTCTATGCGGGGAGGCCCTGGAATGGTTTATGTCACACGAAACCAGGCAGTGGCCAAGTTGGAGCGAGCTAGCTAAAGACTTCATTGATCGATTCACGAATAATGTTGAGATAGTCCCTAATCGATAATCTTTAGAGAAAATGAAGCAGAAATTGACGGAAAGCTATCAGGAATTTTCCTACAGATGGAGAAAAGAAGCGGCAAGGGTGAGGCATCCAATGACTGAAAAGGAGATTGTAGAAGTGTTTGTGCGGGTGCAAGAGCCCGAATACTATGACAGAATCATTTTGTTAATCGGAGCCAAATTCGCCGAGATAGTCAAAGTTGGCGATACTATCGAAGACGGTCTGAAGTCGGGGAAGATAGCCCGAGTATCCGCATCGCCTCGATCTTCCAGACTGATGAGAAAGAAGATAGAGAAAGTTGTCGCTGTTTCATACGGGGGAAGAAAAGTCCCCAGAAACTCATCGCGTCCTCAAGACCGCTCGAAGCCTCCACCAAAGTCTCACCAAGACCATCGCCCACAATCCAATCATTCTAGCAACTCCAATGCTACCCCCACTTATCCAGATGCCCAAATTTTGTCGTATAAATATCCACCCCCAAATCTCCAAAATTTTCCCTCCATGTACCCAAATTACCCCCAATCCTATCAAATTCCACTCCCTTATCAGAATATCGCTCCTAGTTGTGCTAATGTACAGTCAAGCTATCGAGAAACTTCCCCCACATATCAAGTCTAAGCTCCAGCATATCAAAGTCCCCTCCCAAATTACCAAGCTCAAGTGCCAAATTACCAGGCAAACCCTTACCCTAGAATCCAATCTCGTCTCCCAAATGCTCGCAATTATCAACAGGTTCCTCCCCCTCAGCAAAGCGGGTATGATCCTTCTCGTCCTAGGTTTGAGAAAAGGCCTTCGAGGAACTTTACCGCGGCCGGACCAAGCTATTCGAAAGACTATCCGCGGACGGATACATCCACCCGGTGGGGCCCAAGCCCGTGGATGTGAATTCTATGTTTTGCAAACCGTAGCAGAGACGTGCTTATCATTCCAACAATGTTGGACATGACACAGAAGACTGTATCAATCTTAAGCACATGATCCAGGATCTGATTTACCAAGGAGTAGTCTCCCTCCAGCCTGCGGCGTCGAACGTCAATACGAATCCGTTGCCGAATCATGGGGGAGGAAACATTAACATGATACAGACGGCCGAAGACGAGTTTGAAATCAAAAGGATTACTCCTGTTACGCAAGAAGTCTTGGAAAAGGTTGTCGCTTCTTTAAGCATCAAGGAAAAAAGAGAGTTCGTTATTCTGACACCTACAAAGGTTGTTTCCTTGGTGCCCTCGACAACCCTCGCCAAACCAAAGTTTGTCATAGAAATTGTTCGTGGCCCAAGACATGACTAGGTCCAGAAGATTCTACACTCGTGATGAGCTTGCTCTCGGAGGACGAAAGAAAGACCATGCCAAGAGACCAATAAGCGAAGCAGAAGCTGAGGAGTTGTGGAGGATGATGCAACCTAAAGATTACTCCATTGTCAAACACTTGGAGAAGACTCCGGCTCAGATCTCCGTGTGGGCCCTACTGATGAGTTCTCAGTCCCACCAGCAGGCTTTGATGAAAGCTCTTGGTCATGCGTACGTGCCCTCAGGTACAAGAAGCGATAACGTAGCTGTCATGATTTATCAAGTCATTCGGGGACACCGTATCAGCTTCTGCGATGATGAATTGCCAACCGAAGGGATATCCCACAACAAAGCTCTGCACGTCACTGTGATATGCCGTGGAAGAGTTGTTAATCGTGTTTTGATAGATGATGGATCTGGTTTGAACATATGCCCCTTGTCGACATTGAAACAGTTGAGGTTTGACCTCGAAAAATTGGAGCAAAACCAGGTTAATGAAAGAGTGTTTGATGGTGTACAAAGAGACACATTGGGGGCGGTGAACTTGACCCTCCAAATGGGCCCCGCAGAATTCAGCGCGAAATTCCAAGTGTTGGATATCGACACCAGCTATAACCTTCTTTTGGGAAGGCCGTTCATTCACATGTCTGGAGCTGTTCCCTCCACTCTCTATCAAATGTTGAAGATGGTATGGAAAAATGAAGAGCTAGTTGTTCATGGTGAGTGAAGTCCCTCAAGCAAGCAGGTGCAAGTCTTTGAGGAGATGCCGCAAGATGCGGATTTTTACACGGTGGAGTTGGTAAATGCCACCGATGAGGATTTGTCCCCGCAGACCCCCATTCCAGCCGTGTACAGAATGATCGCCACGATAATGCTGCAGAATGGATTCGAGCCTGGTTTCGGATTTGAAAGAGATTCCCAAGGGATTATTGAACCTGTTCCGTTCCTTGCTAAAGGATCCAAATATGGTTTGGGGTACATCCCCACAGATGAAGACGTGATGATGAAGAAGAAAAAGGATCAAGAGTTGGCTAAACCGATCCCGCATCTGTATCAATCCTTTCCAGTGCAGAAGGAATCTGTGACCTCTTCAAGGAGATCAATGCTGTTATCGAGGAGGAGGTCAAGCCAATTTGTATTCGTGATGCTGAACTAGGGGAGATGCTGCAGAATTGGACATCCACGCCAATCCTGATGTCCCCAACTCTTTGGTGGAAAGGATTTATTTTATGCATACTAAAATTGGTGGTTGTCCGGAAGAGGCCCGAGACCCACCATTTCTGCATTTTTCTTAATTGTTTGAATTTTTGTTGTGATGTTTAAAAAAGGCAACATGGCCCTATGCCGTGACCAAAGTTTGCATTTTTGTTTTAAATGAAAGCCTCATTATTTTGTTTTTTAACTTTGTTTATTTAGTTGCTTGTTATACTTTACTTTCCTAATTTTGCCTGTTTATAATTTCAGTAACCTAATTTACAGACCTGCCAATGTCGTGTCATTTCATGAGCTAAATGAACAAAATGAGACAAATGACGACAAGGTTGACAACTACGAAGAAGAAAATGGGGAACCAGATTATGTTGCAGAAGAATTTCGACAGTTCGAGAATCAGCATCAACCGAATCTAGAGGAGACGGAAACTGTGAATTTGGGAGATTCAGAATGTGTCAAATAGGTTAAGATCATCACCAACCTAAATGGAGCCCATAAGGAGAGCCTAGTTCATTTGCTTGCCAAATACAGTGATGTGTTTTTTGGGGAAGTCGGTGACATGCAGGGGTTGAGTAGCGATGTCGTATCACATAAGCTACCTATCAACCCACGGTTCGAGCCGGTGAAACAAAAGACTCGATAATTCAAGCCTGAACTGAGTTTGAAGATTAAGGAAGAAATCACCAAGCAAATAGAGTCTCGATTGGTGGAAGTAACGCAATATCCAACCTGGTTGGCCAATGTTGTTCCGGTCGCTAAGAAGGATGGGAAAATCAGAATTTGTGTTGATTATAGAGATCTCAACAAGGCTAGTCCGAAGGATAATTTTCCGTTGCCAAATATCCATATTTTGATTGACAAATGTGCCAAACATGAGATGCAGTCATTTGTTGATTGTTACGCAGGTTATCACAAAATTTTGATGGATGAAGAAGACGCGAAAAAAACGACATTCATTACACCTTGGGGTGTATATCACTACAGGGTGATGCCGTTTGGCCTCAAGAACGCCGGTGCTACTTACATGAGAGACATGACAACTATTTTCCATGACATGATTCATAAGGAAATTGAAGTGTACGTGGACGACGTCATAATCAAATCCCGCGAGAGTTCAGATCATTTGACACACCTCATAAAATTCTTTGAACGTTTGCGTCGATACAACTTGAAGTTAAATCCTGCCAAATGCGTTTTTGGAGTCCCAGCTGGGAAGTTGTTTGGATTTATAGTCAGCAGAAAGGGTATTAATCTTGACCCCTCAAAGATTAAAGCAATTCAAGAGTTACCTCCGCCGAAAACAAGAAAAGATGTGATGAGTTTCATAGGGAGGTTAAACTATATTAGTCGGTTTATAGAACAATCAACAGTGGTGTCTGAGCCTATTTTCAAGTTGCTTAAGAAAGATACCCCGACTTAGTGGACTGAGGAATGCCAAACTGCTTTCGATGCTATCAAGAACTATTTTTCTAACTCACCGGTATTGGTTCCTCCGTGAGAAGGGAGTCCTTTATTGCTGTATTTGTCTCTTTCAGATAGTGCCTACGGATGTTTACTTGGTCAACATGACGAGAAAGGAAAGAAGGAGAGGTCTATCTACTATATAAGCAAGAAGTTTGCTCCGTACGAGTCTCGTTACACGTTGTTGGAGAGAACATGTTGCGCTCTGACGTGGCTTGCCCAGAAATTGAGACACTATTTGTCTTTGTATACTACATATCTCATTTCCAGAATGGATTCATTGAAGTACATTTACCAGAAAGTGATGCCGACTGGAAAGTTAGCTAAATGGAAAATGTTGTTGAGTGAGTTCGATATCGTGTATGTGACTCAGAAGGCAATAACGACACAAGCTTTGGATGATCTTCTTGCAGAAAATCCCGTAGATGAAGAATACGAACCACTCAAGACATATTTTCATGATGAGGAAGTATCATTTGTGGGTGAAGATAATTCTGAAACATACCCAGGTTGGAGATTATTCTTTGACGGAGCGGCAAATCATCAAGGTAAGGGTATTGGAGCAGTCTTAGTATCAGAATCCGGTCAGCACTATCCCATGGCAGCTAAACTCAAATTTAATGGCACAAACAACATGTTTGAATACGAATCTTGTATTCTTGGTTTGAAAATGGCCATCGACATAAATGATTACGAGTTACTGGTTATTGAAGATTCAGACCTTTTGATTTATCAGGTTCAAGGCGAATGGGCTATGAAGAATCCGAAAATTATACCTTACGTACAGTATGTGCAAAATTTTTGTAAAAGGTTTCGCAAGATCGAGTTCATACATACTCCTAGAATACAGAATGAATTAGCTGATGCTCTTGCCACCATCGCTTCGATGATCAAACATCCAGATACTGATTACATTGACCCACTGTATATAGAGTTGAAGGAACACCCAGTCCACTGTTCACATGTTGAATCAGAACCAGAGAGTTTGCCTTGGTATTTTGATATAAAGAGGTACTTGGAGTCTAGGACATACCCAGAAGACGCTACATCTAATCAGAAGAGGTCGATACACCGTATGGCTCTCAATTTCTTTCTAAATAGAGAAGTCCTGTATAAGAGAACTCCAGATTTGGGTCTTTTAAGATGTGTAGACGCTGCTTAAGCTGTGAGGCTTATTGAACAGGTACATGCTGGACTTTGCGGCACACATATGAATGGGCTTACTTTGGCAAGAAAGTTTCTTCGAGCTGGTTATTTATGGATGACTATGGAGAATGACTGTTGCAAATTCGTGCAAAAATGCCACAAATGTCAAGTGCACGGCGATTTGATACGGGTGACACCTCACAAACTTAACGCTATGAGTTCACCTTGGCAATTTGTAGCTTGGGAAATGGATGTCATCGGTCCTATAGAGCCGGACGCTTCCAATGGACACAAATTCATTTTCGTTGCCATTGATTATTTCACCAAGTGGGTAAAGGCATCCTCTTACAAGTCGGTAACCAAGAAAGTGGTGGCCGATTTTGTCCGCCATAATCTGATATGCAGATTTGGAGTTCCAAAATCCATCATTACTGATAACAGTGCAAATCTCAACAGTCATTTGATGGAAGATATATATGAATAATTTAAGATTATTCATCGAAAGTCAACTGCTTATTGCCCCCAAATAAACGGAGATGTAGAGGCCGCCAACAAGAATATCAAAAAGATTTTGAGGAAAATGATTAAAAAACATCGAGGCTAGCATTAAATATTGCCATACGCTTTACTAGGTTATCGAACGACGGTCAGGACATCGACTGGTGCTACTCCATACTTGCTAGTGTATGGAACAGAGGCAGTCAACTTGCTTTGATTGAAGAAAAGAGAATGATTGTCGTTTGCCATGGCCAGTTGTAAAGACAGAGAATGACTTGTGCCTTTCACAAAAGAGTAAGAGCCAGAAATTTTGATGTTGGTCAGTTGGTTCTTAAGCGTTTTTTTCCTCATCAAGACGAGTAAAAAAGATAGTCCGCACCAAACTGGCAGGGTCCTTACATGGTTTGTAAAGTACTGTCTGGAGGTGCTTTGGTCTTGTCAGAGATGGATAGCGCTGTATGGCCCAAACCTATCAACTCAAATGCTGTCAAGAGATACTATGTGTGAAGTTTCACTTTGCATTTTCTATCATTTACTTGTAATTGTTCTGTTTGCTTGTATTCGTTCCATTTGAATCCTTATCCCTCTTGTAATAAGCTACGTCTGACCTGAATTCTCGAGAACGAGATACGTAGGCGGCCTATGTCGGCTTCGGTCACCCAATCTATCCTCTTTAATTATTTCCTTGTATCTGAACTACGTCTGACCTGAATTCTCGAAAACGAGATATGTAGGTGGCCTCTATCAGCCTCGGTCGGTTTCTTTGTAAATTTTATTCTTGTTAACCCTTAAGGGGAACTACGTTTGACCTGATTCCTGCCTCAACGGGATACGTAGGCGCCACAAGGGTTCAGTCATATTCTCCTGAGAGTTCCATTTCTCTTTGCAATAGAACATGGACAGAATTTTTGAGAGGGACTCAAAAATTCTCCAGAAGAGGTTTCCTCCTCAGCAAGTCAAACTAAAGATATTTCGAAATCTTCAACTCGGACAGATTTTGTGAGAAGATTTCAAAAATTCCGCGATCTGTTTAGTTAGAGTGAAAAGATAAGCAAGATAGTAAACTGGGGCACAAATTTTGAAAATGGCCTCAAAATTTCGTTAGAATCTTCCCTACAAGTGCGGAGTGACCCTGAAACCCATCAGCGAATGATCGGATAGACCTTTAGAGCGTCATATTCAAAGCAGCTTGTTAAGCCTGATATGACATGACTTGGCAGTGACTTTTTCAAGATACTATTTCTTAAAGATTTCTTATTTCTCTCAAATTTTTCCTTTTATGTTTCATTTGTTTCGGCATAAAATATTTTGTCTTATCTATCAAGAGTCGAGAAATCAGGAAATCAACCGGAGATATCAAGACAAGGAACAAACAACTGAAGGAATCGACACAGACCAGTATATTTTAAAATTGACAATTTTTCTGTGGATGCAGGTTTATATCTTTGCTTTGAAATCGGACAAATTGTCCTGACGAATGAATATGGAGAGCTCCCAAAAAGGAGAAAATATCCCCAAAACCAGTAATTTTACTGAGAGCAGGAGGCAGTTCATATCGTTTGGGTCAGGATACTTGGGAATGTGGTTTTTTTTATTTCAAGCAATTTCCAACAATACGAAATTTACGAAGAGCATCTAGCTATATTCAAAGCTGAATCAAAACAGGAACCTCAACGAAGGTTTCACGATTTTCGTAAGGGACGGCCTTTGCATTACATTATCAAAGCAAGATAATTATTGTCAATGAAGACAATGCATTATCCCAAAAGAGATAGTTATTGTATTATTATTTTGTTATCGATCAAGCCGATATATTATTTGGAGGTGATCTTGCCATTATAGTCAACACAGACGATATAGATATTCAGGCATCACGAGTTAAAAATCATGCATTGCGCAAAGTCATGAATCGCGGAAGTCACACACTGCAGAAAATCATGCATTGCGGAAATCATGCATAGCGAGAAATCATGCATCGCGGGAAGTCATGCATCACGGAAATCATGCATCACGGGAAGTCTTGCATCGCGGAAATCATGCATTGCGGAAAGTCATGCATTGCGGAAAATCATGCATCTCGAGTTTGGAATTTATGCATCACGAGAAGATTTCATACCTCATCAATTTTATACATCGCGAGAAGACTCTATACCTCGCTAGTATTTACTCATCACGAGAAGAATCCATGCCTCGTTCAAAATCATGCATCGCGGAAAGTCATGCATAGCGGGTCAACAATTATGCGCGACGAGAAGGTTTCATACCTCATCAAAATTTATGCATCGCGAGAGGATTTCATACCTAACTGAAATTAAGACATCGCGAGAGGAGTTCATACCTCGCAAAAATTTATGCATCACGAGAAAAATCCATGCCTCGTTGAAATTTGCACATCGCGAGAAGATTTCATGCCTCGCTGAAAGCTATGCATTGCGAGAAGATCTTAATACCTCGCAGGAATTTACTTATCGCGGGAAGATATTCATGCCCCGCAAGAGGTCATACATGGATAAAAAAAGGGAAATCGTGTATCCCAAGAGCAATATTTATCCATCGGCCTCAACTGCATTCTTTTACTTTTGATAAAAGTAAATATCAAGAAGAACATCGAAGACGACGACAAAAGAAACATCAATATCGCATCATAATTTATTTATTTATTTCGACATCAAGTATAGAGTATTTTAAAGATTATATTGCAAAACATAAGGCATAACCTTTATTTGCTGGATGTCAGACCGATCGAGTCGACGTCGAATATAGAGGAGAACAATGAAGTGTCGACATGGTAAAAAAGACCCATCCTAATTGCATTTTTTAAGCTGACATGTTTTATCTTAGTCTTTGTAGAGAGCATCCAAAAGGATGAATTCTCCAAAAACCACAGGTGCGGACGACATCATAAAGGATGCAGCACAACGTGGAACTTTTTCTTAGCAGCGAACTGGGAAACAGTCCAAAGACGAATGTCAAACTCTTAGGACGCAAGCAGAGGAGCGACTTCCACCACAATCGAACCACCCCTATCGATAAATGTGGGTTTTTCTTTAGTTCTGTCAGTTTCAGTCTCGCATCCGGATGTTTTGATTTATCTGAAGCAAGTTTCCAATCTGTGTGACAACGCACCAAGAGCTTTGGAAATTATGTCCGTGTATGTTCTTAATTATTGGTGTGAAGCGCGCCACATTCATGGCTAAGAGGTTACAAGCCTCCTTTTCATACTCGTTTAACTTGTCATTTATCCAAAACCAAAGGTTATCCAGCGTAACAGATTTCCTTTTCAACCGATCGAGTCGAACTACACACACCCTGATTCCTGAAGGTTTAAGGATATGTAGGCGGGTTCAATGTTGAAAACTCGGTTGTAATCAAACATTCGCTCTTGAATTATATTCTCAAGTATTTCGATACCTTCATAATTCGGTACCGAGGTGGCTTTTGGATTCTTTCAAAGTCGTGCGTTAAATCAAGCTCATCGAACTACAAGTGGCTTGAATTCTCCTATAGCCTGAGATATGTAGGAAGCCCATTTCAAGGGTTCGGCCATAATTCCTAAACCCTTCGCCAAATCCTTCCTTAAAAGATGAATGAGGTGGGTCAAAATTGGTCTGATCAATTTCATTTTCCTCGAATTGCTTGCATCAACCCAAGTAAAATGAGGGACAGTTGTTGACACCCAATTTTGATCCGCGTCGATATGAATTAATTCTCGAGCTTCGTAAGTTTTCCTAACGATTTAATTTAATTAGTTTTGTAAATTTTGCGAAAATATAATATTAATGCATGAACTTATGTTACTTCGGATAATTTTTATCATAACTTTAGATAATATATATGTTTACATAGTTATGTATATAATTGGTATATTTTATGATTATTCAAAAACCATCTCAAAAAAATATTTAAGATTTAGTAAGTATTCTATTAAATTAGTTTAGTTTAAATCATGCTTTTAATCACTATTTTACAGTTTAAATAATTATATTACTAAATAAAAAAGCTCGTTAATTAATTAATACAAATTTGTTTATATAAGGTTTAGCCAAATTAATCATCCTAATTGACTATTTAGTAATCTAACCAAATTTCCATTTTTAATTCCAACCCACTCCCTTTCCAACCCAATTTCCTAAGCCCAATTCGTAGGCCCAACACCTTTCCCTTTAAGACCAGAGTTGGGCCTTCATTATATTCCCTTTCTGCAGCCCACTTCAACCCTTTTCTTTATTAATTCTCAACCCAAACTCCCAGGACCAAACATTTTTTAAGCAGCCCACCTCAATTCTTTTAAACAACCATCCAACTAATAATAAATGCAGCCCATATTTTCCCTATCTGGCCCACGAACCCGACCAGACCCAGGTTCCCCTCTCCTTCTTCCTCCCCAAACGATTTCTAGAAAAAACAGAAGACCAGACGGAAAAGAATAAAAAAATTCCCAGAAACGTAGCCCTTGTTAGAAATTCTCGGAACAACCTTGTTCTTGTCTTGTTTCCCCCCGTGTCTCCCCCACACGTTTCTCATCTCCCTTCCCTCATCTCCCTCATCGTGCGTGATGTAGGAGGTAGCAACGGACACCTGCAACTCTGCTGATGTCGTACGCCTTTACTGTTGCGCAAGACGACGAGGAATCGTCATTGGCATCGTAGGATCGAGCCAAGACGTTTGCAAGGACGAGTGATCGATCTCCACTCTCAACCTCCCCTTTTCCATTCAATTTATCCGCATTTGGATAATTTTTCGGAAATTCGAATTCGGATATGTGCCTGAAATCTCCCTTCCGCCTTTCTCTCCAAAAATCCAAATTATTCTTTCTATTTAAATCCCTCTTTTCTTCAGAACTGGGGTTGAAAAAAAATTAGGTTGGAAAATTTCAGAGGTTGGAAAATTTTGGGATATACTTTATTACATAGAGACATACAAAGGGATTTCGGGAGGCTCTGCATTTTTTTTCGTCCTAATACTCTAGCTGGAACTTCCTAGCAAGAATATTCATATATAAGGGGAAGAATAGTCTAGCTACGAAAGCAGAGCACGTTAAGAATCAAGGGGTTGTCGTTAAAGTTGTGGAAGCTCGTCTTTGTCTAGCTTGTCCGTCTCTGGTTCGCTGCTCGGAAAAGGTAATAGTTCCCCTTTCATTCATGCTTTAGTTCGATTCCAATCTTCATGTATTGAACCTTCTTTGTTTGGTTAGAGTGAAGCTTTAGTTGTGTTGTCCCTCCATCTTAGGTTTGCTTATGTTTTCATGATCGTGAATGTGCCGGTTTGAAGAACCGTCATGTAGCTCATTATGTTTAGTTGTTATCTTTGTTCCGGCTTCGCTCTTCCCTTTCAACTTCATTGTAAAATGTCCAATGGCTGGGATTGCTCTGCTTGTGACTTAGGAAATATTAGATTGTTTTTGTTATCTTTCTTTTGAATGTTTTTCTATTTTGAGCTATCAACGTTATGAAGAGCAGTGAGTACACATTATAAATTAGCATGCCTTTCCCTTTAGTTTTGATCCTGTCTGCTTATATTGGTGTTCCAATAAGCAACCGCCCAAGATGACATTCCTAGATTTCGTTTCTTTCATTCTCTCGCTTTTAATTTTAGCAAAGGTAGTTTGCAGTAGTTTACATGTTGCCTTATTATTGTATGCATTTTGCTTTCTCTGGGATTTTGTTGTTCTGACTATGCAAGGTTTATTGTTGTTTCATTTTTATTTTGCTTCCTGATTTTGTTAAGCTTTGAGAATGATATGGCTATGATTTGTAGTCTAGATCACATGGCTTTGGAATGCTATTTGTTTATTTTTACATATTGTTTGGTTATTTATGTGGGCAAGTAGTTTATGATACTGTTGAATCTTTCTTCCCTTTCTCTATAGCAAAGGAGTATTGCATATTGTTTGGTTATTTTTACATATTGTTCTATTATTTATGTGGGCAGTCTTTCTTAGTAGTATTGATGCTTTGGATAAATGCTAATTCTTCCTTTTTCTTTCCATTTGGTTTCTTTACATATGACATCTATTCGAATCTATTTTGGACACCAATCTCGCATTCCTCCGAGTTGCACAGATCCTTGAGTCAGCCCATTTCAAGTCTAGGAGGTCTTAAGACCAATTTGCAAGTCGAAATATGGCATTAGGTGCTGCTGGAAGTTACAGTTTGCAGGAACTTGGCTGCAGTTTTTCGTTCTGAAGCTGTGCACTTGGTTTATACACAGTGTATACACTGGTATACAGGTCGAATATTTTCAGGAAGTCCGAACTCAAAATCTGGGTTGATGACAGTGTAAATACACTGCAGAAAAGGAGTTTTAAACTTTTTAAAATTGAAAAACACGCTGATAAACAGCCTGTATTTGCAGATATACAGAGACGGTATACCTTAAATATGTGTAAAAAATATGATTGGCAGAGTATCGTACAGGGACGCCTATTTTAATTAAAATACGGGATTAGGCAATTAATACTGAAATAGGGTGCAGCCCGTATACATTAGTATACATTATTGGGCAACGATATACACTTGTTAAACAAGTAAAAAAAATGATACAGGTACAAATACACAGAGCAATGTTGAAATATAGGGGAAATAGCAGAAAATATGTATTCAAACAAATGCAGGGCTCAAAAGGTCCAAAATGGATCGGAAATATAATGTATACATCAGTATACATATTGTGTACACTCTTTCCGATTTCTTACAGGAAATGGGTTAGGGCCCTTTTTAGCAAAGATTTTTGACAGGCCCAAAGTCCAATTTGTTTTGCAGGACTTGGATTGTTGAAAAGGGCCCAACTTTAAATAGTTTAACATAGGACAGGTGGGCCAAAACCCAAGTTTAA
>CM064967.1:49381981-49399981 GCA_032847665.1 Solanum chilense
ATAACAAATGGATACACAATGAACATGATATTCATGATCTACCAAATTACAAGCAGGTAAAGAGTAAGTCGTTCATACCATGTAATAGTCTTGTCAATTTCAAAAAAACCAATGTATGCGCAGAGATGATGGAACAAAATGTGATAACCACACAATAGCTGATGTTGAATTTATGCATGCTCATATTATTAATGAACACAACAAAGTATTGGATGATGTTGTGGATCAAGTAGAACGGGGGGAGAAGAATCTGATGTAGAATAGGAAATTGACATTCATTTAGCACAAAAGTTATATCTTTAACCTTATCAGATTTATTACTCGTTATAAAAGAAATTTCTTACTTCATGTGTTACAGCAATCTATATAAATATCTAAGGCAAATAAATTTTGAGGACAAACAACATGTAAGAATATTCACCAAAGAAACATGAAAGAATGAAAGGAGGTTACATTTGATAAAAGACTACTATATGAACAAACTAATTAGATTGTGTCAGAATTAAGAAACTTTATAGGAACAATTGCAATAAATTATAGATTCATCATCTTGATGTATATTAGTTGGCATGAATTTCCAAAAGATACTAAAAAGCGCATGTGGGAATATATCAATGTAAGAACATTCACTTTTGAGATTGCATATTTTGTTGTTTATTTTTACTTTCTGAAGCTAAATATATTTTATTTTGCATAGACCAAATTTCTTGTTCGAGTAGAAAGAATGAAGCGAGTGATGACTGGTGTTCGTGATGCTTGGAGGCGCACAAGCAGAAACAAAGGAAATTTTTTGATAAAAGCAATACCCTTGAGGATATACTAGTAAAACTTCCTAATGGCATTCAAGATAATCAATTCTGTCAAATGATCAAGTATTGGAAACACCCAACTTTTTAAGTAAGGCTAATATAATGTATTTATACTCATCGACATATTTTAAATCATATCTATTTTTTTTATTTACCAATTCAATTATCTCTTTATATTTAGTAATAGGCCATATGCGAGATGAATTCTCGAAACATGAAAAAACAGAAGTAGAGGCATTGAATGGAACATATTAATTTTAGAAGAGTAAGTGTGTCATTGGTAATAATAATTAGTTACTATTTATTCAAAAATCTTAATTTAATTTTTTTTACTTTATTAGAACATATTGATGTTTTTTTAATTTATTTATTATTATATGTAGCGTGCAACCAAAGACAACAATGAAGAACCATCAAAGCCTGAAATGTTTATTTCCACTATGAACAAGATAGGAAAGGAAATCTAGGCTGATACCCAAGTTGCAATAGTATGTATTTTAATGAGTATTAGTGGTGAATTTAGTTCAGACCTATAATATATATATTGTTGAGAGTTAGACTCCATTGAATTTTATCAGGTTATTCTTCTTCTTCTTCTTCTTCTTCTTCTTCTTCTTCTTCTTCTTCTTCTTCTTCTTCTTCTTCTTCTTCTTCTTCTTCTTCTTCTTGTGAAAGTTCGAGGGGTCATCAATTATTTTTCTATGTTGCTGAATTGTTTGCTAGGAAAATTTCTTATTTTTTTCTAGTTCTTGATCGCAAACATAGGGCTATTGATTTTGTTGATAGGGGGTCACAATTTTATTTTAAAATGCTTGAGATTCTAGAATGTTTGCTGGGAATGGATGTCAATTAAAGTTATATAAATGAATCATAAACTCTTTTTAGTTTAAAAATTACTAACAGTTCACTATGGATGCCAATTTTATTCTACTTGCTAAACTTCAGAATCGCCAAAATTTTGGCGAAAGAGATGATGATGCATTTAGGCCATTGTTTGGAAAAGAGCATCCTGGTCGACTTACGTGCTATGTAAGATCAGTGACAAAAACTTCTTTGAGGAAAGAAGAGTAAATTAACAAGCTAAAACAAAAACATTCCAATGAAATCACTTCTTTAAAGGAAGAAATGAGAGAAGAAATGCGACATTTATTCACTCAATTGCTACAAAGTAACCCTCGTTTTAATTTTCAAGATATAGCAGGGTGTGTTTAATCTAATGGTTAACCCATTGAAGCAAGTAATGTAAAAGCTCTAAGAGGCACAAATCTTGCACATTCTTCAGGATCAGCTCGTGATTCGGTTGCTCAAAAGGTACTTTGTATTTCACATTCTATGTTAATACGTTACATATTGTTATCGATATACAAGGTAGTTGTTTTTTTTTGCGTGTGTATCTTCGCTCATTTTTGACTTGAATGATGTTTTTCTGGAAGTTGTATAATGTGTTTTGTTCACCTATTTTTCTGAGGCTTTTTGATTTTGATTGTTTCTATCATAAGACAGTTTACTTTTAATGTATATGAAATAAAGAGGATAAGATGTGTAGGTATATTGCATCACTTTTGAAGAACGAGAAATCGATTTTTCGATTTACTTTCATACCTTGGATTATTGTTTTTCTTTTTTCCTTGTATAACTGTAGAATTATTCTTATGGAGAAAGGATCTGGGCTCCTACTTTGACATAGTTGTCCTCTGTAATGATATTATAAGTCTTGTTATAATAGAATTGTGTTTACTTAACAATTCTAAATCACAGATACTTTAGATTAATGAAACTTGTTGAGCGGCTGATTTATTCTATTGAATGATCTGTTATTCTGATAATCATATCTAGGTCTGTCTATTATAATAGGAGATATAAGGGGTTATCCATAAAGGAAACTTCTTATATTAATAGTGTTAGTTTGAGATAAACATTTAGTTAGAGTAAGGTAACAGAAGATCTATGAGCTTGTTAATGGAAAAAAGAAGATACGACCTATATTTTTATGGTTTGAAAAAACATATCGGTACAAAATTTTGGTTTTCTGGTCTTTATAACATGTCACTACAAGGTCTTATTTGGTTAATCAAAATACACGGGGTACTTGCTGCAATGTGTTTATGATCTTCTTCTGCACAAGCTTGTTACTTATTTGTTTCTTATGAAGTAGTTCATCTCAATCACTTACAATTGGTAACTACCCTTAGAAAGATTAGAAAATTGTTTATGTGTGTAGTACTGTTGAGTTATGTCATCTTTATGGTTTAATTTGGCTAAGAAATTATCATAATGTAGACCTGTTGACACTAGAATTCCCGCTATCCAACAGTTTCCCCAAGCTACTCATTTTGATGGCGTGTTGCACCTTCAATGGAGTTTTGCCATTTATATTGAGACATTTTGTTAATAGCTATGAATCGAGCCCTAATACCACCTTCATGTATCCATGATAAACAGACCATTGCAGTTCATGTAATGTTTTCTGACTTTCAGTCTGGTTGTTATAGAGACAATTCCCAAAGGAATAGTGAAAGCATACACCAAATTTTCTTGTGTCTGTGAGTACTGACAAGGGAACTTGAAAATAATTTTCGGATGTAATTGGAAAATGCCCAGACACAAAGATGTGATAAATGGAATTAGTTCCTCTTGTAATTTCAACCAGAACAACCTCTAGATTCTTTTCCAACAAGAACAATCTGCAGTCCCTCTTGCAATTCCAACAAGAATAATCTAGGAAAATTCCTAGACACAAAGATGTGATCAATGGTCTGTTTTATACATGCAATTGTGATGTGTTTTTATGTTTGCCTACTGTTTTTCTCAGATTATATCATTTATTTTTCGTTCTGCTTGGTACATGTTTAAGATCAATTAACTGCTATCTCTCAAATTTTATCATTCATATTTGCGTACAAGGACAAACATGGCATACATGCCTACTGTTTTCTCCTAGATATTATAGTTTTTATACATCTTTGGTGATCCTTTAACTGTGAAGGGTCTGTAAATTAAACAATGACTAATGAGCATATGAAATACATGGTTCTCTAACTTATAATTTAATTTTGAATGTGCAGAAATATATTGCTGATTGAATTTAATGAATGAGGACAAAACTAATTAAACTTGATTATATTGTAGTGAACGGTAAAATTGTTTTGTACTATTATTGTTAATGTTTGAATACATTTGGTTTTCTGGAATGTATTGTTAGTAGAGATTTTTATGACATTAATTTATAAGTACAAGACATATTTTATTGTTTAGATTTGAATTATATAATTTTAATGATGCGTAAGCCAATTTTGGTCTTTATATCACTTTGATATTAATTTTCATAATTATTTATATGCAAACTTAAATTATTATTATTCAAAATGAAAATTTATGGCTAAAAATTTCTACACAACATTGCAACACTTTAAAATTGTGTCTTATTGTTAATAAATTTTATCTGAAAAGTAACACTTTATAAGTGTTGTTGCAGATTATATATAAAAGGCTACACTTATAAAGTGTAACCAACAACGACGCATAGGTGACACTTTTAAATGTACATGATAACATAAATTTTTTATTTATGAAATACTGCAAAGCGTAACCTTTATACTATATTGTGATGACCGAGATTCTAGAATCTGAATCGCGACCGGCGTCTTTGACCTCTCAGAGGTCGGAGACAAGCCTCTTCTTGCATTCATCACGTTCATATAGTTAAATTTGCAGAAAATTTAAAACTTTTAAAACATATGAAGTATATACAGACTTCATATAGTTTTCACATAGATTCATTATATAGTAAGGTCAAAGTAAAGAAACAACCATCTATCACAAAAAAACCATTCAAACAGAGAATCAATATATCATGAATAAGTTTGCCAAACATAGCCTTATTACAAATGCTCCGAAAATAAAGTATCTGAAAGAAATGCTATGGACAACATCAACTAGCTACGTCCACTACTACGCTATACTAAAACTGTAGCATCCTCAAAATCAAGAGGACCTACCGAATTGTCTGGAGAACGTTGATGTCCAAACCGCTACAATGAATCTTCAATATGATATATGACCTTCACCTATAAAAATAGTTAATTTTATAGGGTTAGTACACCACTAGTACTAACTATGGGTATATTCACACATACACATAAGGCTATTCATAATCAAGGAAAACTCTTCCTAAACAACATGCCATTTCTGGAAAGTATAGTCGCTAGACTTTCCTAATTCATTAGTTGTGAATTCTGGTTTGAATATGATGTTTTTAATACATTCAAAGTGCAAAACTCATTTTCTATGTGATTACAAGACATTAGAATCATCAACATATTATTAAAACAACTAGGGAGAAGATTTGAAATTTTTGTATCCCCTAACCCGAGAGCTCTATTCTTGACACTTAGTTTTTTTTTCACTCTTTTTCTTGTTCTTGTTTTATATTTCAATAATTCCTTCGGTCCTATGTTTTACTTACAAGTGCAATGATTTATTGTAGTCTCATACCAACAATGAATCAAGTAAGTAATCCAAGTACTAACGAACAATTTCACTATCCTTACAATGAATCATTCATCACATTATGTATTCATTAATACTTCAAAAGCTAGTCTCTATTGGCTATGCCACTTATTTCCTATTAGGGAAGGTATGAAGCTTTTACTTGCTATAATGTTTCTACTCCCCTTTATTGGCATCATATAAGAAGTAATTATAAGCCAATTTTATTTGGCTCTGCCCATAATTTGTTGAAACTTCATTTGTATTGATATTGGCAATTGACATTCTTAAGTTTTTACTTTCATAGCTCTGTTTCATCATACGTTCCATCACCTTTGTTTCTTGCTTACTTAGAGACATCTTTGGAAGTAAGATGAAGATAGCTAACATGAAATACAGTGTCTTCCCCACATCCAAAAGAGGTGATTCATCGATTTAAATGAATATAGATCATGTGATATACTCATGAAATCTAGTGTCTGCCCACACCGAAAAGGGGTGATTACCGGCTAAGGCGAAACCATCTCAAGTGTTTACCCCACACCGAAAGAGGTGGCTCACGGCTATACTGAACCAAAAACATTCTTTTGAGCATTAACCTACATAGATCATGTGAGATAAACATAAAATATAGTGTCTATGCCCCACACCAAAAAGAGGTGATTTCACTAGCCAAAGTTAGATTGGAAAATAACTAGCTCTCTTAGGTGGAAACCACATGCTAGTTCCTATGTTGGATAGACATAGTTTGAAGACTAGGGATGTAAGGAGACTCTCATGAGACTTAAACGTTCAGGAAAATACTCATAACTAGTCTATCGGTGCTTCGCTCACTTTCATTATCTTCTTATCTTTTTGAGTTGACTAAAACATTATGGAAATTTGCTTCTAGATTGAGATTTACTTACACTATTGATGAATTGTCATACTTTTCTTTACATTGATGAAATGTGAATTGTCCACACATAACATCTTCCGTGTTAATAAGACTGGACTCACACGTTCTAACACCTTCATACCGTGAGTATTTTCAACTTAGTATCTTAGATGTAAGTGAGGCTTATGTCACTTCAATTAACACCTCATTCTGGTCAATTTCATAACATAAACATCATTATTTATGTTATTACTCAAGTTACTGGTTTACTTTCGTTAAGTATCTTCATATCATCTTTTATTGACGCTGAAAACTTCACTCAATGAAATAGTTATGTTCATAGCTCATTTGGTTAGGGCATGCTGGGACTTGTCCAAATGATTGACATACCCTTGGATATGAATTCATTGAATTATCTTAGATGTGCTCGTATTGTCATTTCAATACTTTGGCTATCTGTGGTTGGCATGAAATTAGTATTGGCCTAGAAAATTTGGAAGTGGATTCATAGTTATTTTATTGGCACAAGCAAAATATTCATTCAAATATAATCTCATGAAATAATTATTAGACAATTTTATATCATAAACAAAGGAATAACATTATTAGCCATTTTATTGGCATAAGCCAAACATTTCAAGTATAATTTCATGAACTCATTATTAGTCAATCTTATATTATAACTTATAAGAAGAATTTAATGCTTGGTTTAGCAAAACTATGAATTTGTTTTGGAATTATATATTAATGAACTATATTTTATTCTTTATGAAAGTTATAACTACTTATTCAATGATATTACATTCACAAGTTCGTGTGGATAGGGTATGTTGGGACTTGTCCTATAGATTTGAATACCCAATGTTATGAGTTTATTGATGTAGAGATTGGTATGATTTTACATGATATGGAAGTAATATGATTAGACATATGTTTTACTGGCCAATTTGTTGGTATAAATTACAGTTTCATTATTTACTTGTCATAACATTATCACTAGCCATGCCAATTACTACATAAGTACATTATAATAATCTGTCATGTTGAGCAGCCAACTTTTTGCATTACAAGAAACATCATCATTTACATTTACCATACATAATTTTCTTTACATTAATTATTATCCAATCTTTCCAATATTCTTCGAAATCAATATTGTAGCCAATTCGATGAAACAACCAATTTATTTCCCATATTATTGGCATAAACCAAACATTTACATATGGAAAATAATCTAGGTTAAAATAATCTAGGAGAAATAATTCTAGGAGAGAAACCCATAACGTCTGTAGAATAAAATCTACGAAGACCACGTTGAACAAAAACTTGAAGAAACCTTGAAGTTGCTTAGAACATCTATGAACTTTTTGCATCTTTCGTTCATTCGTTTTAGCGTTGTGTTCTCTGAATGTTTGATAGTAAGTTTTAGGTTTAGTAACTGATATTCACTCATTCAAATAAGGCTTAATTAGTAAAATAAATAAATAAATTAGTTAATTACTAAAAAGCCCCTCCTAGATTAACTAGAAATAGGAAAACACAACACATAGTGAAATCTGAAATTTTTCCTAAGAATTTCGTTTTTCCCCTTAAAATTAACATATTTTTAGATAAACTCGGGCGAAGATTTGAAATTTTAGTATCCCCAACCCGAGATCTCTATTCTTGACTCTTAGTTTACTTTTCACTCTTTTTCTTCTTCTTGTTTTATAGTTCAATAATTCCTTTGTTCCTATGTTTTACTTACAAGTGCAATGATTCATTGTTGTCCCATACCCACAATGAATAAAGTAAGTAATCCAAGGACTAAGGAACTATTTCACTGTCCTTACAATGAATCATTTATTGCATTATGTATTCATTAATACTTCATAAGCTAGTCTCTATTAGCTATGCCGCTTATTTCATCATTTTCATATTAGGGAAGTTATGAAGCTTTTACTTTTTATTATGTTTCTACTCCCCTTTATTTGCATGATATAAGAAGTCATTATAAGCCAATTTTATTTGTCTCTACCCATAATTTGTTGAAACATCACTGGTATTGATATTGGCAATTCACATTCTTAAGTTGTTACTTTCATAGCTCACATTGATCATATGTTCCATCACCTTTGTTTCTTTCTTTCTTAGAGATATCTTTGGAAGTAAGATGATTCTAGCTAACATGAAATCTAGTATCTTCCCCACATTTAAAAGAGGTGATTAATCAGTCAAAATGAATCTATATCATGTGATATACTCATTAAATCCAGTGTCTGCCCCACACCAAAAAGGGGTGGTTCTAGCTAAAGAGAATCCATCTCAAGTGTTTACCCCACACCAAAAATTGTGAATCACAGCTATAGTTAACCAAAAATATTCTTTTGAGCATTAGACGACATAGATAATGTGATCTAAACAATAAATCAGTGTCTACCCTACACCGAAAAGAGGTGAGCTCAATGGACAAGGTGAGATTGAAACATACCTAGCTCTCTTAGGTGGAAACCATAGGCTACTTCCTGTGTTGGCTAGACATTGTTTGAAGACGATGTAAGGAGACTACTAATATACCTTGGTGGTTGCCTTATCTCATGAGACTTACACATGCAAGCACATGCTCATAACTAGTTTATTGATGCTTTGCGCACTTTTATTAACTTCTTATCTTTTAGAGTTGACTAAAACATTATGGAAGCTTGCTTCTAGATTGGGATTTACTTACTCTATTGATGAATTTTCATGATTTTCTTTACATTTAAGAAATGTGAATTGTCCTTACATAAAATCTTTGGTGTAAATGAGACAGGTCTCACACGTTCTAACAACTTCATGTCATGACTATTGTTTACATAGTAGCTTAGGTTTAAGTGAGTCTTATCTCACTTCATTTAATACCTCATTCATGTAACTTTCTTGACTTAGACATATTTATTTATGTTATTACTCACGTTACTTGCTTACTTTTATTTAGTAGCTTCATATCATCGTTTATGGACGATGAAAACTTCACTAGATGAAATACTTATGTTCAAAGTTTTTTTGGTTAGGCAATGTTGCGACTTGTATATATGATTGAAATACCCTTGAATATGAATTCATTGAATTATCTTTGATGTTCTTAGGTTTTCATTTTAATACTTTGGCTAAATGTTGTTTGCATAAAATTTGTGTTGGCCTAGAAATTTTGGAATTGGCTTCATTGCTATTTTATTGGCACAAGCCAGACATTCATTAAAATATAATCTCATGAAATAATTACTAGCCAATTTTATATCATAAACTTAGGCATAAGATTATTGGAAGTTTTATTGACATAAGCCAAACATTCACTCAAGTGTAATTTCATGCACTCATTATTAGTCAATCTTATATCATCACTTACAAGAACAATTCAATGCTTGGTTTGGGTAGGCTATGAAGTTGTTTTGGCATTAGTTACTTGTCATAAGATTATCACTAGCCATGACAAGTACATCATAAGTACATTATAATAATCTTTCATGTTGAGCAGCAAACTTTTTGCTTTGCAAGAAACATCATAATTTACATTGGCCATACATAATTTTGCTTACATTAGTTATTGGCATAAACCAAATATTCACATATGGTGGTGAATAAAACTTCATTTGTTTTAAGCCAACATTTTTTAATTCAATTAACTTATGATTATCATTAAATGAAAAACTTATAACAGTAGACTCAACTTTATACATAACTCATAACAACATCTTCTTTCTCTAACAAGGAACTAAGCATTATGTCATACCTTTATCCGTGTAACTAATCACTTCATCACTCGAATCCAACCAATCACCTCAAGAATATTTAACAAATCAAGAACATATAATAATAATCAGTTAGATAAACACAAAAATAACATGTTCAAGATTTACATTTAGATACTTATTGGAATCGGAATCAAGGATACTAGGTAAAAAGGGACTTTCAACTAGAACATTGGAAAATAACCCTAGTTTCTAGATTCTGTAGATTCAAGATGATGTAATATACTCTTGGACAAAAAATTCCAGGATATAAACCCATACCTTAAAAATAATTTATTCTACAAAGACCACCTTGAAAAAACATGAAGAAACCTTGAAAACGCCTAGAACATCTATGAACTTTCTGCCTCTTTTTTTTGTTCGTTTTAGCGTTGTGTTCTCTAAGTGCTTTATTGTGAGTTTTAGGTTTAGTCACTGATATTAACTCATTAAACTAAGGCTTAGTTATTTATTTAAATAAAATAATTGATTTATTACTAAAACGCAGGTACTAGATTGACTAGACATAGGAAAACACAACACTTAGTCAAATCTCAAATTTTTCCTAAGAAATTATTTTTGACCCTTTAAATTAGTTGATTAAATTTCTAATTAAATTAATTAATGTTCCTAGGTTAATTACTAAATTAACCCTAAATCATTGGAATAATAATTAACACTTTTGGACAATCATAAGTTAAGTATTAGGATGTTTCTTGAATTGTACTAGGTTTGTGTAAGAATTTAAATTTAACCCCTTTAATTTAATTAATTAAATGTATAATTTAATAAATGAAGTAACCTATGGTAATTACTAAAGTATCCTTATGTTTTTATAACCATAACTAACCCTTTTGACGGTCCTAGGTTAGGGACTAGGTTGTCATTTTCTCATCTTAACTGAAATCTTGAAATTGCTTTGTGATTTAAGTTTTGCCGTTTAATAATTAATTAAAAAAGCTGATAAATAAATTAATTCAGTAACATAGGGTAATTAATAAATTATCTCTAAGTTTTTAGGACCATAACCAACATTTTGACAATCCTAGGTTCAGTACTAGGTTGTTTGTTCCTTGTCTTAATCTAAATCTGGAAATAGCTTTGTGATTTCGGTTTTGTCCATTTAAATTAATTAATAAGTTGATAAATTGATTTATTAAGTAACCTACTGTAATTGATAAAGTATACCCAAGTTGTTAGGACCATAACAAACCTTTTGGATAATCCTAGGTTAGGTACTAGGTTGTCTCTTTAACTAGTTACTAGGTTAATGCCACCCAATTAAGTCTTAGGTTGTTGGGTGCACTAATAAGTTTATTTCGATTGGTCCAAGGTTAGTTACCTAGTTAAGGAAGTTAGTTAGAGTCTAGAATTTGTTAGGGAGCTCAACCCCACATGTCTTGACCCCCACATGTGTACCTGCGCCTCACCGCCCTAATTACCCAAACCGAATTCTTACACATGTGCTTGCACATGGGTTTGACATGTGCTTGCATATGTGTTGCTGCTCATTTCTTATTATCCCAAGTATCATCACTGTCATGTGTTATGGTGCCTAGGCTTGACACATGGATGCCTAGCACCTACTTTGTGTATTGAAAGTTATTGTAGTTTAGTTTAGGGTATTTATTGAAGGTATATTTCCCACACAAGCTTACCAATGTTAGAAAATCGACTAACACCCTTTAAGGCAATATTTTCTACAATTCGCATAATTTTTTTAAATGACCAATATTTCGAAATATTGGGCATTGGGATACCTATTTACCCCCAATACCTATTCTTTAAATATAATAGGCCCTTCACTAGACGGGTATATTTTATGGAATGTTACATCTATGGACACACTTTTTAAGTGTTGCTGCCATGGCAACACTTCAAAACTGTTGCCTAATGTCAAAGGTTACACTTCTTTTGCCTACCCCCCTATAAAGTGTAGATTAATGTTAAAAGTGTAGCCTTTTATAAAATGCTACACCTTTTGCCAGTTTAGGCTACACTTTACTAGGGTGGACATACGCTTAAAATGTTGTAATGGGATAACCTCTCCAATGAAGAGGTTTCGGTTAAAATTCTTGGTATGAAAGTAGAGAAATTTAGGAACAAGGACTTAGCTTCCGTAAAGGTGTTATGAAAGAATTACCTAGTTGGTGGTGCAACATGGGAGACCGAGGCCGAAAAGAAGTTCCGTTACCCTCATCTATTTGATAACTAAGGTATTTTTTCCTATTAAAATGAAAATAATGACTAAAAATTGAAGTGTCTTAATTTGTGGTGAAGTCTTGCAGAATGTGCATTTTTGTTGTAATTACAGTGAAGTTGCAATGAAATATGCTTTTTAATTGAAAATTTTGCTTACTTGTTTTGAGTTATAGTGTGCATTTTTTTTATATGGTGAGTCTATATGAAATGATATTGAACGTGACGGTAAGTTCAACTTTTGCATAATTGATTCATCTATGATATGTTGAGCTCATGTTGTTGTTATGACAAGGAAATTCCTCATAATATGATTTTGAGCCTTGTGTGTTTTAATTGAAGTTTTGAATTTCTACGTGTAAATTTTATGAGTAGTGTTTTAACTCATATTGTTATCCATTGTTGATTGGTTGGGCTACTAGTCTTGAGTGTATTCCTTCCTTTCAATGATTTTAGTGTGATTCAGGGACAAATGTTCCTAAGTGGGGGGGATAATGTAACACTCTGAATGTCTTAGACGTGTTCTAGAGCCTAATATAAGTTTCAAAAGGTTTGGACACTGTTTTAAGGTCTATCTTAATGAATATAAGTTATTTAGGAAGTTTAGAAGTCAAAACGTCAAAGAACATCCATGACGGCCGGAAACTAGTTCAATGAGGTACTACCGTTACATAGCCTATTTGACTAGCTTTTATGAGTTGGAAATTGATGAAATTTTGTGGAAGGGTGTACAAAAAGTACTATAGTTAGTTCATATTTAAATGTCCGGGCACAACTCCCCAAGGACAAACCAAGCTCCTTTGAGGAGGACCCTTGCAAAAGTGGCTAAAAGCTATCAAGAGATAGTGTTACCAAGGTGTGTTAACAACGGAACGTGTGTCAATAGACAGGGCGTTAATGGCCACCGTCGATTAAAACATAGAAAAATTCAAGAAGGGCGTGTTTTTGACAGTCTCTGAACTTAACGACGGACCAACAATTTGGTCCCTTGGCTGTCGTTGGACAAATGGGGCGTCTCTCGTGGTGTAATCTTTGATATCATTGTTTTGGTGCTCAATTTTTTTATGACTTGAGTTAATTAATTATGTGTATAATTAATTAATTAGGTGTTTAGATAAGCATAATTAAGTTATTTAACAACCTATATAAATCCCCTAAGCTAACTAGACTAACCTAAGTTCTCATATATTAAAAAACCCAAAGACTCTTCCTTCTCTCTTCTTTCTCTCTCTAGGTGAAGAACTCCATAGAAGGCAAGATCTAGGTTGATTTTAGGGATGCAACCACTAAGGTTTCTCCATCAATCTTCACCAAACATTAAAGTTTAGTATCTCTTTCACCTTTCAAATCCTCTTTCCTCAAAGGATTCCATCAAATTGATTTAAAAATATGGGTTTTCAAGTGGATTTTCATCCAATACGAAATTTATGTTATGGATTACTTTTTTTATGATTTATTTTGGATATTATGAATACATTAACATGTAATTTAACTAAAATGTTATTTCTCGATGGATTGGTCTAGTTTGTAGAAGATGACTTATTCCCCTAAACCTTAGGTTATAATCTTGACATGAAATGCGAAGTGTTTGTTCAATTGAATTTTTCATTGGTTGAATTAATAATAGGTTATGATATTGTATCAATTCCGAGTAGATTAGGGTTAATTATAGTCCGGTCATGCTAGTTCTTCAGTAGTTGATATAGAATATGAATTTGACCTATGTCTCTTATCTTATGGGATGAACTAATGATGGATCGTGATGTAGTGATTCAATTAGCCTTGTTATTATTTTTGTTATTATTGTGTTATGATAATACACCCTTATTGGATTGAATTAATGGGCTGATGGTAAAACATGGTTATGGATTATGAAGGAGGCTTTGTAAGTTTTGTGATCCTAATCTTTACTTCAATTATCGTTACTTGTGGATAAGTGATGATATTGTATTGATGTATGAATTGTATTTGGATTTATAGAATTGATATGATGTTGAATTGAAATGTCTTGACTATGGATTGTCAGGTTTTGGCTTAAATTTAAATGTTATAAGCGTGATGAATATTTACCGATGTGCCTTATTATGAAATAAAATGTTAATTTGATAACCTCACTTATATCGATTGTAATGAAAAGAAAATATTGATGCAATTCTTATAGAGCTATGATGATGATATTTATACAAGGGATAGACTCTATGACGTACATTAAGTTATAATGATTAATAAATGTATTAAAGACATTTCAAAAAGGACTCAAGCTTAGAACCGAGTGAATTAGAGTGAGGAGTGTCCCTTCGCACATAGGGAACGTTGAATCAATAATGTACTCTTGAGATTGCAGACTCCAATGCATGTAGCATAAGGAATGTCCCAACTATATCTCGTAGTTCTTGAACTATGTTACCCCATAGGAATAGTAACTAGTTGATCCACATAGTTTCTATGTTCATGTTTTGGTAATACCTTGGCATGTAGTCCACCTTCTTTCGTTGTATGGTTTCATGAGATCGGATTACACATTAGCTGATGTGTTCTATGTAAGTTAAGGCAAGATGTTCCCAAAAGGTAAAAGAACTAAACGATGAACTCTAACTAAGATGATCTAAGGAGTTTAGCTTAGTCTAGTTAGGGGTATTGGACTTTACCCATACACTGCAGTAGTTAGCCTTAAGGGAAGTCTAAGGAGGATGTTTTTATGCATGTATATTCTTATAAATGTAAATGACATGTATATGATTATCTTACATGTTAACGACACTATGTGATGTTGATTACTTTTATTAACATGTACTTGATCACTATTGCTAGAGTATGATATTATAAAAGGTTAATGTTAGGTTATGTGAAGGTGGACATTGGTTATGGTTCTTGCTAGGTTTACTTTATTATGTAAGGTTATGGGGATTTTCTTAGTCATTGCACAAGTGGACTTAAAGAGGGTCATGTGCAATGGTCTTACTTTCGTGATGTTGAAATGTACTCTTCATGTTTGTTGCTATTATAACTTAATGATAGCGTTACTTCGACTATGTGTTAATTTATATGATATGCATCTTGTCCTGAGTTGACTTAGTATTATTTGTCTTGTGATGGAAATTCTTTGGATTCAATGGATATTTCTTATCGATTGGTATTGTCTTACTAAATGTGCATAATGCTTTTCAAAGTGAATTGCATAACTTTATGATATGTCTATTTTCTTAGCATGATTTCATGATATGTGTGTATATGGTCTCATACTTAGTACAAGTGGCGTACCTACCCCATTTCTTCTTTTTTCCAAACATTTTAGGTTTGATCGGTGAAGGGTTTTGAGACTACTTTGAAGAAGACTTCAAATTCTCAATCTTCCAAGTTTGGTAAGTCCTCACTTTCCAAAGGCAATGCTACTATAAAGCTTATGAAGTTGTTTTAGTATTAATACTCTTATGTTCTTTTCTTTTCATTTGGATACAAACATTGTACGACCTATATGTGGTCTTTTTATATTGATGCATGGGCTAGGCCCAAATTATTACACTCTTATTAGATGGTTATGCGATGATACATGCTTTTGAGACTGTAATATTTTTTGTATCTATGTGTAATAAAAGTAGAAGACTATGTAATCATAGGGTCTATGTATAATCGATATAAATATTATGTATATGTAGAGATCTATGTATATCTCAATGTACATATAATGTAATCTAAGAGGCTAGTGTTAGTCCTCCAAGTGGACGACGACGCCCGTTACGTCTCGGGGGTGCTCCCCGAATATGACAAGTTGAGTGACTTTGTATGAAAACAATTGACAGTTTAGTGACTTTTGAGTTGAAAATGAAATTTCAGTGACTTTCTATGAAAACAGTTGAAAGTTGAATGACTATCAAAGTTATTAACTCTTTTATTTGATTATAGTTTCACTTATGAATATGTTATCAGTCTATTAAAATGAGGATTACTACTTATGATGCCTTATTATTTGAAGCTAGACATTACTTTTGATCCTTTGTTGGCTTTACTTGGTTGTGTTGGGTAATGGAAATTCACTTGATTAATGCACTTGTAAGATTGGTAATAGGTTATGGGTAATGGTCTTGCACATGTTGTAATGTTATGAACTCTTATACATGCTTTGTTGTTCTGACATTATGTTGAAGTTGTTTAGGGTCATGTGCTTTAATATAATACTACGCATGTTGACTTTACTTTACATGATGATATTGTCTTATATTGTATAAGGTCTTGTCATGAAGAATATATACTCATTGTTTCATATTTTATGACCTAAAAATGACTTAGGTGAAATAGATCCTAACATATTGGACTTCATGGTTGAAAGTGCTAGGTCTATTATGTGTTAAGAATGCAATGTCTAAGAGTTTAGGTGCATTGGAAGTCAAATGCCAAGGGACGACTAAGACGTTCGACGACTAAGTCACCTATGTGCCTTGTATGTGTTTCTATGTGTTTATTGTGTTTAATGAGTTTATAAGGTCCTTAATGGAGTTATTATAGCATATTTAGGCTGTGTATCAAGTTTTGTGTAGTTTGGAGGTCAAACGTCCAAGAAACTCCATGATGTTTGAAAATGTTGCCTTCAAATGACCTTGTGTGTCTAAGAATGTTTCATCTAGTTTTACGTGTTAATTTGGGTGAATTTATGTGAGAGGTCCTAAAATTATATACAGTAATTTTTGGTTTTGAAACGTCCGGGAAAACAACCCCAAGGATAATCAAAGGGTCCTTGAAGAAGGACCCTAAAGTGATGCCCAAGACTGTACAAGAAAGCCCAACCAACGGTTGGTAATCGACGCCCAGCAAGTCAGTCGATGCCCCGTTTCTAGTTGATAGTTTATTGGAAGTTAGTTGTGGGAGAGGAGAGTCCAAATACCAGCCTCAGTACCAGAACACGGACCAACGAATTGTCCGTTGATCAAGGGATGGGCCGTCGATGGCCCTCTTGTCTTTGAAGTTGTGTTATGCGCAGGTTCAGTGTAGGTTGAGGATTGAACTTGTAATTTCACATCCACATCAAAATAATAGTACTTGAGTTTCCTTAAGGTTATTTTGGGTATTTAAATGTGCATATAACTGCTTAACAATTAGAAGATTTTGTTCTTCCGAATCAAAAACCAAATCCCTTAGAATTCTCTCTAGAACTCTATTGAAGTCCTAAGTGAAGGAAGAACTTGGATTACTAAATTGAGTGGAGATTCTTAACCAAAGTGAAGAATTAGTTTCATCTAGGTATGGATTTTAATCTTTAAAATTCTCTTCATCAAGGAGCTCAACTCTCAAGAAGTTCTCTAAAGTTATCAAAGTTTAATTGTTCAAATTCATGATTCTACAATGGGTTCGTGTATTAATTGTTTTTAAACGTTTATTATGTATTAACTTTTTATTTTTAATTATTATTTTAAACTAACTTATCTATTAACTTGTAACGACCTGTTTAGTCGTTTGGATAAAAAAAAATTTATTTTGGGAAAAAGTGGCTTAATACGACGGACACCACGACGGACCGTCGAGGGTGTCCCGTTCCCAAATACTTGGAATTATGAATTTGAGTGTTGAAAACTGAGTCTCTGAACTCTGTGACGGACCTGCAGGACGGACCGTCACAGTCACGACGGACCGTCGTGAGCCCCGTTTCAAAACACTTAAACTCTTGAGAATTTGGTGCTGGGAGCAACTCTCTGTCCGTCGTGACGGAAGTGCAGGACGGACCGTCGTATGCACGACGGACCGTCACAGACTCCTTAAAGGAAATCGAGTCCATGACGAACCTGCGTGACGGACTAGGTGGGTTGGTTTCATTACTTTTGAAACATGAAATCTTGTGATTTAGGGTAAGAAGTGAGGAAGGTTGGAGGAAGAAAGAGAAAGAGAA
>CM064967.1:49400081-49422081 GCA_032847665.1 Solanum chilense
GTCATGTAGTATTGTCGAATGACACTCCTCTCGTAAGTCCTCTGACACCCCAGTCACAAAGAATCTCATTTAATCTCTAGGTTTGGAAACCAACTAGGTATCATATCTAGACAATTTAATGAATTCAAAGAGTATTCATGGAGATTTCTTCCATCATGGAGAAGGTTGATGAACTACACCACTTTTTTCCCCACATTTTCCAAGGAAAGAACCGATCTAGAAAAGCCTTCTTAAATATCTGCCAAGTCAATGGACCACCCCTTAATGGCCTATTGTCCCTCCATTGCACAAAATATGCTTGAGCCACGTCCTTGAAATTATGAGTGGCCAACTCGGTCTTTTAAGTTGTGGACACACCATAGCCACTAGTATCTTAGAGACTTCATAGATGAATTGTTGGGGTTCTTCATCATCCTTAGACCCGTAGAAGGAAGGAGGGTTTATTCAAGTGAAGTCCCTTAAATGGGCAGCTAGAGTAAGGACCTGTTGATGAGGATGGGGTAAAACCTCTGGATTAGCTTGGGTCGTTGAAGCTTGGGCTTGAAAAGTGGCGGTTTGAGATAACAGGATAACGGATACCCTTATATCTCAATCCCTCAAGAGTGGAGGATTGACCGGAGCTTGTTTCATATTAGCATCTTCTTCAAGTAGAGGAACTTTCTCACCATGGGGAGGATCTCCCGCATTGGAAATTTCCTATTCAAGTCTTCGTGCCGCATTCCTATGAGTGTTCATTCTTCCTATAATGACATCAATAGGATTAGATACGAATGCACACCATAAGTATACTTTAATAGCAAGATATAAGGTTTCAAAGAATGAGAGTGGTTCCAGAAGCATCACATAGATTCATATTCATAAGTGTGGCACACTTCACAATTATGAATACAAACCTACATTGACATGGTAGAGAGAGAAACATAACTCAATGATATTAAACTTCTTGCTCTAATAAAAAGTTTGTCACATCTAGGTTTACCCCCAAGATGTAACAAGCGTCGTCGCCCTCTTTGAGGAATAGGACTAGCCTGTTATCTTACATGCATCACATTAATAAGTCGAATTTAATGAAAAATTTAAAACATTTAACTCGACATAGATCGTTTGTATAGGAAGATTACATAGCCTTCTACTTTTATTACGCATAAATTTATACATAAAATAGAACATTGTCTTAAGGATTGTCTCATATTATACCATCTAAAGATCATAGAAATATGGTCATAGCCCTACATAAATGTAAATTATCCACATATAGGCTTATACAAAGAGTACTCAAATGAAAGTTGAATGAACATAAAAGTCTTAGATATCAAAGCAACTTCATCAGCATGATATTGGCATAGCCCTCGGAAATTAAGGAACTACCCACTTGGATGATAGAGAATATACATGCTTTCTTCTAGTCGTCTCGAATAAACCTTCTATGAACGCAACCTAAAATGTTTTGGAAAGAGTAAAAAAGTGGGGTTAGTACACCACCTGTACTATGTATGAAACCATATGCACATATAAGATCAAAATATGCAAAAAGGGAATATTTAGTTTAACCTATCCTATTTTAACTTTTAAAAGTCTTATGCATAATCAAGTAAGTCATACTAAGTAACAAAACATGTTTACTAATTCAAGCAACTAATATGCATATCATCATACCTTACTCATAATCTTCTATAACCCTATTATCAAGGAATAACATCACAAGCATAATAAGAGTTACTCATATGATAATAAGCAAGACAACTACTCATGAATCCTCATTAAGTCAAGAAGTGAAATGA
This sequence comes from Solanum chilense, assembly GCA_032847665.1. Classification (NCBI taxonomy): domain Eukaryota; kingdom Viridiplantae; phylum Streptophyta; class Magnoliopsida; order Solanales; family Solanaceae; genus Solanum; species Solanum chilense. Next base: position 49,401,863 of record CM064967.1, read on the forward strand.
CCAAGTAAGACCTCATAACCTTATTCAATCAAGTATCCCCAACAAGAAACCACAACCAATGTCCAACTTTTATAACATAATCCATAAGGATGATAATGATCTTATAATACCACTTATAGTGTAATCTTAATATATTATGATCATATACTTTATTATCTTCTACATACGTAATATCAACTCCCTAAATCTTCTATCAAGGCCAACTAGTGCAAAGCATAGGTAGAGTCCCATACCCCTACCTAAGCTAAGTAAAACCTCTCAAGTCACCTTAGTTACTTTGTACTTTCATTACATAGTTTAGGGAAAACATGCCTTAACTAATATAGACCACAATACCTAAATATGGAATTCGGTGTTGTACAATCTTACACCGATGTAAGGTGAACTACCAACCAAAGTTAAACCAAACATAAACGTAGCTTTGTTGGTGGATCCACTAGCTAGTCTTCCTATGGGGGCAACATACTTCAACAACTACGAGACAATACATTTCCTATTCATACCACTTGGTAATTGGGGTCTCCTCTCATCGGAATCTATTCGATGAGTATACCTCTTTGGGTAGTCAACATCTCATTAAGAACTATAGGGTGAATCTTCCTATTAGGGAAGTAATCAGCTCCCATTTTCAAGCTCACTCGGTGATAAGCTAAGTCCCTTTATTGAAATATATTTAAGCCTTTAATTATCAATCATAGCTTAGTTTAGGTCATTGGTTCTATCCCCAGTATAATCATCATCATCAATAACTCAATGAGAATTTTATAAGTACAAGTTGTTTCATCACATTTCATATAAGTAGGTTAACACCTTACAAATCACTTCATAATAAGGCACATTGGAGTACATTCTCATCATTATAACATTACATTCTAATCAATTTGACAACCATATCAAGACATTTCGATTTATCATCATATCACCCTGTTAATCCTAAATAAGGCATTCTCCAACACAATCATAATGACTTAATCACAATTAATTACAATTTGAAGTTAGGAATAGGAATTACAAGACTTACCAAGTCTTCTTCATCATTAATCATCAATATATTGCCATCAACCATTTCTTTAACCCAATTAGGTGATAACATAATTCAATACTATTTCAAAGCTTAAGACAAGATACTTAGGTCAATTCCCATAATATAGATCAGTTCTCAAAAATTCATATTGAAAACGACAATTATTTTTAATTATTCATTATTAGTGTAACAACCTCATGTAATAGTTATTTAATTAATAATAAATTCAATTGAATCAATCACAACCCAATTCACATCAAGATCAAACCTAGGGTTAAGGATTAAGGATCATATTCTTCAATTACAACAAAACCGTCACAAATTATTCTAATAAAGTTAAAAAACATGTTAATATCTACATTATTTTTTAAAGAAACCATAAAGAATTCATTTCATTACATCAAATTCGTAATTGAATGAAACTCACTTAATAACCCAACTTTTTTACAAATACTTTGAAGGAGCCCTTTGAGTAATGAAGTCTTGAAGGTGAATTCGATCCCATACCTCAATGTTTGATGAAGATTTTACTGTGATATCTTCCCTATCCAGCCCCTAAATTCACACCCTAGCTTGTCTTCATTGGTATCTTCTAATAGAGAGAGAAAGAAGAGAGAAGGAAAAGAGTTTATATTGTTAGGTATGTTTAGATTAATGAGGGTTAGGGGTGTTTATATGTTTATATTGGGGATTAATCAACTTAATTAGAATCCCTTAAACCCCTATCTAAGAACCTAACTCCTAATTAATTAAATGATACGAGCATAAAATAGGAATGAAATTGGCAGTGTCACACTCGACACCACGATCGATGGATTGTGGGTCAGTCGACGGACCAAGCCTCCCTTAATTAGACTCCCTTAAACCCCTATCTTTGATGCACATTTGTAGGTCTTGTCAGAGACTATGTAGGTAAGGTTATTCCACAAATCGTCTAAGTGTTGGTCGACTGTTGGCATTGACGCCCTGTCAATCAACACATGCCCCATCGTTCCGCTTTACCATTGGTTTGGAGATAAAAACGGTACTCAACTCCACCTTAGTAACCAACCCTTTTTGGAACAACCTCCAAAACCTAAATGTGAATTGTTCCCTCGATCCGATATGATGGAAAATGGTATACCATGGTTACATTCAATCTCATATATGAACATACTATCATAATCTTCCGGCGAATTAGTAGACTTGACGTGACTAAAGCGAGCTGACTTTGTAAACCTATCAAAAACCACCCATATAGAATCATATGACTTTTGAGTCCGAGGTAAACCCACTACAAAGTCCATATTGATTTCTTCCGACTTCCAAGTAGGAATTTTGATATATTGTAGTAAGCCACCCGTGTTTTGATGTTTGACTTTTACATGTTGGCAATTATGACACTTGGAGACAAACTCCTCTATGTCTTATTCAAACCTTCCTACCAATATATCTCACTTAGGTCATGGTACATTCTCCTTCGACCTAGATTAATGGAGTACCGGGACCTATGGGCTTCTTCAATGATCCGGTCCATCAACCCATCTACATCAGGAACAGATAATCTCTCTTGGTACCTCAACACACCATCCCCCCTCTGGAGAATGACTCATTTAACTAGTCCACAACCGATTCTTTAAACTCGATTAATGGATGATCAAAGTTTTGTTTGAACATTATCTAAACCGTTAAATCTGAATCGGAGTTATGATGAACCATAACAGAACTATTTGGAGAACCTTCCAACCTCAATCCCAACCTAGCCTACCTATGAACTTCTTTCACTAGGGATTTCCTGGCTTCATAAATTTGTGATACACTACCCATAGTCATACGACTTTAGTGTACCCACAACTCTATTAGCTTTGTCGGGGTTATAGGGGACACTAATATAATAATCTTTCAGCAACTCTAACCACCTTCTTTGGCGGAGATTCAACTCTTTTTGGGTAAATACATATTGGAGACTCTTATGGTCGGTAAAGATATCAACATCTATGCCGTACAGATAATGCCTTCAGATTTTCTAAGAAAACACAACGACCGCTAACTAAACATCATGAGTGGGATAGTTTCCCTCATGTACCATAAGTTGCCAAGAATAATGGGTCATCACCATCCCATGTAGCATAAGCACAACCCCTAAACCCACATAGGATGCCTCACAATACACAACAAACCCTTTTGTACCCTCTGGTAGGGTCAATATCGGAGCGGATGTAAGCCTATGTTTCAACAATTGGAACCATTTCTCAAATGCCTCTGAACACTCAAATATTTTACCCTTCTAGGTCAAAGTTGTTAAGAAAGATGCAGTGTACACAAAACCATCAAGGAACCTCCGATATAACCAATTAGATCAAAGAAACTCCTAATGTAAGTTGAAGTTAATGGTCTAGGCCAATTTTTCACCGCCTTTGCATTCCTTGGGTCTACCTTAGCTCCTTCGCTAGGGATTATATGCCCAAGAAATGCCACCACCAACCTCAACAAAAAATCACACTTGCTATATTTTGAAAATAATTGATGTTCCTTAAGGGTTTGTAGTACTATCCTAAAATGATACATATGATCAATCTCATTCTTTAAATATACAAATATGTCGTCAATGAAGTAAATGACAAATGAATCTAAGTAATTTCAAAACAACCTATTCATTTGGTCCATAAACGTCATCGGAGCATTAGTTAGACTGAAAGACATTACAAAGAACTCATAGAGCCCATACCTAGTCGGAAATGTCGTCTTTGGTACATCCTCATTTCTCACCCTAAGTTGGTGATATCCCTTCATAAGTCAATTTTTAAAAAGTAGCTCGCTCTTTGGAGTTGATCAAACAAGTCGTCGATCTGAGGGAGATGATACTTATTCTAAATAATGACATCGTTGAGTTGGCGGTAATCAATACACATTTCCATAACAAATACTAGGCCTTATAAAACCCTTGTCTAGTAAATCATTGGGTTGAGCCTTCAACTCCTTCATATCGGTTGAACTCATCCAATAAGAAGGAATTAAAATGGGATTCGTTTCAGGTAGCAAATTAATACAAAAATAAATTTCCCGTTTGGGGGGAATACTGGGAATGTCATTAGGAAAGACCTCCGTAACTTCACTCACTATGGGGACTTACTAAATGGGAGGAATTTCGGAGTCTAGATCTTGGACACTTATATTATGGTATAGACAACATTTAGAGATCATTTTGCATGATTTTAGACAAGATATGACACGAACTATACCAATAGAGTTTCCTCTCTTCCACTCAACAAAATGTTCATTTGGAAAGTTAAATCTCAACACTCTTGTCTTATAATAATTAGATGCAATGCATGCATGCAACCAATCCATCCCCAATTTAATATCAAAATCTAGTATATCTACTTCTACTAGATAAATAGGAGAAACTCTTTTAAGCAACATTATAGGACAATTTCTATACACCCTTTTCGCAACAACCGAATTACCCACCGGTATAGACACTACAAAAGGTTCATGAAAAATATAAGGTAAAATTTCAAACTTTTTATCTACAAGAGGTGTAACAAATGAGAAGGTAGCACCCATAACAAGTAAAGCGTACACATCAATAGTAAAGTCATTCAAATAATCAGTCTCAACGTCAGGAGAAGTCTCTTGCTCACCCCTAGAAAGGAGAGTATAGAAATGGTTATTTTTTAAAGCATCACTAGAACCCTTGCTTAAACTTTATCATCCTTCTCTTGACCCTTCAAATTTGGACAATCTCTCACTTTGTGACAACTCTTGCCACAACCAAAGAAATTTCCCGTTCCTACCAAGCACTCACAAACATGACCCTTTCCACACTTGGAACATGTAGGCTTCTTATTTGGTGAGTTCCCACTCCTTCCCTTTTTGGACAATCGATTTGGCACCTTATCATCACGATCCTTGGGAAATTTTGGATGGAACTTGTCTACAAAACCGTTAATTGAATCTAGTTTTGTCTTGGATCACAATCCTATTCTTTGTAGCACCACCCTCATGTGATATTGCCCTTATAGCATATCCACTCGTTCTCTTAGCCCTTGCCTCCTCAACTCTTCTAGCATGCACCATAAGACGGGAAAATTTTATATTGTCATGTAGTATTGTCGAATGACACTCCTCTCGTAAGTCCTCTGACACCCCAGTCACAAAGAATCTCATTTAATCTCTAGGTTTGGAAACCAACTAGGTATCATATCTAGACAATTTAATGAATTCAAGGAGTATTCATGGAGATTTCTTCCATCATGGAGAAGGTTGATGAACTACACCACTTTTTTCCCCACATTTTCCAAGGAAATAACCGATCTAGAAAAGCCTTCTTAAATATCTGCCAAGTCAATGGACCACCCCTTAATGGCCTATTGTCCCTCCATTGCACAAACCATGCTTGAGCCACGTCCTTGAAATTATGAGTGGCCAACTCGGTCTTTTAAGTTGTGGACACACCATAGCCACTAGTATCTTAGAGACTTCATAGATGAATTGTTCGGGTTCTTCATCATCCTTAGACCCGTAGAAGGAAGGAGGGTTTATTCAACTGAAGTCCCTTAAATGGGCAGCTAGAGTAATGACCTGTTGATGAGGATGGGGTAAAACCTCTGGATTAGCTTGGGTCGTTGAAGCTTGGGCTTGAAAAGTGGCGGTTTGAGATAACAGGATAACGGATACCCTTATATCTCAATCCCTCAAGAGTGGAGGATTGACCGGAGCTTGTTTCATATTAGCATCTTCTTCAAGTAGAGGAACTTTCTGACCATGGGGAGGATCTCCCGCATTGGAAATTTCCTATTCAAGTCTTCGTGCCGCATTCCTATGAGTGTTCATTCTTCCTATAATGACATCAATAGGATTAGATACGAATGCACACCATAAGTATACTTTAATAGCAAGATATAAGGTTTCAAAGAATGAGAGTGGTTCCAGAAGCATCACATAGATTCATATTCATAAGTGTGGCACACTTCACAATTATGAATACAAACCTACATTGACATGGTAGAGAGAGAAACATAACTCAATGATATTAAACTTCTTGCTCTAATAAAAAGTTTGTCACATCTAGGTTTACCCCCAAGATGTAACAAGCGTCGTCGCCCTCTTTGAGGAATAGGACTAGCCTGTTATCTTACATGCATCACATTAATAAGTCGAATTTAATGAAAAATTTAAAACATTTAACTCGACATAGATCGTTTGTATAGGAAGATTACATAGCCTTCTACTTTTATTACTCATAAATTTATACATAAAATAGAACATTGTCTTAAGGATTGTCTCATATTATACCATCTAAAGATCATAGAAATATGGTCATAGCCCTACATAAATGTAAATTATCCACATATAGGCTTATACAAAGAGTACTCAAATGAAAGTTGAATGAACATAAAAGTCTTAGATATCAAAGCAACTTCATCAGCATGATATTGGCATAGCCCTCGGAAATTAAGGACCTACCCACTTGGATGATAGAGAATATACATGCTTTCTTCTAGTCGTCTCGAATAAACCTTCTATGAACGCAACCTAAAATGTTTTGGAAAGAGTAAAAAAGTGGGGTTAGTACACCACCTGTACTATGTATGAAACCATATGCACATATAAGATCAAAATATGCAAAAAGGGAATATTTAGTTTAACCTATCCTATTTTAACTTTTAAAAGTCTTATGCATAATCAAGTAAGTCATACTAAGTAACAAAACATGTTTACTAATTCAAGCAACTAATATGCATATCATCATACCTTACTCATAATCTTCTATAACCCTATTATCAAGGAATAACATCACAAGCATAATAAGAGTTACTCATATGATAATAAGCAAGACAACTACTCATGAATCCTCATTAAGTCAAGAAGTGAAATGACCAAGTAAGACCTCATAACCTTATTCAATCAAGTATCCCCAACAAGAAACCACAACCAATGTCCAACTTTTATAACATAATCCATAAGGATAATAATGATCTTATAATACCACTTATAGTGTAATCTTAATATATTATGATCATATACTTTATTATGTTCTACATACGTAATATCAACTCCCTAAATCTTCTATCAAGGCCAACTAGTGCAAAGCATAGGTAGAGTCCCATACCCCTACCTAAGCTAAGTAAAACCTCTCAAGTCACCTTAGTTACTTTGTACTTTCATTACATAGTTTAGGGAAAACATGCCTTAACTAATATAGACCACAATACCTAAATATGGAATTCGGTGTTGTACAATCTTACACCGATGTAAGGTGAACTACCAACCAAAGTTAAACCAAACATAAACGTAGCTTTGTTGGTGAATCCACTAGCTAGTCTTCCTATGGGGGCAACATACTTCAACAACTACGAGACAATACATTTCCTATTCATACCACTTGGTAATTGGGGTCTCCTCTCATCGGAATCTATTCGATGAGTATACCTCTTTGGGTAGTCAACATCTCATTAAGAACTATAGGGTGAATCTTCCTATTAGGGAAGTAATCAGCTCCCATTTTCAAGCTCACTCGGTGATAAGCTAAGTCCCTTTATTGAAATATATTTAAGCCTTTAATTATCAATCATAGCTTAGTTTAGGTCATTGGTTCTATCCCCAGTATAATCATCATCATCAATAACTCAATGAGAATTTTATAAGTACAAGTTGTTTCATCACATTTCATATAAGTAGGTTAACACCTTACAAATCACTTCATAATAAGGCACATTGGAGTACATTCTCATCATTATAACATTACATTCTAATCAATTTGACAACCATATCAAGACATTTCCATTTATCATCATATCACCCTGTTAATCCTAAATAAGGCATTCTCCAACACAATCATAATGACTTAATCACAATTAATTACAATTTGAAGTTAGGAATAGGAATTACAAGACTTACCAAGTCTTCTTCATCATTAATCATCAATATATTGCCATCAACCATTTCTTTAACCCAATTAGGTGATAACATAATTCAATACTATTTCAAAGCTTAAGACAAGATACTTAGGTCAATTCCCATAATATAGATCACTTCTCAAAAATTCATATTGAAAACGACAATTATTTTTAATTATTCATTATTAGTGTAACAACCTCATGTAATAGTTATTTAATTAATAATAAATTCAATTGAATCAATCACAACCCAATTCACATCAAGATTAAACCTAGGGTTAAGGATTAAGGATCATATTCTTCAATTACAACAAAACCGTCACAAATTATTCTAATAAAGTTAAAAAACATGTTAATATCTACATTATTTTTTAAAGAAACCATAAAGAATTCATTTCATTACATCAAATTCGTAATTGAATGAAACTCACTTAATAACCCAACTTTTTTACAAATACTTTGAAGGAGCCCTTTGAGTAATGAAGTCTTGAAGGTGAATTCGATCCCATACCTCAATGTTTGATGAAGATTTTACTGTGATATCTTCCCTATCCAGCCCCTAAATTCACACCCTAGCTTGTCTTCATTGGTATCTTCTAATAGAGAGAGAAAGAAGAGAGAAGGAAAAGAGTTTATATTGTTAGGTATGTTTAGATTAATGAGGGTTAGGGGTGTTTATATGTTTATATTGGGGATTAATCAACTTAATTAGAATCCCTTAAACCCCTATCTAAGAACCTAACTCCTAATTAATTAAATGATACGAGCATAAAATAGGAATGAAATTGGCAGTGTCACACTCGACACCACGATCGATGGATTGTGGGTCAGTCGACGGACCAAGCCTCCCTTAATTAGACTCCCTTAAACCCCTATCTTTGATGCACATTTGTAGGTCTTGTCAGAGACTATGTAGGTAAGGTTATTCCACAAATCGTCTAAGTGTTGGTCGACTGTTGGCATTGACGCCCTGTCAATCAACACATGCCCCATCGTTTAGGTTTCGTTGGTGCACACTTCCTAGTAGTGTTGTCTCCTGCGTATTAGGGTTCTCCTCAGGGGACCTTGTTTGGTCCCTGAGGAGCCGTACTTGCACGTTTCGATAATGATTCACTTTTAACAAATGTTATACAACCTTATACATAATTTTATGAATTCCCGACTCCTAAAAGCTAGTCAAATAGGCCAAGGCAAGCTAGTATGACCTTTAACCAACTCTCCAAATGTCATGGACGTTCATAGAAGTTTTGGCTTCTAAACCTCTTAAATGACTTATATTCATTACTATAGTTATATAGATAGTGCCTAGACCTCAATACACATATGTTAGGATCTAGGACAAGTCTTATATTTTCAAAGTGTTCAATTTAACTACATAATAGACACCCTAAGATATTCATTAAATAACTAAATTAATTCCCAAACATCTAACTAAAACTAAAAGTCCTAAAACTTGCAGTATTCATGCAACCCCATCCACGGACCGTGGGTTGGACTACTGGCCGTAATTTTAGTCCGTGGTTGGGGACTGAGGCATAAGTTGCAGCCACGTTCAGGCCTTGACCTACACCCATGATCAATGGGACATAGACCAACCTAGAGGCCGTGAATTGAAACTGCGAACCAAGTTGCTTTGAGTGCTTTTTGGATAGTGATGGGGTCCTCCTCAAGACCCTTTGGGGATTCCTACACACTCATTTGACCCCTTAAACTCCTATTCGAAGTACGAGAACTCTATTTAAATTTAATAATTATCACACGACACTCAAAAGCTATTGCAAAAGAGTCTATAACTCACTTGTTCAACTCAGTAAATTCTGCGGTGTTACAATATATCCCACTAGGGAACATTCGTCCACAAATTAATATTTAAACATTTCTTATGGTCTGTAATCTAGGTTTGAATTCCATTATGTATAGACTACATCTAATACACATATTGAAGGAGGAAACTTCAACTCCACAGACTAGGCATGCTTATAATCAAATCATGAAGTGTATATACAACGCTTCATCAAGGCAGTGCCTCATGAAACAAACCATTAATATAAATCATATATAAAAAAATCTATGCATTTTCATGCAAGTGCATACAAGGAAATCATGGTAACATATAAGGCAAATAAAAGCCCCCACTAGTTAGGCACACTATCCCCCACATGGAAATAAGCCTACACAAAATTTTCTAAACATCATGCATGCGAAAACAACTACAAAATCAAACATAAGAAGTCATAAGGGAAAATAAATATGGAAATTTTACTAAGGAATAAAACATCGACCAACAGGGACATGAGGAGATCACTCTTGATCTCCACTAGATTGGAGTGCATAAAATCTATTCTTTATTTTGAGGATTTACATCACCACTACTAGAAGAACTTTTTTACCTTCCGTTCTGGTAAAATTAGACTCAGGGATATCTTTCATCATGTGGCCACTATCAATACAACTAAATCAACCTTATTTACTTGCCAAACATAAATACTCATGCCTCTTAGCACGCCTATCACAATAGGGCCATAACGACTCATTACCTATCTCTTGTTACCTAGGTGTACACACCATCTCTTCATTATGCATTGGAGAATGAGAAAACTACTTATAATATCCGTAAGACTAGCCACCATATATAGGCATACATAGACAAAATGTTGAATATCAAAGAGTATTATTCAACATTCATATCAACTTGCTTAAGGTGGATGAATTGTCCAACTTTGGCTCCTCCCAATTCCTTGGTTGCGAGGAGGGGGGGACCTATTAAAGAATGCCAATATAAAGTTTTCCCACTCTACATAACCCACCTCTACCGGCCTACAAATGTTCCATTGGTCATACCAAATATGTATACCATATTTCCATTGGTAAACAACTAATTTCTCTTTTTCCATTAAAAGTTACGCGATGATAGAAGATATGATATAAACCTCATCTAGGGACCCATTTGGATCTTCTTCCACTTTGGATCCACTAAATACCAGATGGTTCATCCTCAACATCTTTCTTACCCTACAAGCACCAATTTCCCCTATAGGGTTTGCCGAAACTACTACCTCTCTATTGGCTTCAGCCGTCAAGGCTTGGCCAAAAGTTGCATAGACGCTCTATGTTCTTCAAGAATGGCATTCCCAATTGGAGAGTCATTTGGACGTTGAGGAGTTTTTTTTAAGGAAATTGGTTTAAAAATTGAAGAGGAACCTCTTGCTCCTATATTCTTTCTCAACTCTCCTATAATAAGCCCTAGTATTTGCCATTAACAAAAAAATCATTGGCAAACATTAGAAGAAGGACCCACTAGAGTAAAACTTCTATGGCAAGAGTACGAGAATGAAGAAATGATATTCATCCTTAACATCACATACCCTCCTATTCATAAAATGTGTCGCGACTCACACCTAATAGTAAGACTCTACTATAAATGGTTTGAGACATCCTCAAATTTTCCCAAAAAATGTACTCGACCCCGAAAGGTTCTAATACAAGCCATTTGTATCATAACATAGGTAGTTGAAATGAAAGTATGAAAAAATTTGAAATTTTAATATAAATATCTAATGTCATATAGAAACAAAAGTCTTACTAAAACCTTTGTCTCAAACCATTGATTTGAGCTGATGAATAAAATTATTTGTCTTACAGACCATGTAAAGTCTGAAAATATAAAGAAATGATATAATGGTAAACATGATGTTGTCCTATAAACTATGAGGCCTAACCAAGGTCATCAACTCTTAAAAATCCTTGAAACCTAGCTTCTAAAGAAACTCAACGCTCAAAACCCACATTTGGTTAGAATGTAGGGAATATGTGTTAGTATGAAATGTAGAAAGTATGAAATCTACAACAACATATATCAAAAGAGCATCTCAAAATGGTAAGTCAATGTAAGATATAAGCATAAGAGATAATAAAATAATCATTGCATAAACATCATAGTCATAACATAATATCAAACATAGGTATCATATAAAAAGAAGCAAACTTAAGACAAAATTAATAAGCATAGGAGATATATCATATTAATGTTCATCGCAATGTCTTTACGTAGACTTTCATGGTTCGATACATAAACCTTTGGTCTTTCAAATTACAAGTGAACTACATCACAAGCCACCTCCCATAATACTTGAGCAATCCAAGGATAGCATCCCTTACTACCATCAAAGTAAATAATGACTAACGTCGTCAAAGACACTTCCTCCAATTATAAGCACTGACGATCGTTAGTAAGTACTTAACCAAACCAAGGATGGGGATCGTTCCCACATGGAGTGGTTTTGAAAAGCTTCATCGAAGGAAAAATACCTCACGCTAGTCATAGCTACAAGGAATAATCGAATAACAACATAATGTCACATAGTATGACACAAAGTTCAATTCAAAATTGGGGTTCATAGACAAGTAAACAATTTAAAACAGGAAAAACAAATAGGGAGCAATGGGGAGAGATGATTCTTGGGATGTGATCAGAATATCGGTTAAAAGACCTTATTGGGTAAATGTTATTGATACTACATCACAAAATATTTGTACTAAGGAAATACTTTAGTGCGGGTAATTTCTCTCTCGACCAACTTACCCTTGATCACCTCGATTTCTCTTAAACACTGAGTTGCCACTCTTAAACACAACCTCCGCGTCAACCCAATCACTCACTCGAGTTTAAAGTGTGAAAAAGGGACTAGGATTCACTCTCTCGAGCTTAAACCATGACGAACCATAACCACCGACTACCAATTTAGTAGTCTTTTTTTACATACATATCTCTCGACAAAACCAAATCACTAAAAAGAAGTTTTTTTGGTAACTAAAGCCTCATTAATCAAACAGAACTACTAAATGAATAACATTTAAAAACCAAATATACCAACAATAATAAAAACCTAACGATAGATTTAACCCATCATCAAACATTAAGAATTGGGGGTTTAGCTAAACTTTGAAAAAAGGAAAAAAATGATACCAAATCGAAATGACATTAACTAGTATACTATATATTCACTTCACTAGAGTATCCAATGAATCATTTGAAACATCCAATTCAAATTTCATTGAATAAGAAGTTTTCTTATATTCAAGCTTATTGAAAAAAGAATCCAAATATCTCACAAAACTCAAAATAGAAGAAAATTTGAAAAAATACCGTTTAGAATTAAAAATTTTATACTTAGATGAAACTCTGACGAGTATTTATAATTTTAAAAAATTTATGTTGCTATGGGTTACGCGTCGTAGTTCTCAGGATTGGTGATCAATTCGCTGATCCACCTTTGGTATGTTTCATTACCGTCTTGACCTAGCTTTCAATATTTTTGTGTTTTGAATCATTGGGTAACAGAGTACTACTGAATAAAATTGCTCATTGACACGTTGACTTCTCCTTTTCACTGCCCACTTGATACATTCATTCAAGCCATAATAAACTAGCACAAAAGAAGAGGATAAGACCTTCTGGTAATTTTGCCGAATGAGTTTGGTAATACTTAAATATTTATTTTTTCGTTCTTTCAGTTGAATTTGTTCATATATGCTTGATTATTTCCAAGCTTTGTCTCCAAGTCTAAATTCATAAGATTTCAAGGTACTTCATTTGTTATTGAGACAAAATATGAACTTGAGGACACAAAACTTATCAAAATATATCCCTAAATGAGTCCATATTGTGGACTCATCAACACCCCCAACCTAAACTTTTGCTTCCCCTCAAGTAAAACATTAATTCACAAGTTCAAAATGGATGTCAAAAAATGTTCTAGGTGTCATTATGCATGGTTCATTGAATAAAATTAAATAAGGCATTGACACCAAAGCTATGTACGACTAAACACTTATGTAAATTTCTAATGTTCATCGCACGAAATGCAATTTAAGAATTCACCAACCACAACGAGATGCAAAAAGTTCGCATATTGTCTATGAAACTTCAATTGTACTCGTTTAGCTTCACATTGAGGTTTGTTCAATTGATAGTATCATCCAAGTCATTTGTATTGATAAAATCTAGACTTAAAATTTCCAAATAACAATAATATTCAAGTGTATTCAAGAGATGGCGGAAAATATTTTTGATGGGTAAAGTCATTTACAATATAAAACTTAAGGTGCCAGAATCTCAAACATTTGCAAAAAACTATAAATTACTATTTTAAGTAGAATATACACAACACATGAGTTATGAATACCATACAAAAGGTGATCCTCACCCCCACAACAAATAACAAGTATTTTCCTCAAATTCAAATGAAACCAAAATATTAGAAAAGTAAATATAAATAAGAAAGAGGTGGAGGTAAATAGGGGATCCTGTCTAAGAAGTCGCTCCATCTGTTGAGCATCATTGCTGGTGCATCAGCCTGTACTTGGGCCTTAGTTCCTAGAGTCTTCTCGAATGTATGAGTCGTACTCGGGGTAACACAAGGGACAACAAAATGTATTCCTACCATGGATGTATCCGCATCAAAATCTATCATAATCTCCTTTCTCTTAGTCAGGTCCTCAACAGCAGCTTCTACAGACTAGTCCACAATCTCCTCATCAGTCTTTGCCAAAGAATCAGGGTTAATTGGTTGTGTAACTCTAATATTATCTTTGAAATTATCTAGACGCATCTCTAACACATCGAGGATCTCCACCATCTCGAATAAGATGGACATATCAGATGAATGTACTTGATCCATCTCCTCCTGTAACATAATTAATGTGGCTTTTAAAGTCCTTACCTCCTCGGTTACCCCTTGGTTACACTCTAACACTGATATCCTCTCCGCCGGTTCATTATTAGCATGTTTAATTGATGTCACAACATATATCAGGGGAGTGTTAATGATGCCCAAAACGGAGATCACAACTTTAAAAATCTGCAATATAGGATAGCTTTCCAATCCGAAGTAATATATCATGGGTAATCAGAGTCCAGAACACAACACTAGGTATAGTGGTTGTGCTGCAGTCAAAGAATCTAGGGTATCAGAAGGAGTAGTAGTAGTATACGAGGTATATAACGCACAAAGAGTTAGAGGATAAAAAGATGTCTCCATAGGTATGGGCTCGGTGTTCACGTCTAGGGAAGGATCCGTAAAAGCCTCCTTGTTTACTTGATACTAAGATATCCAGCTTTCGATCCTCCAGATATCAGTAGAGAATGTGGGCATCACTTCAACATTCTTATTGGCCTCTCAAGGTGTAACAACAGTGGAGCACCCCTTAGGCGCGACACAACATATTCGACCTCTCGGGGGTCTTATACAAGTTTTTAGACATCATTCGTCACATATATATGAAAATTATTTTGCAATTAAAACTTTTAACAACAATAGATCAAACTCTATATAAAGTATAAGAATGAACTGAGTCTCATTAAAACTACCCTAGACACATATAATCATAAGGTAATAACCTCTAATCGATTTAAAAATAACTATAGTCTAATACAATGTTTTTGAAAAATGAAACAAAACATAGCTATGTGCTTGAACATATGAGGACATACTGATCTTGAGAGAAATCTATTCCTAAATTTCTATTTTGAAGAGACTTCTCACTTGACCCCTACACTTGTAGAAATAACCAACATATGAAATTAGCACATTGAATGATTTAAGTATGGTGACATGCAATAAATCATGCTAAAATAGACATTAACTTTATAGCATGCCTTTTTATGCTCTTTTTATATTAATATCATATAACAAGTATAACAACAACTTTTTAAGACGATATACACATATAAGTCACATTCAATAAGTTCATAAGAGACAACCATAAGTATTTATAATACAAATGAGCATTTAGACTCCCTACCAAAGGCTATCCTAAGACTCACTTAAGTAAGACAACAAGAGAACGCTCATACACCCTCTTCAAGAACACCTAAGTAATCCTTAATACTACCCAAAGTAAGCTTATTCTTTACATTACAATAATACCAAAGATTATTATTTACATTAAAATAATACATAGTCCATATTCATCGACTGATCCCTTTTTATCACCTACACTGTACACATAAGGTTACTTTAATACTTGCCTAAGTGAGAGATGAAGAGACCGCCCGTACACCCTCTTCAAGCCCACTTAAGAAATCCTCAAAGCTACCTTGCAGAAGAACTTTTTCATTCAACATGAATTAACTAATTCAACAATATTCATTAAACCACATAAGAAACAATTAAACATTTATTGGACTTCACATAATGGTCTTGAACGACCTACGGACTTATCCAACAACCTTCAACGCCTACTCAACCCATGTATGGATAGTTTCCCGCTCCAATACCTACACGTTGCAGAACTTCTCGAACACTAGCATGTATATCCCACATGAAGAGAATACGCATTAACTGACATAGACCACACTAGCTATGATAGGACTAAGAAGTCTACCCTATTCCGATGAAGGTGTTGTACTTGCCAAGGGTAGAACTAGGACACATCCCATGTTTAAACATGGTTAACTAATACCAACGGTTTCTTTGTACTCTAGTCTACTCTTACGTAGAGCTACTACCACATGCATACTCACTTGGTACTTTGTCTTTGTTCTCACACAGTAAATCATTTGTTAGGTGTATGATAGAATGTACCATCATTATGACCTACAAACTAACAATACCTTTTTCTCCCAAGGATGGGTCCACTAGGGCTGCCAACCAAGGTTTATTTTTATAGCTCTTTTGTCTTCTATAGAGATGGTTTCATGTAGGTCGAGTCAACCTATCCCTAAATCCATCATTTTACTCAGGATGGAAACTTTTATGGTCTTTCACTTCAAGGATTCTATTTACCATCTTTTCTATATTTGAAGTCCTTTGTTGGTAATCCTTAGAAGGGCAGCATCTTAGGTCTGTCGATCGTAGAGTTTCATTCATCAATACACATAAATAAAAGAGGTTCCTAGGCCTACTAAGTAAAAGTTTCACATTCAAATAACTTTCATGTATCAAGTAAAAGGACCTAAGTATACATATCAAGACAACACTTCATCATATAACATATTCAATAACATTCAATTACCATGTAGGGCCGACAAAGTCTACCTAATAAGATACCCTATCAACACATATAGGTTCTCATCATATTCTATTATATTCACATCTAATTATTTAGAGGAAATAATATTTTAACCTCACACATGTATAGATACATTACTATCCTTCACCTTGATAATACATACTAGCTATAACATGATAATAGTACAAATCACATAATAACAATGACAACGCCATGTTCATAAAAATTATAAAACATAAACACCACCACCGTATGTGGATGATACCAATCAATATAATTTAATATTAATTCTATACTAAATAGAGGAATTAGATCAATTCACCACTTTCCCATCATCATCATCATAACAATTCCTTAGTCTTTTAAATACATTTACCTTACAAATCCTCTTACCAATATACATCTACACAATATTAAGCAAATAACCAATCCATATGAATGATCCAGAAATAGCTGAATAAATTCTACACATATATTTACTAATAGCAAGCCATGATCAATTCACCAACTGTAGAAGTACAAATATTAATAGAAGGATTCCATGGGTTCATAGAGTTTTTATCTTAAAACATTAAATTCACAACAATTATATCATAAAATATTTATTTTAACCTTTTGATGGAAGAACCTTCGTTAGAATTAAACATAGGAATTTCTATGTTTTTGAACATCTTTGAAAACCTCAAAAATCTGTCTCCTTCAATGGAAGAATAGTCACAGATTTAACACCGTACCTTTGTTGATGAGAATCCTCAAAATTAATGGATAATCATGAAGAACATTCAATTTTAGCTTCAACCTTGCTTCTAGCTTCAATGGAGTCTAAAAAAACTTCTTTTGATCTTGTGGTTTTTATTTTAGAATATGAAGCCTATGTCTAGGGTTTAGTGTATTAACAAACTTAATATACCATTAAAGACCCAAAACTACCGTACATGACTTAATTTGTACCCTAGGTGAATTTCCCAAATCTCCCCAACATTGGCGAGATACCAGCAGAAAAACACAGGTGTCAATCCACATTCTAATCGACAGAGCATTGATCAACCATCAAACCTTTCTACTGGTCCATGGTTTTGATCAGAGACTCCTCATAGGGGGGATAATCTCCCAGCACTAAGTGTGGGCTACTCCCCTAATCGTTGGGTCGTACGTTGGACCACGGTTCATCGTTTAGGGTCTTGGTTAGACTGTTTCTTGGATGTTTCTTTCCATGGTTTTGGTCCTCCTCAAGGACCACTATATTGGTCCTTTACGGTTCGTGCCTTGATGTTTTGACCCTAAATAGGTTCATTTACATATTAGGGTGCTCTCCTAAAAATTTATAAACAAAACAATACGTGAAAGATTCAAAGGCACACCAGAACACTCAAAGACTAACTTTCGAACGTCTTGGTCATTCTTTGACTTTTTGCTTCCGCACCCTTCCAAACTCTTCAAACTTACTTCTAATACAATAATTCATAAATTTTAAACCTAATAAACATATGAAACTCTTTTAGGGTCAAGTTTAACCTAGTTCTTTTTTAGGGTTGGTACATTCTCCCTACATGGACAAAATTCATCCTCGAATGACGCTAAAATACTTTAACTCTTTCAAGAGATAAAGACTCGACACTAGAATCTAATAAACGTACCACATATTAGTCAATAAAACATATCTATGAGGAAAACCAACTTCATATAATCAAGAGACTGAAAACACAATAAGAATGTAGGAACCACATTTACAACTAATCATGCAATAAGACTCTACGTTTTAATTTCTCATAAGAGGAACTTCTTTCTCTACAAATAATCATTCTCATATATATAATTTCTAAGAACATTATAATAATCTATCATGAAAATACAATTATGCAACATTTTCAAGTAACTAACTGTAAAGCATACTTGTAAGATTACTTGTGCAATATTTAAGCAATTTACAATATTTGCATGAAAACATGAGAGACAAAATAATTTGGATTACCTAAATAATATAAAATTAATCTCATGGAAAATGCACAATGTAAGGAAATCAATTACACTGATTTTCATATAGACTCCTAAACACATGCAACATGCTACTAGAAAGTTCTAACACCAAAGATTGAATATAATAGAACAGAAGAAACAAAATTCATCAACCTGACTATTCAATATAATCTCCCATATTGGAGAAACCCATAAATATATAAAAGGGAAAATATATCTTAACGGCACCTTCATTAGTATTTGTTGTCTTATTACTGTCACATCCGGGTTTACCCACTCGACGTAACGCGCATCGTCGTTCTTTTTAAGGACTAAGACTAGATTCATAGTTTCATGTCATTACATTCATAAGTTGAAATATGCTTAAAATATTTAAACCTTCACTATCACTAAGTGGAGGTTTACATAGACCTCTACATACACATAATATATATTCATATTGAGTACACATAGACCCTTCATATAGGAAGGTTACATAGACTTCTACTTTTATTGCACATAAATATATAAAAATATAGATATTGTGTTAACGATTGTCTCATCTCATACTATCTAAAAGGATATTACAATATTTGCATTGCCCTTACTTCAATACAACAAGAACATGTAAAGGTCATATGAAATTACAATATTCAAATGACAATGAAAGAAATGATAGAATCAATAAGCTCAATATAAAATCCATAGCTAGAGGTTGGCATTGTCGTCGAAAGTTGAGGACCTATACCACTTGGATGAAGGGAAGAATACAAACCTTCATTAATATTGCCTTTCAAGCTCTACAACAACCAGAAGTTAAAATTTTTGGGACAAAGGCAGAAAATGGAGTTAGTACTCCACATGTAGTAAGTATGAGATCTTATGCACATACAGAAGCAAAACATGCTAATAAGAGACTATTTATGAAAGCATGCCACTTTAACCCTTAGAGGCTTAATAAAAAGTCAAGTAAATCATATTAATAAACCAAACACGCTTTCTATATCAACAAGTTATACTTATATCAACAACTTATTGTCACGACCCAAAACCGGGGCCGCGACTGGCACCCACATTTACCCTCCTATGTGAGCGAACCCACCCATATAAACCTTAACATTTCGATATATATCAATAGAAAATAACGCGGAAGACTTAAACTCATTATTAAAATCAATTCAATAACTATTATTAATATCCCAAAATCTGGAAGTCATCATCACAAGAACATCTATCTCAAATTACTAAACTAAAAATGTCTAAGAACAAAATAACTAAGAAGCTAGTCCATGCCGGAAGTTCAAGGCATCAAGACTTGAAGAAGAAGACCCAGTCCAAGCTAGAAG
>CM064967.1:49427381-49473318 GCA_032847665.1 Solanum chilense
GATGTACTTGTTATGAGAATTGTGATGCCTTAGTATAAATGAAGGCTTGTTGAACTTGTTATGAAAATTGTGATGCCTTAGTATAAAATGAAGGCTTATTGTACTTGTTATGAGAATTGTGATGCCTTAGTATAAAATGAAGGCTTGTTGAACTTGTTATGAGATTTATGATGCCTTAGTGTAAATGAAGGCTTGTTGTACTTGTTATGAGAATTGTGATGCCTTAGTGTGATAGAAGGCTTGATGTATTGTTATGAGAATTGTGATGCCTTAGTATAAAATGAAGGCTTGTTGAACTTGTTATGAGATTTATGACGCCTTAGTATAAATGAAGGCTTGTTGTACTTGTTATGAGAATTGTGATGCCTTAGTATAAATGAAGGCTTGATGTACTTGTTATGAGAATTGTGATGCCTTAGTATAAGAAGGCTTGATGAACTATGTGTTGTATTGATACTGCCTTGGTATAAAAGAAGGCTCAATGGATCGGAGTGCCACGTTTCGGCACGGGATAGAATGAGGATCGGAGTGCCACGTTCCGGCACCAGGATAGAATATGGATCGGAGTGCCACGTTCCGGCACGGGATAGAATATGGATCGGAGTGTCACGTTCCGGCACCAGGATAGAAATGAGGATCGGAGTGCCACGTTCCGGCACAATGATAGCCATGGTAGAAGGAGCCATAGGTCACGGGTTCGATTCTCCCTTGAGGTTGCATGCCAATAAGAGGGCATTAAAAGAGCGAATGGCCGCCCATGGTAGAAGGAGCCATAGGTCACGGGTTCGATTCTCCCTTGAGGTTGCATGCCAATAAGAGGGCATTAAAAGAGCGAATGGCCGCCCATGGCAGAGACAATACCGGAATAGAATATGGATCGGAGTGTCACGTGCCGACACGAGAGGAATAAGTTATGAATCTTGAAAGATGTTAATATGTTAAGTCTATGAATCTGTTAATGAGTATGGTTTTGAGGCATGAGTCCTCCTGGATGAACTTGGTGATATTATTGATGATCGTAGTATTTGTTGTTACTACATGTTGAGTATTATAGTTGATTTGTGAGATTAACTGTTATATACTGTTTTCTATTCTGAGTTGGCCGATGATACCTACTCAGTACGTGTGGTTGTACTGACTCCTACTTGTTTGTTTCTTTCTTGTATTTGTGGAGTGCAGCAACCGTTCCGTCGTCTTCAACTCGACAGCGATTCTAGCCAGTCTTCACTGCACCGGATCTCAGGGTGAGCTATGCTTCTAGCTTGGACTGGATCTTCTTCTTCTCGTCTTAATGCCTTGAAGTTCCGGCATGGACTAGCTTTCATTTGTTTAGTTTCTTAGAATACTCTTAGTTTCGTAAATTGACTTTAGATGTTCTTGTGATGATGACTTCCGGATTTTGGGGGATATTTATGGTATTCGTTTTTTTGTTATTGAGTTAAGTCTTCCGCGTTGTATTTTATTATTTTGTTTTGGTTTAGATTGGTTGGTTAGCTCACACAGGAGGGTAGTGTGGGTGCCAGTCGCGTCCCGATTTTGGGTCGTGATGGGCAGCTCTTATGTGGACAATCAGCTCTAAATGGAGAAAAGCAAAGAATCATTGTCAAAACTTCTCTCAATGGTTTGAAACTCGTGCTTTGCAAGAGGATGTGTCTGATTTGATAAAACAATTATCTAGAGGACCAAATTCTGTTGCAAAAAGATATTATGGGTATCGCATAAATGGATATAGATTCCATGTTAGGCAGCGTGATGCAAGGCGTAAAACACAAAATAGTGGTGTTACACTAATTGCCTCAACTACAAGCTTTGCAAGCTCAAAGGATAAAAATCCGATTGCTGCAGATTTGACTTATTATGGTAGAATAGTTGATATTGTTGAATTAAACTATTACAACCATTTTAAGGTTGTTTTATTTAAGTGTGATTGGTATGAGGTTGAAAAAGATGTTTATGGCCTTACTTATGTCTATTTTAACAAGAGATGCTCCCAGGAAGAGCCTTTTGTGCTTGCATCTCAAGTACACCAATGCTTCTATGTGCAAGATCCATATGATCAAGATAAATATTATGTTATGAAGACTGTTCCAAGAGACTTGTTTAACATGGGTGATGAAGTTGAATCTAATCTCCCACAAAGTTATGAAAATGAGCCATCTGAACATTCGAAGGGTCCATCTATACCAAAAGATAATGGTGAAGTACTCTTAACAAGGACTGATTTACCAGAAACAATCATTGATGTGCCTGTGGAGGAATTTGTCAATCAATAACTTGAAGTCGAGTATGAAGAGAAGTTTGAAGATGAATTCGAAGATGAGTCTGAAAATGAGTATGAAGATGAGTTTTCAGATGCGTTTGAAGACGAGACTGAAAATGAGTATGAAGATGAGTTTGATGATGAAGTCGAGTCTGAAGAAGACACACCATGAGTTTCATTATTGTTGTGATGATCATATAGTGCTCACTCACTGTTTTTGTAATATAATAGTTTTTTTGGTAAAACACATTAATATATCTAATCTGTAGAATGTAATATGTTGCCTTCTTATCTGATTATTATTTTATTGAGGAACCTATACTTCTAGCTGATTTTTGCTTGATTTGGTTGTTTGTTATTAATATACTTTTTGGTTTCATTTTACTATCAGGCAGTTGGCATTAGAGGCATTCAACTCTGTAGTTTGAAGTTGCTTCTGGTTTGGTCGTTGTCCGGAGTTTGTCGCTCCGAGAGAGGTACAACTCTTTACCTTTTATTAATTTAAGTAATAAGAAGCTCTGCAGTTGTTTGAAATATCTTGTTTCATATGTTATCAATTTTTTCTGTTTGTTCATGTAGCTCTTCCAATTTCAATCCAACCTGTTTTACTGTGGTATTCAGTTACATAGTGGTATTAAGTTACACTCCTCAGTCCCTAACTAGTTGAGATTAATTATATGAATCCTCAATATTCATTCTGCTTTATTTGAGCCCATTTCTTTACAATATTGAGTTATGCCTTACAAAAAATTCACTAAATCCCACATGCACATTGTTAGCTAAGTCTATAAGCAGACTAATGAGTCTTATGACAAATACCAAACTTAATAAAATTGTATCAACAATTATGCTTTATATCAGTTAGTTGGTATTGCATATATGAATCCTTTATATGAGAGATCCTGACTCTGTGTATATGATTTTATGTCTACTTCCTCTTTTAGCACCTTTACTCATTATAGTGTTGCACCTAGATTGTTGTACGTATGTGTGTTTGACTTATTATGTGATTTAAAATGAGTTCTTTAATTACATTACTGTTTTGTATAAGTTCTACAATATTATACAGTACTTTAATGTATAAATTCAGGAAATTTTGGAAGTTCTGGAAATTATAGAAATTCTGAAAATTTTAGAAACTAAAATGTTGCAATCTACTATAAGAAGCTACCCATCTGTGAACCTTATATCAAAATTACATTGCTGCTACTTCTTTCACTTAAACAATCGTATTATTTTGTAGGTTTACTTACTATTGGGAAATAAATTGAAGAGATTTAAACAAAGCAAAAACAATGAATCAATCAACAATGCTAAAGAAAAAGGGTTTAAATCCAAACAAAGGTCAAAGTCCATTGAAGAATCTGGATGTTGATATGCAATACCGATCAAGTGCTGAATTGGTCAACAAATTCAAGATTAAGAGAGAACAACTTGCAAATGAACGCAATGATAAATCTAAGAAAGAACAGGCACTAATATCACATAAAAGAAAGAATTTTGAGGATTTCATTCCATAACAAGGAAAGAGTAAAATGCTTGGTCACAAATCAGTCATTCAATCATCTTCAAGGTTCCATACGTCATTGAAGAAAGATGTTACTGCTTCAGCACATGCGACTGGAACAACACTAGGTAATGGAGAGGCACGACATGATATTCTTGATCTACCGAATTGCAAACAGGTAAAGAGGAAGCCGGTCATACCAGCTAGTACTCTTGATCAGTTTCTAAAAGATCAAGGGATACACAAAGATGATGAAACAAAACGTGACAACAACACAACAAGTGATGTCGAAGCCATACAACATGTAAGGATATTCATGCAAGAAATTTGGAAGAAAGAAAGGAGGTTACATTTGATAAAGGACAAGCGGTGGGACCAACGAATAAGATAGTTTCACAATTAAGCAACTTTATAGGAACCATTGCAAGGAATCCTAGATTCATTAGCTTGATGTACACTAGTTGGCATGTGGTGCCAAAGGATACTAAAAAGCGCATGTGGGAATATGTCAATGTAAGAACTACCACTCATGAGAATTCATATTTTTTTTACTTACTGAAACTAAATATATTTTATTTTGCATAGTCCAAATTTCTACTTCCAATAGAAGGAAAGAAGTGGGTGATGACTGGTCTTCGTGATGCTTGGAGGCGACACAAGCAAAAAATCAAAAAGAATTTTTTTGATAAAAACAGTACCCTTGAGGATATGCTAGAAAAATGTCCTGATGGCATTCCACATAATCAATTCCGCCAGTTGATCGAGTATTGGAAACACCCAACTATTCAAGTAAGGTTAAAATGGTGCATTTCCACTCATCGACTAATTCTGTGTCATATCTTTTCTTTTTATAGATATCAATTCAATTATCTCTTTGTTTTTAACAATAGGCTATATGCGAGATGAATTCTCAAAACAGGAAAAAACAAAAGTGGAGGCATCGAATGGGACCTATTAATTTTGCTAGAGTACGCGTGGCATTGGTAATACTTAGCTGACATTTCATACAAAATTTGATTTTCATTTTTTTGTACTTTATAAGAACTTACTGATTTTTTAAAATTTCTTTTGATATAATCTGTAGCGTGCAGCCAAAGACAACAACGAAGAACCATCAAAGCCTGAAATATTTATTGCAACTCGTACCAAGACGGGAAAGGAAATCCAGGCTGATACCCAAGTTGCAATAGTAAGTTTTGCAATTATTTGTCGGCATTGTTTAATTATTTTTTATGAAAAGTTTTCATAATGTTTTAATGCTTGATACTACTTACAATTCACTATGGATGCCAATTTTATTCAATAGGCTGAACTTCAAAGTCGCCAAAATTCTGGGGAAACAGCTGATGATGCATTTAGGGCAGTGTTTGGAAAGGAGCAGCCTGGTCGAGTTAGGTGCTATGGTAGATCAGTGACAACAAGTTCTTTGAAGAAAGATGAGGAAATTAACAATCTAAAACAAAAGCATCCGATGAAATCACTTCTCTAAAGGAAGAATTGAGAGAAGAAATGCGACATTTATTCACTCAATTGCTGCAAAACAACCCTGGATTGAATTTTCAAGATATACCAGGGTGTGTTGGATCTAACCTTGCTTCACCTATTGATGCAAGTAGTGCACAAGCTGTAAAAGGCACAAATCTTCCATATTCTTCGGGGTCAGCTCAAGATTCGGTTCTTCAAAAGGTATTTTATATTTCAAATTCTCTATTAATAGTGTCAATATTGTTTTTCTTCTAGTTTAGTTGGTGTTCTTGGTAATGAAATTCAAAACTTATTTTTACTTGTCTAAGTTTAGTCCACCAATTTATAACTGTTAAGAATGTTTTTGTTTTTGGTTTAAGCATTCGAATCGTTAGTTGAATAATTGTTCTATTAGTATTGTGCAATTGAGGAGTCTGTGGCTAACACATTATGTTTTATGGCATATTCCAATGGTGTTCAATTAAAAAAATGATGACACTATTTTCTACCTTTAGCTTCTGAATCCAGCTCATTGTAAAGGCTATTGTAGCTGGTCTTTTAATGGTCTGTCTGCACCTTTATGAAGCTATTGCTATTTTATTCATATTGGTGTCTGTTAGCTAGGTGGTTGTGGCTGTTAGTATTAATGTGGTGCAGCCTGTGATCTTGTGGGTAGATTTATTATGTTTGATAGATCCTTAATGGTTACTTGTTTAAACTACAGACAAGGCAGAGAAAATTGGAGAGGAAAATCTGCATGGGTTTTTCTTGCAGCCTGGTCCTCTATTTTTTGTTCATTGTCTGTTAAATCTTTAACTTGTTCAAGATTTTGTTTGTGTCTTTTTATAGCATTCCTTCTCTTCTTACTAAACATTTCTCTTGTCTGTTTTTTTTGTTCACTGTCTGATGATGAACCTTGCCCTAGAGATACAGTCTGATGATGTTTGTGTCTTTTTTGTATGCACTAGAGATGCAGTATGATGATGAACCTTGGCCTATGCTGCAGTTCTTTGAAAATATCATGTTCATGTTGTTATGTATTGATTTTTGTGGACACTTCTAGAGTATGTTATGAACCTTGTTTCTAGTGGTCATCACTGGTTTGTTTGAACTACTTGTGTGTAATTTTTACATTGAAGTTTACAACAGAAGACTGCACAAATTAAACTTTTGAAGTTTAATATTTGAGAGCCAACAACAGAAGACTGCACAAATGTTGTAGTCCTTATAATGTGTAATTTTTACATTAATTGAAATTGTATTTAGATTTGGATTGGTTGTCTTGTAGTGAATTCTCTCTGATTATGCACTTCCACAATTAATTCACTAACTTATAATTTTATTTTAAATGTGCAGGAAAATGTAGGTAATTGAATTTGAATTTGCCAGAAGTAAACTCGATCCATTGTGGCAAAAGATGAAGAAATTTTTGTATTGTTGTCATATACGTTTGAATGACACTTTTGGGTTTTTGGAACTTGTTGATATTAGAGATCTTTAAGCAATCACTTTCTATGTTTTGGTTGTACATGAAATATTTCTCGAAGTTTATTTGAAATATCTCTTCAATTTAATGATTAATTAGTTCATTTTGTGTTTTAGGTCACTTGTATGTATGTAAATATATTATATATATTTATGATACATGTAGGCTTATAAATGTTTAAGTTACACTTTGTATGTGTTGCTCTAGGTAGATAAAATGTTACACTTTGAAAGTGTTGCTCTAGGTAGATATAAAGTTACACTTTGTAAGTGTTGTTGTAGATGAGATATAAAATCAACACTTTATAAGTGTTGCTATAGATGAGATATAAAGTTACAATTTATAAGTGTTGCTATAGATGACATATAAAGTAACACCTTATAAGTGTTGCAACAAATGAGATATAAAGTTACACTTTATAAATGTTGCAATAGATGACCAATAAAAGGCAACACTTTTTAAGTGTGACCAATAAATCTAAAAAGGCAACGCTTTTAAGTGTAGTCTAACAAAAAATAGGTGTTGCTAATGCACGTCTTCAAAGCGTGCCCTTATACCTATTTGGATACGCTTTATAAGTGTTGCCAAAGGTGGCAACATTTAAAAAGTGTTGCCTAATGTCAAAGGTTACGCTTCCTTTGGGAAGCCCCTAAAAAGTGTTGCTGAATGTCCAAAAGTGTAGTCTTTTATCAAAGGCCACACTTTATGCTAGTTTAGGCTACACTTACGTGGTGTTGCTGTAGGCCGAAAATGGTGTAGTGCATGTATGAAAATTATTACAAAAATAACTTTTAAGATGAATAATATCTTAAAGTATCATTCATATAAAATGATACAAAATACCAAGTCAAACATACGCCAATCATAGATCATGAATACTTGGGACACGGCCCGCTCAATCGAAATATTGAAATACTTAGTCTATTACAATACTTTGAATGAATTAGTACAATGCATGTCGTAAGTATTGGATGATGCATATAATTATGAGAAAGAGACATTTATCAGTAACATCATAACATAATATAGAACAACCACATGTAATACAAACTTCACATATAAGTCAGATATTCTTAGATAGCATCAATAACACATATAAACATGAGACTGTCCGGCAAAAGGTTATTTTAAGGTTCACTTGAGTGATTTATGAAGCAACCATCCATACAATCCCTTCACACACACCTTAGAGATCCTTTATACTACCTAAGAAAAGATTATTATCACTTCCTTAATCAAATTCTCCGATACAGAGTTATTCTTAATATTTCACTTGGTAATACATGAAGAGCCCATTCCTATACTCCATCCACACCTTCAGTAGGCAATACTTGAAGCTACTCTAAGTAAGTACTTATTCATGAACGTGCTTTATAACTTAAAATATTATCTATAACATTACATAAAAATTTACTTGTCTAGTGAAGAGCCTATTAAGTTTTAAAAAAAGGTATTGGATACATAGGAATCCCAATGTCCATTATTGAGTAAAATTGGACATGTTAGATAATATTGGCTTAAACGGTGTTAGCCAATTTCTATAAATTAATAAAACTTAGAATACACATTGATGTTCAAATTCCCCTATCCAATGTTGTTTAGGAAGTGTAGCTGCAATGAAGGAGCTAGGCTAAAATTCGTAATCAATCAGCAAACAATATAGATATGAGGCATCCAAGAGTCAAGTTTAGATACCATAAAAAATAACCATTTAAAATGATCACACTGATTAAAAAGTTCCCAAGGACACAGTGAGGATCGTTGTACAAGGATTAAACTTTGAAGAAGTCCACGTTTGGGAAAGTGCACAGCAACATATATGTGGAGAGACAAGACCAACCGATTCGGTTAGGGCGGTTAAGGGGCAGGCGTGTAGGATCAAACCAGGTGGGGCCGAGCTCCCTAACAAATTCTAGGTCCTAAGTAACGAACATAACTAGCTAATTAATCTAGGAGTAACTACAATAAACCAAATAGTGTGTCGGAAATCCTAAGAACTAACCGGGTGACATTAATAGAATAATTATCTAAAGAAAAATCGTATTACCTAACCTAGGATGGTCCAAAGGGGTTTGTTATGGTCCTAACGACTTAGTGAACTTTAGTAATTACATAGGTCACTTAATTAATTAAATTATCAACTTATTTAATTAATTTATTTCCTAGTCAACACCCGAGAGCCTAAGTCAAACGTTCTCCTAGTTTTTGATAATTTAGGAGGGGCGTTTTAGGTAATTTAAGTGGAGGGTCTTTAGGCTAATTCTTGGGACATCTATATATTGATATTAGGTAAATTTTAGACAAATTTTACACGTTCCAAACCATATAAAAACGATATTTCTCTTATCTTTCATGACACGCTCTGTTTTCCAAACTTCATTGAAGAAAGAAAAAGCTTAAGGAAGAATAGGAAGGTTTCGAAATTTCCAATCAGATTTTGTGGATTCTTAATCTATAAGGTATGTGTTTTTCACTCTTGGTATTCCTTTGACAAAGAGATCCTTTCAAGATAAGTTTTCAAGAACTTCAAATACTAGGGTTTTTATTCTATAAAAAAAAAATCTTCCTAACCCTAGATTTATGATTTTTATATGAAAAGAACAAATTTTCTATATCTAATTTCGCATGAATTATTGATTAAGTGATTGATAATGTTTGAATTTTGTGTGATACATTATATTTATCTATGTGATGGATTTCAATGTTTTTTTATGGTGTTTGATAACGTGAAAGTGTTAGGATTAAAATTTAGGTTTGAATGAACCCTTAAATGACCCGTTTACCCTCTCCTTTGCTATGCATTAATATTTTACATGATATTATGAGTTGTTATTGATTATTTGATTGAGTATTTAACTATTTATTATTATGAATATCTCATGATGAATAAGTTTCTTGCAAACAAGAGGTAAGTCTTATAAAATTGTGATTACTCTAAGATATTTATGTTAGCCTATAAGTTGTGATGCTAGGTTATGAAAAGTATGTACGATGTTGCTATGTGAATTGTGAGATCATGATAAGAACACGAATATGAAAGTTTATGATATCCCTTGTATGCATTACAAAAGGTGATTATGTTATGTTAATCTCACAAAAAAAGTTAACGATGAAACGACAATTCTCATCTATTCTAAAAGAGTTCATGATAATTTTATACAAGGAAATAATATCCAATGACCTATGATAAGTTTATCATGAAAAACAAATTAAAGTTTATTCCAAGAAAAGGGACTTCAGAAAATCACCAATGAGCTAGATATGGAAAGTGTCCCTTCCCTATGGGAAGGTAGGTTCACAGTCATTCTCATGAGATTGAGGCTTCCATATAATGTTGAACCATGGGTCTCTAATACATATCCTAGTTGTTGAACTATGTTGCCACCATAGCATAATATCTAGTGGATCGACCTAGAAAACTATGTCATGTTCGGTTCTACTTTTGCCGGTAGACCACATCTTTTTTATGTAGGGAAGACATCGGATTCAATGTTTAGCTCACATGTTCTATGTCGGTTAATGAATATGTTCCCTCATGTATAACGAAAGACAAGTAAATGAACGTTGACTAGGGTGGCTTGAGGAGTTTGCTTAGTATAAGTAGTTGTATTGGACTCTACGTAGACATTGCACAAGTTGACTCTAAGGGAAGTCCTAGAAGATTGTTTTTAAGTAATATGATGATGTGAAAAATAAATGCTTATGATAAATGATGTTACTCTTACATGAATGTTGGATATTATAATGAATATGTTATTGAGTTATACTGTTATATGAAGCAACACTTTATTTATGGTCTCCTGTCTTATGTACATGGTTATGTGGGGTTATAGGGCTTTACATGACAATTGAACTTGTAGGTTGGAGATGGGATCATTGGTAAGTGTTTTGTATGTTATGTTTATATGATTTATTGAATATGATTTTTAAGGTGACTTTATGAGAATATGCCTTCTATTATGATTATACTATAAATGATTAAATCGTCACTTGTATATGTTATATTGTATCTGACTTAGCATGTTTTATAAAGAATGATAAATGATATTTTTTCATGCATGTCCCTATGTGTTATGTTCATATACCCATACTTAGTATATGTGGCGTATTAAACCCATTACTTTACATTACTACAACTGTTGTTTCCGACCATTGAAGCTTAACGATGTCAATTTGAAGAAGCTCGGAACTCTTTCTGCAAGTCTTGGTAGGTCCTCATATTCGGAGATGCTATCTTTCATATTGTACCATACGTAGAATTTTATTAGTTTTATGAATACTCTATATCCATTATGTTCTTCGGATTCGTTTGTTACAAGACCTTTATGGCATATTAACTATTTTTTGTTAACTTCAGATTTGCACTATTTGATGGTTTCTAAATATGTGAAACAATTTTAAAATATATCGTATGTTTTTGTAAATCGTAAGTGTGAATTCTAAGTATACTCAATTACTATACTAATAGATTTTTATTTTCCACAAGATTTAACTCTATGATTGTAATGAATGCTAAGAAGAGGCTCGTCTGCGACCTCTGAGTGGTTAATGATGCCGGTCGCATTTGGTGTCTAGGTTCCGGGTGTGACAAACTGGGTTCGGAATTATGAGAATATTGAGCATGTTGTCCGAAATTAACTGAAAAATGATGTGTGTGCAATGTGTAGCCGTGATATACACTCTAGGATTCAAGTTTGAGAAATGATATGTTTATGGTCGTATTTCATGTGTCCAAACTTTCTTAAATGAAGATGTTCATAAGTGATGTAAAAATACTGATTTAAGTGAATAATAGTCAAATGAATCCATGAAAATGCTCCTAAAGAACTCACTAAAAATTAGTAAAGGTGTCTAAACATATAATGTGAAAGAGGTGAGAAACTAGGCTGCGAAAATTTCCAGCATCTTGTTGATGAGTTTCGGTCAAGCTGAAAGGAAATTTCATGCTAAGTAATAATGAATCAAAATATGTGATGCCACTTAGAATCTAACCCGTGACATGACCATGTTAAAAATCATTGAAATAATGTGAGAAAATGAGAATGTGGCATATGGGATTCGAACACATGTGCCTTGATCCTGAAATGAAATTAAAAAATAAGAAATTAGAGGAGTGGGATTGGAACCCATCACCTGTTAATCAGATTTAAGGAGGAATTAAAAAAGGAAAATAAAAGATTGAGGCCTGTGAGAATCAAACCCACGACCTCTAGGCAGAACAAAGGAAAATTAAGGAGCAAGAAATTAATACGAAGATGTTGGGGTTCGAACCCACACCCACTCGGCCAAAAAGAGAGAAATTAAAGAGAATGAAATGAAAAGAACTTGAGGTTGTGGGGGTTCAATTCCACATCCTCTCAGTCCGAATGAGCGAAATTTGAAGAGAGAAATTTTGGGGGAAAATAAAATGGAAGCGTTGGGGCTCGATCTTGGTTCGCCAAGCCGATGGATTAAACAAAAATAAAGAAAAATGTAAGTGTTGTACAAGGGATTTGAATTCGGGCTCCCTTGCCCAAATTCCGTATAGATACACAAGTCAAACGTGAATAAATGTTCAAAAAATGCTGCCTACATAGATAAAAATTAATGATCTTGACGTATATACATAATGCATAAGTCTTTTAACACATAATCATAGGAAGATATCAATCACTTAAACGAACTATGAATGATGCCTCATGGCTTATATGTATAGACCCAAAATTCTAGCATACGTTGAAAACTAATTAAACCTAAGATGTATGTAATGAAATGATAAAACCCTAGAAGGGTTAAGTAAGAGTGTGAAACACACTACATGGACAAGTACGTTGCCATATGATGAAATTAACAATGAAATGATGAATCCCTTTGAAGGTTAAGTATGATTGTGAATCACAATAAATGCCCAAGTACATTGGCATATTATTAAATGAACATTCACAAAAGAAGGGGTGAGTAATTATGAAGAGAATATGTGGTAATCTTAATGAATGTGGTGACAACATGATAAAAGGCTAATGGAGAAGATGGTAGCAATCTCAAATGAGCTTAAGTGAATGTTACCAAAACGTACTCACCTATGAGAGTGTAAAGTTAATGAAGAGACCAGTCTCTATAAACACCCATATGAAAGTATGGAGATTACTATACACTTGATACTAATGATGAGATGATAATTCATCTATTGAGCTATGATTTCTTCATACGACAATCAAATTTCCATGGTGTATAAGTTGAACGTAATGGAACTTATTACTGATCATCGATAGACTAGCTCTGAGCACTGGGTATGGGTATTTTAATATCTCCTAGTCTTCAAACATATAGTGCCAATTTAGAGATCTGGCGGCTTTCAATTCGTATGTATGCTAGAATGTTTTGGGTCACTTTTGCTAGTGATTCCACCTATTTTCGGTGTGGTGGAGACACTGGATTTCATGATGTTCACACGATCTATGTCAATTAATGTTAAAGTTCCCCATGAATGAATCAGGCCAGCCTCAAATGATGTACACAATTAAATGAATGATACAAAAGGTGTTAGGATAGGATAATCAATAGGTAAGGTAGACCTAAGGAAAGACACTAGGTTATTCTTGAACATTGCACAACAAACTTGATGAAAGTCTTAAACTACATCTTAGGTACAATTGGTGTTCACACTGTCCTATGAACGAAATGAAGTGAAGTACGTACGAATGAATGAAGCATACACCGTGTTTTCGAAAGAAGTCTCCCTAGTTGAGGTTTATATGTTGAGACATCATGTTGGAAAGTCTTAATGTCAAGTCCATGATTCAAAGGTCTTATGGTATATGAATGACTGATATGGAAGATCTTATGTGGTAGATGCAGAATGATATGTGCTATGTATAAGATGCTATGTGTTGTGTGCAATATGATAAGTATGATGATGCATGTTACTCTTATAGAATGACTTTTCTAATCCAAATTTGGAAAGCTCACTAACTTTCCTAATCCTATTTTTGCAAGTCTACTGACTTGACTTTCCATAGTCATGTTGTTAGGAAAAAGCTATTCTTACGCATGCATGTCTTTTGTGTGTGCCTGCATATACTTATACTTAGTACAAGTGTGTACTAATTCCATACAATTCTATAATTTTAGGTCCAGGGACATGTGGACGCTTGACCTTAAAGGTTGACGTTGCAGCAATCCGGACATGGATCTTTCAACCGAACTTGGTAGGCCTTTATACTTTCGAGGATATCTACCGTTATTATCTAGCTTATATATAGGCTATAACTATTGGATCGTGTTATAATAGTGTTTCGTTCCACTTTTGTTCAAACATTGTATTGGTGCCGTTTTTGCAAAAATACGTCTAATAAAATTATGATTTGACTCTTTCATTTGACATTCTCTTTATTAGATTGTTGATTTGTGAATGCCTATTATGTTAACTAGTAAGTATAAATTTATGTTAAGAAACAAAAAGTTTCAAATTTTCCTCTAAAATTAACTTAGATTATGTAAGAATGACATATGCAGGCTTGTCTGTGGCCTATGAGAGGTGAATGACGCCGGTCTCGTCTAGGGTCTATATTCCGATCGTGAAACTAATAGTTTCTATGGTTGTGGGAAAGGTGTCCATATGGTGAGATATTGTCCTAATGTAATAAGTGAGGGTAAGGGCAATAGTCAAGCTCAATCAAGCGGTCTTTATTATGAAGCTCCTAAAAGGAACCATTTCAATGCACTTAAGGCTAAGGATGAACAAGAAAGCTCTCCAGATTTTGTGACGGGTATGTTACAATTTTCTCTGTTAATTTTTATGCTTTGCTTGACCTAGGTTCTACTCTTTCTTTTATTACACCTTTGGTAGCTAGGAAGTTTGATGTACTTCCTGATAATTAGATTGATCCCTTTTCGGGTTGTACCCCAATAGGTGGAAAATGGGGAAGTTCTATGCCAAGGGATCAAATTATTTTGTGTTTAAAGGCTTGTAAGATGATATCCAAGGGTTGTATATACCAAGTAGTAAGGATAAAGGAGGCCTTCAAAACATATTTAATTTAAGAAACCCGAAAGTAGGGTTATTCCCAATGATAATGTTGAATGTTAATCTTCAAGGATCTCCCAATTTACGATTTTAGTAGTAAGTTTAATGGAAAGTAAGAAAGAAAGAAGAACAAATGTAAGTTCGCAGTGAACTAAGTAAGAAAAGTATGAGAATGCTACATCCTTAGTATTTGATAAGATTGAAGTTTTAATAGTAATTGGTTCATGCCAATATTAGAGTATGAATATATTCCCCAAAAACTATATATTATGCAAATAATCAAAGAATTAAGCATATCCAATAAAGATTACATTATAAAGACTTCATGCCTAATTTATCAAGAATGGAAAAATTAATTTGTTCACTGAGTTGGTGAATATTTTCTTACAAGATAGTACCAACTAGAGTTTTAAAAAGATGTTTACATAGTCTATTATGAAACTTATATGAAACTTGTATGAATATTTTTTCTGAGATTTTGTTGTTTTGTTGTTATCTTCAGAAGATTTATAGTATTGTAACTGTTTAATGCATTTTGAGCTTATGATAAGATTGAGAATGAAATTCCTCACTAAGTGTTATGAATATGTAGCTCTTATATGTTTGTGCTTCATAAATTGAGTGATAAGTGTAATGATATGTTATGTGCTGGTTGTGCTGCTAATTATGAGTCTTTTTCTTACCATCCAAAAGATTTTAGTGTCATTCGGGGATGAATGTTCCTAAGGGGGGATAATTTAACATTCCAGAAATAGTACTTGTCAAGTAAAGAGCCTATTAGGTTTTAAGAATAGGTATTGGGATACATAGGCTTCCCAATGCCCATTATTGAGTAATATTAGGAATATTAGAGAATATTAGCTAAAAGGGTGTTACCGAATTTCTATGAATTAAAAAAACTTAGAATACACCTTGATGTTAAAATACCCCAATCCAAGCTTTTTTTTGAAGTATAACTAGAATGAATATCCTAGGCTAAAATTAATAATTAATCAGCAAACACATTATGTACGAGGCATCCAAGTGACAAGCTTTGATAGCATAGCACATAACTATTTAAAATGATAATGTAGATTAAGTAGTGCGCAGCACATAGTGAGGATCCTTTGACAAGGAGTGAACTTTCCTGAATTACATGGTTTGGATAGTGCACAGAAACACATGTGCAAGCACGTGAGTAACCGACCGAGAGACAATCCCAATCGATTCGGTTAGGGCGATTAGGGGACATGCATGTCAAATCGAACCAGGTGGGACCGAGCTACGTAAATAATTCTAGGTCCTAACTAACTATCCTAACTAGATTACAAACCTAGGACAATCTGTAATAAATTAACTAGTGTGCCTCAAATTCTTAGACCTAATTGGGTGACACTAACTGAATAACTAACTACAAAAAAATCCTAGTACCTAACTTAGGATAGTCCAAAGGGGTTGGTTATGGTCCTAAAGACTTAGGGGTACTTTAGTAATTATAGTAGGTCACTTAGTTAATTAAATTAGAAACTTAATTAATTAAATTAATTCCTAGTCAAAACCTGAGACCCTAAGTCAAATGTTCTACTAGTTGTAGTCATTTTACGAGGGGCGTTTTAGGTAATTTAAATGGAGCGTCTTTGTAATTCTTAGGACATCTATATATTGATATTAGGTCAGTTTTAACTACTTTTACACACCCCAAAATAGATCAAAAAGAAATTTCTCTCAGCTATCAAGAAATGCTCTTTTTTTTAAACTCCATTGAAGAATAAGAAAAAGCTTAACGAAGAAACGAAGGTTTCAAAGATTCCAATCAGATTCCGTGGATTCTTCATCTATAAGGTATGTGTTTTTCGCACTTTTTATTCCTTTACAAAAGAGGTACTTTCAATATAAGTTTTCAAGAACTTCAAATACTAGGGTTTTTATTCTAAAGAGCGGATTTTCTTCATAACCTTAGATTTATGATTTTTTATGAAAAGTAAACGTTTTCTATATCTTATTTTGAATGAATTGTTGAGTAACTTATTGATAATGTTTTAATGTCGTGTGATACATGATCTTTCTCTATGTGATGGTTTCTCAAATTGGTTTTTTGTAGTATTTGATATCGTGAAAATGTTAGGGTTAGAATTTAAGGTTTGAATGAACCCTCTTAAAACTGATTCACGCTCTCCTACGCTATATATTGATCTTGTACATATTTTTATGAGTTGTTATTGATTATGTTATAGATTATTTAACTAAGAATTATTATGATTAACACATGATGAAAAAGATTCTTAGAAACAAGAGGTAAGTCTTTAAAAATTGTTATAATTCTAAGATGTTTTTGTTAGCGTATAAGTTGTTTTTCTATGATATGAAAAGTATGTATGATATTGTTATGTGGATATGCTGGCTATGAATATTTAAATTGTGAGATCATGATAATAACACGAATTTTCAGGTTTATGATATCCCTTGTATGCTTTACACAAGATGATTATGTTATGCTAATCTCAGAAAAGAAATGTTACGATGTAAGGACAATCCTAATCTAATCTAAAAGACTTCATGATAATGTTATACAAGGATATAATCTCGTATGATCTATGATAAGTTTATTATGAAAAACAAATGAAAGGTTATTTCAAGAAAAGGGACTTAAGCTAAGCACTGATGAACTAGATATGGGAAATGTTCCTTCCCTAGGGAAAGGTAGGTTCACAATGATTCTCATGAGATTGAGGCTGACATGTAATGTGGAACTAAGAGTTTCTAATACATCACCTAGTTCTTGAAATATGTTGCTACCATAGGATACTAACTAGGTTATCCACCTAGAAAGCTATGTCTTGTTCGGTTCTACTTTTGCCGGTAGACAACTTCTTTCGGTGTGGGGAAGACACCGGATTCCATCATTAGCTCACGTAGTCTATGTCGGTTAATGCGTAGGTTCCGTAATGTAAAATTAAAGACAATAGAATGAACGTTTATAGGGTGACTTGAGGAGTTTGCTTAGTATAAGTGGTGGTTCGGGACGCTATCTAGACATTGCACAAGCTGACACCAAGGGAAGTCCTAGGAGATTGCTCTAAAGTAATAAAATGATTTTACACCTATCTTAACTACTTGGTTATGTGGGATTATGGGGCTTCACATGACCATTGCACTTGTAGGTTGGGGATTGTATCATTCGTAATTGTTTTTTATGTTATGTTAATTTGATTTATTGAAAATGAATTTTTAACGTGACTTTATGAGAATATTCCATTGATTATGATCATGCTGTAAGTTATGGAACCGTTACTTGTATATATTATATGGTATGTTCATTGAAGACATTCATATGACTTAGCATGTTTCTAAAGAATGATAAATCATACTTTTTCATGCATTCCCCTATGTCTTTTGTGCATATAGTCATACTTAGTACATGTGATAACCCCATTACTTTACATTACTACAACTGTAGGTTCCGTCCTTTCAAGAGTAAGTAGGTCAATTTTAAGAAGATTGGAACTCTTTCTCTAAGTCTTTGTAGGTCCTCATGTTCAGGGATGCTATCTTTCATATTCTAGATTACGTAATTTTTTAGTAGTTTTAAGAATACGCTCTTTCCATTATTTTGTTTGGATACTTTTGTAATAAGACCTATATGGCATATTAACTATTATTGGCTAAGTTTGGATTTGCACTCTTATATGGTTCCTATGTATGTGATACATTTTTAGAATATCGTATGTTTTTATGAATCTTTCGTATGAAGTTAACTAAGTATACATCATTAGTATAAAAAAGTTTAATTTTCCTCCAAATTTAATTGTATGATTGTGATGAAATCTAAGAAGAGGCTTTTCTGCGACCTCTGAGAGATTAACGACGCCTGTCGCATCCGTTGTCTAGATTCAGGGTGTGACATTATCTTCTTTATTTCATTTAAGAGATATTCAACATTCAAAAACATTAAAAAAATGGTCTTGGAGAAGACCTAGGGACTAATATACTAATATATTGAAAGCCTAATCATGCAATGTCTACATAGTGTCCCATACCACTACCTTAACTTCATAGAACTTCTCAAATAGTAGTAGATAACACATATAATGAGAATATAAAATAATCGACATAGACCATACTAGCTATGCATGTAATTCGGAGTCTTCAACCTACTCCTATGGAGGGTGTTCTACTTACTAATGATAGGATTAGGACACAATCCATGTAGCCACATGGTTAAGGAAAATTGAGGGTTTCGTTGTTCTCCAATGTCATCCTAGTTAAACTAATTTCCTAAACTTACCCACTTGGTGCTAGCCTTAGTTCTCATATATATATGAAGAGTTATTGTAACTTGTTTATAACCTAATGACATTATACCTTTCAAAAAATTTTCCACTAAGGCTACCTAAAATGGTTAAGAGGATAGCTAAATGACATTCCTAAGGATGATTTCATGCCGTTTTAACCAACCAACCCTAAATCCACAATTCGCAAAAGAAAATTGTCATTACAACTCTCAACTTTAACAATATCATAAACTTCAATCTAGGTTGAAGGTTCGACATAAAGGACCTTCTTAACTATGTTCAAGGTCACATGTCGATCACACATACAAGTCTAAGAAACTTAAGCATACTAAGTTAAGAGTCATATTCACATTTTACATATATCAAGTAAGGGATGTAAATGTAACAAAAAAAGACAAACACATATTCCACATACAACATATCATTCAAGAAGCAATAGGCATAACCAATGTCATCAATTGTTCACCCTATTTACTAATATAGTATCATCAATCTAAGTTATCACAACTCTCATATTAGAACGCTCCGAAAATTCAAGACCTTATCTAGAGACCCACATGAGTGTATAAAGGTTTTAGAAATATTTTAAGACCTTTATTAATGTTTAAAAGTCATCTAAAATGTTTTAGAGACAGGAGGTCAAGGAACCTCTATGACGTCCGAAAACTAGCTAAATTAAACTAGTCGACGTCCTTATGTTTGGTGAAGAATTGGGAGGGTCAGATGAAGTATTAAACTAGTAAAAAGATTTTGGTTAGGTAAAATGTAATACAAAGGGTCCTAACGTCTAGTAACGACACCGCAAGGAAAAACCAAGGGTCCCTGAGGAATACCCTAACACCGATATGCATGATGCCAAAACAATTTCGCGGCACCCTAGATTTGGCAGTTACTGCGCAATGCACAATTGACAAGCAACCTGGAAATTTTTGCCTCGCGAAATGTTTATGCCACGAGGCTCACTGACTCAACCCGGATATCAAAAAATAATATGGAATTAGACTCGCAACGTACAACCACTTTCCAAATTCGTTGAAATCATATTTTGACCATTTTGACTTCACGAATAGACCGACTTAAGTGACTATTATCTTGGGTAATTTAAGGTTTTATTATATGTATCCTAAGGGTAATTTTTAAGTAGTTTTTCACTTTTCCCAATACAATTCCTAAAATAAAACCCTAAAGCTCTCATATCTCTCTACTTTATCGCTCCCAAAGTCCTCCATTGAAGGAAGATCAAAGCATTAAGAAGAAGACCAATTTCTCTAGGATTTAACTTATATCGTGGATTAATCTTCATTAAAGTATGTCTTATTCACTGTTGATATCCTTTTACCCATAATATCCTTTCAAAGTTAATTTTAAATTTACCTAATTCCATGGGGTTTTCCAATTCTAATGGTTTTCTTCTAAACTTCACATTGATGATAAGTGGTGATTGACTATGACTAATTTAGTGTAGATTGTTTGTTAATTGATGATAATTGATGCAATTTTATGTATATCATTTCCCTTTTGCCAAAATACTCAAACCTTTATCTTGCTTATGAATTGATAGGAGTTGAATAATGTACTGATTGTTAGACTTGTTTTATCTATTTTTTAATTCATATATTGACCGCCTAAGGTAATGTATTGTTGGGATTGGATATATTTCATGATTAATTCATGATGAACCCTATTCCCATAGACT
Organism: Solanum chilense; assembly: GCA_032847665.1. Taxonomy (NCBI): domain Eukaryota; kingdom Viridiplantae; phylum Streptophyta; class Magnoliopsida; order Solanales; family Solanaceae; genus Solanum; species Solanum chilense. The sequence continues at coordinate 49,448,071 of CM064967.1, forward strand.
AGGTTATAAATTCATGTTAATTTTGATAGTGATGGTGCAATTGACCTGACTATTGTGTTAATTACTATTATGTGTTTGTATTATACCTATTATTCTGTTTAATTGGATGGTTGATGGTAGAACCATGGATGATAGCTTGTGAAAGAGATTTATTATTTCTTTATGATCCTAACCTTTATCTAAATTATGATTACTTGTGTTTAGTGATTAAGTTATGTTGAACTATAACTTATGATTAGATTCATTAGGGTTTATATGATGGTTAATTGAAATGTCTTGAACTATGATTTGTGAGTGGTTGGATAAAAATTAAATGTTATAAGGATGGTGATGACTTATCAATGTGCCTTATCATGATGTTATTATGTAAATGTACTAACCTCACATGTATAAATTGTAATGAAAGGAAATATTCATGCAATTCTTATTTAGTTATGTAGATTATGATTATATAAGGGATAGACACTATGACCTAAAATAAGTTATGATCATTAATAAAGGATTAAAGACATTTCGAAAGTGAATTTAGCTTAGCAACGAGAGAACTTGACGAAGGGAGGTGTTGACTTTCCACAAAGGAAAATTAACCCTATAGTTCTACTTGAGGTTTTGACTCCCCTATAAGGGATACTCTGTCACATCTGGGGAGAACCCCCTAGAAATAACATGAGGTACTTGACCTATTGGAGGTCTTATACCCTTTGGTTATCATTCATCGCATTTTCATTGTAAATTTAGCAGAAAATTTAAAACTTTTAATTAATAACACATCATATGCTAGAAACTTCACTTTATATTTATAAAATATCATATTAAATATTTATGCCTTAAGCAACTTTACAATCCTAACCCAAACATCATAAGAGTACAATAGTACACGACCCTAATAACATAATACATAACTATACAATTCATAATGCTTTATAGTAATCTAAACATGAGGACACCTTGGACGTAAGGATTTCTTCCCTTGAGCTTAGGAATCACATATCAAGCTCAACTTTTGTAGAGACATCGCTTAATTATCCATAACCTACACTTTGCGTAAAAAGTAGAGAAGAATGGAGATACTACAAGAATGTACTAAGTATGACAACCATAGTAAAGCATGCATTTAAAAGGAACATTTTACTTGAAATCATACTTTATGCCGTTTTGTGAAATCTTTATAAAACCTTTATACAATAGAATTTATATAATTCACATACTTCATATAGATATAATCAAAGGTCAAACATCATATAAAATCACATATAGAATTAAAGGCACATTATATGTTAATTTACAGTGAGATCTTTTCATAATACAGTAAGCTTTCTTTTATTTTCCTGATAAATCTCCCAAGATACCCTCTAGTGATACTTGGTGCAATACCTCACCTTACGGCCACAAATAAAGAATGCATACAACCTACATATGCCAACACATACAATAATTGGATCATATTACAACATACACACATTTAAGTTAAGACTCTATTATCTTTACAATAAGTTATATCCATTTGCACATATATTTCTTTCACTTAACATTAATCATTCAAGACCTTGCCAATGACCACAATCTTAGTCTACTAGCTCAATGTACATGTGAAACACCATAACTTTACACATATTTAGTAAACCCATCATGAGACCACAAATTTTACATTCAGTACATATATCAACCTAGTAAGTGAAGACAACTTCATTCATTGCAAGCAAGCCCTTCATCATATGGTTATTAGGACCCACATATTGCATATAAGTGTAACGACCTGTTTAGTCGTTTGAGTAGCAGAATTTATTTTTGGGAAAAACTGGCTGAATACGACGGACACCACGACGGACCGTCGTGGGCACGACGGACCGTCGAGGTGGTACCGTTCCAAAACACTTGGAATTATGAAATTGAGTGTTGAAACTGAGTCTCTGAACTCTGTGACGGACCTGCAGGACGGACTGTCACAGTCACGACGGACCGTCGTGAGCCCCGTTTCAAAACACTTAAACTCTTGAGAATTTGGTGCTGGGAGCAACTCTCTGTCCGTCGTGACGAAAGTGCAGGACGGACCGTCGTATGCACGACGGACCGTCACAGACTCCTTAAAGGAAATCGAGTCCATGACGAACCTGCGTGACGGACCGTTGCAGGCACGACGGACCATCACAGGTTCCGTAATCCCAGTCGGGGTAAGAATTCTGGCTAATTTTAAAAGGGCGTTTTGGACTATTCCGGCTTTAATTTATAAAGTTAGTGTGTTAATGTTATTAGTTCAATTCCTTGGGGGTTGAAAGACTAACTTTGAGTAACTTGGTGGGTTGGTTTCATTACTTTTGAAACTTGAAATCTTGTGATTTAGGGTAAGAAGAGGAAGAGATTAGAAAGAGAAAGAGAAGAGAAAAGAGGCGCTTGAGAGAGAAGGAGCAAGGATTTCTTGAAGACTTCTTGCTTGAACACAAATCCTTGGTGAAGGTAGGTTATGGTTTATGCTATTTATAGTAAACTCTCAATAGCAAATGATATGTATTGGGTATTCTTGTAAATCCTTCTATATGCTTAATTGTATGATTGTATGAGTATGATTATATGTTTGTGATGAAATAAGCATGATGAAGCTTGTGAACCCTAAATCTTGATGAAACCCTAATTTTTACTTGTTATGAGAATTGTGATGCCTTAGTATAAAAGAAGGCTTGATGAACTTTGTATTGTTATTGTGATGCCTTAGTATAAAAGAAGGCTTGATGGACTATGTATTGTTTTGATAATGCCTTAGTATAGAGAAGGCTTGATGGACTATGTGTTGTATTGATAATGCCTTAGTATANTCGCAGGCACGACGGACCGTCACAGGTTCCGTAATCCCAGACGGGGTCAGATTTCTGACTATTTTTAAAGGGGTGTTTTGGACCATTCCGGCTTTAATTTATAAAGTTAGTGGGTTAATGTTATTAGTTCAATTCCTTGGGGGTTGAAAGACTAACTTTTAGTAACTTGGTGGGTTGGTTTCATTACTTTTGAAACTTGAAATCTTGTGATTTAGGGTAAGAAGAGAGGAAGGTTGGAGGAAGAAAGAGAAAGAGAAAGAGAAGAGAAAAGAGGCGCTTGAGAGAGAAGGAGCAAGGATTTCTTGAAGACCTCTTGCTTGAACACAAATCCTTGGTGAAGGTAGGTTATGGTTTATGCTATTTGTAGTAAACTCTCAATAGCAAATGATATGTATTGGGTATTCTTGTAAATCCTTCTATATGCTTAATTGTATAATTGTATGAGTATGATTATATGTTTGTGATGAAATAAGCATGATGAAGCTTGTGAACCCTAAATCTTGATGAAACCCTAATTTTTACTTTTTATGAGAATTGTGATGCCTTAGTATAAAAGAAGGCTTGATGAACTTTGTATTGTTATTGTGATGCCTTAGTATAAAAGAAGGCTTGATGGACTATGTATTGTTTTGATAATGCCTTAGTATAGAGAAGGCTTGATGGACTATGTGTTGTATTGATAATGCCTTAGTATAGAGAAGGCTTGATGGACTATGTGTTGTATTGATGATGCCTTAGTATAAAAGAAGGCTTAATGAACTTTGTATTGTTATTGTGATGCCTTAGTATAAAAGAAGGCTTGATGGACTATGTATTGTTTTGATAATGCCTTAGTATAGAGAAGGCTTGATGGACTATGTGTTGTATTGATAATGCCTTAGTATAGAGAAGGCTTGATGGACTATGTGTTGTATTGATGATGCCTTAGTATAAAACAAGGCTTGATGAACTTTGTATTGTTATTGTGATGCCTTAGTATAAAAGAAGGCTTGATGGACTATGTATTGTTTTGATAATGCCTTAGTATAGAGAAGGCTTGATGGACTATGTGTTGTATTGATAATGCCTTAGTATAGAGAAGGCTTGATGGACTATGTGTTGTATTGATGATGCCTTAGTATAAAAGAAGGCTTGATGAACTTTGTATTGTTATTGTGATGCCTTAGTATAAAAGAAGGCTTGATGGACTATGTGTTGTATTGATGATGCCTTAGTATAAAAGAAGGCTTGATGAACTTTGTATTGTTATTGTGATGCCTTAGTATAAAAGAAGGCTTGATGGACTATGTGTTGTATTGATAATGCCTTAGTATAGATAAGGCTTGATGGACTATGTGTTGTATTGATAATGCCTTAGTATAGAGAAGGCTTGATGAACTAAGTGTTGTATATATAATGCCTTGGTATAAAGAAGGCTTGATTGTTTGATAATGCCTTTGTATAGAGAAGGCTTGATGAACTAAGTGTTGTATTGATAATGCCTTGGTATAAAGAAGGCTTGATTGTTATTGATGATGCCTTGGTATAAAAGAAGGCTCGATGGGTATGAGGATCGGAGTGCCACGTTCCAGCACCGGAATAGAAACATGGATCGGAGTGCCACGTTCCGGCACCAGGATAGAATATGGATCGGAGTGCCACGTTCCGGCACCGGAATAGAAATATGGATCGGAGTGCCACGTTCTGGCACCGGGATAGAATATGGATCAGAGTGTCACGTACCGACACAAGAGGAAGAAAGATAATGAATCTTGAAAGATGTTAAGATGCTACATCTAATGAACCTGTTTTTCCTTAATGAGTATGGTATTGAGGCGTGAGTCCTCCTGGATGAACTTGGTGATACTATTGATGATTGTAGTATTTGTTGTTACTACATGTTGAGTATTATAGTTGATTTGTGAGATTAACTGATATATACTGTTTTCTATTCTGAGTTGGCCGATGATACCTACTCAGTACGTGTGGTTGTACTGACTCCTACTTGTTGTTTCTTTCTTGTATTTGTGGAGTGCAGCAAACGTGCCGTCGTCTTCAACTCGACCGCGATTCTAGCCAGTCTTCACTGCACCGGATCTCAGGGTAGAGCTATGCTTCTAGCTTGGACTGGATCTTCTTCTTCTCGTCTTGATGCCTTGAAGTTCCGGCATGGACTAGCTTTCATTTGTTTAACTTCTTAGAATACTCTTAGTTTTCGTAAGGTGATCATAGATGTTCTTGTGATGATGACTTCCGGATTTTGGGGATATTTATAGTATTCATTTTTCGTGATTGAGTTAAGTCTTCCGCGTTGTATTTGGTTTATTATATTTTGAGTTTAGATTGGTTGGTTCACTCACATAGGAGGGTAGATGTGGGTGCCAGTCGCGTTCCCGATTTGGGTCGTGACATAACTCTTGAATTGGATGAACCCAATTTTTTTATTATGTTATGGATTACTTAATATTGAATAAAAGTTTATGAATTATGGTGTAGATTTCTATGCACTTCCTAATGATGTAATAATTGAATTAAGCTTATATATCAGTTGTATTGGAATTATGAATATGTAGTAATTTAACGTAGTTTAATGAATATTATTATAATTATGTCGAATTGTTGGTTATGGCTATGGGTAAGTGCCTCGTGATATCAACTTTGCTGATTTGACATTGGATTGAGGATGATGTGGTGGTAAGCTTCCCTATTTCCTTTATTTTTATGTTAATAAGACTTCAATTGTGTTGTGATTTGTATGGTCACTTATGGTGGCAGCGTTATGTGCTTTACTTACAATTGATGTGGCATTGTCCGCGTTACATTATGTACTATGATGATCATGGCCTTGTCAGCAAAAATACTTGATGTTATGCGATTATTTGTATAGTTCATTATGTGAAGTGTGATAATGGATATGTACATATTAAGCAATGTGAAATTATATGTGTTCTATTGATGTTATGTAGGTGATCATGACTATGAATGTTGCTTTGTGTATATAGTCTTAGGATTGATGTATGTTATTCCTACTTGAAAATACGAGTCTATGATGGTCATAATTATTTTTATATGATAGTATATAGGATGACTTGAAGATGATAAGAGTTATTTTCTATTGGCTTCTAGAATGGCATGTAATATGTGTTAAGGTGAAGTATGTGGTGTCTTGTCTTGGTTGACTTGTGTCCCTTTCTTGATTAATGTATGAATATGTGATGTCTTGAATTAGGATGATAAACTCTCTCAGTCTTAAATGTATGAATGACATGTGACCTTAAATGATGTTAAGAGAGTCTTTTATGTGAAAACCTTGAACCTAGTGGTAATGTTATGGATTTTGAAGTAGAAAGTTGTAATGATATCCTTCAAAGTAAAGGAATGATAGTGTTTAGGTTTATTGACTGGAACGACATCATATTAACCTTAGGAAAGTCATCATGATCTTCTTGTCTCCATTGTAAGTTAACCCTAAAGGACCTCTTTTTTAGGGTTAGTGTAATTGGGTTATGAACTTGATATGGAACCCTTTTATGTGAACATTATGTGTGAATTAATCTATGAGAAAGAAGGCTAGCACCGAGTGAGTATGGTAAGGGAAGTAATTTTAGTCAAAGAATGAGACTAGAATACAAAGCATGCCCTTCATATTCCTTAACCATGTGCATACATGGGATGTGACTAAGTTATACCATTGGCAAGTAGAACACACTCATCGGAGTAGGTTAGAACTTCTAATTCCATGTCTTGCTATCATGGTCTATGTCGTTTATAGCCTATTCTCATCATATGGAATACCTATTAGCATTAGAGATATTCTCAAAATTTTAGGTGGTGGTATAGGACGCTATCTAGACATTGCACAATAAGCTTTAAAGGTGTTATTGGGAGTTCCTAGGTCGTGTCCAAGACCATTACTTGAATGTAATTTATGTGATGTATGAGTCTTAAATGAACTAATGAATATAATGACATAAGTTAAGAAAGTATGTTAATTGAATAAGTATTTATCTTGAGTAGTTAAGGATTATCTAGTTAAGTTGTGAAGGGGGAATAAGAATGGTCACTGCGTATATTACCTATATGAGTCTTAAGAATGACTCTTGTTAGGGAAAATTGTTGGTTATATGGACATTATCTAATACTTAGGTAGTCTTGAGGATTAATTAAGTAATCTTGACGAGGTCAATCATCGACGTTATCTTATTGATTTACTTAAGTAGGTCTTTTGATAGCCTTTGGAAGGAGAATGTCATATTATCTTATGTTGATATGTTTGATGCCATGTAATTGTGGATGTGTCTCGTTAAAAAGATTGTTGAGGGTCATTTATGTATTCTTCGGGATGTTATATGGATGTCTCTAATTGTGTTTGTTAAGTAGGTCTTAGAATAGCTTTTAGTGAGGGAATTACATTCTAGAAAGTGTCTAACTAAAGTGTAAGACACTTCACTGTACAGTGAAGGGACTTCATTGTAACAGTGAAATGGGTTTACGATAAAGTGACTCTTAAATTACGATATTTGGTGTAAATGTTATCTTATGTATTTCATAGTTGTTAAATGTTGTTCTTATGATTATAATATAAATTTTATTAAATAAAAATATTCATATTTCAACTAAATGCCCGTTTTTATGATTTTCATGCTTTATGCCATACTTAGTACAAGTGGTTGTACTAATCCATGCTTTTATCTATCTCTTAGTTGTTGGTAGGTGGGGAGCATTTTGGAAGGAAGAATAGAAACGTAGCATTATCCAAGAGAACTCGAAGTATGTCAATATTTTATTTGAGGGCCATGGTGTCTTTTATTTTCCATTTGAAGTATTGTAATAGACTAATTATTTCTATATTTCTTTGTATGGGCTGTGTCCCAAGTATTCTCGTGTCTTATGTTTGATGAGATTTAGACTTAGTATTTTTGATGAATTAATATTAAAGAGTTTTTAAAGAAAATGATATGTTTTGTGAAATGTTTTAATTCCGCACAGATTTTAATTATATTTATGCAATAAATGATATGTAAGGAGTTGTATAAGACCTCCGAGAAGTCAAGTACACCAGTTGCAAATCCGAGATTTCCACTAACTTCTAGTATGCTAGAGGTCGATGTAGGCCTTACTTTTTAATTATATAGGAAAATTTTTACTATTCCGCAAATTTTAACCTAAGAAATGTAATGATGAATGTTAAGAGGCTAGTCATAGTCCTCTCCAAAGAGGACTACACCGGTTAGGTCTAGGGGGTCCTCTATGGTGGTGAAAAAGTTGTTTTAGAGAATGAGGTCAAAAAACTCTTAGGATTGATGTCTCAAAGAACCACATTTACTTAGATGTTTTTCATGGGTTTGAAGCGCGCTACACTTATCAATGAGAGCCTATGTGACAGTTAGAAATTCTCACTAATTGGTAATGTTAAAGTCATTTCTTGTTAGATGAAAACTCTATGTGTCGTATTTCATCTCATCCTCTCTTGTTAATATAGGATATGCTTAAAAGAAGTGTACCAGCAGGATGAGTGGAGGAGATTATGTCTAATGCAGGAGTTCATCACAAAGGCAACCAAGTCCCGCCATAAGACAACCAAGTGCCTCCACAAGAACAAGGTCTGATCATTCCTCCTCCTATCGCAGATGGAGACAGAAGGTCAACATTTTTTTACTTTGGCTCAATCTATGACTACCCACGCACAAGCAGTATCCACCCAGCTTAAGCCATGGGCTCTCAAGAAGATAAGCATGTTCGACCATATGTTGAAAAAAATTACAGTACTATATGTTCCCTCTTGAGGAACTTTAGTAGGATGAACCATCCTATGTTCTTTAAATCGAAAGTGAATAAAGATCCCCAAAACTTCATTAATGAGGTCTAAAAGATTTTTTATGCGATGGGGTTGACTTCGAATAAAAAGGCCGAGCTAGCTTCCTATTAACTCAAGTATGTAGCTCAAAAATGGTACACCTAATGGACACAAAATAGGGCCTTGATAGCGGGTCCTATCACTTGCATGGTGCTTACAAGAGACATTCTTGATCAATTCTTTCCAATGGACAAAAGTGAGTCCAAAGTGGAGGAATTTATCAACCTTCATCAAAGAGGTATGAGTTTTCAAGACTAATCCTTGAAGTTCACAAAATTGTCCAAGTATGCTCCTTCCTTGTTCTCTAACCCAATGAATGAAATCAATCTCTTTGCTCCGAAACAGTCCAATGATTTTATTGAAGAGGATTGTTTGGCGATGCTCCATGACAATATGGATATCTCTAGGTTGATTGTGCATGCTCAACAAGTTGAGGATACTCAACTTAATGAGAAATATAGAGAGTATAAGAGGGACAAGGCCAACCAAGTGGGTACTTCCAACGGTAGGCTTGAGATTCAAGAAAATCCTAGGCTTAAAATGAGGGTTTTTGACAAAGTTCTTTCAATATTTCTATGGCAAAAAATATAAGGTGTTTAACCCTAAGTCCTAAAAGTCTAGTAGTGGAAATTTACCAAGTGATAAACCAACTTGTGCAAAGTGTGATAAGAAGCATTGGGCTGAGTGTTTAGTTGGGAAGAGAAATTACATTGGTTGTTGAAAGAAGGTCCATAAATTGAAGGATTGTCCTTATGTGAGGATTCAAGAGAATTGGAGCTCAATCAAATGTTCCTAGTTACGAAGCTGCAAAAGGAACCACTTTTATTCGCCCACTCTAGGGGTGAACAAAAATAGTACACCGATGTAGTCACCGGTATGGTAAAAGTCTTTTATATATATGTTTATTCTTTACTTGATCCTGATGATACATTATAATTTTTTACTCCTCTTGTATCTAAAAGGATTTGTGTTATACCCAATATTTTGATTGAACTATTTTCAGTTACAACCTAGATAGGTGACTCTGTTGTGGCTAAAAGAGTCTTTAGGGGTTGTCCTATATCTTTGCCCAATAGAGTTACATAGATTGATTTTATGGAACTTTATATGGTTGATATTGATGTTATTTTAGTAATATATTAGTTGCATGCTTTTTTTTCTTCCATTGATTGTCGAACAAGAGTGGTTGTATCATTTCTTGTTTAAAGTCTTATATTTTTAGTCAATACCAAAAGAGTAAATGAGTTAGGAGCGAAGAGTGAAGAGCAGAAAGTTTCCTTCTTAATAGATTAAGGGCAAAGCAAAGGATTTCTAAAAGGCTTCTTTACCATATTGTAAGGTAAAAGATCTTGAGTTCGACATCCCTCTTATTTAGTCAGTTGCCGTAGTGAAGATTTTTTCCTAAGTAATTCCTGATGACTTTCTTAGAATTCCTCCATAATGGGAAATTGTCTTTGGAATTTACTTAATACCAGATAAGAATCGCATTAAAATCCCTCCTTACCAGATGTCTCCAGCGGAATGGAAAGAGTTAAAGCTTCAACATAGAGATTTGCTAAATAAGGGGTTTATTCAACCTACTATTTCACCATGGGAGCTCCGGTGTTGTTTGTTAAAAATAAGGATGGGTCTCTTAGGATGTGCATTGATTATCGCCAACTCTATAAGGTCACCATTAAGAATAAGTATTGTCTCCCTCTGATTGACGACTTGTTTGATCAACTCCAAGGAGCTAGCTATTTTTCTAAGATTGACTTGAGGTCGGGGTATCACCAACTTAGGGTTAGGGGTGATGATATACCTGAAATGTCATTTTTAACTGGTACTGTCACTATGTGTTACTAGTAATTTTCTTTGGTTTCACAAATGCCCCGACGACTTTTATAAATCTTATGAATATGGTTTTCTGAAATTACCTTAATTCCTTTGTGATATCTTCATTGATGATATCTTTGTATATTCTAAGAATGAGGGTAATAATATGGGTCATTTGAGAGTGGTGTTACATGTCCATAAGGAACACAAACTAGTTAACAAGTTTTTAAACTTGAGTTTTGGTTAAGATCGGTGGCGTTTGTTGGTCATATATCTCAAGAGAGGGTATAGAGGTAGATCCAAAGAAAATCAAGGCGATTAAGAATTTTCCTAGTCCATTAACTCCAACCAACATTGGAAGTTTCTTGGTTTTAGCCGGGTACTATTGGAGGTTTGTGGATGTTTTTGCGTCCATTGCTTCGCTTATGACTACCTTGACCCAATAGAGTGTGAAATTTGAGTGGTCCGAGGCATGTGAAAGAAGCGTCCAAATTTTTAAACATAGGCTTGGTGTTGACTTTATCAGAGGGTACCTAGGTTATTGTGGTATAATGTGATGCATCTCGAGTTGTTTTGTTATGTGTTCTTATATTACATGTGAAGGTAGCAGCATATTCCTCTAGACAAATGAAGGTGCATGAGAAGAATTATCCAACTCATGATCTTGAATTGGCTGCCGTAGTGTTTGCTTTGAAAATATGGAGGCATTACTCGAAAGGTGTTCATGTGGATGTGTATACAGACCACAAGAGTCTTAAATATCTGTTTACTCAAAAGAATTTGAATCCTCGTCAAACAAGAAGGTTGGAATTGTTGAAAGATTACGACATGAGTGTTTTCTACCACACCGACAACGCCAACGTAGTTAAATATGCTTTGAGTCGGTATAATATTCCTCAAATGGCTGTTTTATGTAACATATTCGAGTAATCCTTAGTGGTTGAGGTGATGTCCAAAAAGTATTATGATCCACTATTGATGGATTTGAAGAAACTAGTACTTAGTAAGTTGAATGAGTCATTCTCCCAAGGGAGGATAGTGTTCTAAGGTACCAAAAAAGATTACGTGTATCGAATGTTAATTATTTAAGGAATAAGATGTTAGAAGAAGCTCTTAATTCCTGATATTTCATCCATCTAGGTTCCACAAAAATATATCGTGTTCTTTGAGAGGTATCTTTATGGGATGGCTTCAAAGGGACATAGCAGAGTTTTTATCTAAGTGTCTGAATTGCCAACAAGTGAAAGACGAGCATCAAAAGCCTAGTTCTCTTATTCAAGAAATGGGTGATCCTAAATGGAAATGGAAAGAAATTAATATGGACTTTGTTATAGGGTTGCCTCTAACCCGGAGGCAAAATGACTCAATTTTTGTAGTAGTGGATAGTATGCAAAAATCCGCTCATTATATTCCTTTTAAGTCTATTATACGGTAGAGTATTATGCAAGGATCTACAATTATGAGAATGTGAGTATTCTTGGGATCCCTTTGTCCATCATATACGATAGAGGTATCCAATTCACTTCTCATTTTTTGAGGTATTTTCATAAAGGGTTGGGTACTACAGTGAAGCTTATCACCGCTTTTCATCCCAAAATGGATGGTCTAGCAGAGCATACTATTGAAACACTTATGGATATGTTAAGAGCTTGTTTCATAGACTTTAAATGTAACTGGGACAATAACTTGCTGTTGATTGAGTTCTCCTATAATAATACCTAGTATTCAAGTATTTCCATGGCTCAATTTGAGGCACTTTGAGGTTGTTGAGTCTTCACTCCTTAGTCTCGAGATTATCTATAAATCTTTGGATAAGGTTCATGTCAAGCAAAAGTCATATTCCGACAATAGGAGAATCGATGTTTAATTCAAAGTAGGTGATATCGTGTATTTGAAGATCTGATCTATGAAGGGTGTGATGAGATTCGGAAGAAAGGGGAATTTAAGTCCTTTGTATGTGGGACCCTATGAGGTCTCACAAAGGGGTTGAAAGGTTTCATATGAATTGAGACTACCTAGTGAACTATCTTCGGTTCCGGTGTTTCATGTTCCATGCTAAAGAAGTGTATTGGTTATCTCTTATCCATTATTTCTATTCAAGGGTTAGGTATGGATTAGAGCCTTTACTATGAAGAGGTTCCGGTGGAGATCCTTGATAAACATGTTAAGAAGTTAAGGAAGAAGGAGGTGCCTCTATAAATGTGTTATGGAGAAACCACCTAGTGGAGGAGAAGCATGGGAGGCCGAGGCAGACATGAAGTCCTGTTATCCTCATAGTTTTCATAGCTACGGTTAATTATTCATAATAATAGTAAAAATAATGAATTAATTTTTATTTGACTTGTTTGGAAAAAATATGCATGATTGAGGTAAAATGTATTTGTTAAAATGAGTTCTCATGTAAAAATGCTCTTTGACTTGAAATTGCACATGAATGTGTTTTATGTATTGTTCCCTTCATGAAATGGTATTGAGCATGTTAATGTGTTGTAAAAAGTTTTTGCACAAGTGACTTGACGATCATGTTGAGCTCATGCTGATGATAAGAAGGAAATTCCTCATGTTATGATGTTGAGCTTTCATATGTAGTAAATTATGATTTAAGTTGCAATTTGTAAATGACATATTTTGATGTTGATTTTGTGTCATTCGGAGACGAATGTTACTAAGGTGGATAACGTAACAATTTGAAAGTCTAAGACCTAATCTAGAGCCTCACATGTTGAACAAAAACTAGTAATACTTTTAAGGCATAAAATAAAGTATATAATCATTTACAAGGCCACAAAAAGTATAAAATCGTTAAAGACCTAATCTATGTTTTATAAAAACTATATAGGTTCTTTCCATTGAGTTCCTAGAAGGCCAATTGAAGAAGACTTGGACTGTTTTGTCCATGTTTTAGTAGGTGCTCATGCGCGTGGATGTTAACTATTTCTATATTCTAGCTTTGAATTTATATTGTCATAAAAACATTGTTCTTTCCTTTATGATTTGGATATTCATGTAATGTTATATATGGATGTTGACTTTGTATTCGCTATGTCTAAGATTTGTGCTCGTTAGATGGTTTAATATGAGACGAAGTATAAGACTGATTCCTATGTTCCAATATGTAATCTAAATGGGAATACTATTTATGCTTCATATGCAAGGAGTCTAAGTAAATTCCAAATGCAAAATGCAAGAGGTCTATGTATACATGAATAGTTTTAATGTTCTGCACTTTTTAACCTATTAATTGTAATGATGGATTCTAAGAGACTAGTCATAGTCCTCTGCGAGGACGCCGCCGCTGGTAACTTGTAGGGGTGGTTTTCATTCATGACAAGTTGCAAGGTTGAAATCGTGAAATTGGGTTGGAAATAGGCATATTGGGTCGTTTGACGAGCTAGGTCGAGCTCCCTGAATCACATAGCGGTTAACCTATTGTATCCATATTGCCTTTTGTTTCATTCTAAATGATATGTAAGATTCTGTAACATTCGATGAGAAACTTGGTGTCGCCAAAAGCACTTGACGACTTGCGAAAAGTGTGGTTGCTTGCCCTTCGTATGCACCGCTCAACCATTTTTAAAAGTGTAACTTTCAGTGATCTTACCTTTATCGTCTAAAGGTGTTGGTGATCCACCAATTAACTTTAACTTTGCATAATTTCCATAATATTTGAATCAATCCTTTCGCTGATCTAACTCAACTCGCAAAGTACCTCGGCGAGCCTCTCTTTAAAATGCTTTTAAATGATTGTGATTAAGTTATTCTTAACTTTTTCTTTCTCAATGTTTTCAAATATGGCTAGACCCAAAATCGTAGGTAGTATCATGCCAACTTGAGGCAAACAAAAAGGGACTAAAATCAACGAAGGTGCACTTGTAGCCAAAAGTAATGGTAAAAAACTTGCCACAACTAGTGGGAAGGGCAAATGAAAGGGCAAGACACCTGTTTCACCAGAACAAAACATTCCACAACTAGTGGGAAGGGAAAAGGAAAAGTTAAGGAACAAGGATTAGCAGAACAAAACTCCTATATATACAGCATCCACCTCACTACTTCTTAAAGTGTGGGGGAAAACTAAGAACATCAATCTGCAGCCTCGATGGATAATCTGTTACAAAGGGTAAAATTATGCTCTAAAATAATGAACAATCCATCTAGGTTTAGGACTTTTAAGTGTACCACCTCCCATCCTCCAATCCCATAACAAGAAATGGTGCTTGTACCGCCATTTTAAGGTCCTCCCTACAAGTCCATGATAAATTAAAAACCTAAAGACTACAAACGTTTATCAAGAAAAACTGTCTATCAAGAAATTGGGTGATTGATAGGTATCCATAAACTATGAGCTGCCTCAATATCAGGATTTCTAGATATTTACCATCCATGTTGTCCATACATTACAAATTGCCTTCCACAATTTTATGCCCTTATGGGACCTTGATATCACAATGGAAGAAGCATGCAACAACATCAAGGCGGTTGGCTATTTAGTCATCTAAAAAAAATCATATGCAATCATGCTACTGTTTATCCTAGATCGTTCTAATGACAATGATGATGTTTATCAACAAATGATTAGGACTAAAGAAGTATACAAAATGAAAAAGTCATTAGTTCTACTATTCTATTTAAATTACACTCCTAAGTTTCTTGAAGATGACATTATTATAAAAAACAAATACATCAATATGGTAGAATTGTACTGGTTCGGTTTCATTAGTAGTACGATCATGCCATCTCAAAACTAGTATATTCTAAGGATTTCCAAACAAACATATCTAGTTTACATTATTGATGTAATTCCGCTTAATTTGGTAACAATCATTGCTGCAAAGATACTCATGCATGTAAAGTAGTGCCAGAACTCACTTCCCTTCAAAATATTCATCACAGAACTCTGCAAACGAGCTCGGACCATGTGTAACAACCGTCAAAATGAACTAGGTTAAAGTAGATCCTAAGAGGTGTGTCATGAATTTTTAACGTGTAAAAATTATGAATTGTAGCATTAGAAGTTAATTTGAAGTGTTTGGAAATTAAAAGTCAAATAACGACCAAGACGTTCAAAAGTTAATCTTTCTATGTTCAAGTGTGACTTTGCATGTTTTACATGTTGTTTGGTGTCTAAATTTGTATGACACGATGCTAATATCTAAATTAAACTATTTAGGGTCGAACATTTCGTTACGACTTCTGAACGAACAGCCTAAGGATCCTTAAGGAGGACCCAAAACTTTGCAAGAAACTACAAAAAAGTAGTCAAAAAAATAACCTAAAATGACAGACATAGTCTAATTTACGCGCTGTCGATTTGGGACATATACTCACACTTAGTGGTTAGATACTAGCCCTCTATGTGAAGTCTCTTATCAAAACAACAGAAAATCAGGACGGTCCGTTAGTTGATCAACGCTTCATCGATGTGAACGTCGATTGATACCTTCACTTTTCTTCTGTCAACCATGGTTGGGGTAGTTTGGGAAATTCACCTAGGGTTATCATTAAGTTATGGACGGTTACTTTGCGTGTTTTATGGTATATTATGTTTTTAATACTCTAAACCCTAGACTTAGACCCCTAATTATTCGAAAACAAAACCACAATATCAAAAGAAGTTCTCTCTAGACTCCATTGAAATTAGGAGCAAAGTTGAAGCTACAGATCAAAGTTATTCATTGTTTCTACACCAATTTTGTGGATTGTCTTCAATAAAGGGAAGGTGTTTCATCCTTGAACATTTTTCAATTTAAGGAGACAAATTCCAAAATCTTTTCAAAGATTTCCAAAAACATAGAAATTTCTATTTTGAAATCTAACCATGGATTCTTAAATTAAAAGATTTAGATCAATGTTTTACGATATAATTGATATTAATTAAATGTTTTAACATAAAAAATTCTAACACATGTTATCCTTCAATACCTATTTTTTGCTCTAAAGTGGGTTAATTGATCATGTCTTGATCTTAATGAATTAATATGTAAATTGTGTTGGGCATTTGAATTATGTCTATATAATGAAAATCATTCTATAACCTGTCTTATAATAATAGAATTCATAATTTATGTTGTTGTATCATTGATAAGGATGTGTTATTTTCTTACTATTGTGTACATGACTATTGGTAAGAGCCTTAGTAAAGTGAATTGATTGGAAAAGGCTACGGAATGCTAATGATGATGATGGAAAGGATGTGAGTTGACCTAATTCCTCTATTTAGTATAGAATTGATACTGAATTGTATTTGTTGGTATGGTATACTTATTGTGGCGGTGTTTATGTGTATTATTTGATATGAACATGGCCTTGTCGGCATTATTATGTGAATTGTGCTATTATCATGATATAGATTGTATTGATTATCAAGGTGAAGGATGATAATGTGTATATGAATGTGTGAGGTTAGATTATGATGTCCTCCTAAGGATTAGTATTGAATATGATAGACTATGATGTGTTTCTATATGTGTTGATAGGGTATGCTATTAGGTAGACTTAGTTGTCCCTACATGGTACTTGAATGTTATTGAATACATGATATAATGATCTTGTGTATTGATTGGAAGACTTAGGTCCCTTTACTTAATACAAGAAAGCTATGTGACTGTGTACTCTTGACTTAGTAGGCTTTAGCACCATTGTCATGTATATGTATTGATGAATAAAATTTTAGGATTGGTATGCCTATGATGGTTCCCTTCTAAAAATAACTAACATAGGACCTTCAATATAGAAATGAAGGTTAATAGAAGCCTTGATTTTTAAGACCGTAATTACATCCTTCTTGAGTGGAACGATGGACTTATGGATAGGTTGGATGGAACTATGTGAAACCGTATCTAAGGAAGTAATAAGAGCTATCCAAATAGACCTTGGTCATCGCTATAGTGAACCCATTCTTGGGAGAAAAGGGTATTGTGAGTTGGTAGGGCATAGTGATGGTACCTTCTCTCGTACACCTAAGCAATGAATTACACTATCAGAACAAAGGTAAAGCATCGAGTAAGTATGCTTGTTGTAGTATCTCTACACAATATGAGAGTAGATTACAATGAAACCCTTGATATTCCTTAACCTATGCCAACATGGGATGTGTCCTAGTTCTACACTTTACAAAAAGAATACCCTTCTCGGAGTAGGGTAGACTTCGGATTCTTATGTGTAGTCTAAATAGTTATGGTTAACTCTTATGAACTACTTTAATATGTCTTATTTGTGCATGTAGTCTTGAAAAGCGATTCTTATAGTTGGTTTATGAGATTCATATCAAAAGAGCAAAAAAAAATTATAAAGTAATGTCTATTTTGACATGATTTTATTTCATGTAACCATACTTAGCGAATTCAATGTGCTAATTACACATGTTGTTTATTTCTGCAAGGGTAGGTAGAAATTTAGAAGTCTCATAGAAGTTGATGTTTTGGAATATCATACTCTCAGATCAGTATGTCCTTATATGTTCAAGGACACCCCTATGTTTAGTTTCCTTTTAAAAAGACTTTACAATAGACTATAGTTACTTTTTAAATTGATGTAAGACTTGTGATACTAAGATTTAGATGTGTCTAAGACGGGTATGACGAGACATAGTTCTTTCTAATATTCTACAATGAGTTTGAACATTTGTTGTGAAAAGTTTTAATTACACAAATATTTTCATATATATGTGATGAAGGATATCTAAGGACTTGTCAAAGACCTCCGAAAGGTCAAATACGTCGTGTCTTGTCCAAGGGTGCTCCACGACAGTAAAAAAGTTGGTATCAAAGTCACATAAAATCCACGTCAAGTAGAGTCTCATCTGTGTGAGTCCTAACACATCTATGAGCGAGAGGCTATGTGACAATATAATTTTCCCTTTCTTCATTACTCTTGTGTCATGCGATTGAGTTTAGACTATAAGTGTCTTTTCCTAATCTTTTCTCTTGTTCTTATAAGATATGAATATAAAAAATACACCCGCAAGGAGAGTTAATGAGGAAGTGGTGAATAAGGGAGTTCCTCCCTTAGTTGGATTAGCTCCCCGAGGTGTTCAATTTCCTCAAGGTGAACAAATCCGTATAGTTATTCAAGGGAATGATATTCTGGTGGTTTCCCCTGACATGTCTAATAAGGAAACTTGAGGAGCTCTTCATACCCTAGCCCGAGCCATGACAACTTAACCGAATAGAGATATATTGGCCTAGAATGAATGCACTTGAGAGTACCATGACCTATAGGTTGAGAGAATTTTTTAGGATTAATCCTTCTACTTTCTTGGCTCTAAGCATGGAGAGGATCCCCAAGAGTTTCTAGATAGTGTATATAAGGTTTTGAATGCCACGCGGTGACTTCTAAGTAAAGAGTAGAGTTGGATTCATACCAATTAAGGGAAGTTTCTCAAGTCAAGTACGGTACACACAATGGAAAGATAACAGGATGGTTGAATCAGGTCCTATAGAATGGGAAGAGTTTAAGCAGGCCTTCTTAGGAAAGTACTTTCCCTGTAAGAAAAGGAAGGTGAAGGTTGAGGAGTTTATAAAACTTTCGCAAGGTTGTATTAGTGTTGAGGAGTATTCCTTGAAGTTTACCCTATTCTCCAAGTATGTTCCATTTTTGGTGTCTAACCCTAGAGATGATATAAGTAAGTTTTGATCGGTGTTGCAAACCTTGTGAAAGCAGAGTGTTTTATAGACACGCTCCTCAATGACATGAACATATCTAGACTTATGTTGTATGCACAATTTATTGAATACTCCAAACTTAGTAGGATTACAAGAAATTTAAAGAGGGGTAGAGTAGATGAGCAAAACCAACCTATGCTTAAAAAAAGGGCTGCAAACGAAGACGCTTCTAATACCCATAAGTCCAACTATGATAGAGGTAGTTATTCTTAAGGAGTTAAACCTACTTGTTCTTCTTGTGGAAAGAAACACTTTGGAAAGTGTCGATGCTGTACTAGTGGGTGCTTTTGTTGTAGAAAGGATTATCATAAGGTGAGAGATTATCCTACTATTTCTTCTAGAGGAAGAGAGGTCAAGAAATCTCCTAGTGAAGGTGCAACTCCTATATGTCTAAGTCGTGGTCGTTTCCACCCTCTCCAAGGTAACTGTAACACCTTGAAAATCGTAGACTCATTGTAAATCCTAACATAGGTGTCATAAAATAAAAACATTATTTCTAAGTACGTTTTCAATGAGTATAGCTCATTTAGGAGATTTAGGAACCAAAATGTCCAAAAAGTTGTTTCAAATGGATGTTGGTCTTCCTTAGCCTTTTTGAATAACTTTAAGGAGTCGGAAATGTACGAAAATAGGTGGAAAGGTAGGTAATGGTGTTTGAGTTGTTCCATGATTGAAACGTCTAGGTATGACTCCCCAAGGACAAACCAAGGGCCCTTGAGAGGGACCCATGCCGTTTGATGAAGCACTGCCTGGCAGTGTGCATCGACACAACACACTTATGCTGGTAGAGAAGGTCCCTTCACCTGCACCGTTTTTAGAATCATCGATAAAATGACGAGGTGCAGGATACGGTCGGTGTGTGGATCGACAAAGCGTCGATGGAACCATCATCCCACACATATAAAAAATTGGAGGAAGCCCTCACTTGAAAAGTCTCTGACCGAGACGACAGAGTGCAAAATGGAGAGGGTATCTCCGTCGACTCATCGACGGACCATCGATCGGGGTAGAGTGTCAATTTTAAATTTTAGCTGATTTCATATAATTAATTAAGTGGTTTAGGAGTTAGTTGTGGATTAAAAGGAGACTAAATAAGTTAATTAAGCCCCATTAAAAATACCCTCAACTATCATTAACCAAAAGATAACTCTCAAAAGAAACTCTCTTCCTTCTCTCTTATTTCTCTCTCTACATGAACTCACTATTGAATGCTAGCAATATATAGAGTTTGGGGGATGGAAAAAGGGTGGATTCTTCATAAAATTGTTGAGAAACATTAAGGTATAGGTTCTATTCACCTTTGAGAATCTTTCCTCAAAGAGTTCCTTCAAAATAGATTTCAAAAAGTTAAGTTTTCTTATGGGTTTCAATCAATTACAAAAATAAAGTTATGGATTGAGTTGCTAATAAATTCTGAGGGTTATATTGAGTAGATTAACATATAATTAAACTTGTTTATGGTAATTGTTTATGGTTTGGTCTAAATTAAAAAATATGATCCTCTACCCCTAACCCTTAGTAGTGCTCTTGACCTATATTGTATTGTGATCATTAAATTGGGTATGGTGTTGATTTTATTTCTATCCTATGGTGTTATTATGATCAAATTAAGATGAATTATAGTCCTATCATCCTAGTTCTTCAGATGTGATTTAGGTTTGGAATTATAATGTGAAATTAGTGTAGGTACCTTGTCTCAAGTTGTGATCTAAAGATGAATTATGTTATAGAGATTCAGTTCGCTTTTTTATCCTATTGGTTATCATGGTGTTATGATGTTACTCGCCAACATGGGTTGAGTTATGCATTGATGGTAAGAACTTGATGATTGACAATGAGGAACACTTGGTAAGTCTTAGAATCTCAATCTTTACTTCCAATTGTGATTAAATGTTGTTAATTCATGATATTCCATTGGCAGTATGCCCTGTAATTAGTTGGGTGGTATGATTTTGAATAAGTGTAACGACCTGTTTAGTCGTTTTGAGCAGCAGATTTTATTTCTAGAAAAACTGGCTGAGACGACGGTCACCACGACGGACCGTCATGGGCACGACGGACCGTCGAGGGTGTCTCGTCCCAGAACACTTAGAATTCTGAAAATTGTGTTCTAAAATCGACTCTCTGTAAATTGTGACGGACCTGCAGGACGGACCGTCACAGGTACGACGGACCGTCGTGAGTCTTCCGTTGCAAAACACTTCAACTCTTGAGAATTTGGTACGGGGAACGAGTTTCTGATCGTCATGACGGAAGTGCAGGACGGACCGTCACAGGTATGACGGACCGTCACAGGTATGACGGACCGTCACAGATTACTTAGTGAAAAATGAGTTTTAAGATGCTACGACGACCTTCGTGACGGACCGTCGCAGGCACGACGGGCCGTCACAGGTTGCGCAAATCCCAGGCAGAATCGGATTTCTTTACACGTTTTAAGGGACGTTTTGGACTATTCTTTCCTTAATTATAAAGATTGAGGGTTAATATTAATAAGTCTAATTACTTGGGGGTTAAAAGAGGTAACCTTAAGTTAATTAGTGGGTTCTATTGTCCTCTTTTATTCTTAATTATATGATAATTAGGGTAAAGGAAAGAGGGTTTGAATAAAACAAAACAGAAAGAAACAAGAGAAAGGGAGGAATTGATCGAGAGGCTAAGGAGAAAACAAAGCTTTGGAAATTCTTGCTTGATCATTAGTCTTCGGTGGAGGTAGGTTATGGTTGTTTTACGATATTCATAGTGAACTCTTAATAGTGAATAATATGTATTGATTGTATTGTAAACCCTGCTATATGCTTAATTGTATGCTTGCATGAATATGTTTGTATGATTTTTGAAAAAGCAAGCTTGATGAAAACTATTGAATCCCAAAACTTGAAAGAAACATTAATCTACGTTATTAATGAGGATGCCTTGGTATAAAAGAAGGCTTGATGAATTAAAGTAATGGGATTGATGATGCCTTGGTATAGGGAAGGCTTGATGAACGGATAGAATGAAACTAGTGGATCGGAGTGTCACGTTCCGACACATAGAATTAGTGGATCGGAGTGTCACGTTCCGACACATAGAGTGTCACGTTCCGACACATGTAGGGGATCGGAGTGTCACATTCCGACACATATAGGGGATCAGATTGTCACGTTCCGACACATGTAGGGGATCGGAGTGTCACGTTCCGACACATATAGGGGATCGGAGTGTCACGTACCGACACATATAGGGGATCGGAGTGCCACGTTCCGGCACCAGGATAGAATATGGATCGGAGTGTCACGTACCGACACAAGAGGAAGAAAGATAATGAATCTTGAAAGACGATAAATATACTCAATCTAATAAACGTAATTCCCAAATGAGTATGGTGTTGAGGCTTGAGCCCTCATGGATGAACTTGATAGTACTTATTGATGATTATAGTACTTGTTATTGCTACATGTTGAGTTTATAGTTGATTTATAATATTACTTGATATATATTATCTTCTATTTTGAGTTGGCCGATGATATCTACTCAGTACCCGTGCTTTGTACTGACCCCCCTACTTTTATGTTTTCTCTTTGTTATTATGAAATGCAGTAAACGTTCCGTCAACTTCAACTCAGCAGTAAATCAAGCCAGTCTTCATCACACCGGATCTTCAGGGTGACCTAATGCTTCTAGCTTGGACTGGGTCTTCTTCTTCAAGTCTAGATGCCTTGAACTTCCGGCATGGACTAGCTTCTTAGTTATTTTGTTCTTAGACATTTTTAGTTTAGTAATTTGAGATAGATGTTCTTGTGATGATGACTTCCAGATTTTGGGGATATTAATAATAGTTATTGAATTGATTTTAATAATGAGTTTAAGTCTTCCGCGTTATTTTCTATTGATATATATCGAAATGTTAAGGTTTATATGGGTGGGTTCGCTCACATAGGAGGGTAAATGTGGGTGCCAGTCGCGGCCCCGGTTTTGGGTCGTGACAAACTTGGTATCAGAGCATTAGGTTCGTTGGTCTCATCACACAAGAACGAGTCTAGTAGAGTCTTAAGGAACGGTAGGGGGACGCCTTTACTTTTCTTTGAGAGGCTATAAGACTTTAGGAAAATTCCATTCTTTCATTCTTTCTTTCGTGCTACTACTTGAGTCCAATTGGTATCTAGGTGATACAAATTGGTATCTGACCATCTTCACTCTATTTCGCAGATGGTTAGAACTAGAGCAACGACCGCACCAGCAGCAACAACGGAAAGACAAGAAGCGTCTGAGCCAGCCACTGGGGCTGTAGCTCGAGGAGGATCAGTGGCAAGAGGCCGTGGTAGAGGTCGTGGGAGGACGTCCTCTAGAGGAAGAGGACGAGCCCCTAGCCCATCTGGTACTAGGGCGGTGAGTCCTCCACCGACTGAGGAAGTAGTAAGAGAGGGTGAGGAAGTGGAGAATGAACGAATGCAGAATGAGGAATTACCACCCCAACCTACCCCAAAAATGATTAATCAAGTTCTGGCCTATCTTAGTGGCTTATCTGATCAGGGTCAGGCACCTCCAGTGTTTTCTGCATCAACACCTCCGGTTTCAGAGGTACAACATGCAGCCACTATGGCTCCTCGTATGGATGCTTCATTAGAAATAGGCACATTTCCTCGTCTGACTACTGGGCCTATAATGACAAATGATCAGCATGAACTTTTCAGTAAGTTCTTGAAATTGAAACCTCCAGTCTTCAAGGGTGCAGAATCTGAGGATGCTTACGATTTTCTGGTTGATTGTCATGAGCTACTACACAAGATGGGAATAGTAGAACGGTTTGGCGTCGAGTTCGTGAGCTATCAGTTTCAAGGGAACGCCAAAATGTAGTGGCGGTCACACGTTGAGTGTCAACCAACAGAGGCACCGCCTATGACTTGGGCATCATTCTCTAGTTTGTTTATGGAGAAGTATATCCCAAGGACCTTGAGGGATAGAAAAAGGGATGAGTTCTTGAGTTTAGAGCAAGGTAGGATGACGGTTAATGCATATGAGGCTAAATTCCGTGCATTTTCCAGGTATGCCACCCAACTTTGTTTAAGTCCACAAGAACGGATTTGCCGTTTTGTGAAGGGGTTGAGGTCAGAATTGCGGATTTCAGCCTTACAGGTAGCGGCTACGGCAAAATCCTTTCAAGAGGTGGTAGACTTTGTGATAGAGGTGGAAGGAGTGAAGCCAGATGACTTCACCACGACATCGACATCAAAAAGGTTTCGAAAGGGAGGTGAGTTCAATGGTTCGTATACTAGAGGACAGAGTTCTGTAGGTTACTCAGTTCGACCAATTCAGTCTTCACTACAGACTGTAGTTGGGGGTCCACCTCAGACCAGTCAACACTTCTCCGAGAGACCTATGCTTGAATCCAGAGAGTGTTATGGATGTGGGGAGACTGGATATTAGGAGGAATTGTCCAAAATAGAGTTACAGACCCCCAATAGCTAGAGGTAGAGGTGGTCATGGTAGAGGCCGTTTTTCTGGAGGACGTGGTGGTCGAGGTAATGGTGGTCACCAAAACGGCCGAGGTGATGGGAAAACTAGAGCCACTACGACACAACATGGTAGGGGCAACGGACAGACAAGTAATGGGGCCCATTGTTACACTTTCCCTGGGAGATCTGAAGCGGAGGCGTCTGATGTTGTTATCACAGGTAATCTTTTGGTTTGTGATTGCATGGCTTCTGTATTATTTGACCCTGGCTCCACATTTTCATATGTATCTTCCTCATTTGCTAATGGTCTTAATTTACATTGTGAATTGCTTGACATACCCATTCGTGTGTCTACTCCGGTGGGTGAGTCTGTGATAGTTGAGAAAGTATATAGGTCTTGTTTGGTGACTTTTGTGGGGAGCAATACTTATGTAGACTTGGTCATCTTAGAAATGGGTGATTTTGATGTAATTCTGGGTATGACTTGGCTTTCTCCAAATTTTGCGATCTTGGATTGTAATGCTAAAACTGTGACGTTAGCCAAGCCTGGGACAGATCCGCTAGTGTGGGAGGGTGACTACACTTCCACTCCTGTTAGTATCATCTCCTTTCTTCGTGCTAAGAGAATGATTAGTAAGGGGTGTTTAGCTTTCTTGGCACATCTCAAGGATGACACTACTCAAGTACCT
>CM064967.1:49475373-49521380 GCA_032847665.1 Solanum chilense
GTTCCACTCTCCATCATATCAGATAGAGGTACGCAGTTTACTTCTAAGTTTTGGAGAACATTGCATGCTGAATTAGGTACTAGATTGGACCTTAGTACTGCATTTCATCCTCAGATCGATGGTCAGTCTGAGCGAACGATTCAAGTGTTGGAGGATATGCTTCGTGCATGTGTGATAGAATTTGGTGGCCATTGGGATAACTTCTTAACCTTGGCGGAGTTTTCATACAATAATAGCTATCACTCCAGTATTGACATGGCTCCATTTGAAGCATTGTATGGGAGGAGATGTAGGTCTCCCATTGGTTGGTTTGATGCATTTGAGGTTAGACCTTGGGGTACGGATCTGTTGAGGGATTCATTGGAAAAGGTAAAAGCTATTCAAGAAAAGCTTTTAGTGGCTCAAAGTAGGCAAAAGGAATATGCCGATCGAAGGGTTAGAGACTTGGAGTTCATGGAAGGTGAAAAAGTCTTGCTAAAGATTTCACCCATGAAAGGGGTGATGCGGTTTGGAAAAAGGGGTAAGCAGAGTCCAAGGTATATTGGACCATTTGAAGTACTTAACCGAGTAGGGGAGGTGGCTTATGAGTTAGCCTTGCCTCCAGGGCTGTCAGGAGTGCATCCGATATTTCACGTGTCTATGTTGAAAAGATACCATGGGGATGGAAATTACATCATTCGTTGGGATTCAGTTCTACTTGATGAAAATTTATCTTATGAGGAGGAACCTGTTGCTATTTTAGATAGAGAAGTTCGCAAGTTGAGGTCGAGGGAGATTGCATCCATCAAAGTTCAATGGAAGAATCGACCAGTTGAAGAGGCCACTTGGGAGAAGGAGGCTGATATGCAAGAAAAATACCCACACCTGTTTACAGATTCAGGTACTACTTCTCGTCCTTGTTTTTATTCTTTTGATCGCTCAAGGACGAACGATGGGTAAATTGGTATCTATTGTAACGACCTGTTTAGTCGTTTTGAGCAGCAGATTTTAGTTCTGGAAAAACTGGATGAGACGACGGACACCACGACAGACCGTCATGGGCACGATGGACCGTCGAGGGTGTCTCGTCCCAAAACACTTAGGAATTCTGAAATTTGAGTGCTGAAATCGACTCTCTGAACTCTGTGACAGACCTGCAGGACGGACCGTCACAGTTACGATGAACCGTCGAGAGCCCCCGTTTCAAAACACTTCAACTCTTGAGAATTTGGTACAGGGAACGATTCTCTGAACGTCATGACGGAAGTGCAGGACGGACCGTCGTAGGTACGACGGGCTGTCATAGACTCCTTAAGGAAATCGAGTCTCTGACGAACCTGCATGACGGACCGTCGCAGGCACGACGGGCCGTCACAGGTTGCGTAACCCCAGTCTGGGTCGGATTTCTGGTTAAGTTTTAAAGGGGCGTTTTGGACTATTCCTGCTATAATTATATATTTCGTGGGTTTATATTAATAACTCAATTTCTTGGGGGATAAAAGAGGTAATCTTGAGTTAAATTGTGGGTTATTATTGTCATCTTTTACACTTAATTATATGTTAATTAGGGTAAAAGAAAGAGGGTTTGAATAAAGAAAATAAAAAGAACAAAGAGAGAGAGGGAGGATCGAACGAGAGAGAAGAAGAAAACGCTGCTTTGGGAAGATAGCTTGTTGATTCCAATTCTTCGGTGGAGGTAGGTTATGGTTTTGTTTTACGTTATTCGTAGTAAACTCTTAGTAGCGAATGATATGTATTGGTAGTATTGTAAACCTGTCTATATGCTTAATTGTATGCTTGCATGAATATAATTATGTGATTGTGATAAAATAAGCATGATGAAGCTATTGAATCCCAAATCTTGAAAGAAACTCTAATTCACTTTGTTAATGGGATTGATGATGCCTTATATAAAAGAAGGCTTGATGAACTAAAGTAATGAGATTGATGATGCCTTGATAAGAGAAGGCTTAATGAATTGATAGAATGATGTTAGTGGATTGGAGTGTCACGTTCCGACACATAGTATTAGTGGATCGGAGTGTCACGTTCCGACACATAGTATTAAGGGATCAGGTGTCATGAACCGACATATAGAATTAGGGGATCGGAGTGTCACGTACCGACACATAGTATTAAGGGATCGGGTGTCACGAACCGACACGTAGAATTAGGGGATCGGAGTGTCACGTACCGACACATAGTATTAGGGGATCGGGTGTCACGAACCAACACGTAGAATTAGGGGATCGGAGTGTCACGTACCGACACATAGTAGTAGGGGATCGGAGTGTCACGTACCGACACAAGAGGAAGAAAGATAATGAATCTTGAAAGATGTTAATATACTCAACATAATGAACCTAATTCCCAAATGAGTATGGCATCGAGGCTTGAGTCCTCATGGATGAACTTGGTGGTACTTATTGATGATTATAGTACTTGTTGTTGCTACATGTTGAGTATTGTAGTCGATTTATGATATTAACTGATATATACTATTTTCTATTTTGAGTTGGCCGATGATACTTACTCAGTACCCGTGTTTTGTACTGACCCCTACTTGTTTGTTTGTTTCTTTGTTATTTGTAGAGTGCAGCAAACGCGCCGTCGTCTTCAACTCAACAGTAATTCTAGCCAGTCTTCAGTACACCGGATTTCAGGGTGAGCTAATGCTTCTAGCTTGGACTGGATCTTCTTCTTCAAGTCTTAATGCCTTGAATTTCCGGCATGGACTAGCTTTTTATGTATTTTAGTTTCTTAGATACTCCTAGTTAGTAATTTGATCATAGATGTTCTTGTGATGATGACTTCCAGATTTTGGGAAATAATAATAATAGTTGTTGAGTTTTAAGTCTTCCGCATTGTATTTGTTGATTATGTTTAAATGTTGGGTTTTGTATTGCTTGGTTCGCCCACA
The DNA here is from genome assembly GCA_032847665.1 of Solanum chilense. Taxonomy (NCBI): domain Eukaryota; kingdom Viridiplantae; phylum Streptophyta; class Magnoliopsida; order Solanales; family Solanaceae; genus Solanum; species Solanum chilense. The sequence goes on from CM064967.1 coordinate 49,478,273, forward strand.
TAGTAGGGTAAGTGTGGGTTCCAGTCGCGGCTCGGTTTTGGGTCGTGACAGAAAAATTGCAACAGATACTGCATCTGTGGCGACATCTTATATCATAAATTGGGTCTTTTCGTGGTTAATTCAATTAAATTGTAACCCAATTCGATATGTTACACTAACATATAGTCCTACATCATGTGTAAGTATAAATTTATGGTCCCATGAAACACCCTTCATTCGATTCAATCAATTATATTTACCAAAACTATCATCCCACTAGTTCATTATACAATGACCAATTAAATCCATATCATAGTTATATAACACCCTTGTAAATCATTGTTCCAAATGTTATACCTTATTTTTAAAGTTTATTTATTGTCTAAATCACTAAAATTTGGTCCAAATTTTCATTTTCCATTCCTAAATCGATCATTTCGTCGATTAATCCCTTCAAGATGTTTCAAATGTAACAACATATGCATATTATGTTGGCAAAATTGCAAAAATATTGCATGTGTGGAAACATCTTACCATAAATGACTAAGTACTTTTCAAAACTTTCCCAATGATAGGTAAAGCCAATACTTTTAAACTAAAACTGGCCCAATCGACCAATTATTTTATTTCTTAGAGTATATATATATGTATATATAAATTAGGATTTTCATTTTCATTTCAATAATAGGGTTTTCAATTTTTTCATCCTTGATGCTTCAGTTTTGCCGTTTTTTCTCTCTCCCTCCTCTCTCCACTCTCCTCTTCTATCCCTCAAATACAACGACCTCTGTCGCTTCGTATGGATCTCTAATATAATGATATTTTTTCATTTTCATCAGTCTTTTCTATTCTATTTTTTAACGTATTATTGAAATGAAAATTAAACCCTAACTTATATATATATATATATATATATATATATATATATATATATATATATATATGTATATTAGGGTTTTCATTTTCATTTCAATATTAGGGTTTTTAATTTTTTCGTCCTTGCCGATTCAGTTTTGCCGCTTTTTTCTCTCTCCCTCCTCTCTCCTCTTCTATCTCTTAGATACGACGACCTCTCTCACTTTGCATGGATCTCCAATGTAATGATATTTTTTTCATTTTCATCAGTCTTTTGTATTTTAATTTTTAAAATGTAACTAATTTGATTGGCCTTTGGGTCTTGGGGAGAAGAATGGGGTTCTTTGAAATATAGATCTAATGAATGAGTTTTTTTTTGTTTTCTCACTTTTGATAGGATGTGAAATGCATTACTAAATCAAATATGTAATAATGACAATGATACCATGTTGGGTGTGAAAATCTATTGCATAGATGGAGACTTACTTTCAATGAAAACTTCATGGTCAAAGGACAATCTAGGTCGAAGATTTTGGTCTTGTCTACATTATCGTGTATTTTCATTTCTACAGTCTTGGAGACTTCAGATCTCTTTATTTTCTTTTTTTTTAATTGAAATTTCTTTCTTTGTGGTGTGTATTTGAGGAGAATGCATGCAACTTCTTTAGATAGAGGGATCGTGAAGATGTTGATATATGATCCAAGTTCATTATTCTCAGATTGACGAACAAAATTAAGGAGCGGGAAACTGTTGATGAAAGTCATATTAAAAGAAGTGCCGAATGGGGGATGATGAAGGAGAAGAAGAAGACCAAATGTTGTAGCATGTGAAAGCTAATCCTGCTGTTTTTTTTTCTTGTTGTATTATTAAGCATTACTTAGAAGAATATTGTAGAGGATAGAAAATCCTTTATGTAGTTGTGTACAACCATTAAAATTATCATAGTTGTGGAAATAAATAAACGTAGTCTTGCATTCCTTATCAAATGTATGTTTGTTTGAGGCAAATATTCGACCATTGGAGTCATATGTCGGTACAGATGTGTTATAGGTTGACACATATGGGCATATGTAACAACAATTGTGTCACATGTCGCCACAAATGAATCGTTTATAGCAACAGATACCTGAAATATTGCTACAGATTACCATAAAATATTGCTACTAATGACAATTTGAGGCGAATGTTTGACCATTTGAGGGATATCTAGCAAGAGATACCTCAAATTTTGCTATTGATGACCATAAAATGTTGCTATCGATGACCATTTGAGGCCAATGTGTGACTATTTGAGGGACATGTTGCGACAAATGCCTGAATTGTTGCTACAGATGCCATAAAATGTTGCTACTGATGACCATAAAATATTACTACAAAAGACCATTTGAGGCGAATGTGTGACCATTTGAGGGACATGTTACTAGAGATGCCTCAAATGTTGCTAAAGATGCCTCAAATGTTGCTAGAAATGACTATTTGAGGCATATGTTGCTACATATGAGACATATATTGCTACATATGCCTCAAATGTTGCTACAGATGCCTCAAATGTTGCAACAAATGACTATTTGAGGCGAATGTTTGACCATTTGAGGGATATGTAGCAACAGATGCCTAAAATGTTGCTATTGATGACCATAAAATTTTTCTACTTATGACCATATACAGATGACCATTTGAGGTGAATATGTGACCATTTTAGGGGCATGTTGCTACATAGGCCTCGAATGTTGCTACAGATGACCATTTGACGCCAATGTTTGACCATTTGAGAGATATGTAGCAACAGATGCCTAAAATGTTGCTACTGATGAAAATAAAATGTTGATACTGATGACCATAAAATGTTGATACAAATGACCATTTGAGACGAATGTGTGACCATTTGAGGGACATGTTTCTATAGATGCCTCAAATATTGCTACAGATGCCTCAAATGTTGCTACAGATTACCATTTGAGGTGTATGTTGCTACATATGAGACATATGTTGCTATAGATGCCTCAAATGTTGCTACATATGAGAACTAACAACATCACATACTATATACATAATTGATAACATAAAACATTGTCAATAATTACAAACACATTGTCTTTAAGGATTTAAGCTCCGAGATATTATCCCATTAGCCCAAACATATTGCATTCATTCAACAAGATTGTCACACAACAGGATTTTGGGAGGTTGAATCTCTGTTCTGCTAACCAAATTCTTAATGAATGCAAGGGAATATGACCCACATGCCACTCTAGATTTAGTTTTTACCATGGGATCCATTCGACCTGTAAATTCCCATGGTTCATTAAGACATTATTCTGTCAAATGTTCCATTATTCCACTCTACTTCAACAATTTAGGCAGCAACTCAAAGACAGGTTGTATGTATGATAAAAACTTGGCATGTTCCGTAAACATCAGCTGGCAGTCATACACATTCATGTGACCCTCATATTAATAATAACTTAGTGCATCAAGAGAGGGTTCAAAAGATGTGGAATATGCCAATCTTTTGTAGTTTTTGTTCTTGATCTCAACCATCTCAATATCCTTGGAGATGATCTTTGTTCTTCTGCAATTATGTAACGACCTGTTTAGTCGTTTTGGGCAGCAGATTTTATTTCTGGAAAAACTGGCTGAGACGACGGATACCACGACGGACCGTCATGGGCACGACAGACCGTCGAGGGTGTCTCGTTCCAAAACACTTAGAATTTCAAAATTTGAGTACTGAAATCGACTCTCTGAACTCTGTGACGGACCTGCAGGACGGACAGTCACAGATACGATGAACCGTCGTGAGCTCTCGTTTCAAAACACTTCAACTCTTGAGAATTTGGTACTGGGAACAATTCTCTGAACATCGTGATGGAAGTGCAGGACAGACCGTCGTAGGTACGATGGACCGTCACAGACTCTTCAAGGAAATTGAGTCTCTGAAGTGTGTGACGGACCTGCAGGACGGACCGTCGCAGGCACGACGGGCCGTCACAGGTTGCGTAATCCCAGACTGGGTCGGATTTCTGTTTAAGTTTTAAAGGGGCGTTTTGGACTATTCCTGCTATAATTATAAATTTTGTGGGTTAATATTAATAACTCAATTTCTTGGGGGATAAAAGAGGTAACCTTGGAATAATTAGTGGGTTAATTCCTCATCTTTTATACTTAATTACATACTAATTAGGGTAAAAGAAAGAGGGTTGGAATAAGAAAAATAGAAAGAACAAGGAGAGGGAAAGAGAACGATCGAGAGAGAGGAAAAACGCAGCTTTGGGAAATTTCTTGCTTGATCACGAATCTTCGGTGGAGGTAGGTTATGGTTTTTATGTTATTCGTAGTAAACTCTTAATAGCGAATGATATGTATTGGTAGTATTGTAAACCCTTCTATATGCTTAATTTTATGCTTGCATGAATATGATTATGTGATTTTGATAAAATAAGCATGATGAAGCTATTGAATCCCAAATCTTGAAAGAAACCCTAATCTACTAAAGTAATGAGATTGATGATGCCTTGATATAAAAGAAGGCTTGATGAACTAAAGTAATGAGATTGATGATGCCTTGGTATAAGAAAAGGCTTGATGAATTGATAGAATGATGTTAGTGGATCGGAGTGTCACGTACCGACACATAGTATTAAGGGATCGGGTGTCACGAACCGACACGTAGAATTAGGGGATCGGAGTGTCACATTCCGACACATAGAATTAGGGGATCGGGTGTCACGAACCGACATGTAGAATTAGGGGATCGGAGTGTCACGTACCGACACATAGTATTAAGGGATCGGGTGTCATGAACCGACACGTAGAATTAGGGGATCGGAGTGTCACGTACCGACACATAGTAGTAGGGTATCAGAGTGTCACGTACCGACACAAGAGAAAGAAAGATAATGAATCTTCAAAGATGTTAATATACTAAATGTAATGAACCTAATTCCCAAATGAGTATGGCATTGAGGCTTGAGTCCTCATGGATGAACTTGGTGGTACTATTGATGATTATAGTACTTGTTGTTGCTACATGTTAAGTATTGTAGTCGATTTATGATATTAACTGATATATACTATTTTCTATTTTGAGTTGGTCGATGATACCTACTCAGTACTTGTGCTTTGTACTGACCCTTACTTGTATGTTTCTTTCTTTGTTATTTGTGGAGTGCAGCAAACGCGCCGTCGTCTTTAACAAAACCGTAATTCTAGCCAGTCTTCAATACACCGGATTTCAGGGTGAGCTAATGCTTCTAGATTGGACAGGATCTTTTTCTTCATGTCTTGATGCCTTGAAGCTCCGACATGGACTAGCTTTTGATTTATTTTAGCTTCTTAGAATACTCTTAGTTTAGTAATTTGATCATAGATGTTCTTGTGATGATGACTTCTAGATTTTGGGGATAATAATAGTTGTTGAGTTTTTAGAAGTTATTTAATTGATTTTCATTAATGAGTTTAAGTCTTCCGCATTATATTCTGTTATTACATTAAAATGTTGGGTTTTGTATTGGTTGGTTCGCTCACATAGGAGGGTAAGTGCGGTTGCCAGTTGCGGCTCGGTTTTGGGTCGTGACAAATTACTTGATGGGTCAAACAAGGAATGACTTCAAATGTATAGGCCTATAAAAAGGAAAACATGTTACTAATAAAATGTTGAATTATTACTTAATATAATATAAAAATTTGAGAACATTTAGCTTTACCATGAAAGCCAATGGAAAGACAAACAAGTTACTGGTCTTTTCTCCTATAGGTTTCAACAAATATTTAATAGTTAATTCAAAGATGTCATGACCCCAAGGGTAGTTTTTGAAAGCTTCAATATTCTAACTGAAATTTACATATTTTTAAACAGTATGTTATTGTTTTGGTCCCTCGGCAAAAGTATGTTATGTGTAAACAAAAGTAAGCACATTGACTCCTTGTGCTTCCTCTGTGTATCCTCGTGTTCCAACAAATTTATTAAGTCAGAATTTTTGAATTGTTTGCCAACAAGGAATATCAAGCCCTGCTCCTCAGTTGACAGTGATTGTTGTCCTACTTCTATTACTCATTTGTTTCTTCTTTGTGATTCTTTTTTGACAATGTATTCAGGGATGGGATCAAGAGGAGGATGACATTTTAACCCTGTAACTTTGGCAAACTCTAATTTTCCAAAGAAAAACGGGCATGCCACAATAATTAATTATAATTTCATCCTTCTTTTTGGGATTTTCAATAATAAACCTTGTTTTCATAAGTTCATACGCAGTGGTCATTTGAAAACGTGGAGTTGTATCGATGGGTAAATAGGAAAAATGAACGAAATAACTATTTTTGAAAAAATCTTCCAAATGATTTCTCTTAAGGATATCCCTGAATTTGATGGAAGGTTTTCCCAGGATTGACTTAATAATTCTATCACCATTATCATTAGGCTACAAATGCATAGGGAAAGTGTCTGCATTGATGATTTTAATCTCATCATCAATAGTAGGATTGAAAACTTCATGAAGTTCCTGATCTTCTTCAACTTCATTTTTTTTTGTGCCTCAACTACTTCTCTATTTCCCTCTTTTTATTCCTCAACTTCATTTATTTTTTTTCTTGTGGCTCACCTACTTGAGAATCCCCAACGACTTCTCTATTAAATACTTCTATAGTTTTCCCTTGTTCTTCGTCAACTTCTTTTTGTTTTTCCTCTTCATCCTAAACTACTTCTCTTTCTTCATATTCTTTTTGAAAAAATTCCACTTCTACTTGAGAAGAAGAAACTGCTACAGATGCAAGACCTTCTAAAAGAGTGGTATTTTCATTCCTCTTCCTATAGATTTTAGATCTAGCCTTCTTCTGGATCTTGGCTGTGTCAGATGTATCACCTTTTATTTTTACAGGAGCCATTATATTTGTATCTGCAACCACAAAAATAAAATATTTGAATGTCACCCATGATCTACAAACAATCAAACAAACCAAAAAATCCTCCCTGAACAAACCCCAACATACTATAATGAAGTCTTTTGAAATCAAAAGATATTTCAAAAAATAACAACTACATAATCAACCAAAAAAGTGATAAAACCACTCAAAATAGAGCAAACAAGTAAGCAGATAAGCACATGCATTTCAAACCCTAATTAAATATTACGTGAGAAGATATATCAACGATAAACTAGATATGATGAGGAAAACAATGCCTTGTTGTAGAAGAGGATTGCAACAGATTACCACTAATGTTTTAGAAAATATCGCAACAACAATGATCTGTGAAGGAAGGAATAATAGAAGAGAAACAAGAGAAAATAAAGTTGAAATTAGTAAAAATAAATAAAATTTGGAATATGAAGCAACTTTTATAGAAGAGAAATGAGAGGAGAGAGAGAAGAGAGGAGGGACAATGAAAATGGAAATTGCAGTCGTTTTAATTTTTCTTAATTATGAAAATTCAGATGAGACATATGTTGCCACATATATAATTTCTTTTGGGGGACATGTGGTATATATATAGTATAATGTTGCCAAATATTTCAATTCTGTGACATATCTTACCACATATCTCTTTTATGTGTTATATGTTGCCACATGACCCCTTTCTGTTGGTACACATGCAAACAAGTGATGATTAATATTATCAGCAAAAATTTAAAATTACTTTTATAAGAGAGAGGTGAGAGGAAAAATTAAGGAACGATTAGAATAAAGACATTTATTTTTTTTTAATTTTGAAAATTCAAACAGTGACATATGTTGTCAAATATATCCTTTCTGTGACATATCTTACCACATATCACCTTTTTGGGAAATATGTTGCCACATGTATCCTTTCTTTTTGTACACATGCAGATAATTATACTAATACTTCACCAATTGTTGTATACAAATTATCAACAAAAACGTAATTCACAATGATATACATAACCACCTATCTAATAAATGGTGGTAACCGCAACATTTTCATTGATCTTTGCCTTTTTAGGTCTAGGCCTCCGTAGGTCTACATTGTCACTAAAATAGACATTCCGAGCCTTTAAAATTCCATAATACCATAGGATCTCATGCGAAGGGTGTCATCACTAATTCCACAAGATGTTACTTCTAATTCATCACTCAGAAACTCAACGTATGCAGCAACAAAAATTCCACAATCTCTTCATGTTATATCATCAATCAGAAAATATAATAACACCACATTTTTAGACAGTCGTAAGACAAAAAAATAATGGGATAGTTACAGACTACTTCTTTCTTGTTTGGCAATACCAGTAACATGTCTGACTTCGATGGGTGAGACTTTTTGATAACATTCAAGAACTGACCAGTTGGTTTGCTCTTTTTGCTCAAAAATCCACTTAACTCAAGGTACATTGGAAACATTGAAGACAACTTTTGAATCTCGGAGGACATTTCTCTATAGGACATGGAATCATACACTTTTATGCACCATTCCTTCAATGCAACGACTACCAAGTCCCAAAGGAATTCCCAATTACTATTTATAGCGACATAAACATCAGTTGTCAAGTGCCAAGGCAGTCTACAAGGTATAGCAAACCCTTTCATTATGAAAAATATTTTATCCTCATATTCACTAGAATTGTCAATGTATATTTTGAAAAAAAAACAAGTAGTGGTGGTATATCGATATTTAGAATGACTATGTTGTTATTTCTACTTCTTACGCAAATAGTAAAAAATGACATCCACGTACTGTACAAATGCATCAAACAAGTGTATCTCTGTATAAATTTATTTTCATATATTCATATATTAGTCAAACATAAAAGTGGGCATGGATTTACCTCATCAGTGCAACACTTATTGACTTGCGACATTACGCAGAACCAGTCCTTATTCTTTGGAAAATCAACTACAAAATCAAGTTGGTCAAAATCAAGTTTTGAGCAGTTGGCTAAGTAGTGATCGTCGTTGCTTCTTCTAAAATTGTGTAATAATTATAAATAATTATCTAGTGGACAACAATAAGAAATACTATAATAGTTGAACGACCTTTTTCTCATGATGCTTGTAAAGATCCTCGTTTGTCCATTGTGAGAAGGATGACATTATTACTGTTGGATCCTCGGCATCAATGTTAAAATATTCAAATGGATATTGTCGTTTCACATCACAAATGGCGACTTCGACTTTCTTCTCTTTCTTTTTCACTTTTGCTTTTTTCTTTCTACTTATCCTTCTCCTTCTCCTTTTGCTTCTCCTTCTTCTTCTTATCCTTCTCCCTATCGTGCTCCTTCTAGTTCTTCTTATCCTCCTCCTTCTGCTTCAAATTCTCCTTCTCCTCCTTTTCCTTCTTATCTTTCTCCTCCTTTTCCTTCTTCTCCTTGTCATCATTCTCACTAATTTTAGAAAGTATTTGGAAAATAGATTTTTCAACCTCCTACACTTCCGAGGCTGTGAATTTTTCTTGGATTTTTGGATATCAATATTATGAGACATTTTCTTAAAAATATCGCTGATTTTTTAACACGACTAATAAAATAATGTTATTGTTGCTCATGTTCTTCGCATAGACATAAAAAGCATTTTATGTTAGAAGAGGATGCAAGACCAATAAAAGATTGATTTGTTTTCATGGATGAAGCTTCGTGTATCATTTCATATACAAGTAAAATTAAAAAGATTGAGACTTTTCAATTCATTTTAAATAATATTAACATTATGTTGCCACAGATGGATAGTCTGTTGCCATAAATTAACATTATGTTGCCACATATATATCTATTGTTGCCATACATGAAAGTTGTGTTGCCACAGATGAATCATATGTTGACACATATGAATATTATATTTCCATAGATGAATTTTATGTTTCCACAGATGAATCTTATATTGCCAAAGATGAATCCTAAGTTGCCACAAAGATTCTTATGTTAAAACACATGAATCCTAAGTTGCCATAGGTGAATCTTATGTTGCCACAGATGACCATTTTGTTGCCTTAACTCATAAGTGAGATGTTATAACATATGATGAATGTTGTAATATGCTCCAATATATCACTAAAATGTGGCAACATACGATACATCTTTCACCAAATAAAATATATGTTGGACAACTGAACAAGACTATATTTCTAATATCATATCAACAAAATGGCCACAAAAAGAACAGTAAAACGAACAAAAAAAGAATTTTCACTGAATGTTAAAAATACATATTCATTTTTACATCTATAGAACGTTTTATTGTTCATTAATCCAAGAAAAAAACTACGAAAATTGTAAAATATTTAAAAAAATTAACTTATTTATTTCTAGTCGAACATGATTTCATTTCAGAATAGATGAGAGAGTAATGACTGGCGATGAGCAAAGGTAAATACATACCCGAAGAACTCATCAGTGAAGTACTCTACCGCCTCCCTGTAAAGTCGATTGGGCGGTGTAGATGCTTAACAAAGCACTGGCTCAATTTTCTCTTAGACCCACAATTCATCAAACTTCACTTCAACCTCCACAAGAAGAGAAACTCATTATCCTCACTTGGCATAGAAGACTTCATACTATCATGCTTATCCATGATATCTTCGAAGATGAATTCATCAATAGCATTTCAACAGAGGTTAATTTTCAGCAACTCACACATAACTAGAATTATGTAGCTGGGTCCTGTAATGGTTTGGTCTTGGTGATTGATAGGGAAAATGTTGAATTTTTTATCAACCCTTCTACCATAGAATACTATAAATTTCCGTTTTTGGACTCTTCCTACGAAATCAAGTTGTTATATGTATGGTTTAGGGTATGATATTGTTATTGATAATTGTAAGGTGGTTTATCTTTCCTGTTGTGATATGAATAATGAATTTATATCTAATACGTATGTGGATTTGTAACTTGTGAGAAAGGGTCATTGGGAGACAGTTGGGTTTTTCCTTATGATGATCATTCACTTACTGACCGTGCTTCTGTTGTTTTAGTTAATGGGGCTTTGCATTGGTTGGCTTGTTGAACTTTTGAATATTCAACTGCAACTGCGGATTTTGATTTAAGTGTAGATAAATTCTTGGAGGTACCAGGACCTATTGATCTTCAGGATAATTGCTTTTTGTGTAATCTTGTAACTCTTAAAGGCTGTCTCTGTATATCTACCTGTTTATCCGAGAAATAAACACAATTACATATTGATGATGTTTTATTGGAAGTAGATGAAGAATGAATTTTCTACAATCTGAAAGAGAAAGGATCTGTTGTTTGATGTAAATCCTATTACGTATGAAGCTCGAACTTTTGTTGACAGCCTTGTCTCTCCTTACTTTGGCAACTGAGGTTCATGTACTGTGTGATGCACAAGATGATTATGTATATAGGTATTACAGCAACATGTTCCTTTGTATTATTCACCTTTATCATCCATTTTCTTTAGATTATCGATAACCTCTGTATTTTCTTTTTTCTAGGATATCTATGCTTTGCAATTTCAATAGTAGTTTCAAGGATGCCTCTTTAGCCAATTAAGTTCCCTTTTTAAGGAGTATTGCTGATTTTATTTTTCTCAAGTTGCTATCATGTTAGAAAATATAGTCTATGAACCGGTAGCCTAAAGTGTAAACAACAGCATTACAGTGATTTACATCAGTTTATTCTAATGCCACATACTACTAGATTTATGCCTGCACAGGAATTAATCTGCTTCCTCTTAGTTCAAGCTATTCTTTGTCATCTTGCACTGCATGAAGTCTCCATAAACTAGGTGTTCTGCTCCCTCTTAGTTCAAGCTATTCTTTGACATCTTGCACTCCATAAAGTCTCCATAAACTAGGTGTTCTTTTGCATTACACTTCATGTCTTGGTTCACTATCTTTCTAACGTCATAGAGAATTGAGAGTTCATAGTTTTTGAATTCTTTGAATTGAATGGGATTGATAGAAATCAAGATCTTACAACGAAAACATTTAAATTGAATCTGGGTACTTTGTTGAGTGGATAGAGTATGTGGATTTGGGAAATTTTAATCTTAGTATTGCATACATGTAACATTGTATCTTTTGTTCATCCTATTGTACTTCATATCATGTTATAAATTAGGGAAGTTATTTAAAGAAGAATTCAGTCAAGTCATTGCTTCTTCGTACTCTAATTAAATAAGTCAAGTCATTCACCACTTTATCCAGGTATAAATCCTTTAGCATCTTGGCAGCTCATACTAGAATGTGTTTAAGACCCATTTTAGTGAAAAATTTGGCAAACTAGTTATGCTGAGAGAAATACTGAATTCACAGACATGTTGTAAAATGATTTAAAAGAAAAATGAAAATCTCCATAATAATTTAGGACAATTAATACAATATATATTACAAATCATGAGCTGAAAGGAAGTACCTAACTTGAAAACCTTAGGGACTATGTTATGAACCAACCTTACTATGTAAGGGCCTATGAGCTATTAGAGAATTTTGTTTGGGATCCAGGCCCAATAACCATTTGTTAATTATGTCGAAACATTGCAGGTCAGTTATCTCTCATCCCCTTTGTCTGTTCCAGTATCTTATCCCCTTCTAGTTACCTTTTATCTGAATCTCTCCCTAGTTAGTGTGTTATTATTTTGCTGCATATTCTACATTGTAACTTGTATGTAGTGATAAATATATAAAATAGTGTTTTTGTTGTAATCGAGTTTGTTTCATACTTACAGGAACTATAACTAAAAGCATAAAAAATAAAGGTTAAACTGGGACTTGCTTTGTACTATATTAAGTTATTTTCACTTTTCATTGGAAGGAAGGCCACTCATTGTCACTCTAGCAACTGGCATTTGTCTTATAATAGCAATCTGTAGTTGATCTTTGGTGCTTGTCTTGAAGAAATATGAAGGTAAAACTGTTTGGTAGATTCTCTAAAATACAGGGACAAATTATGTAGTTTACCTCCTTTAATGTATAATTATATAGGACAACAAAAACTCTTTAGATCGATATTGGGTAGTAGTTATTACTTAGGAAGGTAGTCATAAACAAAAAGTGGAAAACCTATTTGTTAGCGGTTCTTGTGATTTTAAACATGAAATGTGAAAATTATTAACTAAGTGTTGTAAGAAGACATTCTTTTTTAAATGGAACAAAAAAAGTAAGACAAAGTAATCCAAAAAATAAAGTACCAAAAAAAAGCTTATTCCATTCCATGATGAGATACTGAAAGATAAAATTAAGATCAAAACTTAATCATCGATATGACATACTTACCTCTATAAATACAAAATTAAATTATTGAACTTTAAATAAAGAATGAAAAAGTTATTCACCGGATCAAGATGACCCTTCCCCGGAATTGGACGAAGTGCTTTCCCTAGCTCTTAAAGGAGTGAGTGCACTTCCAATGGTTTGATATGGGAATTCAATACCACTCCATAAGTTGGCTTGCTAGTTTTTCTACTTTTTTATCCACAACCTCCAAGGACTCGCACAAGATCTTAAGGGCAAAAAATCTATGTTTTTCATTTGAAGGTTCTGTCCTTAATGCTTGAAGTGCTTGCCCATGTTTTCTTTCTCTTTCAAGTGATCTCTCCAGCTTGTTCAGTTTTTTATTGATCTCATCAATATTGGCATTTTGATGAGCTACAATGATGCGGTTAGGATCATCAGTTTCTGGTGGAGGATTCTCTTTGACAAATTTATCCATAATTTACTCGACGGTAGGGTGTCCAAATGCATATACTTTGTTGCTGGGAGAAAAAGCTACAACAGCAACATTAGCACCGCACAAAGTCGAGAGCTCACTTGCCTTTTTAAATAGGCCAGCACGTCTTTTTGACAATATTACTTGTAAGCTGGTTTGATTTTGCATCTTCACAATTTCAATTTTTTGTGGCCATTAGGTTTTCTCATGGCTAAGATTTTTATTTGAGAATGTAAAAAAAATTGATGTTGAGTCTTTGTTTTAAAGATGTATTTATAGAGATAGAACTATAATATTATTTGATCAAAAATGAACAAAATAACAAAAAAGTAAAAATATTTATAATGATATCCTTTATTTGGTAGGATTTGACCCAAATCATAATATTAATTAAATTATTTTTTCGTTCATTGTATCTTTGTCAAAATCCATAACTAAAGTATCTGTTTTAGCAAAGTTAAAAGTAAATTGATGATAGTTTATGGGATAATTTATTTTTTTAGTTTTATTTGTATCTTTTCTAAATTTGCTCTTATTGAAGTATATATCCTAATGTAGACATGCTTAATAAACAACTTTCCACTATTAAATTAACAATATGAAAATATTTATTTTCCTACTCGCATTAATGTGTAGCAAAGTTTAAACATTCCCCCAAGGCCTAGCTCGAGTGGCAAAAGGTGGAGGATTTGTGGCTTAGGTTGCAGGTTCAAGCCACACACCATGTAACGTGAAGCCCGATTTTTAAGCGGAGAAGAGTACAAGGGTAGGCCCATTATCTACCGAGCATAGAAGGCTGTGAATTGTGATTGGTCCAATGGGCGCCGGGTCACATGCAGATTTCTTAGTTATTAAAAAAAGGGAAAAGGGTCTGATATACCCTTCAATTTTGTCATTTGGAGTTGATATGCTCCTCGTTATGAAAGTGGTCCATCTATACCCTTTCCGTTTTATTAATGACTTGCATTTGCTAACTCATAAAATATACTTATAACTTATGACAAGTTATAGAAAATCCAAATACTAACACAATTTAAACATGCATAAACTACTTTAGAATATTCTCAGCAAGAAGCAAAACACAAGATTGATTTGGATACCCAGATCCTTAGGATATCCACCTTTGATGTTCCATGAGTAATCATTGTTTAGGGGAGGTTCTGTTTCAGGATTAATTAACCCAAACCTTTTTGAGAACAATAAATCAATTAAGGCATGATATTAATTATATAATCAAGGACTCATTCATTATTAGATAATATTCAACTAAATATATTAACACAAGACATAAATAGAAAATTAAAAGGTGTTGAAACTCAATTTGAAAGATTACATCCAACAGAAATTACTAGTAAAAGGAATTAGGGGTTTTGACTGAATAGTGATGTGATATATGAAGAGGGAAAACGAGAGGGTAAAAAAGAACACTAGAGAAAGAGGACCCTACAATCTAATATTGCCAAAGCAAAAGGAGTGTTATGAGCTCCCGTAAAAACGGATGGAAAATATAGAGAAGGATCTATCTGCTTACTTTATGAAAACATTAAGCATATTTCATTTAAGTGAAATATCATAACAATGTAACTAGAGTTGAAGTGAAATTATAAGGATGCTTTTGGTAAAATTAAATAAAAACTCCAACGGCAATAAAACCTAATTGATACTGTACAATTTGATTTTTGCACAAGAATAAATCCGCTTCCGTGGATATGTTCTGGTGCTTCTATTGAACAGAATGTTGTGTTTGTGCTGAGGCCTGAATCTCAATATATTTTAATACCAAGGGTCTTACTCGTTCATTATGGTTTTATAAAGTTGTTACGGTTTCAAATCTGAAGAAAGATCATCATGATAGGAGAGTTTTCATGCAAGATGACTTGCATTTGTGATTTGTATCTGCTGAAGTACGGAAAAGAAGTACTGCTGCAATGTCCAGTGAGAAGTCACCTTTTGTATATATCAGTTGAGTTTCTTAACATTAGATTAGTAGATGATCTGAGATTAGCAGCATTGTCTTTTGTATTGCAGTACCAATATTTCAAACATCCTATTTTTCAGCTTATCACTGTCTATTTCTCTTCTTTCTGTTGTTGGCTGGAAAATGTTACAGACCACTGCTGCTACTGGAAAAGGGCAGATCAACTAAAGGTTAAACAATTGTACGAGTTAAAAATTAACCTACAATTGGCTACCTTGAATCTTGTATAGTACTAGATGGCGAGGGTTAGCACTTTAATTGCAATAAATGATGGAATGATAACTCTGAATAATATATTATATCTTGCTATAGGAAAAGAAAGAGCCATTGTTGTGCATAAGATAACTGATTCTATCGACATTCTGACGTCCTTCGGGACACTTTCTATTGATCTCTGTTTCATTTATGAGTTGATGTTATCCGTGCACACATTGGCTCAATTTTTTGATGAGGTATTAGTTTCAAGTAGTATTTGAATGTAGTCTTATGAGTTATGATCACTTATGTGGTGATTTAGTAACCCAGATAGTACTTTTTCCATAGTAAAAAAACACAAAGGTGGATGTCCTTCACCTAATTCTTAGTTGATATTACCAGACTTAAACTCCATCTTACAAAACACCATAACACCCTAAAGCTGATCAAACAAATCATTGATATGAGGCATATGGTACGTATTCTTCACTGCCACCCTTTTGAGCTGACTGTAATTGATTCACATACGTATAGACCCATCTGTCTTCTTCATAAACAGTATGGGATCACCCTAAGGTGGGACAATAGTTCTATAAAGCCCTTACTCATAGGATCTTAAAGCTGAATATTGAGTTCTTTAAGCGAAGCAGGTTCTATACAGTGGAGTGGAATAGAAATAGAATGAGTACTCGAGTAAAGGTTAATAGATAAATCAATATCACGTTTAGGGTGAAAACCAAGTACGTTAGTAGGAAATACATTGACAAACTCTAATAGAAGAGAGAAAAATAATATATATATATATATATATATATATATATATATATATATATATATATATATATATATATATATATATATATATATATATATATATATATATATATATATATATATATATACATGTATATATATATATATATATACGAATAAGTAGATCTTGAATCAAATAAAGCAAAGGTCGATCAATAAAAAATTGTGGTTGTACTTTCAATCACATAATCTAAAGCCTTGCACTCTGACCTAAAAGGAACCACATAAAAATGTACACACCCTCCACGGACTGGAATCCAACTCTTCCACCTGCTCTACCTACCCGAGTACTTCCTCAAGAACATTAGGGTCCACCCCTCGGCCCTGAGCAGTGCCTCTACTCATAGGTGCATCAACCCTAAATTTGGGCAATATCTGACGTAGTGTCCGACCTCACCACGATCAAAACAACCTTGATCACCCCAAGTTTAACACCTTGGATGTGCATAACTCAAAAAAATTTAGGAAGTGCATAAAACCAATTGAACTTCATAGATTTTTGGTATTTATGAACTCATGTTATGGATCATAGAATGTATTACAACTCATGGAAACTATCACTGGCTGAGTCTTTAGAAATCAGGCTAAGTATCTCAGGGAACACAAGCAAGTTTATGTGTAATAAATGGGTTTACAGGTTGTAGATGTTCCTTGATCAGTAGGGGAGGAATTACACATTGTAGATAGTTATACGGGCCCTAAATAGGCTCTTGGAAACAGTCCATGAGACTTCAGAACATTATGATGTCATTACGAGCCAATAGTATGAGTCACGAAAGGAACTACGAGTCGTAGTTGTGTCTTGTAGAGTCAGACTTCAGAATTGGGAAATTTTAATACATTACTTCTACGGGAAGGTTGTATGAGTTATACCAAGGACTACACGTCGTAAAATTCTTTCTTAGTTAATCTTTAGAGAGATGGTGATTTTTTAGCAGCTTGATTCAACAAGTGGATATTACGGTCGTAAAAGGGTTTGTGGTTTAGAGTTCTGAAACTTAGGATTTTAAGTGGATTACTAGGGATGGATTCTACATTCCATATATGGTCTTGTTAATCCTATTCAACAATTTTTGTTTATGGATTAATTGAGTCTTTTCTGACTCCTTTAATACTTATACTATGACATTCAGGATTATTTTGAAGACAATAAAAGATTTCTAATACCCCTAACTACCCCATTTACTCTCTATATTTTCCCATATTCCAATTCCCTCTCCCTCAAGCAATCCAGGACTTCATGATCTCAAGTTTCCACTAAAAAAAAATTTACCTAGGATTTCTGTCATGGTATGTGCGAACTTCATCAATGGGTCCTTTTTCACCCATTGAATCCCAAAAAAACTTAATTTCTTAATTTATGATCGTATTAAATTTTAGGGTTTCATGATTCTTATTAGTTCTTATTGAATTTCAGTTTCTTCTTCATAATTGATCTTATAATAATGAATTTTATATAATTTGATTATCTCAATAGTATTATTATTAAGAACCCATGATATGCAAGAATTTTTATGATCACAATTATGTTATTTTCACATAAACGCTTTTTGAACTCAAACTTTCATGAATTAAGGATGCTTTCAGATAAAATATGATTTAATGATGTTATATTCATATGAAATCTTAACTATATAAATACCAAACTAACTCATTGAATTTAAATAGAACAAGAAAAATACTATTTATCGGATCTAGATGATTGTATTCTTTATAAACAGTATGGGATCACCCTAAGGTGGGGCAATAGTTCTAATAAAGCCCTTACTCAAAATATCTTGAAGCTGAATATTGAGTCCTTTAATCTATCGGGTTCTATACTGTAGAGTCGAATAGAAATAGAATGAGTGATCGACTAAAGGTTAATGTACAAATCAATATTACGTTCAGGGTGAAGGCCAAGTTGGTCAGTAGGAAATACATCGGCAAACTCTAATCGAGGAGAGAAATAAACATATAGATACAAATAGATCCTGAACCAAATAGAGAAAACATCGATCAATATAAAAAAAATTAAGATCGTACTTGCAATCACATAATCTAAAGCCTTACACTTCGACCTCGCAGGAACCACATAAAACTGTCCACATCCTTCCAAAGACTAGAGTCCAACTCTTCCACCTTCTCTACCTACCTGAAATCTTTCTGAAGAACATGGGGAACCACCCATCAGCCTTGAGCACCACCTCTACTCGGAGGTGCTACAACCCTACATTTGGGGTAATGTATTACGTAGTATCCAGTCTCACCACGATCAATAAATCTCCCCAAGTGTAACCCCTTGGATGTGCGTACTTCAAAAAAAATTATTAAGTGCATAATAACATTTAAAGTTTATAGCGTTTTGGTATTTACGAACTCAAGTTACGAATAATAGAATTTATTACAGCTCGCAGAAACCATCCGTGGCTGAGGCTTTAGAAATCATGCAAAGTATTTCAGGGAATATAAACAAGTGTACGGGTCGTACATGGGTTTACAACTAGTAGATGTGTCTTGATAAGTTGGGAAGGAATTACAGATTGTAGATGTTTATACAGGTCGTAAATAGGCTCATGGAAGCAAGCCCTAAAACTTCAAAACATCAGGATGTCATGTACCGACCAATAGTACCACTTTCTAAAGGAACCACGAGTTGTAGTAGTTTCTTGTAGAATCACACTTCAGAATTGGGAAATTTTAGTGCATTAGTTTCTACGAGAAGGTAGTATGAGTTATACAAAAGACTGCATGTCGTAAAGTGCCATCTTAGTTCATCTTTAAAGAGTTGTTGATTTTTCACTACGTTAATTCAACGAGTGGACATTACGGGTCGAAAAAGGGGTTTGTGGTTTAGAGTTCTAAAACATAGGATTTTAAGTTGATTACTCCAGACGGATTGTACGGTTCGTGACAGTCTGTAGATGGTATTGTTAAGCCTATTCAACAATTTTTTTATCAGGGTTAATTGGGTATTTGTTTTCACTCTTTTAGTACCTATACTACGTCATTTAGGATTATTTTGAAGACTATCACTGATTCCTAAAATCCCTAACTATCCCATTTAGTCTCACATATTCTACTAAATTCCAATTCGCTCTCCCTCAAGTCTTCTCCCTCAAGCAACCAGGGATTCGTGGTCTCAATTATCAATTGAAGGATTTTATGTAGGATTTTTATCATGGTATATGGTAAATTCATAAATGAGTCCTTTTCACCTATTAAGTCTCAAAGAAACCTTAATTTTGTAATTTATGATCCTATTTAATTCTAGGGTTTCGTGATTTCTTATTAGTTCTTATTCAATTTCAGTTTATTCTTCAAGATTGATCTTATATTGCATGGATTTGTTATATTTTAGTTATCTAAATGCTATTATTATGAACCCACGACATGCAAATATTTTGATGATCACAATTATGCTATTTTCACATACACGCTTTTTGAACTCAGATTTTCATTAGTTAAGGATGATTTCAGATAAAATGTGAATTTAATGTTATTTTTTTAATGTGACATCTTAGATATATATGTACCAAACTAAGTCACTGAATTTAAATAAAGCAAGAAAAAATTATTTACGGATTCCAGGTGACCCTTCGTCGGGATCGAACGAAGTGCTTTCCCTAACTCTTAAAGAGCGAGCACGCACTTCCAATGGTTTAATACGAAAATTCAATACCTCACTCCATAAGTTGTCTTTCTAATCTTTCAAATTCTTCATCCACATCTTCCAAGGACTCGCACAAAATTTTAAAGTGAACAATGCTAAGTTTTTCATGTGAAGGTTGTCCTTAATGCTTGAAATGCTTGTCCATGTTTTCATTCTTTTTCTAGTGGTTCTTCAACTTTTAAATTTTTCTATTGATCTTACCAACATTTACACTTTGATGAGCTACAATGATGGGGTTAGGATCATCAATTTTAGGTGTAGGATTCTCTCTGAGAAATCTATTCACAATTGAGAATGTTACTCGTAACTTGGTTTGATTTTGATTCCTTACAATTTCAATACTATTGTGGCCATTAGGTATTTTCATGACTAAGCTTTTGATTTGAGAATGTTTTAAATTGTGATGTTTAGTCTTTGTTTGAAAGATATATTTACAGCGATAGAATTATCATATTATTTGATGAAAATGAACTCAAATAACAAAAAAAATATTTATGATGACTCCTTATCCGGTAGGATTTGACCCAAATCATAATATTAATGAAATTCCTTTTTTGTTTCATTCTATCTTTGTTAATCCGAACTATAGTGATTACAAATAACATAATTTTTTAGTTAAATATATTTTACTGAATTATTGTAATGTTTTTAGTGTGTCATTCTTTTGTGATTTATGTTTTAATAAGTTAATATGTAAAATGATGATAGTTTCTGTTTTTTTTAATTGTATTTGTATATTTCTAAATTTTCTCTTGTTCAACTATGCATCTATCCTAATGTAGACATTCTTAATAACATTCCTTCCAATATTAGCTTCATAATATAAAAATATTTAATTTCTAACTTTTATCAATGTACAATTATGTTTAAAAACTTCAGCTTAAAATTTTATGTTATTTTTGTGTGTTCGAGAGCCTTTACAACTTGTAAAATATACTTGTAACTTATTACAAGTTTATGAATACCGTAATAATAAATTCCAAATCCTAACACAATTCAACATGTATAAACCATTTTAGATTATTCTCATTCAATTTATGCTTTATTAAAAAAATTTAAAATGATACAAAAAATTGTGTCTCTTTTTTTATCCAACAAACCAATTTATATTTGAATAATATATGATGCATTATGAAACAATATGTAACAATAATCAAATCAACGTATAAATTTTAAATATTATAGCACTTCATTCTAGCAACATAATTTATATAACTTTACTACTTGAAAGTAAAAATACTTAATAAGACTAGATAGAAAAAGAGAAGAATTATATTTTGTTCATACACAAAATAAGAATATATAGGATTTGATACTACAATAAGTCCAAAAGTGATACAACAACAAATCCTAGTTGTGCAAGTAGATAACTATGACATAATTAAAAATTATTCACGTATATATCTTTTACGCCCCACAAATTAGTGTTGACATATACATTCCCAACTTGTGAATCATAGGATTGAAAAAATCATGTAGAAGTTGCATGGTTAGGAAATCAACAACCTGATCAGTTGTCACACCCAGATTCTGGAATACGAATGCAACCGGCGTTGTTAACCTTCAGAGGTCGCAGAAAAGCCTCTTGTTAGCTTTCATCACAATCATAAAATTAAATTTGCGGAAAATTTAAAACTTTTTAATACTTAATGAAGTATACTTAGACTTCATATAATTAATGCATAAGAGTGATATGCTACGGCTAAAACTAAACAACCATCTATAATAGATTAAACAATTGAAATAAAGAATTCATAATATAATCATAGTTTGCCAAACGACCTTAATACAAACGCTTGAACAAATGCTTGAAATGAAACTCTAGGGACAACATCCACTAGCTATGTCTAATGAACCAAAGCTAGAATAATAAACGTAGGCATCCACGAACTCAAGAGGACCTACCAAAGTCTGGAGTTCGCTAATCCAAACCTCTTCAACGAGTCTTCAATCTTCTATCGGACCTGCGCCTATAAAAATAGTAATAGTATATGGGTTAGTACACACTTGTACTAAGTATGGATGTATTCACATATACACGTAAGGACTATGCATGATCAAGGAAAGCTCTTCCTATAACAACATGCCACTTCTGGAAAGTGAAGTCACTAGACTTTCTTCATTCGTTATTTGTGAATCATATATGACATATTTTAATTCATTCAAAACACACAACTAATTTTCTATACGAACACAAGACCTTAGAATCATGAACATAATTTTAAAACAACTCGAACGAAAAATTATAAATTTGCTCCCTCTAGGCCGAGAGCTATGTCTTCCAGACTTTTGTTTATTTTTCAGTCTTTTCTTATTTTTGTTGTCTAGTTCAGACATCTCCTTTAATCCTAGGTTTTACTTACAAGTGAAATGATTCATTATAGTCCCACCTACAATGAATCAAGTAAGTAATCCAAGATACTAAGTAAATGATGTGACTACCCTACTCACAAGTTATTCTTTCCATTCTTATTAAATTGACATAAGTCTTTTTAGGCCAATCTTTATTAGATATGCCCATTGTTTGGCTGTTTGCGTAGAAAAAAATTATTGACATGCCCATTATTTGATCATTTGCATGATATGAAGAAAATATTATTGGCTATGCCCATTATTGGATCATTTGCATTATATAAAGATTATGGGGCACTAATTAGCCATTATGTTTTGCTCCCCTTTATTCACATAATATAAGAAGTCATTATAAGTCAATGTTTACTGGCTATGCCCATAACTTTTTGAAAACTTCATTCTTATCAAAACTGATGATTGATATTCTTGAGGTCTTACTTTATTAGTTCACTTTGAACTTACATTTCTTCTTCTTTCTTTCTTACTTTCTTAAAGAAATCTTTAGCGTTAAGATCATGTGAGCTTACATGAAATCCAGTGTGTGCCCCACACCGAAAAGGAGTGGTGACCTGTCAAAGTGAACCTAGATCATGTGAGTTAACATGAAATCCAGTGTCTTCCCCACACCGAAAAGGGGTGGTTCACCGGCTAAAGTGAAACCAAGTCCAGTGTCTTGTCCACACTGAAAAGGGGTAGTTCACGGTTTAAGAGAACCAAATACTTTCTTGAGAATTCAACCAACATAGATCATGTGAGGTAAACATTAAATCTAGTGTCTGCCCCACACATAAAAAGGGTGGTTTCACCGGACAAAGTGAAACCGCATACTACCTAGCTCTCGTAGGAGGAATCCACTGGCAAGTTCCTATGCTGGCAACATAGTACGAAGACTAGGAGATTTTTATAGACTCTAATCCACCTTGGTGAAGCCTCATCTCATGAGGCTTACATGTGCTTGCACAAGCTCACTACTAGTCTATCGGTGCTTTGCTCAATTTTTTTTTCTTTATAACTTTTAGAGTTGACTCAAACATTATGAAAGTTTGCTTCTAGTTTTGAAGTTCACTCAACTCTATGGATGACTTGTCATCCCTTTCTTTACTTTATGAAATGTGAATTTAACCTTACATTATCATCTTGGTGTTAACGAGACTTGTATCACGATTACTAACACCCTCTTATGTGAGTATCTTTAACATAATTGTCTAGGTATAAGTGAGACTTGTCTCACTTCCTTTAACACCCCATTCTGGTTACTTTCATAACTCTAAAGTTTTTAATTATTTTATTACTCACCTTAGCTTGCTCATTGTCATTTTGTAGACATATACCATTCTTTATAAAAAGTTATAAACTTATTCAATGCAATAGTATATTCATAGTTCATTTGGATAGTGTATGTTGGGAATTTTCCCAATGATTGACATACCCTTGGTTATGAATTCATTGAGTTACATTGTTCATGTTTAATTTGGTATAACTTATTCATTAGCCAATTTTTATACCATATTTCGGAAATAACATTGTAAGCCAATTTATTGGCATAAGCCAAACTTTCACATATTATAGTAATCTAAACCTTCATTTTTAAAAAGCCAATTTTTAACTTTTAATCTAAGAACAATTCAGTGTTAGATTGGCCAAGTTATAAAGTTGATTTGGCATTGAAGATTCCTTAATTAGATTTGATATGCATCTTGTTTCTTCTTGGAACATTGTATTACAAATACTTAAAACATATCTACTGTATACACAAATAGTAAAGTCAAAACCTTCATCCCTTTTCAGTAGTACACTAAATTTCATACACGACTTATAACAATCTTATCTTCTCGAACACAATTAGGCATTAATCATGTGGATCTAACCTATAGGTCTATTTCGACATTATGAAATCATAGAAACCTACACCTAATGATAAGTTATCACCACATACCAACAATTTGCTCGATATTATGCATTATGCATACTACTAGAATCGGAAATAGGGAGAACTAGAGAAATGAATATTTGTTTCATTGGGAACAAACGTAGTTTAATTTTCTTTAATTCAAAACGTTTGAAAAGCCTCTTGGGGAAATGAAACCAAGAGATCGAATCCATACCTTACTGTAGAATTGAATCTACGAATATCACCTTGCACTTCGCACGAAACCTTTAAGAATAGCCTTGAAATCACTTATGAGTTTTTCTGTTTTTCTCCCACTTGCTTATAGTTTTAGAGTCGTGCGTTTCTAATTAATCATAGGTCTAAGTATTAGGAACTTATATTGACTAATTAAACTTAGGCTAATTAAGTTAATTAAAAAATCAATTAGCTTATTGCCAAAATGCCTCTCCTAAATTGACTAAAAATAGAAGAACATTTGACTTAGCAAAATCTGGAAATTTTCCAAGAGTTTTGGCTAAGACCAAGATTTTTAATTAATAATTAAGTTGATAATTTAATTAATTAAGTGACTTAGGGTAATTAATAAAGTACCCCTAAGTAATTATGACCATAATCAACCCCTTTGGACCATCCTAGGTTAGGTACTAGGATGTTTTTTTAGTAAGTTACTGTCACCCGGTTAGGTCTTAGGTTGTCGGGTGCACTATTTAATTAATTTAGGTTAGTACTATGTTAGTTAGAGCCTAGAGTTGGTTATGAATCTAGGCCCCACATGGCTGGGGCAGTGCGCGTGCCTGCCTCCCAACCGCCCTAATCGAATTTGGTTGGGCTTGTCCCTTGGCCGGTTAGCAAATTTGTTGCTGCTCATTTCTTGTTGTCCAAAGGATTCTCACTATATCCTTGGGCACTTTTTAATCTACATGATCATTTAAAACGATCATGTGCTATGTGTCACGACCGGAGTCTAGACCATAGACGATACCGGCGTCGTTGACCTCTCAGAGGTGGCAGACAAGCCTACATAAGTCATTCTTACTTCATCTAGATTAATTTTAGCAGAAAATTTAAAAAATTTTATTTCCTAACATGCTTACTAAACATTCTATTACATGTACAATTGTTCACCATCAACCATCTAACATTAAGATCATCAAATGAAAAAAATATTTCATAGCTGCATTAAATGTGTACTTGCAAAAACGGCTCCAATACAAACTCTAAAATGAAATGGGAAATGAAACACTAGTGCCACATGCTCCACTAGATAAAGCCTACATCTAAGCTAGATAATAACAGTAGACAACCTTGAAATCATGAGGTCCTACAAAGTCCGGATAGCTGCAACGTCGTACTATAAGATCTAAGGTCCACTTGTGCCTGTACCTAAAAGTATACATTTGTATGGAATTAGTACACACTTGTACTAAGTATGGTTATATGAAAGCACATACCAAGGACATGCATGAGAAAGAATAGCTCTTTCCTAACAACATGATTTACGGAAAGTCAAGACAGTGGACTTGCAAAATTTGGATCAGGAAAGTCGATGGACCTGCCAAATTTGGATTTGGAAAGTCATGCCGTGCGTGTAACATGCATCATCAAACTTATCATTTTGCAAACAGCACATAACATATTTCACATATCATATCATGTATTTCATATCATTCTTTCATATGCCATGAGACATTGGGATCATGGACTTGACGTTAGGACTTCCCAAATTGAGGGCTCAACATATGGGACCTCAACAAGGGATCCTTCTTTAGAAAACACTGAGTCTACTTTATTCATTCATACGTACTTCATTTTTCATTCTTTCATATACTACTGCAATCACCGGTCATACCTTGGATGTAGTTTAAGACTCTCATCGGGTTTGCTGTGCAATGACCAAGAATAACCTAGCGTCATTACTTTAAGTCTAGCTCACCTCTTTATTATCCTATCCTTACACCTTTGATATCGTTCATTTCATTATGTGCATCATTTGAGGCTGGCCTCATTCATTCATTGGGCACTTTAACTTTAACCAACATAGATCATGTAAGCATCATAAAATCCAGACCACACCAAAAATAGGTGGAATCACCGTCCATAGTGACCCAAAATATGCTAGCGTACATGGGAATTTAACCCCGCCAAATACCTATATTGGCAGTATAGGTTCGAAGACTAGGAGATATAAGGAGACCCATACTAGGCATGCTTGAAACTCTCATCTCATGAGTGTGACATGAACCTCCGCCTTTCCCGAAACAAAGCATCACCACTCATAGCTAGTATATCAGTGCTCAGTATAAAGTTCCATTACATTCAACTCATACGTCATAAAAGCTGGCTTCTAGTATAAGGACATCATAGCTCAATAGTTGATTTCTCACCTCATCATTACTATTAAGTGTGTTAATCTCAATCCTTTCATTAGAATGTTCAAAGAGATTGGTCTCTTGTTTAACTTTACACTCACATAGGTGAGTATGTTTTGGTAACATTTGCTTAGGCTCATTTGAGATTTCTCTCATCTTTTACATTAGCCTTATATTATGTTGTCACCACATTCATTAACATTAGCACATTTTCTCTTCATAATTACTCACCCCTTTTTTTTTACGTGAATATTCATTTCATCATATGCCAATACACTTGGCCATTTAGTGTGTTACACATTCTTACTTAACCCAACTAGCATTTCAACATTTCATTGTTCATTTCATCATTTCATTGTTCATTTCGTTATATGCCAATGCACTAAGACATTTAGTGTATCTTAAACTCGTACTTAATCCTTCAAGGGTTTCATCATTTCATTACGTACATCTTAGGTTCACTTATTTTTAATTGTATGCTAGACTTATGGGTCTATACATACAATCCATGAGGCTTCATTCATAGTTTGTTAAGTAACTCATTTCTTCCTAACATTATGTAGCACAAGACTTATGTATCTTGTATGTATGCCAAAATCTCGATTTCACTCTAAGTAGGTGGAATTATTCTTGAACATTTATTTCATGTATCATTTATGTATCAATACGGAAATTTGGGAAAGGGAACCCAAGTCCAAACCCCGTGGACAATACTTAAATTTATTCTTGACTTTATTTTAGTCTTCATTACATTGGGACCCTAGATCGAGCCCCAACATCAACATTCTATCTTTATTTTTCTCCTTGGATTCTCCTCTTATTTGGCCGAAGGGTTGTGGGATCGAACCCCCACAACCCCTTTTTTATTTTTCACTTAAAATTATGTTTCCCAATTCGCCTAGACTAAGAGGTTGTGGGATCAAACCCCCACAGCCTCTCTTCATTCACTCTTTATTTCGCTAGTGACAAGGAGGTTGTGGGTTCGAACCCCCACAGCTTCCTTATTCTATTTTTACTTAAAAATTGACTTACTGTGTGTTTATCAGTGAGGTTGTGGGATCCAGCCTCCATAGCCTCACTTTATTTTATTATTTATTTCACCCCTTCCCCTTTCTATCCTTGAGGTCATGGGTTCGATTCCCACGCCTCACACTTCCTTTCTTTTATTTTTCTTTCCCTTCATTTGTTGCCTGGAGGTCGTGGGTTCGATTCCCATGCCTCCCATATTATTTATTTAATTTTTTTCATTCTCCTTACTCTCTTGTACACTCCACTTCGAATCCCCCCAACCCTTTTTTTTCTTGCGAAATTAAGGTTCCTCACGGGTGAGGTCACAGGTTCGAATCCTGGTGGCCTCATCCCTTTTAAAACCAATTAAATTTCCACATTACTCCTCTATACTTTAACCTAAATGAAACTTGTTTTTGCTGGAAAATTAGTCATTTTCTTACCTTATTTTCACCAATATTTCCACTTGAAAACTTAGGAAAAATCATGGATTATTCAACACATTTTTGGGGTGTATTTCATGGATTCATTTAACACACTCTTAGGTGTAGATTGATTGTTGTTTTAGCTTCAAATTCCACTTAAAATCAGTCACATACACCTCATATGAACATCACGAATTACCCATTTTATGCACGTTAATTTCAGCCATCAAGCTAACCATTTTAAGACTTCAAAACGGACAACAACAATACCAAACATTTACATATTGCACCACATCATTTTCGGTTGACATCGTTGAACATGCATGCTATTTCCAAAAAAAATAATCACAAAGAGTATCATATTTCACACTTAGCTACCAGAAACCATACCAACAACATGATTTCTAACCTAATTTAGATTGAAATCGGAAGGAGACTAGGGACAAGGAGCTCAACATTTAAGGGGACAACCCTAGTTTCATACGTTTGAATTTTGTAGAACGAAATTTCTATTGGAGAAAGGATTCCAAGAGAGAAAACCCATGCCTTATTTTTATGTTCAAACGTTAAAGTTGCTGCCCAGACCCTCTCCAAAACTCACGACCAAGCCAAGTTTCTAACATGGTTTTTGACGGAAAGACTCCTTCTTTGCCTAACGTATTTGACTATGTTTGAATAAGCTTTTTAACGTGAAAGTTCTTCAAGTGTTAAGAAATCTTAGTTGCTGATAAGTTATTGTAATTTTATAGCAGAGAGAACGTGAAAGAGTGGAGAAAACGTGAGAGAGATGAGGGTGAGAGAGAGTTAAAAGAGCTGAAGTAGTTTAGACTTAGTCAACTAGGAGACTTAGTTATAAAAACATATTAATTAATAAATAAAAAATAATTAATAATAAAATCTAATTTTCCTTTTTAAATCACTCGTTAATTAGTAATTTATTAAATTAATTCACCAATAAAAATATCACATTAAGTCATTGCTCCCAGCTAGGTTCGACCCCTGGTGGAGCAAGGCTTAACTTCAAGAGCTCCATTTCGTCTCTCTCCCCGCTTTGTCCCTCCACCTTATTAAATAAATACTTAATTATATATTTAGGGTAATTAAAATACTACCCTTAATGAGGAAAAAGACCATTTGACCCCTAGACCTTTCAAACCTAAGATTTCCTCTTTTTAAGTCCGGTAAAGACTCCTTCGAGTAAATCTTCGTATTCGAGATCCCTACATGGTTGGACCCAACCTTTCAAAGATCAAGTAACACCCCAAGTTAGTTGGCTTTGTTGTAGAAAGGTTTCTGAGGTTTGGTTCTACATGCATCAATGAGTGAACCTTGGTCTAATCATAGGCATTTTTTGACACATTAAGCATTTCTTATCTT
Source organism: Solanum chilense (assembly GCA_032847665.1). NCBI lineage: Eukaryota > Viridiplantae > Streptophyta > Magnoliopsida > Solanales > Solanaceae > Solanum > Solanum chilense. The sequence continues at coordinate 49,507,782 of CM064967.1, forward strand.
ATTCATTTTTAGGGTTGTTACATTATCCCCTCCTTAAGAACATTCGTCCCCGAATTACACTACCACTATCTAGTGTAATTCTAGTCCGATCATAACATAATTAATATGCACAGCCAAGCAATAGCAACAAAATATGGAGAGATAAGGAAACTTAGACTTAAGAATAGGAAGTCTAACCTCAAGAGCTTAAAAGATGAGGGTAACGGGAACTAATGTCAGCCACAACCTCCCATGTAGCACCCTCAACAAGATAATTTCTCCACAATACCTTCAAAGTTGCAATCTCCTTGTTCCTCAGCCGCTTGACCAGTCTGTCTAAGATCTCAACAGGTACCTCCTCATAGGACAAGTCTTCATCGACCCCGAAACCTTCCAAAGGTAGAATCGATGCTGGATCACTTAGACACTTGTTTAACATGGATACATGAAAGGCTGGATGGACAGAAGCTAGCTCCGCAGGTAATGCCAACTTATAGGCCACCTCACCAACACGTTGTAGTATCTCGTAAGGTCCAACATACCTCGGACTTAACTTCCTCTTCTTGTCAAACCTCATCACCCCCTTCATAGGAGATATCTTCAGATAGACCTGGTACCAATATAAAACTCTAAGGGCCGCTTTCTGTTATCTGCATATGACATCTGCCGACTGTAAGTAGTAGTCAATCGGTCCCTAATCAGTCTGACCTTCTCTAAGGACTCATGAATGATCTCTGGACCCAAAATGGATGACTCTCCAACCTCGAACCACCCAACTGGAGATCTACATCTCCTACCATACAGTGCCTCCAAACGGTGCCATCCCAATGCAGGAGTGATAGCTATTATTATACGAGAACTCTATAAAAGTCCAATGGTCATCCCAGTTACCCCTGAAGTTAATCACACACGCTCTCAACATGTCCTCTAATGTCTGAATGGTGCGCTCTGCCTGCCCATCAGTCTGAGGGTGGAAGACAGTACTAAGTTTTACATGCGGGCCCAAGATTTTCTTGAAAGATCTCCAGAAATGTGAAGTAAACTGAGCTCCTCTATCTTAAATGATAGATAGAGGGATCCTATTCCATCTCACAACCTCATCTATGTAGAGTCTCGCATAGTCCTCGGCTATATAAGTAGACTTCACATGGATAAAGTGGGAAGACTTAGTCAATCTGTCCACAATAACCCATATGGAGTCATTCTGTCTCCTAGTCCTCGAAAGACCAACCACGAAGTCCATATTAATGGCCTCCCACTTTCAAGTTAGAACCTTAATCTTATTAAGACCGCCAGGATTAAGATGTTCTGCCTTAACCTGCTGACAATTAGGACACTTGGCCACATATTCTGCAATGTCCTTCTTGATTCCGTCCCACCAATAAATCTACTTAAGATCATGATACATCTTGGTAAAACCTGGATGTATGGAATATCTAGAACTGTGGGCCTCTGCAACAATCCTGGTCCACAAATCATCCACATATGGTACACACAGCCTGTCTTAATAGCTAAGTATGTCATTACTTCCCAAAGCGAAAGACTCATTCATCCTTATAAACACTGAGGCCTTCAGCTTTATTAACACTGGATCGAGATGCTGACCCTGCTTGACTTCAACTACCAAGGATGATTCAGAACTAGTATGAACTGAAACACCCCCACTAGTAGAGTCAACCAATTGCACACCTAGTCTTGCTAGTTTATCGACATCTTTCGTTAACTCCTTCTTTTCACCCTCAATGTGGGTTGTACCATGCTCATCCTACTCAAAGAATCCACTACAATATTAGCCTTACATGGATGGTAGTGAACATTCATGTCCTTCAACAGCTCCAACCATCTCCGCTGACGTAGATTCAACTCCCTCTGTGTGAACATGTACTGGAGAAACTCGTGGTCTGTGAACATATCCACATGCACTCCATACAACTAGTGCCTCCACAGCTTCAATACAAACACCACAGCTGCTAACTCCAGGTCATGAGTGGGATAATTCTTCTCATGAACATTGAGCTGTCTGGATGCATAGGCTATCACCTTACCACCCTACATATGAACACAACCCAAACCAACCCTAGATGCATCACAATGAACAGTGTAATTCTTACCACACTTAGGAAAAGTAAGCACCGAGGATGAAGTGAGTCTGTCCTTGAGCTCCTGAAACTCTTCTCACAAGCCTCCTTCAATTCAAACTTGGCCTTCTTCTTAGTTAGAGCTGGCAGTGGGGCAGTAATGGAAGAAAATCCCTCTATGAATCTGCAGTAGTAATCAGCCAATCCCACTATGAATATTAGTGGGAGTAAGAGGTTTTATCCAGTTCTTAACAACCTCAGTCTTCCTCGGTCCACCTCTACACCTTGATTAGACACAACATGACCAAGGAAGGTCACTGATCTAAGCCAAAATTCACACTTGCTGAATTTGGCGTACAAATGATGATACAACTGATGTTGTATAAGTACCTGCAAACTTAGTCTCAAAGTATGTTCATGCTCTTCCTTGGTCCTAGAGTAGATGAGAATGTCATCAATGAATACTATGACGAATAGTCAAGGTATTCATGGAAGACCTTGTTCATGAGATCCATAAATGCAGCAGGTGCATTCATGAGAACAAATGACATAACCAAGAACTCATAATGACCATAATGGGTATGAAAGGTTGTATTTTGGATATCTCCATCCCTAACCCTAAGCTGATGATACGTTGAACGAAGATCAATCTTAGAGAAGAAACTAGACCCTTGGAGCTGATCGAACAAATCATCTATTTTGGGAAGTGGATACTTATTCTTTATAGTGACTTTGTTGAGCTGCAGTCGATACACATTCTATGGGTTTCATCCTTCTTTTTCACAAACAACACTGGAGCTACCCAAGCAGATATGCTCGACTGAATGAAACCTTAATCACTGAGATCTTTTAACAGCAGCTTCAACTCTTTGAGTTCAGCTGGATCCTTTCTGTAGGGAGGAATCGAAATCGGTTTAGTATCGGGTTCTAAGTTGATACCAAAGTCAATCTCTCGAGGAGGAGGGACTTTAAGCAAATAATTAGGAAATACATCTAGAAACTCATTCACAACAACCACTGAGTAATGGAAGGAATGCCATGATCTAAATCATTAACACTCACAATATGACATAATAACCCCTTGGACATAATTTTATTGGCCTTCACGTTTGAAATAAAGGGATTAGGACGACTCGAGTTGTACCCCTCCCAGACTAGTTCCTCTTTATTAGGGAAACAAAATCTCACCACTTTACTACCACAATCCAAACAAGCATAACAACTGTGAAGCCAGTCCATGCAAAGGATAACATCAAAATCATGCATGGGTAACCCAACCAAGTCTACACACATAATTTTACCACTTATAACTATTGGACAATCCTTGTATACTCTATCAGTTCTTACATTTTATCCTAAAGGTGTACAAACCATTATAGAATCATGCAAAACTTCAGGCAATATTCAAAAAGCTAGAGCAAACAAAGGAGTTACAAAGGAAAGCGTAGACCCTGGATCAATTAAAGCATAAATAGAAGGTGAGAATACTTGCAGCATACTTGTGACCACATCAGCGGACTTTTCCTGCTCCTCCCTTTCCTTTAGGGAATAGAACTTGTTCCTCTTTGGAGGCTCGGCTGCTGTTGCACCCTTTTGATTAGGCCTAGGCTGAGCATTACCTCCATCCTCACCTCTGTCCTGTGGGTAGTCTCTAACCATATGCCCACTCTTACCGCAATCGAAACAGGCATTAGTGCCCTGTCTGCACTCTCCATTGTAAGCATGGCCACACTTAGCACAGTTTTTTTAGGACGCTGCATCTCACCTCCATTGCCCCTCTTGGTATCAGGTTTGCCTCCTCTAAGTGTTGTACTCCTCTGGGAATTAGAATTCCCAGAACTCTGATGCCCCTTCTTGAACCTGGGCTGCTCATGGACGCCAAAATTTTTCTACGGCTTCCATGGCTGGGACTTGTCTGATCTTGAGGCTTCGTCCTCCTAGCATCACGAATGCCCCTCTTTTTGCGGCTATCCACTACTTGATGGACATGCATTGTAAACCTGGAGAGGTCCATGTTATCATGGAGCATCGTAGACCGAAACTCCTCCTCTAGATCTTTGTTGATTCTTGTGAGGAACCTGCTTATCTCATCCCTGCTGTTAGATACAATGGAAGTAGCATACTTGGATAATTTAACAAACTTCATTGTTCATCTCATCCTTGTTGTTAGATACTAACGAAAATAGTATACCTGGATAGTTTGACAATCTTCAGGGAATACTCCATGACTGCCATTGATCCCTTCTTAAGGTTGATAAACTCCTCAACCTTAGCCTCCCTCATCTACCTGGGAAAGAATCTCTCTGGGAAGACTGTCTTAAACAGCTCCCAAGTGACTGGAACTCCTTTTAAATCTCGGCTATCCTACCACATCTTGCACCAAGTTTGTGGAACATCCTTGAGCGGATAGGAAGTCAACTCTGCTTTCTCAGTAGCTATGGCCCCCATAGACACCAAAATCTTATTCACCTCATCCATAAACTCATGGGGTTCCTCTGAAGTCTTAGACCCTGTGAAAATAGGAGGGTTCATCCTCGTGAAGTCTCTCAGCCTGTCAGCCATGCTACGCATTGGTGGGTTTTCCCTCTCAACATTTTGCCGGTTGACCTAGGCAGTCATGGCCTGGGCCTTCATAGTGAAGGCCTGTGCCATCTGGGCCAATGATGCCCGCACCTCTGCATCAGTCAACCCAGTTGGGTTAACCGGCATAGCCACGCATTCAACTGGAGCCTGGGGTGGAACCTGATTGTTCCCTGCAGTTGCTCCTCTTCTCCTCTGACCAAAGTTCCTCCTGGTATTCATTCTCTGAAAACAATTAGGATTGATGTTAGACACGCTCATAACACTAAGAAATTGAACATTAGGAAACGCACGATAAGATCAGAAGTAAAATTTTCCTACGCATCATGCAGTCTCTAATCTAGGATAGTGGTGCACTTCACTACCATGACTTAGAAACTACTCAATGTGGTTGATGTGAACTTATTATTCTCGAAGTTTATCCTAGTGCTATGAAACCAACTTTGTCACGACCGGAGTCTAGACCCCAGACGAGACCAGCGTAGTTGACCTCTCCGAGGTTGCAGACAATCCTACATACGGCATTCTTACTTCATCTAGATTAATTGTAGTGGAAAATTTGAAACTTTATATTTCCTAACATGCTTACTAAACATTTTATTACATGTATAATTGTTCACCATTAACCATCTAACATTAAGATCATCAAATGAAAGAAATAGTTCATCGCTCCATTGAATGTGTACATACCAAAACGGCACCAATACAAAGTGTGAAATGAAATGAGAAATGAAACACTAGGAGAACATGATCCACTAGATAAAGCCTACATCTAAGCTAGATTATAACAGTAGACAGTCTCGAAAGCATGAGGTCCTACCAAGTCCGAATGAAAGCTCCACGTCCGGATAGCTGCAACGTCGTACTGTAAGATCTAACGTCCACCAGTGCCTGCACCTAAAAGTAGATATTTGTATGGAATTAGCACACACTTGTACTGAGTATGGGTATATACAATCACACACCAAGGACATGCATGATAAATAATAGTTCTTTCCTAACAATATGATTTATGGAAAGTCAATTCGGTGGACTTCCGAAATTTGGATCAGGAATGTCAATGCACCTGCCAAATTTGGATTTGAAAAGTCATGTCATGAGTGTTACATGCATCATCAAACTTATGATTTTGCAAACAGCATATAACATATTTTACATATCATATCACGTAGTTCATATCATTTTTTCATATGCCATGAGACCTTGGGATCATGGACTTGACATTAGGACTTCCCAAAATGAGGTCGCAACATATGGGACCTCAACTAGGGATCCTACTTTAGCAAACACAGAGTCTGCTTCATTCATTCATACGTACTTCATTTTTAATTCTTTAATATACTATAGCAATCACCAGTCATACCTGGAATGTAGTTTAAGACTCTCATCGGGTTTGTTTTGCAATGACCAAGAATAACCTAGAGGCATTACTTTAAGTCAAGATCACCTCATAATTATCCTATCCTTAACCCTTTGGTATCGTTCATTTCATTATGTACATCATTTGAGGCAGGCCTCATTCATTCTTTGGGAACTTTAACTTTAACCGATATAGATTATGTGAGCATCATAAAATCCAGTGTTTCCCCCACACCGTAAAGAGGTGAAATAACTGGCCATAGTGACCCAAAACATGCTAGCGTACATGGGAATTTAACCGCGCCAAATACCTATATTGGCAGTATAGGTTCGAAGACTAGGAGATATAAAGAGACCCATACCCGGCATGCCGGACAGTCTCTTCTCATGAGAGCTACGTGACCTCTGCCCTTCCCAAAAGTAGGCATCACCGCTCATAGCTATTCCATCGGTACTTAGTATAAAGTTCAATTACATTCAACTTATACGTCATGGAAGTTGTCTTCTAGTATGAGGACATCATAGCTCAATAGACGATTTGTCATCTCATCATTTGTATTAAGTGTGTTGATCTCAATACTTTCATTAGAGTGTTCATAGAGACTGGTCTCTTCATCACCTTTACACTCTCATAGGTGAGTACGTTTTGGTACATTTACTTAGGCTCATTTGAGATTGATCTCATCTTTTGCATTAGCCTCATATAATGTTGTCACCACATTCATTAACATTAGCACATTTTATCTTCATAATTACTCACCCCTTTTTTTACGTGAATATTCATTTCATCATATGTCAATGCACTTGGCCATTTAGTGTGTTTTACACTCTTACTTAACCCTTCAAGCGTTTCATCATTTCATTGTTCATTTGATTGTTCATTTCGTCATATGCCAATGCACTTGGCCATTTAGTGTATCTTACACTCGTACTAAACCCTTCGAGGGTTTCATCATTTCATTACATACATCTTAGGTTCACTTATTTTTAATGGTATGCTAGACTTATGGGTCTATACATACAATCCATGAGGCTTCATTCATAGTTTGTTAAGTGGCTCCAATATTCCTAAGATTATGTAGTACAAGACTTATGTATGTTGTATGTATGCCAAGATCTCGATATCGATCTAAGTAGATGGCATTATTCTTGAACATTTAATTCACGTATGATTTATGTATCAATACGGAAATTTGGGCAAAAGAACCCAAGTTCGATCCCCTTGGAAAATACTTACATTTTTCCTTGACTTTATTTGTAGTCTTCATGACATTGGGACCTTATATCGAGCCCTAACATCAACATTCTATCTTTATTTTTCTCCTTGGGTTCTCCTCTTATTTGGCTGAAGGGTTGTGGGATCGAACTCCACAACCCCTTTTTTATTTTTCATTTAAAATTGTGTTGCCCAACTCACCTAGAGTAAGAGGCTGTGGGATCAAACCCCCACAACCTCTCTTTATTCAGTCTTTATTTCTCTAGTGACAGGGAGGTTGTGGGTTTGAACCCCCACAGCCTCCTTATTTTATTTTTACTTAAAAATTAACTTACTATGCGTTTGGCAGTGAGGTTCTGGGATCGAGCCCCCACATCCTCACTTTATTTTCTTATTTATTTCGCCCATTTGCCCTTTCCAGCCTTGAGGTCGTGGGTTCGATGCCCACGCCTCACACTTCCTTTCTTTTATTTTTATTTCCCTTCATTTGTTGCCTGGAGGTCGTGGGTTTTATTCCCTTGCCTCCCATATTATTTATTTAATTTTTTGCATTCTCCCTACTCTCCTGTACACTCCATTTCGAATCCTCCGAACCCTTTTTTTCTTTTTTCTTGCCAAATTAAGGTTCCACACGGGTGAGGTCACATGTTCGAATCCTGGTGGCCTCATCCCTTTTAAAACCAATTAAATTTCCTGATTACTTCTCTCTACTTTAGCCTAAACTAAACTTCTTGTTTTTTCTGCAAAATTAGTCATTTTCTTACCTTATTTTTACCAATATTTCTACTTGAACACTTAGGAAAAGTTATGGATCATTCAACACTTTTTGGGGTGTATTTCATGGATTCGTTTAACACATTCTTAGGTGTAGATTCATTATTGTTTTAGCTTCAACTTTCCACTTTAAATAAGTCACATACACCTCATATGAACATCACGAATAAAAAATTTTATGCACGTTGATTTCAGCCATCAAACTAACCATTTTAAGACTTCAAAACGGATAACAACAACACCAAACATTTACATATTGCACCACATCATTTTCGGTTGACATCATTGAACATGCATGTTATTTCCAAACACAAAATCACGAAGTATGAAATCATTTTATTTCCAAACCATACCAACAACATGATTTCTAACCTAATTTAGATTTAAATCGGAAGGAGACTAGGGATAAGGAGTTCAACATTCAAGGGGACAACCCTAGTTTCATAAGTTTGAATTTTGTAGAAAGAAATTGATATTGGAGAAAGGATTCCAAGAGAGATAACCCATACCTTATTTTGATGTTCAAACGTTAAAGTATCTGCCCAGACCCTCTCCAAAACTCACGCCCAAGCCAAGTTTTTAACACAAAGTTTTTGACGGAAAGACTCCTCTCTTTGCCTAACGTTTTTGGCTATGTTTGGATAAGTTTTTTAACGTGAAAGTTCTTCAACTATTAATAAAGGTTAGTTGCTGATAAGTTCTTGTATTTTTATAGCAGAGAGAACGTGAAAGAGTGGAGAAAATGTGAGAGAGATGAGCGTGAGAGAGAGTTAAAAGAGGTGAAGTAGTTTAGACTTAGTCAACTAGGTGACTTAGTCATAAAAACATATTAATTAATAAATAAATAATATTTAATAATAAAATCTGATTTTCCTTTTTAAATCAGACATTAATTATTAATTTATTAAATTAATTCACCAATAAAAATATCACATTAAATCTTGCTCTCACCTAGGTTCGACCCCGGGTGGAGCAAGACTTAACTTCAAGAGCTCCATTTTGTCTCTCGCTCTCTCTCTCCATTTGTCCGTCCACCTTATTGAATAAATAATTAATTATATATTTAGGGAAATTACGATACTACCCTTTGCCAGAAAAAAGACCATTTTACCCCAAGACCCTTCAAACCTACTATTTCCTCTTTTTATGTCCGGTAAGGACTCCTTCGAGTAAATCTTCGTATTCGAGATCCCTACATGGTTGGACCCAACCTATACAAGCTCAACTAACTCCCCAAGTTAGTTGGCTTGGCTGTAGCAAAGGGTTTCGAGGTTTGGTTCTACGTGCATTAATCTGTGTGAACCTTAGTCTAATCATAGGCATTCTTGCCACATTAAGCATTTCTTATCTTATTCATTTTTAGGGTTTTTACACTATGGTACCTAGGCTTTGCACTTGGATGCCTCGTACTTTATTTGTGTAAGCTATGAAATCAAAAAATTTAGCTTAGAGTGTTCAGTGCAGGTACAATTCCTAAACAAGCATGGATTGGAGTAATTGAACATCAACGTATATTTTAATACATAGAAATTGGCTAACACCCTTAAGTCAATATTCTCTAATATGGCCAATATTACTCAATATTGGGCATTGGAATGCCTATGTACCCCAATACCTATTCTTAAGAACCTAATAAGCTCTTCACTAGTCAAGTACATTTTCTTGAATTTTTTATTACCCCCCCCCCCTTAGGAACACTAGTCCCAGAATGACACTATACATCATTTTGAATCAAAGGGGATATTTTTGAAAAACACATCAACATACTTAAATTTTTATCTTTGTGAATATCTTATTCACAACTTACTCTAGATGATGCACATCGCTCAAAGCTTATCTTAAGATTCATATCTGAGATTGAGGAACTTCCTTCTCAATCTTACTTTAATTCAATGCACATCAGAACTCATGCAACATAAAAATCATGTCAACGCTATACAAAAACAACAAGATGAATGCAAGAATGAACTCATATTAACTCATATAATGCAAGTATAAAACATAGAGTTATGGACTTAAAACACTAACACCGACTAATACACTAAAATCTAGAATTTCCTAAACAAAATTAGACTTAGGAAGAGTATATCTAACCTCAAGAATTGAACAAGTGAGGGTAACGGGATATGGGCCTCGGCTTCCCATGTTGCACCCTGTCACGACCCAAAATCGAGCCGCGAGTGGCACCCACACTTACCCTCCTATGTGAGCGAACCAACCAATACAAAACCCAACATTTAAACATAATAAACAAATACAATGCGGAAGACTTAAAACTCAACAACTATTATTATTATTTCCCAAAATCTGGAAGTCATCATCACAAGAACATCTATGATCAAATTACTAAACTAAGAGTATCTAAGAAACTAAAATACATAAAAAGCTAGTCCATGCTGGAAATTCAAGGCATCAAGACTTGAAGAAGAAGATCCAGTCTAAGCTAGAAGCATTAGCTCACCCTGAAATCCGGTGTACTGAAGACTGGCTAGAATTACTGTTGAGTTGAAGACGACGGCGCGTTTGCTGCACTCCACAAATAACAAAGAAAGACACAAACAAGTAGGGGTCAGTACAAAACACGGGTACTGAGTAAGTCTCATCGGCCAACTCAAAATAGAAAACAGTATATATCAGATAATATCATAAATCATCTACAATACTCAACATGTAGGAACAACAAGTACTATAATCATCAATAAGTACCACCAAGTTCATCCATAAGGACTCAAGCCTCCATGCCATACTCATTTGGAAATTAGTTTCATTATGTTGAGTATATTAACATCTTTTAAGATTCATTATCTTTCTTCCTCTTGTGTTGGTACGTGACACTCCGATCCCCTACTACTATGTGTCGGTACGTGACACTCCGATCCCCTAATTCTACGTGTCGGTTCGTGACACCCGTTCCCCTAATACTATGTGTCGGTACGTGACACTCTGATCCCCTAATTCTACGTGTCGGTACGTGGCACCGATCCCTTAATACTATGTGTCAGAACATGACACTCCGATCCCCTAATTCTACGTGTCGGTTCGTGACACCCGATCCCTTAATACTATGTGTCGGAACGTGACACTCTGATCCCCTAATTCTACGTGTCGGTTCGTGACACCCGATCCCTTAATTCTATGTGTCGGTACGTGACACTCCGATCCACTAACATCATTCTATCAATTCATCAAGCCTCTTCTTATATCAAGGCATCATCAATCTCATTACTTTAGTTCATCAAGCCTTCTTTTATATCAAGGCATCATCAATCCCATTAACAAAGTAAATAAGGGTTTCTTTCAAGATTTGGGATTCAATAGCTTCATCATGATTATTTTATCACAATCACATAATCATATTCATGCAAGCATACAATTAAGCATATAGACAGGTTTACAATACTACCAATACATATCATTCGCTATTAAGAGTTTACTACGAATAACGTAAAACAAAACCATAACCTACCTCCACCGAAGATTAGTATTCAAGCAAGCAAATTTCCCCAAGCTGCGTTTCTTCTTCTCCCTCATTCGATCCTCTCTCTCCCTCTTTATTCTTTCTATTTTCTTTATTCAAACCCTCTTTCTTTTACCTTAATTAACATATAATTAAGTGTAAAAGATGACAATAATACCCCACTAATTAACTCAAAGTTACCTCTTTTATCCCCCAAGAAATTGAGTTATTAATTTAAACCCATGAATTTTATAATTATAGCAGGAATAGTCCAAAACGCCCCTTTAAAACTTAACAGAAATCCGACCCCGCCTGGGATTTACGCAACCTGTGACGGCCCGTCGTGCCTGCGACGGTCCGTCATGCAGGTTCGTCTGAGACTCAATTTCCTTAAGGAGTCAGTGACGGCCCGTCGTACCTACGACGGTCCATCCTGCACTTCCGTCACAATGTTTAGAGAATCATTCCCTGTACCAAATTCTCAAGAGTTGAAGTGTTTTGAAACGGGGGATCACGACGGTTCATCGTACCTGTGACGGTCCGTCCTGCAGGTCCATCACAGAGTTCAGAGAGTCGATTTCAGTACTCAGATTTCAAAATTTCTAAGTGTTTTGGGACGAGACACCCTCGACGGTCCGTCGTGCCCATGACGGTCCGTCGTGGTGTCCGTCGTCTCAGCCGTTTTTTGTAGAAATAAAATCTGCTGAACAAAACGACTAAACAGGTCGTTACAATAGATACCAATTTACCCATCTTTCGTCCTCGAACGATCAAAAGAAGAAAAACAAGGACGAGAAGAAGTACTTGAATCTGTAAACAGATGTGGGTATTTTTCTTGCATATCGGCCTCCTTCTCCCAAGTGGCCTCTTCAACTGGTCGATTCTTCCATTGAACTTTGATGGATGGAATCTCTCTCAACCTCAACTTGCGAACTTCTCTATCTAAAATAGCAACAGGTTCCTCCTCATAAGTCAAATTTTCATCAAGCAGAACCGAATCCCAACGAATGATGTAATTTCCATCCCCATGGTATCTTTTCAACATAGACACGTGAAATACCGGATGCACTCCTGACAGCCCTGGAGGCAAGGCTAACTCATAAGCCACCTCCTTACTCGCTTAAGTACTTCACATGGTCCAATATACCTTGGACTTAGCTTACCCCTTTTTCCAAACCGCATCACCCCTTACATGGGTGAAACCTTCAACAAGACTTGTTCACCTTCCATGAACTCTAAGTCTCGAACCTTTCGATCCGCATATTCCATTTGCCTACTTTGAGCCGCTAAAAGCTTTTCTTGAATAGCTTTCACCTTTTCCAATGAATCCCTCAACAGATCCGTACCCCAAGTTCTAACCTCAAATGAATCAAACCAACCAATGGGAGAGCTACATCTCCTCCCATACAATGCTTCAAATGGAGCCATGTCAATACTGGAGTGATAGCTATTATTGTATGAAAACTCCGCCAAGGGTAAGAAGTTATCCCAATGGCCACCAAATTCTATCACACATGCACGAAGCATATCCTCCAACACTTGAATCGTTTGCTCAGACTGACCATCGGTCTGAGGATGAAATGCAGTACTAAGGTCCAATCTAGTACCTATTTTAGCATGCAATGTTCTCCTAAACTTAGAAGTAAACTGCGTACCTCTATCTGATATGATGGAAAGTGGAACTCCATGCAATCGAACGATTTCTGAGATGTAGATTTTGGCTAACTTCTCTGCACTGTAGGTCACCTTGACCGGAATGAAGTGAGCAGACTTAGTTAATCTGTCCACAATTACCCAAATAGAGTCAAACTTACCCAATGTCTTTGGAAGACCAACCACGAAGTCCATTGCAATTCTCTCCCACTTCCATTCAGGAATGGGCATTCTCTGAAGTGTTCCTCCGGGCCTTTGGTGTTCATACTTTACTTATTGACAATTTGGACATTTGGCAACAAAATCAACAATGTCTCGCTTCATTCTACTCCACCAAAAGTGTTGCTTTAGGTCACGGAACATCTTGGTTGCACCAGGATGTATAGAATATCCGGAACTATGAGCCTCTGTAAGAATAGTGTGGATCAAATCATCAACACGGGGCACACATACCCTTCCCTTAATCCTCAAAACACCTTCCTCATCCATTATGGCCTCTTTAG
>CM064967.1:49522580-49702579 GCA_032847665.1 Solanum chilense
TTTTAATGCCCTCTTATTGGCATGCAACCTCAAGGGAGAATCGAACCCGTGACCTATGGCTCCTTTACTCTACCATGGGCGGCCATTCGCTCTTTTAATGCCCTCTTATTGGCATGCAACCTCAAGGGAGAATCGAACCCGTGACCTATGGCTCCTTTACTCTACCATGGGCGGCCATTCGCTCTTTTAATGCCCTCTTATTGGCATGCAACCTCAAGGGAGAATCGAACCCGTGACCTATGGCTCCTTTACATCCCTCCCAAGGCTATCATTGTGCCTTCTTTATACCAAGGCGTCATAATTCTCATAACATAATTCATCAAGCCTTCCTTATACTAAGGCATTATCAATACAACACATAGTCCATCAAGCCTTCTTTTATACTAAGGCATTATAACAACAATACAAGGTTCATCAAGCCTTCTTTATACTAAGGCATCATAAATACCACACATAGTTCATCTAGCCTTCTTTATACCAAGGCATTATCAATAACAAAACAATGCTCATCAAGCCTTCTATCACACTAAGGCATCACAATTCTCATAACAAGTAAAATTAGAGTTTCATCAAGATTTAGGGTTCACAAACTTCATCATGCTTATTTCATCACAAACATATAATCATACTCATACAATCATACAACTAAGCATATAGAAGGATTTACAAGAATACCCAATACATATCATTTGCTATTGAGAGTTTACTACAATTAGCATAAACCATAACCTACCTTCACCAAGGATTTGTATTCAAGCAAGAAATCTTCAAGAAACCTTGCCCTTCTCTCTCAATCGCCTCTTTCTCTTCCCTTTTCTCTTTCTCTTTCTTCCTCCAATCTCTTCCTCTTCTTACCCTAAATCACAAGAATTCAAGTTTCAAAGGTAATGAAACCAACCCACCAAGTTACTCAAAGTTAGTCTTTCAACCCCCAAGGAATTGGACTAATAACAATAACCCACTAACTTTATAAATTAAAGCCGGAATGGTCCAAAACGCCCCTTTAAAAATAGCCAGAAATCTGACCCCGACTGGGATGACGGAGCCTGTGACGGTCCGTCGCGCCTGCGACGGTCCGTCCTGCAGGTCCGTCGCGACGGTCAGAGAGTTGTTTCAAACGCCAAATTCTCAAAAGTTCTAAGTGTTTTGCGACGGGGCTCACGACGGTCCGTCGTGACTGTGACGGTCCGTCCTGCAGGTCCGTCACAGAGTTCAGAGACTCAGTTTTCAACACTCAAATTCATAATTCTAAGTATTTGGGAACGGGACACCCTCGACGGTCCGTCGTGCCCACGACGTTCCGTCGTGGTGTCCGTCGTTTACAGCCAGTTTTTCCCAAAATAAAATTTTTTTATCCAAACGACTAAACAGGTCGTTACACAAACGGGATGGGAAGATCGACCCGTTCAGATAATTCCGAAGAAAGACGGTTGGCAGCAGGACAATACCAAATGCACGTCGCTGAGTATGAACTTTAAATTTTTGGTGGTGTAAAAAAAATCAGACCAAAGATGATTGGCATTAGAAATTTTTTGACTTCCTAAGGAACTATATTACTTGCATATTTAGAATTTCCACATAGTTAGTTCCTGCCTTGATACATAGACATGTATATAAATATTCTCATTTTGCATTCCGGGAAATGTGTTTCTATATGTACACGTGCTGACGTGCAATTAAATCCTCGGTCAAGTCGTCAGAATGCATTTAAGAAAGTTGTCTTGTACCTTTGACAGTGTTCGGTTGAAACCAGCATCGGTCTCTACAAGCAGAATATTGCTCAGTGATGCTTGGAAAAATGACAAAGCAATTGCTTATTCATTAATAATAGAGCACTTTTGTACAAATGGTTTTATACCTATGAAGCATTTTACTCTAAAGCAGCATCTCTTCAGGACTTCAGCCCTATCACTTTTTCTTAGCTTTGGTTCCATAAAAGGAAGCCAAAACTGAAAGAAACAAAGCAGAAAATATAGTTGACATTCTTTAAGCTTGAGGGCATAATAAAAATAAGGAGAAAAAGTTAAAGATTGGGCAACAAGACAAAGGCGAGTAGTTCATATAGAATAACAATATACACGTAAATTACAGGCACACATGTTCTTTCTTTCAAAGTTTGGAGGTATATTATCATTAAGGTATTCTTTGGCAGACTGTGTAGTGATGGAATACAAAACTGGTTAATTATAATTTGTAAACTATGAATAACAGAAAGATTCTGATCTTACCCAACGAGCATCTGGAAGTAGACGACCCAACCGACAGACAGAAACATGGCTGAAAGTTTCAAAATTCTCGGTAATTCCATACCCATCTGCCTCTAGCTTTTCCAATATCACCTCAATACACTCTTTACCCTGCAATAAAAAGCATGCAACATCCTTCGAAATGTTTCAAGAGCAGACTCTTCTTTTTCTTATAAGTGTAGTACGACATCAAAAAGAAATTTCAAGGTTCAATGACACATAACAGAACTATACAATATAGTTTTATCTGCACCACCGGAAAATAAACACACCTCAGGCGAGCATGTGCCTCGAAGGAGGATTTTGTTCCTGAGAAAATTGATCTCAGACTATATAATGCATAGACTACGATAACAGGATTTGAGAAAAATACTTGGCAGGTGTTTGTGGTGACAAATGATGCACATGTTACCTGAACATACTTTCAAACCACTGCTATCCTTTACGTGAAAGCTAAGTTGCATAACAAACTCTGGACCATTGCAGGACAGTAAGTTTGTGGTTGCCACCTCTCCGCCTTCAATTTCTGCTAAATTAGTGCCATTGACCTAGTAGTTCATCTTCCAAGGGGTCTCTAACATTTCCATCAGTCTAAATGAAAGAAAATATAAACGTAAGAAGAATAAGATAAAGAGATAGAACTGATACTAGCAAAGGAAGCAAATGATAAGAAGAGAGTAATATTAAACACATCCATTGAGGAACTCGATGTGATGAATTATAGGAAAAAGAAGCTCCACATTAATTTTAAAGATAAGACAGTTCGATGCAATCAGGCTCAGGAAGTAACATGCTGACTTTTCATCTACAAAAGCGAAGATCATGTATGTAATCGGTATACTAAAGTCCAAGGGGAGATTTAAGATGATTCTCAACAAATAGCAATCAATCGTTTGACACTGATTGGTATCTCCTGGTTTTCCTCCAAAAATATAAGTGTGTGGCGTCTGTTTGCCTTTATAAAGACATCAACTGCAGGGATTAATAAAATTATCCCTGAGTTATAAAAACATACAGACACTGTACCTGCGAAATTTTAGTAGCTCTGTTGGTTGGCTATCTAAACTTTGACATTGTTGGCTAGCAAGAGAAAGTATCTATTAGGATATCAATCATATCAAGCTAAATGTTAGGATGGGAAATGAACTCAAAATTGACTTCATAGCAAGTCAGTGCAAAAATCTACTGTATAGGAAGATGATACTAAAGAACTTCAACAATCAAAAGATCAGCAAGAGTACAGAAGAATATTTTACTTTAGTGAAGCTACCATCAACTGAGTCTCGTAGTTCATGCACCTCTCTTAACGCATTACAAAGAGGATAGTAGAGTAATTAAGAATCTTTCAGATTTCATAATTTTTGGGTGGAACATGAGACATTCTGAGAGGTAGTCAGACAGAATTGGTCAGGGAACTTTAGTCCAGACCGTATGGTTATTGTACATAATAATTTGAAGAAGGTCAGCAAGGCATTGTCTAAAAGGAGTAGCAATTCATATGGTGACACGCTCAAAAAGATAGCAAACTTTAGAAGTAGTAGTTAAGGTCCATGAGCTGGAATTTGAACAAAATCCTACCCATGGAAACAGGAAGAGGCTACAAAAATGTACAAGCTGAACTGATAAAATTCTACGATATGGTGGAAAAGATTTGGAAGCAAAAAGCTGGAATGCAGTGGTTTCAAAATGGTGAATAGGAACACCCAGTTCTTTCATTCTCATGTAACTGATAAGAGAAATAAACTACTACTCAAGAAGATTAAAGATCCTAATGAGAACTTGCTGGATAAGGAGGAGGATATCGTGCAGGAGGCTATAACATGTTACACTGATCAATTGTTGAGGATCACATTCCAACAAACTTTGAGATGATACTGAATCATATACCTCAACTGATTAATGCAGAACTGAATAATTAGATTCATGAAATTCCAGAGATAGAAGATGTGAAGAGTTGTTTTAAGTCTAAATGTAGATAGTTCAGGTGGTCCACATGGTTTCACTGCAAGCTCTACCGATACTGTTCGGACATAATTGAAACACATGTGCTCACATCGATGCATTTTTTCTTCTGAGACATAAATTACCGGGACATGTCACTGTCACATGCATAAATCTGGTGTTATTGTCCAAAATGGATATTGTGACCTTTTCAGATCAGTTTGAGCAACCTCACTCACATGAAAGATTTTCTCCAAGACCATACTTCAAAGACTGGTATACCTACTGCCAACAATCATCTCTCCAGCAAGCAGGTTTTATGGAAGGAAGAAGCATAGTTGAGAGTATATTATTAGTACAAGAAATTGTGCATGATATTAAGATAAAGGGTAACCCAGCAGTGATACACTGGACATGACAAAGCATATGATTGAGTTTTATGGGGTTTTTTTCTGTTTTTCTTTTAAAAAGGTAACAACTTGTATTCTATTCCAAAACAAAAATCAGAACCTGCCACAACAAGTTACAGGTTCCTAATTACAAGTGTGGAGAGTTGTGGAGAGTACCAAGAAGATCTTTAATCCTATAGCAAAATTTACAAGGAACCTAAAAATGGGTTTTGGAGATTTGCTAATTGACGTGGTATACAGAAAAATCTCTAACAATAGGTATTTTATTCTAATGAATGGTAAGCCACAGGGTTACTTTAAATCTACTAGGGGAGTGAAGCAACTTTATTTATCATAGCTGCTAAATGCATGTCAAGAGCCTTCAACGCCTTACACAAGGATGAGAAGTTCAGAGGATTTGGAATGCCAAAAAGGAGCCCAAGATAAACCTCTTTGTGAGCATTTTATGACAGTACTATGTGAGGTTATTCTATCTTCTAGATCTTTCTGAGATTATTAGAGTGTCAGCTCTTCTTTACTCTTAATAGCCATCACTGAAATGGTGAATTGCTCATCTCCACTTGTGGATGTAGGTCTGATTGGCCAACCATGTAATACTTTTTGTCCTTCATTCTATATTTCTCTTCCATATTCTTTTCTATAGAAAATGTTATTTCATTATAACAAAAGCACCAACCAAGTGCTGAAAAATGTACAGGTATAGGTGTGTAAAAAACAAAAGAACAATCCCTTTCTAATCTTGTTGGGATTCTAAGGTGCAAAGTATTGACTCTGCTTCATTTACAAATTCTTCCTAGCACCGAAAAAGATGACAGAAGTGTACAGTTAAAGTTGCTGTATGGAGTTTGCTTTGTCTTCATAACATCTAGAGTTCCTTTCTTTCGCTACAGTCGACCAGAATCCAAAGACACTGTGTTCCACCATATTCTGATTTATTGTCTTAGTGATAGGGGTGGCAAAAGGGCGGTGCGGGGCAGGTTGAGCTTGCCCTGCAAGCCGCCCCGCCCCGCATAACATTTTTTAGCATTTTCAACCAGCTCAGCCCCGACCCACATAAACCTGTCCCGCATATACCCGGCCCCACTTAATTATTCTCATTTTTATTTGTCTAAATCATGCAATTATAACTTGCCTCAAATTTGAATATTTCAATTCACTTTTTCACCAATCCAGATACTATTCAATATAGTTACTGTTCTGAGATCCTATTTAATAATAAGAATTTAATAACTTGTGTGTTTTAGAAAGAACTTTTTTTAAAAAAAAAAACAATCAAAACCAATAAAGACATGAACCATCGAATTAAACACTAAATCAAGCAATAGTTTTCTCTCTTTATCGTTCCTAGTTTCAGAAACATTTAATTTGTATCCTATTCTGTTCTTCTATGTTTCTCTTTTTGCTAATCATTTTGTTACAGTGTACAATGAAACTATAAAAATATTTTTGCAGTACGAGAAAATATGTCAAATTAATCGAATTAAGAAAATAATTTTTTTCTATTTATATGAGTATGTTTATTGTGATTTTTAAATATTAAGAGTTGTGAACCTGTCTCAAACTAACTATTAACTAGTACCATTCTATGATTATTAGAAGTCTATCAAATATTTTGAATTTGAGCACTTAACCTATGTATGGACTTCAAATCAATTTTGACTTTATATTTCATTTTTAATTAGTTTCAACTATCATATAACATATTATGTTTATTCAAGGAAAATGAAGCTATGTTTACAGGGATGGTATTAAGAGAAAGAACCCGCAACCTGCCCGTCACCTGCATTATTTCTTTTCAAAAGAATTCCAAACGCCCCGTCCCGGCCTACCCCACATAAAGTCAAACCAATCCCACCCTGCATTAGACAAAACCCACTCCACCCAGTTGCCATCCCTACCTAGTGAAGTCATCAGATTTACTTCTTCCTGAGGCTTCCCAGACCCTGGATCCTCACTCAAGGATATTTTAACTCATTTTAATTTTTAGTGCATGAAAAGAAAAAGATCACTTGCTCTAAAAAGGAAAGGGAAGCTAAATATTGAAAAGGCTTGATGATCGATGAAGCCGGGCGATAAAGGAACTGGTGGTGGATCTTATTAGAGATCTTTTCTTTAAAGGAAAAGCATAACACGGTTTCACCTCACCGCTCTTGCTTTGTAAAATTTCCATTTCCACTAGATCCTAACATACTCCTTGCAATGTAACCATGATGTATAGTTGATTTTCATATGAATCTCTAACTAGAACCCTAAATTCCCTGATACCTTAAACTAACAGTCAAATGAGCATAACAAAGATTTTATCAGAATTCAGAACAGCTGCATGAAGGCTTAATCGGTTCCCATTCGCATTCATAAGTGTTTCAATGGTTTATATCACTTATCCTAAAACTCAATTGACAGAATGAGAATTTCAATTGAGTACAAAACTCAGTTAATTCACTAAACAAGCAAGGTAAAAACATAGGAGGAGGGAAGAGGGAAAGAGAGAACCTGAACCTTCTCATTGTCTATGGACATTCTCCGTTGGCCGCCGTCCATTGTTGGGTCGCCGGAGATTCCGAGAAGAGTGAGAGTATCGCCGTTAAGGGGGGAAGAGTGGAGGAGTTCTGACAGAAAAGTGAATATAGGGCTTCGGAAATGTAGGCGTTTTGGCATTTATTTGGTCAGAAAACTAATAACTCACACTCTACACGTGTTCAAAATTTTCAATATTTTTATTACTATTTTTTATTATTATTATTATTATTATTATTATTATTGTTATTATTATATAAGCATCAAAAGCACCAAAACATGACTCGTACATTCGTTTATTTTTTATTTAATTATTGATACGCTTATTTGGGGGCGTTTGATAGGCTGTATTAAAAAAATAATTTATGTATTATATCTACACATTAGTTAATACATCCGACATGGTATTATGCGATGTATTATTAATACCTTCCATTTGGATGTATTAATAATATATAGGATATAATACCATGGGATAAGCACATAAAGACAAAAATATCTCTCAAATCTTTTTAATTTTTATTTTAATTTTTTAATTTATGTTTTATATTTGTACTAATAAAATTATTCAAATAAATTAGTTTACAAATTATTTAGAGAGACTTATTTGTAACTAAATATATCTATTTCAAATCAATACAAATTTAAAGTGTGAGTTATTTAACATTTACTAATTAAAAGATAAATATATCACTAATTATTCGTATTTTGAACAATTTAAAAAAATTATATACATATTAAAATTAAACTTGCAATTTTTTATGTGTAAATGTACATGGTTTATTCAATTTTTGAATTATTGACCGTCTTTATAGTTTTAAAAGTAGTTGGTTTATCTTTTTTAAATTTAAAATTGACCTTTTATTAGTGATCAATTTTTACGATGAAAATTATTTATTCTCAAATAATTCAAGTAGAAAAATGAAAGCATGACAACAAAATTATTCTTTTCATAGCTAGTTAGAATGTCATAAAAGAAATATTTTTCGATAATTAATAACTTTGACCCAATTACATAATAATATAAGGGTATAATTGAAAAAGCGATTTTTAAATAATTTAATTTCAAATACAAGTTGGGATTGAAAACAATGAACCAAACACTTGATAAAAATAAATCATGTATTACTAATTCCTGCACTACTAATTCATGCATTACTAATCTCTTCATTACTAATCTATGCATTATTCATTTTGTACCAATCGACCCCTTAGTAGTCTTTTATTTAGTCTCATAATTTAGATCTATATTTGGGTCAGATTAATTCATGATAAAAGTTTTAAAAATAACTCTCAATCTCCTAGTTGGTTGTTTATAAATTGTAAAATGTTTTTATAACTTGAGATGACACGGTATTTGAAATGATTGAATATATTTTACGCTAATTCTTTTCGTTTTGAAAGTTTGACCAAAATCAATATTTGAAATTAACGAGGTCAAATTCTAGTTTTGACGATTTTGCTAAGTTTGAATGATAACTTATGACTCGTATGAAAAATTCACACGATTTCCAAGAGGTTCAGGGAAGATTTGAACCCTTTAGCATTGTTCTAGTCTTTTTATGACTTTAGAGTTGACCACATAAACATTTTGTAAAATAATTTTTGAATGGTAATTTGATGATTCAAACATGCACGGAATGTGTTTTATCATCGAGTTGCACTGTTAACTCATATTCAAGAGGTCTCAAACGAATTTGGAGATTTATTGTGCTAATTTACTTGTATCTAAAATTGTTGATTTTTTTGTGCAAATCAAATCATTCTTCGTATTCTTGAAGCTTTAGTCATATTTACGTACAATAATTTTTCAGAGCGCTCACGAAGAAGAGTTAATGGACCATGTCACATTATTCATCACATTTAGAGGGATATGATTGCTTTTGAGAGAGTCTAGATCGATTCGTTGGTTCACACTCACGAAAAATGCTTGGTACTCAGACAAACAAAAATGTATTGTCAAATTTGGACATTTTTTTGGGGACTTTTTTAGCTCAAAATGAAGAGATTTTAAAGTTTTTTGAGATATCATTGTGCTTGTAAGATTATAATTCCCTATTTGATAATTTTCCGTTGATGCATCACTGATTTTGTCGTTTAAATTATGTATGAACATAAAAAGTTGGAAATTTTTTTTTACATGTAATTTGAATTATTTTTTAATGACTTGATAGTCGATTTAAACTTCGTTTTCTATAAACCTTCTAATTTGAGTTCATTTTCCAATGGGTAAATTTATTTTGAAATAAAATTTTATATAGATTCAAAGTCGGCTCGTAGGATTAACCTTTTCAACTCAATTTTTTACCTAAATTTTATATCACAACATGAGCATCGATAAAAATTCGTACTAGGGTGGTACAAAATCAAATCAAACCGCAAATTCAACCAAATCAAAAAATAAATCCGACTAGTGATTTGGTTTGACTTGGTTTGGTATTGAAAAAAATCCGACTATATTTGGTTTGATTTGGTTTTAACTAAAAAAAAATTAAACCGAGACCAAACCAACTCAACATTATATATATAATTTTAATTTTTTTTTATACATAAAAATATTTACTTTGATATCATTTTAAAATATTTCTTATATTATTTCATAATTTTTATCTTTTAATATATTATTTCAAGTTTAAACCTTAGATTTCGGAATGGTTCAATAAATATTATAGTTCATAGATATTGATAATTATAATAAAACTTAAATCAAAATCAAATTAATACTAATGCAAAAAGAAAATCAATTCAACACTAAGAATGAGAATAATATTGAATATTTGTTTTTTAATTTTACATTGGTTTATACAACTAAAATACATAATCTAATTTTATTTTCCTTAAATATTTAGAATGTTACTAATACTTATTAAACTTATTTTAGCATGTTTTAGTACTTTTAAATTATGATTTTTCCCATTATAATTTTACACTCTTTATTTTATATGATGATTTCATTATTATTTTTATTTAATATTTTTATGTCATTAATACTCATCTCATATTTTGTGTTACTTTTTTTTAAAAAGCACCTTATATAATTGTATTTTGGTTGGACTAAAGAAATATTTGGAGTACAAGTAAATTATATGTTTGTATGCGAACTTACTGAAAAATCTGGAAAAATCCAAAGTTCATTAGTTTAGTTTGATTTATAAATTTAAAAAAGTTCTACACAATAGTTTGATTTTATATATGAAAAACCCGAACCAACCCGAGATTGAAAATCCCGAAAACTCTGAATTTTATTAGTTTGGTTTGGTTTTTAAACTTAAAATTTTTACACCAATAATTTGATTTGATATTTGGAAAACCCGAAAAGATCCGATCACTTACACCCCTATTTCGTATTCACTATTAAATCATAATGTTGATAGATTGAGATTGTTTTGAGGCTTTAATCTAAGAAAAAACAATGGTATTAGGGTTCATGGGTATGTTTTCTTGAACAATATTCATTCTAGGTCATAACTTGTTTTTCTTCTGCTTAGCTTAGGCGAAACATACTGTATAGGGCATGTTAATTATTAATTGGGTAAAACAATAAGCATGGAGTATCACGCAAATTGATTGTTATTATGTAATTTGAGATTTAAATTTTAGATGATATATAATTTATAATTTAAAATTCATTGTTGAATTTTACTTAATTTCTGATATTTTATCGTACATAAATTGAAATTACTCTCTCCTTTATATTTACTTACCCCATATATCAAATTGTTTCAATTTGTGAAATTAATAAAATTTTATTATATTTTTCTATTCGAACCTTGTATTAATAGCTAGATAAAGTAATGATTAAAAAAAGTAGAATTTAAAAAACATACCTTTAATTCAAGATTTCTTTAAGGATAAGTTGAGTAAAATAAGGGACCAAGTAATGTAAGACAAAAAGAGTAAATAAAAAGTTTATATTATTAATAAAACAAGGACAAAAAGTTTTTGTATCCACTTTTTGATAAATTTTCAACTTTAATAAATTTAAAAATCTAAAAAATAGAAGAGCTCTAAATGTTAACTTTTTCAAAATCTATCGTATCTATTTTTACATTCGTTAATTTATGTTAATGTTATTAAGGAAAGATGATAATTAAGGCGTAATAGTTTTTTTTTTTTTTTTTTTACATTATGTATGTAAGATAATTTAGTGTTTTAATTTTAATGCCTGGTAGATTTTAAGTATTATTTTATCAATTTAGTGATATAAAAAACTTACTAGTTTTTGTAAGTTTTCGGTTTGGATCGCCCAGGTGGATCGATCCGACCGAACAGACCCAAGAATTTATTTCTGAATAAAAAAATAATAATAAAAAGAAAGGAAAAAAAGATAAGTATTAATTTTAAAAAGGGGTGGGAACAATTACATAGTAACTGTTCAAACGTTAGTAATCACACCTTTTTAAATTAATTATTTTTTCCTTTTCTTTTGACTTGAACGCTTCAGAAAGAAAATCCAGGAAGAACAACAAAAACCTCTAAAGTTTATAATAAAAACACAATAAAAACATTTAGCTTGTGAAAACCATCTTTGTTTCCTAGTGATTCAAAGAAGGATTTGGAGCAAATTATTTAGTTCGTGAATTTTCATTTCGCTACAACAATCAAAGGTACACAAATCTTATACTTAACTATGTTTAAATGTTTTCAGTATTATATATATATAAAAAAAAAAGATCATAAACCCGCTTATATGACACTTCTGAAAAGTTTAAAATGTTATTCACCTATTTTATCTTGTTTTGGGACTTTTTAACCTAATTTTTTCATTAAGTAGTATTTAATTCCTGGAAAAAGTTTCCAATATATCTATAAATATTCTTTATTTATAGTTTTGATTGCTGATTATGTTTTATATTCCATTTCAAGGCTAATACATCAAATTTAGCTTATGCTTCATTAGATGTTTCATACTTTGAACGAGAACGTATGTTAGTCTTTTTAGTTATATGTTCGAAGAAATTTTTCCTTTGATAATTGTAGTCATTTGAAAATTTTTGAAATAGAGTTTTCAAGAAATTATCATGCGAATATTTCCAAGAGACTTTAGATTTTTCTCACATGAAAATTAATTGTTGGCTATAAAGTTTTTTTATGTGATGAATAAGTAGAGTCACGATTTCTTCACGTGCGTATGAAATTTAAATATAATATGCGAGTATATCATATTTTTTTATGTGGTTTAGAAACTGATTTTTGAACGTTAATGAATTTCTTTTCACAATTTTCTCTCTATTTATATTCTCCTGAAAAGTTAATTAATTGTTGTAATTTGTAACCATGTGTATACTTGTTGAGTTTTAAATTTTTTTTTCTTCTATTTTTACTTACGTGAATGAACATGTGTAATTTAGTCGCCCTTACTTTTCCAGAAAATAGTTTAAAGAGATATTTTCAAGCTATTGAACATATTGTCAACTTTTCTTACCGATGCTTAATTGGTTTCTCTATATGCATTATTTTCATGGATTTGACAATCTTTGAAGTGAAGAATATGAATTTCTTTAACATGGGGGATTTGGACGCATGGTGTTGTTCCTAAATATATATTTGTCTATCACAAAAAATAATAATTATTCTTTGCTATGTGTATTAATTATTTCAAAGTGTAACTCGGCCCATCATATATATTGAAGAGGTAATGTGACACCTCTCTATGACTCCCATTCATTTTTATCTTTTTTTTTGCTCTTTTTTGATATTTTTTTTTCATTAAATAATTTGTTTATTGATTAAAAAATTCAAGCATATTTATTATTATAATTAAAAAAGAAGAGACATTGACACCTTTCAATGGGCTACGATTCTATTTATCTTTTTTTTTTGTGCTTTTTTTTAGTTTTTTCATTAATCATTTTATTAAATAATTAAAATAATTAATCATATTCATTACATATAATTATATCATATGAAAGTTACAAAAAAAAAAACATCCACCCATTTGTATTCTCTAATTAAATAACATGTCCCTCAACTTCCTTCTACTTAATTCCTATGATTTAAACCATCGATAAATAATATTCACTATATTGTTGTTGCATGCTTGTTTATATTTTCTCCAACTTCATATTGTTAGTATTATTTTTTTAATTTTTCAGCTTTATGAAAATTATGGATATATTTTTAAAAATTTATTCTTGTGTTACAATAGCCAAACAAGAGTTTATCAAGATGAAGAAGAAAGTTTAAAGGCACTGTAAGATTCGTCTAAGGAGCTTATCAAAAATTAATTTGCTACAAGTCACCAAAATGAAGAAGAAAGCTTAATGGCGGTGGAAGATTCATCAAAAGTTTGTTAGATTATAATTTGAAAAAGTAGAAGTTTCAATAATTTAAAAATATATAGATGCATTTATTGTTGATTATATAATTTTTCAATTGATAATTTATCCATCAAAATATGTCCCCTTCAAGAACAAGATTATATTATAAAGCAAACTTTTTCTATCAAGGGCAACCTGATATTCAACTGGCTAGCTTAAATATATATTTTTTGTGATATTTTCATCATACATACAAACTTTTGTTTTTTGAAAATATTATCCATACTCCATCGATATATATTATGTATATAACATGTTAATATGACATAATTTCTCGATCAAGATTTAATCATCTTTTGTTTAGTTTCATCAACTTCTTTTCTTCCGAATTTAGATGATATAACACGTTTTTTTCTTTTGTAGAATTTGAATTGACCAAAAAAAGAGATGAAATTCTCTCCATTAAGTTTTTGTTTTGTATTTGTTAATACTTATGTAAAATTAGTCTATATATATGATTGTTGGATTCAATTTTCACAAAACGTATAATTCTTTTAATTGAATGAATTTTTTATCTGAAAAAATGATTTTAGTCTCTTCACTAATTATTTTTGGTAATGAAATTTTTTATAATATTTATTACATCTCATAAATTACAAAAACCTTCCTCTATTCACATTTTCTACTTAAATGACATATCTTCAACTCCTTTCGATGATTCTCTTCATTATCTCTACATTTAGTTTTTTCAAAACATAATGATTTAAAATTTTTGTCTACAGTTTACACATAAGATATTCAAAGGTTTCTACATGTCACAAATGCATATGTTTTTTTCTCTATTTGTGGTTGTAAGCTTTTGATAACAAGATATACTTTAATTTTAATTTTTTAAAAATAAATAGGAAAATAGTATTGTGTTGCGTTGTTCTTTTTATTAGTTGGTTGATCCATCTCATGATGACTTACAAAAATCCTTATCTATTTATATTTTTACTCAAGTAACATTATTTGTATAATAATTCTTTGATAATTAATAAGAAAATTGTATCTTATAGATTGAAATAATTATGATAAACATTTTAAAGTTTTTACCAAAGTATTAATCATATTTCTTCTTTTTTAGTATATGCTACTTTATAAGAAAAATTTATCACTAAAATAGTTGTTAGATCTCGCGAAGCGCAAACATGTTAATTAGTTACTATATATTTAGGAAAGTTAACGAATGCGCCACAAGTTCACTAGTATAACTATATATTACTGCAACTGTTTGTAACAAGGCACTAGACACATAATTTAAGTAGTTATTCCTACTGTCACATAATTAAAAGTGATGCTGCTATATGCATCTGTTCCTTTTTAGATATGCTTGTATGTGACTCACATACAAGCATATCTAAAAAGGGAATAGATTCAACAACTTCACTTTTAATTACTTCCTAAACAAACAT
The DNA here is from genome assembly GCA_032847665.1 of Solanum chilense. Taxonomy (NCBI): domain Eukaryota; kingdom Viridiplantae; phylum Streptophyta; class Magnoliopsida; order Solanales; family Solanaceae; genus Solanum; species Solanum chilense. The sequence goes on from CM064967.1 coordinate 49,537,409, forward strand.
CAAAAAGTGATTCCTATGACTATAAACCTTGATCATTCATTTATTTGGAAGGCTATAGGTGTTAATTCGTACAGAGTAAACTACCCAGTGTTTCTTCACAAAAGGGAAGTTGTTGGAATTCTATCTCCTGAATTCTTCACAGGATCACGTACACACGACGTATTTCTGTTTGTTTGAAACTTAACGATAATCAATTCGAACAAAACAATTCTTTTGCAGATTACAACAATTACATTTTGTAAAGCAAATAAAATAACAATACAATATTTTATCGCGGAAAAGCCCCAACTCTTAAAAACCACGACCTACACCTCTGCAGGATTCAACTCCATTTTATTAAACTTTAAGTCTCAACAAAAGATTACAAAGCTATGTAACCTAAGAAATTATATTTCCTAGAGGAATTTTAAACTCTAATTCCTAGCTAAGAAATTATAAACTCTAATTCCTAGCTATCCAAAGACACAAAATCCCCATGTTTTATATCTTCTAATGTTCTTCAAGTTCTACAACTTGTCGAACAACTCTTACTCACAAACTCAGATTGTAAACAAGACTCTTGAATACAATCTTACAATTTTTCCTCACAAATTGCATCACTTCCAATAAATCTCAAAACTCTTTTAAACCTCTTGATTGTGTTTTGATCTTCTCACTATGTAAGTGCGCAAATTTTTCTGATACAAATAGGTCCCTATTTATAGATCAAAACTTCAACAAATCCTTGTATAATTCAACTTGTATATGCCTTCTTCAAATCCTTGTTGACTTCTACTTGGATTTCGAACAAAACCTCATCGAACTCGAATTTGTTCTTCGACGAAATACTACATATTAACTTCAACAAATCTTTGTTGAACTTAACTTTAACAACTTCTCCTTAAATAAATAATAAGGCACACTTTCCTTGTTTAATAAGAAAACATAATTTCCTTAAATAAATAAGAAAGCACAGTTTTCTTATTTAAATAAGAAAACATAGTAAGCCGCCAATTCGAACTTTTGTCTTCGCCGCAACCGCTTCTTCATTCTTCTTAAACTATGTCGCCTCAAGCTATTTTCTTAAACAAGTTTGCTGAAAACCTTTTCAAAACAAAATTGCTGAATTGTTGGACCACGTTTTTACTACCTATTCTTACTACCTGTTCTTCATGGAATTTACCATAGTTCAAAACGCATAGATTTAACAGACGTGACCTGCGTAAATACATGTACAAGACTCGCAAGAAGCAAACCAGCATGTCAGAGTTGTAAATTCCAGGCAAAGGTGTACTTTGTCCGAGTCCTAATCTCTTCCTTAATCTGATCATGCAATTGACTAATTAAGTTCCAGCTTCAAGCCTTCGATTATCTTCAATTTTTATACTTTCTCGGGTGAGAGGGCCAACGTAGTTCCATGAGTGGAAATAGAAATAAAGACAGACGTTAATCATATAAGGCCCGTGGATCTTTGTGAGAAACAAATAAATGGTAGAGAAGTAGGAAAAAGAAAGTACATATATACTAAGATCCAACTCTATTTCCTCTCATCATTTCACCATCCAAGGGAACTGCACCATCTTCTTTGCAGGAACTTACCATGTAAAGTTGCTCTCTAGACTCTAGACTTGAAGAGTATTGAGCAAACAATAAAATGATGTCTCCCGGAGACCATCCCCTGAAGAAGTTCTAAACTGTAAATGTTCAGCAGCAACGAATATCATATTAACCGTATAGCAAAAATTCTAGGGAGAGTTTCTCCACTTGATAAAGTTGGGTGTGGAAAAGCAACTTCTCTTTCGAGATCACTGCTGAGTCCCCGTGTATATAGCCCAAAACAAAAAGGCATGGACCTTACACTTTTTTTTCCACAGAGCATTGATCACACATGGATGAAACATGATGTGTTTACTGGATCGAGAGACCTAAAATTCATAAGCATTGAAAACAGTTCGTATAAAGTAAACCAGAGAAAGAAATGCTTTAACCTTATACGCTTGCTTGCGTGAAGGTTTAGAGCCCTTTTTGCTAGGTCCAAAAGCTTCACAAAAGATCTGATCCAACAGAAATCTTGAACCTTGATGGAACTTCCAAGCTTAACTGCTAATATGTCAACAACACTGGCGCAATTCACATTTCAATCCATTTGATGATTGTCAAGAGCTCTAGCGCTGCACGGGATTCGCATACTACTGCAACCAACTGATCTTCTCCAAGATGTGTTGAAAGCATGCTATGGATAGGTATCATACGTAATTACATCCATACTGCCAAGGAAGTTCTTAAACAGAGTCATTTTTAAAGAAAAGGATACCATCATCAACCTGCTAAGCTTATGGGTCCGAAACTCTCCAAGAATTGCAACCACGCCAAGTATGTCATGAGCATATTTGAGATACAGCTGTTCAGGTTTTGGTGATCTGAGCAGCTTGTGGACAACAACAACTGCACTGTCTGCCTTTCCTTCAATCTTCTCCATAACCACTTCTTTATCATAGCACACGTCGTGAAAAGAATCAAGACCGGTATAAATTGCATCCATGAGCATTTTAATATGTCTAGACAGAAGTTAAGATGGTCTGTTGAGAATGAGGTACCACTCTACTACAAGTTACTGCAGGATCTCACTGTGGCTGCATACACGACGACAATAGATCATACACTGAGAACAAAACATCATAAGGTAGTAGTGGTAAGTAATACACATATTACTTTATTTACAAAAAGTAGCAGTGAGAGAGAAATATGTAGGTACAATATTGACTGCCTTTTTTTTACCTCTGTAATGGATTCTATATAGAATTAAAATCATCCTGCATTTTATGCCAAAAAGCTAACAACAATGCAATTATGAAATTTTTAAGGTTCTTTAATTTGGAGTACAAAAACAACTCGTAAAGAGGGGGGGGAGGATAGGCTAGGTGCTTTTACTCAACTCATGAGGGTTCATTTCTAGTTAGCAAGGATAAGGAAGCAAAGCTAGAGTCTTCTAATAATATGCTTGTTATAACGTGTGACTCTCTTCACTAAAAAGAAAAAATATATGAAAGAATAGCATTTTCAGCACATTTATATGAAGAAGTCCTTATTATTATATTAGCATAGGTAGTCAACATTTTCTATTAGGTTTTTTTCCATACATGCAAACACAATAAATGAAACCAAACAATCATAGTTAGCATATGGGCCCTAAAGCGAGTATCAAAACTTGTTGAGCGCTTTGCGTGCTTCAATGTCAGCATCAAGAGTCTAAGGCATATTTTTCGTTATCAATGAACCTCTTATGAAGATGTAACACTAAGCAATTGATATTTCACTTCTATCGTACAAAAAAATTCAATTTGTTTGTTCTTATATTTGTCATTCATGCTAATAATTGTGGGCTAGTTTCAAATATATACAATAAAATTTTTAGTTTACAGCTTGTTTGGATTGGCTTTTCAGTTTTGACTTATAAGCCAAAAACCTTAAGTTACAACTCATACTTATGACTTTTGATTTATTTTTTTGTCATTTTATCTTAAAACTAAGTGCTTATACGTACTTTTTTAACTTATCCAAACACTATGAAACTGCTTAAAAGCTATTTTATCTTAAAAACACTTAAAATAAATCAATCCAAACATGTTCTGAAATAACCATATTTTATTTACATAATAATCAGTCAAAAGTCATAGAAAGTAATACACTGAGGGACAGTGTGGTGTGAGTGATAGAAATAAATAGTGATAGGATAAAGTTTTTGTATCTGTTTGGTTGCCATGTTTGGGGTAACTTATCCCACCATTTATATCATAGCAATGGGATAATTTATCCCATATAAATAGTGGGTAATTCCCTGATAGCTAATCCAAGATAACTAATCATGGGATAACTTGTTTGCAAACAAACAACCTCTAACTATACAATATAGATTACCTATACACGAGTAGTACACTGACTATACATTATGATACACTCAAAAGCTTAAAAATAACTCAACTAACCATGAAGATTACATTGAGTATTCAGTTTCGATCAACACAAAATCACCTCCAAACAGTTCCAAATTTTAGATATGAAAATCGGTCGATGATTTGAGTTCTTTGATATATAATACGATTGAAATGATTCACGTATTCTATACATTAAATAAAAAAAGAAAGAAGAAGAAGACAACAACGAATAAGAAAAAGACGACGACAACAAAGAAGTGGTATGCTCATTGGTCTCCGGACTCATTACGTAAAAGTGGTGGCTTGGTCCCCCCCATCATGAGTGTATGTTGCTTCGCGATTAGTAGTCCTCTTTCACCAAGATGCCTTTCAAAAAAGATTTTTCCCTCATCAAAACAAGACCCACTATCGGAGATATAGCCGAGTCGGGCATGGAAGGAATTCCGTGATAGATTCTACAGAATCAGAGATTGTGTTTTAACGTAAAAGGCTTGATTTCATAAACATGTGCATTTTGTAATATATACTATCGCTATGCTCTACGTTCAAAAAACCTCTAATTTCTTCTTTACAAACAATCCATATGATATACTAGGGACCTGTCCTGGATAACTGTTATCTAGATCTTCCTAAATTGTGTCCTTAATCTACTAGTAGTCTTCCTTTGGTTCCCATTACATTCATTCAACTCATTTCTACAATATTTTCTCTCTTAATTTTTACAAGTATTTCTAGTTTATTTAATATTATGGCGAGATCCTTTACCATTAAATGACTATTTAATGCCTCGACTACTTAATTTCTCATTTATCCATGTCTTCTCTTCGAACAAATTACTTCAGCAGAAGTTTACATAAATTAAATCTTTCTTTAAAGTAAATTCTGCAAAAGATTCTTCCCAAGCTCCTCATTTTTCTTGCCTAACAAATTTCCAAAGTTTCATAAGTTGCCATTTGAATACTTTAAATACAAGGAAACAAATATTTAGATGTCAAATCTACGTGGAAGAAGAAGATCTACACTTGTCATCCCTGAGCTAGATTTGAAAGTTGGGTGGAAAGACATTGATAACAAGATACGCTTACTCATTAATGTTTCTTTACCATCATATTCAATTAAAGATAGACAGACAAAGAAATTCTATATTCAAGAGATGTCAGGAGAAGTAAATGGGGAAATATGAAATTTATTTGCACCTCCAATGAAAAAAGTCATCAACACATTATAAAAAGTTAATCAGGAAAGACAATATAATTTTCTGGGAGATGAGTTTCAATATTTATCACGTACAAGTTTACGATATATTTTAGATATAACTGAATGTTTTTTGGTAATTATTTATATCTTAATCTCATTATCGTTGTTTTTAATCTTATTCTTGTGTTTATGTTTTATATGTAATTGAGTTCGTCTAGTTATATAGTAGGTCTATTTGAATATGCAACACTTTATTTTTCTTGTTGATTGCTTCACTCAATCATTATCCTCTCTACCTTCCCAAGGTAGGGGTAAGGTTGCCTACACACCACTCTCCGAGGTATTTGTTGTTTGTTTATTTTGCATCACTTAATCATTAGTATTCTATCTTTTTTGTGTATATTTTTTGTTAAAGGAAGTAAAGTAAAGATCAAATTTTCAAAGAGTTCTAGAAGGTTGAATCTACCTGAAAGCTATTTTGAAACTGAGAGACAGATGAAAGAGCTGAAGTGGAAAAGGGTGCGATTTACAGAGAGAGCAAACATTGCTGACCGATGCAAAGATCAACTATGAAATGAGGAAACAAAAGTTTGTCAAGTTTCTTTCACAAAGCTAATCCTATCTTTCAAGGCTATATACTTGAGTGTGTCTAGTTAGATTATTCATCCTAGTAATGATGTTTTCGTAATAATTAGTGTTATCGATGCCAAGCAGATAAAAGTTAAGTCATATCTAAGTTGATTTATGTAAAAGCTTGAATATATAGCTTGCCAAAAGTCATATAAAGTAATATACTGATTATACAATATAGCTTACCTATACATAAGTTATAAACTAACTATACAATGTGATACACTCAAAAAGCTGAAAAATAACTTCACTATACATGAAGTATACATAGAGTGTTCAAACTCGATCAGTTCTAAATAACTTCTAAACAATTCAAAAATTTGAGATCAGATATGAAATTTGTTCGATGATTCGAGTCTTTAGATATATATTTGCTCGTAATGATTCACATTTTCGATACATTAATCAAAAAAGGAGAAAGAAGACGACTAAGAAGAATGATGATGATGAGGACAGAAGAGGAGGAGGGGGGAAAGTAGGAAGAAGGAAGAAAAGAAGCCATTAATGGCAAAAATTGTTAGGAGAAGAAGGGTATGTCCAATGTCCAATTTAGCCTCTTGGTTTTTTTTTTTTGAAAAAGACAAATAACAGGCCCTTTTGTATATTTTCCCCAATAATTATTAGTCTTGGATTAAACATATGCATAATTGTATTTTTTCACCGTTGGCGTCGTTTTTCATTAAAGCCCACATCTTATTTATACTTTGCAACGCTCTAAAGAACCTTAACTGTTTGTTGCGCTTTTTGCTTTTCATAATACAAAACATAGATGAAAAGTCTATCTCTTGTAGGTATCCTAGTAGACCTTTACTAAAAAAGACAACGAACACCCTAAATTAATTATGTCAATGATTATTTAAACCTTCTAAAAAAAAAGATGACAAACTCTTCTATTCTACTCTTTTTAGGAATTCAAACTATGAGGGTGATCAGTGCAGTTAGTCCCCAGCGTTTGTGGAGCAGGGCTTCCTTCGTCTCTTACGAACAACAAATATGGTGCAAGATATTTTTTTATAAAGGTAATATATAAATATGGTGCAAGATGAGTTGCATCATATTTGCAACAGCCCCAGGATCAAAATGAGGAAAATACAACCAAAAAACAAACCCAACCTTTGCTCTGATTAAAGTGTCTCCTCTTCAACTATATATCTTCAAGTCTTCGAAAAGAATCTCAGGCTTCACTCAGTTTAATTCGAGTTCGCAAGTTAAGGGCGAAAGGAATTTTGGAATGAATAGCATCCAAAGTCCTTGCTAGAAATTTTGAATAACTTTCTATATTCCTTAAGGTTACAAGTGAAGCTTACTTCATGTTGTAGCTACTTTGATCTTTGCCTCTCGAGGTCTAGGTTCTGTGGCAGACTCTTGGGTCTCCAGACTCATCTAGCAAAGTGGTGGTTTGGTTATCCCCCCTTCATGTGTGTATGTGGGAGAAGTTTGTATTAGCATTTAGGTACTTGCCTTATGGTTCACAGTTCAAGTTCTCTTTCGCCGCGATGCCATTCAATAAAACTTTTTCCCTCAAAAGAAGACCCTCTATCGTAGATTTAGCCAATTCCGATGTGAAACAAAATTCCCCAATACACTACTACAAATTCAGCATTTGCTTTAAAAAGCTAAATTTCACAAACATGTACAGTCTAAACTGTATTCTTTCGCTATGCTCTACGTCTAGAAACAACTCCAATTTCTTCTTACAAACACTCCAGTTGATAAACAAGGCACCTCTTATCTAGATCTTCCTAAATTATATCTTTTATCTACTAGTAGTCTTCCTTTGGTTGCCTTGACATATATTCCACTCGTTTCTTCAATATTTTCTCTCTCCAAAATTCAATACTAGGATATTTAACATTATGGCAAAATCTTCGCAACTAAATGACTATTCAATACCTAGACTAAATTTCCAATTTATACGTCTCCTCTAGGAACAAATTGCTTCAGCGGAACTTCAGAAGCTCCTGATTTGTCTAGCCTAAAAAATGTCCAAAGATTCAAATATTGCCACTTGAATACTCCAAATACAAGGAAGCAAATATGTAGATGCCAAAGAAGAAAGAAGACCTGTACTTGTGATTCATAAATGCTTCTCTACCATCGACATTCAAGTCAGAGGCTGTCAGGAGCAGTAAATGGGGTAATATGGAATTTGTTAGCACCTCCAAAGAAGAAGGAACTGGTCTGTCAAAGGAAATGGAGAAGAACATTGATGGCAAATCGTTCCAGCCTGCATTTGGTGGGTAGTCTCTTCTTTATTTAATGTAAACATGATTTTTTGGAGGATACAGGGGATCGGTTGAAAAAGGACAGTCTTACTGCATCCTAGAAAAACCAATTTCATCCCTTTCGCGTGAAATGTTTTTAGCCTCTCACTTCCTATATCTACATCGATCTTTAGACAGCTCAAGAAAGCATTGATAACTGGCATACTAAGGCAAGCACAAGCTTAAACAGTTCCCAGGGCAAAAATAGGATCTCTTATCCATGCAGAGTTCTCACCTAACAAGATAAAATGCAAGTACAGTCTGCAGCTATCAAATGACATCATCAATCAATTAAAGCAAGATGTACGGACAAAGAGTATCAAGTAAAGAAAGCTCAAGCATTCATAGTCTAACTAAACACCCTCAAAGATGGGATGAGCTTTGTGAAAGAAACTTGACAAACTCTTCTTTCCTTATTTCAAAGTTGTTCTTAGCATTGGTCAGCAATGTTTGCTCTCTCTCTAAATCTTCCACACATCTTACCCTTTCCCACTTCATCTCCTTCATCCGGATCTCAGTTTCAAAATAGTTTTCAGGTATATATGACCTTCCACAACTCTTTGGAAATTTGATCTGTACTTCCCTTTACAAAAATAAACACGAGAAAGAAAGAACACAAATGATTTAGTGATGTACAAACAAACAACAATACATCCTCACAAGTGGATCTGGTAGGGTGGAGTGTACGCATCCATGCCCCTACCTTGGAAAGGTAGGGAGGATAATGATTCAATGATACAATCAACAAGAAAAATAAAGTGTGCTGTCAATTCAAATAAATCTAATTTATAAACATACAAAATCAAATACATGTAATTTATAAGCGTAGGAATAGGATTAAAAACAACTCCCACGAGACATTGGATTAATATATAAGACATAAGTAACTACCAGAAGTCATTCAGTGAATCTAAAATGTGTCGTAGACTCGGAACGTGATAAATCCTCAAGACTCCTCTCCTAGAAAATTATATTATAGATTATCTTTCCTGATTAACTTCTATAATGTGTTACAAACAAATATAACAAAGGCTACCTTACAGAAGCTTCGCTGCAGATATAGTGAAAGAAATTGAAGAACATGCTTTCATGCACCATTCTATACAGATTGATTAAGTTCTTGAAAGGTCGAACTACTGAACTCCACAAAGGTCAAGCAACATGGTCACAAAATAACACCAGCTTCCCAGTTCAGGCGTAAAGTATATAACTTGATACTAAAAAATGAACAAGTTAAGAGGCAATCAATTCTTTAAAGTTTCTTCACAAACAAGTTGAACTATGAAGGAAGAAAAAATTATGAATATAAACGCACTATTTAAGATAAATCTCTTTACCTTTTTCCTAGGGAAAATATACCACCACTCTTTATGATCCCACCATCCAATGATATGGCTCCACCAGCTATAAAGGGTAGTGCCTGCATCATGTCTGCCCTTGTTTTGTATACTTGCAACTGTGAGAAGAGTCCATAGAAGAGGGTCTCTCTCAGGCCATGACCATTGCTTGTAACACAATATAAGTTATCAGTGTCAATATTGATCATATTGACAGCAAAACCAAGAAAACCAGGAAGAGTTTTCCCGTTGACATATCTTGGCTTCTTTATGGACAGCCTTCTCTGAGGGTCATCAGCAATAAATTCACCGGTGTATGGTCTAAAATGATAAACCCAAAAATGAAAAAATAAGAGAGTAAAGAAGTGTTAAACAATATGAGATGTATTTGCAAGAAGAGATCATCATAACCACAAACCTTAAGTTCTCAAGACAAATTACAAGATATCCGTCATTCAAAGGTCTCCCAATTGAAGCTCCAACTCCATGAAGACCAGAACTTTTAATTATAAGACCTTCCTTATCATATGTTTCCAGTGCTTTAAGCCCATCAAGCGTCTTGCAAACAACTGCTACCATGGTTCCTTGCCCAAGATAATCTGAGAGAGTCCTGGATTTCAGAGATTAAGATACAAATGTCATTCATAATACAGTGATTCTAAACAAAAATTGGTTAGTACAGTGAACTTCCATTATCTGCCTACTTTTTGGTAAAGATATAGCACTAGGGCCTCACTCGACCCCAAAATATATCTCATGAGGGTAAAATTGCCCAAGCTTGTATATGCAAACCGCACATTCATTCCCCAACTAATGTGGGGCTCTAACCTACTCGAACACCCCTTTCACGTCCAGGCTCAACTGGAACATGAACAGAAATCCCAAACAGGGACTGCCCTCGCACTGATATCATGAAAGGATATGGCACTTGGGCCAAACTTAAACCCAAAATCTAGCTCATGAGGGGAGGATTTCCATATACGCAAACGCACATCCATTCCCCAACCAACATGGGATTTTAACCCACTCTAACATTGTTTAAACGCCATGCTTCTTTCATCTTCAATCTCAAAATGAAAAGAACTATTCAGATACTAACTTCTACGTCATGACAAGACCTAGCTTTGAGCAAAGAGATGCTCATTTTCTACCCTAATCTGCGACCTCCAAACCCTAATCACTCAATACTTATGACAATTCAAAGACCAGAACGTATCAAACTATTTGTCTCAAGTCCTCTCTATCATCTTGATTGGGACAGAGTGAACGAGTGCTATAATCTCTTGAACAGGGACTAGCATAAAAAGTGGACTCATATAAAGCTCATTTCTTTTTTCTTCTTTGTCTATTTTATTGTAGAAAACGTCAGCAATTACTAGATGCTATGTGAAACAAACCTGCTGAGATTGTCGTCGTCAACCTTCCCAAGCAAAGCAACAATTCCTATTATGTCCTTCATAAATGGAATATTAGTAATCTGCGCTCCAGTACGCTTTTGCAGCTGGACACAGATGGCAGCTGCAGATTTATCAAAACTTAAGATTTGTTCAATTGTTTCCTCCTCATTCTGCCCATTGGAAGATTCCTTATTTTCAGAACCAGTTCCAATTGCTGAATAAGTCTTGGCGAGAGCAGCTACAATACCCCACAAGCACAAGGCATTAAAATTGAGAAACAGTAAAAGTCATATGACAAAAGGGAAAGAAAAAAGTTAAAGTGAATGCTATAGTCTACACTGTGTGCTTTTAATTAGGCAATACACAAAATTAAACCCATAAGCTCATTGAAACAAGCTGATGGCTGATACTCTGCACTACAGGTAATCACGAAATCTTACAATGGGTGATTTTACAGCACACCTAATTAACTTGAAAAGAAGGAAACAATACCTTCTAAATCCAAAATTGAATCATCCAACCTGTTCTTCTGACCCTCTAAGAATTTTATGTTATCATCATGGTGTTTAATTTGAAGACCAGTCTCCTTAATTGCATCCTCAAGTTTCTGCAGTAATTAAATGATGCAGTCATGAATATTGATCCATTTATTTCACAATATATTATTATGTTATTATCATCTCAAAAAAAGTACGCTAGTAGATATATCTATACCTATCATCAAGACTATTGTGTACATTGCATTGCATCCATGAATGACAAAATAAAATAATCTAGGCAAATATTTTTGAAAATCATACCGCCTTGGAATGGCAGCTAACAGCCTCAGCAGTTCTATTTTGCATTATGTCCCGATTGCCAGCAAAAGTAAAGGAACTAATCTGACCTCCTTGATTGAGCGATGGATCATGCATAAGCGGTGCCTCAGGAACGATTCGTAGCTGGAATAGTAATGTAAAAACATCAGTTTGTTAGAGTTGCTTATTAAGAAGAAGTTCAACAAGTGTCTAGTATAAGGTCCTAGAGTGCACACCACATATACAGTGAACAAGTAATACTAATGCGCAAATCATACATGCCATTTTTTCTATCTTTGTTTCATTAAGGAGGAACATAAAATATACTTTCCTTCTAAAAATACAAATGAATGTTGAACATTCAGATTTCCACAACAGGATGCCAAAGTTTCTTCAGGAAATATAATACATAGATGGAACAGCCCTCATTTTTAGAAATGTAGAACATGCGATCAACTACAGGGCAATCGAAAACTACTCACAAGTGCATTCTCAAACTGATCATCAATCTGCTTTTTGTCCATGAGCTTTTTGGCCAACTTCTTCTTGTACTTGGCTTCATTCCTAAGCTCTTCCTGTATTCGATCTTGAAGTTGATTTCGTTCCAGCTTCAACTCTTCGATTCTCTTCAATCTTTCTACTTTCTCAGGTGAGAGGAGTAACTGTCTTTCCAGACAGATGACTGGAAATAGAATATATGGATCCCTGAAGAAGATAAACACAGATATTAATCATTCAAGGCCCAAGGATGTCATGCAAAATCTACTCATAAATGGTAGAGAAGTAGGAAAAGAAAGTACATACTTAGATCCAACAGATGCAGATACAACTCCATTTCCTCTCATCATTCCACCATCCAGGGAAACCGCACCATCTTCTATGCAGGAACTTGCCATGTAAAGGTGCTCATTAGACTTGTAGACTTGAAGCTTACCAAGCAGATGATAAAATAATGTATCTCGGAGACCATGACCTGAAGCAGTTCTAAACTGCAAATATTCTTCAGGAAGGAATATCATGTTAACTGCGTAGCCCAAAAAGCCTGGGGGAGTTTCTCTGTTTGATAAAGTAGGCTGTGGAATAGCAAGTTCTCTTTGGGGATCACTGCTGACTCCTTGCTTATATGGCCTGAAATAAAAAAGCTAGGACTTTACACATTGTTTCTTTTTTCAGAGAGCACTGACCAGACATGGTTATAACATGATTTGTCAACTGGATCGAGAAACCAAAAATCCTAACAATTGATATCATTTAGTATGAAGTAAACCAGAGAAAGAAAGGTTCTTACCTTATATCCTCGAGGCATATAACCATATATTGACCCTTGATGGAAATTCCAAGCTTAGCTGCTAATATGTCAAGAACACTGGCGCAATTCACATTTCCATCCATTTGATTAATTTCAAGAGCTCTGGTAGCTTCACGGGATTTGCATACTACAGCAAGCATCTGATCTTCTCCAAGATATGTCGAAAGCATGCTAAGGGGAGAAAACACACTCAGTTGCATCCATATAGACAAGGAAGTTCTTATACTTCATTTTAAAGAAAAGGATACCAGCACCAACCTGCTAAGCTTGTGGGTCTGAACCTCTCCAAGAAGTGCAACCACGCCAAGTATGTCATGAGCATATTTGAGATAAAGTTGTTCAGGTTTTGGTGATCTGAGAAGCTTGTATATAACAGCAGCTGCACTGTCCGCCTTTCCTTCTATCTTCTCCAAAATCACGTCTTTATCATAGACCAAGTCGTGAAAAGAATCAAGACCAATCCAAGCTGCATCCACGACCATTTTCATGTTACAATTTCTAAGATGCATTTAATGTCTGTTGCGAATTAGGTATCACTCTTCAACAAGTAACCACATGATCTCTTTCAATTTAACAGATTGTTAAATTGCAAGACTAGTTATAGCACCAGGAGCAGAAAGTAAGGAGAAGTTCGGGGAGAACTCCACAGACACAAGGAACAGAAAAGAAATATAGAGAAACTGAAAGCAAGCAAATATATCAGAACATATAACAGAATATGGAATCTCCACAAATAGTAATCTTTAGGTTTGAAGGTACAAGGTTTAATATCCGCAAATAGCACCACTGCCTTTTGCATGCGTCCCTGGAATTTGCAAAATGTTAAAATATAAAGAAGAGATAATAAGTTAAGAGATGGTTACATGATGCACATAACATTGTTTTTTGATTTAAGGTGTCAATTAAATTTTTTTTGGACTACATAAAGCCAAACCATTGCAGCAACACAGTAGCATGACAGAATAAGCTGAATTAATACCTCCCAAGTTGGACATCTCAAGTTCAATATTTGATTGCTTAATTTTGAGTGATACCACGTTTGCATCACATTGTCTGATGCATAGGCCATATCTACAAATATCATCTCCAAGTTTCTGTCGATAAACGTACTCAAGCTTAGTGACAGTATACATAGCAATAATTGCAGCAATGAGAGATAGAGAACAAGCCAAAAATTTTGTGAAGGGGAGCCGCACGGGGATTGATATTATTGTGTTTAGAAAGAAAAACTACTCACAAGTGCATCCTCGTTTGAAGGGCACGGGCAACATAAATATAAAGTGAAAAATGAAATAATAGTATGACTTCCTTGTAAGCTTGCTAATTGTACAGCTCTATAGCATCAAGTATCAATACACTTATCCTTTACCAATCAAAAAGTAATAGTAGGACTTTCAGGATTCTAGCGACCTCGATAGTACCACGCGCCAATTCGTGAGCCTGTTCCAGCTAGTTTTCGAGTCACTTGGCTCGTGATTTAGAGACAATTCATACATTTTATACCAAATTTTGAGCACTTTTTGGTGACAATTGCACTATTTCTGATTGATATAAGTTTTCCAATTTCTCTTTTGCCAAAGGATATACCCAAATATTTGGGTTGGATTAGAATGATAATTTCTCATCCCGGTTTAAAATAGCATATATCTTCCTTTTACCACATCATTTTATTAGCTTGGGGGGGTTCCAGTATTCTCAGTATCCTTGAATGTCGATTGTGCAGGTCACTCTAAAGCCTAAGGTTTGAAAGTCTTCTTGAGCTAGATATGGGGAGTTCAGTAAGTAATTCAGGAGTTCGGCATGACTCGTGGTGAAGTTGATCACTCAGTGTTTTATCAATATATTGCATCTAGTCTGTGTTTTTATTTGGTGGTCCAAGTTAACGTTATCGTTATCACCAGCAATGATTAGGATAGTATCACTAATATAAAGTAAAACCTCTTTCAGTATTATCAAACTTAAGACCTCAGGGGACTGAAGTATTTTATAGGTATTGAGGTTGCTCAATCCAGATTAAATATTATTATGTGGCATTGCATGTGTGCCTTGGACATTCTTGAGGAGACAAGAATGATGTGATGTAGACCTATTGACGCTTTCATGGACACCAATGCTAATATACTACCAGGACAGGGGGAGCCATTCCGTGATTTTTGAAGGTAAAGATGGCTAGTGGGAAGTTGAATTATAGTGACTAGAGCTGACATCCTTTTCTTGTGAGTCAACAAGATAGTTTATGACTTCCCCTCTAATAATCATTAGATACAGTTGTTCGTATTTTGTGATATATAAAGTGAGTTTTAGGTATATGACTACTCTTTGATGATCGTGACCATAAGCATATCATTGGATATATAGACGTTGATTGGGCAAGATCACCCTCTGATAGACGTTCCAGGTTTGGATATTGTGTTTTAGTAGGAGGTACTTTGGTATCCTTTAAGTGTAAGATGCAAAGTGTGGTTGCTCAATCAAGTACAGAGGAAAACCATATCGAGCAATGGTTGCAGCAACTTGTGAGCTAGTTTGAAATAATCAGTTGTTTAGAGAATTAAAATGACCAAATAGAATTTGAGGGTCGATATACCCCTGGTGAGAAAGGAACTTGAGGATTTTTTAACAGACCTTTCTGTTAAAGAAAAAGCATTTCACGGTTTCACCTCACCCACCCGTTTTTGCTTTGTAAAATTTCCATTTTTACTAGATCCTAACATCCTCCTTCCTACCTAATCATGGTATATATTGATACAGTTGGATATCATAAAAATCTCTAACTAAAACCCTAGATTCTCAGATACCATAAACTAACAGCTAAAGGACATCTTATTGACGAAGAATTCTATCAGAGAACTTGCACTTCTTTATCGATGTCCATTAGCATTAATTAAAGTATTTTTATGATTTATATATCTTATCCTGAAACTTGATTGAAAGAACGAGCATTTCAATTTAGCAGAAAAGTCATTCAGTTGACTAAACAATTGAAGCTAAAACAGAGGGGGCAAAAGAGGGAAAGGAGAACCTGCACCTTCTCATTGTCTATGGACATTCTTTGTTGTTCGTCTTCCATCGTAGAATTACTGGAGATTTCGAGTAGAGCGAGATGGCGCCGTTGAGGGGAAGAACAATTTGATAGCAAAGTGAAAATAGGGTTTTTTGGTGTGAAGGCGTTTTGGCATTTGTTTGGTGCATAGAATCTTAATTCTCAAGTAACTCACACGTGACAAATGTACAATTTTTTCAATGTTTTTGCTAAAAAACAATAAATGTAAGATAAAAGTAATTTTATCTACACTAAAAGTATAGTCAAGTATTTATTCACATGAAAAATACTTTAAATTTAGTGATACATGTAACAAAAATTGTTTTCAATAAAATAATTGTATGTATATATAATATATTGGACAAATAATATAGACTCGTGTATAAGTGATGTATAACTATATATTAGATATTATACAATGAAGTATATATTGTACATTGATTTTTATTCCATCTCAACCTCTCAATGTATTGATTCATTTAATATGTCATTCATTTTTGCGGCAAATCCAACTCATGATTTTTTTTTGTTAATTATGCAAGATATGAAAAGTTTTAAATCATGATTTGGCAAAATTTTGTAGAAATATTTTTCATGATAATTAGTAATTTGTGTATATTTCATTGATAGACATTCATTATTTCAAGAAGCTAGCTATCACTAAATAAGTAAAACTATCATTGTTTTTACCTGTTCTATACTGCACAACAAGAGTTGAGTTCTATGGATTAATTTATTGACAAATTCATTATAGCCACCTAGACGATCCGTGGAATTTTTTACAAGATGTAAAAAGATACAAATTCGAAAGAATTAAAAAAATCATGTGAAAGAGGAAAGGGGGGACAAAATAAGGTTATTATATTTTATGATAATGAACTAGTAGTTGGGCTAAATTTGAGTCATTCAATAATCGAATAGTCATTTTGAGTAGTAAACTAATAATTTGACCAATTTGATTAGTAAAATAATAGAATAATCAATTCTTTTTATTTTTCCTTTATTCAAGTTTGGAGGTTGAAAAACTAGCAAAGTATGACCCGTTTAATTCTTTTTATATTCACTTTGCTGTCAAAACTGTTGTTTTCCATTCTTCCCCTCAAAGGCGCCAGTCTCACTTTTCTGGAAATCTCCGGCGATTCAACGATGTACGGCGAAAAACGGAAAATGTCAACGGTAAATGAGAAGGTGCAGGTTCTCCCTTTCCCTCTTTTGTTCCCTCTGTTTTACCTTCAATTGTTTAGTGAATTAAATGACTTTTCTACTCAATTGAAGATGCTCATTCTGTCACTAGAGTTCCAGGATAACAGATTTATAACATAAAAATATTTAATTAATGCTAATGGGCACCAATAAAGCCGTCATGCATGTGCTCTGATACAATTCTTCGTCAATTTTGATGTTCCTTTGGCTACTAGTTTATGGTATCAAAGAATGTAAGGTCTTAGTTAAAGGTTTGTATGATATCCAAATATATCAATGTATATCATGATTAGGGAGGAAGTAGGATGTTAGGATTTAGTGGATATGAAAATTTTACAAAGAAAGAGCGGGGTGGGTAAAACCGTGAAATGTTTTTTATTTAATGCAACGGCCTGTCATAAAATCGACCAGTTCCTTTCTCACCAGGGATATATAAATTTTTTAAAGTTTTAGTGCTCTAATCCAAACTAGCTCACGAGTTGTTACAATCATTGCTCGATAATGTATTTCTGACCTATCACAATATAACTGGTTTAAGACCAATCAAGGTTTATTGGGTTTGGTATGGTTCCTTTATACATTTATTTTTGGGGCTTAGCTAAAATTAAAAAAAGTAGATATTTTCAAAGAGGTCTGAGCCAAATAGGAGTTATTCTAGCTGTACCATCTATTGTGCTATGTAACTAGTATACTTTTTTGTGTGCACATAGACGCACAAAAGTTTTTAAATTTTTGCACAGTTATTTATTCAAGAAGATTTGCTAGGTGTATTGAAGAGGACAAGAAACAGGAAAATACAAACTCACCTTAAATTTCATGGTATATTTGTCATGTGTAATATATCGGTCATAACTGCATTCTGTAATATATTGGTCATAATTGCATTCGGATGAAATAGCTCTGCCGCCTGAATTTAACTTCATCTCTATCTCTGTCTGCGGCTTAAATGGTATACGATTGCAGAATCTATCACGGCATGCAACACTGAAAACCTCTGGAAAACAAGAACCAGCCCTGCCAAATATACACATTAGGACAAAATCAAACATAACTTTGACAAGAATGAGCAAGACTTACATATAAACAGGTGAATGAAAAAGTCAGTCACATTTTGTTGATTTAATGCAGGTGACTAATTACTTTCTCGTTCCTTCTGATACCTCCTTATAATTTCAAGGTTAAGAATTGTAATACAGAACATCAAAAGTATCCCAAGTATATATAACAATCTTATGACTCAGCGATGGATATCTTTTCATTTTGCACAACTTATATAAGAAGTTACTTTAGACTTCAGAGCCCCACCTTACACCATGTGTACTCTTCCCATCACTTACAAGTTCCCAACTAGTAGGCTCAGACAAAGCTTTCACGTGCACTTCCTTTACAGAAATTGGACAACTTTCTATCTGAAAAGAAGAGATCCAACCGCAAGGAAAATCAAGTGAAATACATTATTCCGTATATATTAAAATGGAGATCTGTAGATCATATAACTTACAAGAGAAAATCGAAAGAGATATATATAGACCATGAAATCCTTTAAGCGATGAAGGATTCAATTGCCCAGAGTAAATATGTTGTTCTTTCACATTCTCATCATCATTAAATTTGATCTCTGGAGTCATCGCAAAATTTTCTTTCATGATGTATTTCTGATCCAAATTTTTGGATGCAGTAGCAGAAGTAAAAGAAGCTGGACGAACAACTGCAGTAATCTCCTCTGGAGGTTCATGTCCAGCATCAACATCCTGAGGTAGCGCCTGCAATTGCAACCAAATGAAGCTATTCAATAAAAACATATTAATGTGGTACAATCTAAGATTATACACAGCTGATATCTGATCAATTTCGAAGATATTCAAAGTATAAAGCACAGAAAACTTGGAACGAAATGGAGAAATATGTTCCACTTGATACACACACACAACAATTTCTACCAGGCTGAATTAATTGAAACCCTGTAGGACTGTTCACGTTCATTTTGATAAGTGAAATGACTACATTATCTGACTTGGATCCCAATTAAGTGGATGTAGTGAACGAATCTACAGAGTATGATATTCAAGGTTATAGTGGGTGACTCTTAGATGGATTGGACAACTGTGGATTATGCTGGGGGCAATAAAGGACGTTTTGTTCAGTGGGACATTCTATTAGCTTTCTTATATACAGGAGTACTATTAAACAAGTGGTTAGAAGAAGCAAGCTGCTTTGTTAACTAACCCCCTCAATGTCCAATTCCAGACATTGCTCGGCGTTCAATATATCAATTGATGATGGTGTGGTTTTCTCTTGGTGTTTCAAAATTTGGTTCTCCCATACTGTATTATCAACAGATAAGCACTTAAAAGATGACATTAATTCGTCAGAAAAGATAGATATGTAGAGAGAGAGAGACACACACATAATAAGAGCAACAGAGATGACCTCATTGCATATATAGTTGTGGGATATCATTTCAACAGTGCACAACAAACCATAAGTCATGACCATTCTCTTTATTTGAAGGCTTGTTGCCAAAGTTCCTTAATGCAATGGTGAAAAGATGGTGATGTGCTAAGTCAGTCTGGGAAATACATACAGAAGATTTCATGAGATTAAAAAATACCTATGGTTGTCCGCAAGGTTGTCCTAGATATGTAGAAGTAGGTGAACGAGAAAGTTGCTAAAACAAACGGGATGGAAGGATCGACCCGTTCAGATAATTCCGAAGAAAGACTGTTGGCAGCAGGACAATACCAAATGCACGTCGCTGAGTATTTACTTTAAATTTTTGGTGGTGTAAAAAAATCAGACCAAAGATAATTGGCATTAGAAATTTTTTGACTTCCTAAGGAACTATATTACTTGCATATTTAGAATTTACACCTAGTTAGTTCCTGCCTTGATATATAGACATGTATATAAATATTCTCATTTTGCATTCCGGGAAATGTGTTTCTATATGTACACGTGCTGACGTGCAATTAAATCCTCGGTCAAGTTGTCAGAATGCAATTAAGAATGTTGTCTTGTACCTTTGACAGTATTGGGTTGAAACCATCATCGGTCTCTACAAGCAGAATATAGCTCAGTGATGCTTGGAAAAATGACAAAGCAGTTGCTTATTCATTAATAAGAGAGCACTTGTTTTGTACAAATGGTTTTATACCTATGAAGCATTTTACTCTAAAGCAGCATCTCTTCAGGACTTCAGCCCTATCACTTTTTCTTAGCTTTAGTTCCACAAAAGGAAGCCAAGACTGAAAGAAACAAAGCAGAAAATATAGTTGACATTTTTTAAGCTTGAGGGCATATAAAAATAAGGAGAAAAAGTTAAAGATTGGGCAACAAGACAAAGGCGAGTAGTTCATATAGAATAACAATATACACGTAAATTACAGGCACACATGTTCTTTCTTTCAAAGTTTGGAGGTATATTATCATTAATGTATTCTTTGGCAGACTGTGTAGTGATGGAATACAAAACTGGTTAATTATAATTTGTAAACTATGAATAACAGAAAGATTCAGATCTTACCCAACGAGCATCTGGAAGTAGACGACCCAACCGATGGACAGAAACATGGCCGAAAGTTTCAAAATTCTCGGTAATTCCATACCCATCTGCCTCTAGCTTTTCCAACATCACCTCAATACACTCTTTACCCTGCAATTAAAAGCATGCAACATCCTTCGAAATGTTTCAAGAGCAGACTCTTCTTTTTCTTATCAAGTGTAGTACAACATCAAAAAGAAATTTCAAGGTTCAATGACACATAGCAGAACTATACAATATAGTTTTATCTGCAGCACCGGAAAATAAACACACCTCAGGCGAGCATGTGCTTCGAAGGAGGATTTTGTTCCTGAGAAAATTGATCTCGGACTATATAATGCATAGACTACGATAACAGGATTTGAGAAAAATACTTGGCAGGTGTTTGTGGTGACAAATGATGCACATGTTACCTGAACATACTTTCAAACCACTGCTATCCTTTACGTGAAAGATAAGTTGCATTACAAACTCTGGACCACTGCAGGACAGTAAGTTTGTGGTTGCCACCTCTCCATCTTCAATTTCTGCTAAATTAGTGCCATTGACCTCGTAGTTCATCTTCCAAGGGGTCTCTAACATTTCCATCAGTCTAAATGAAAGAAAATATAAACGTAAGAAGAATAAGATAAAGAGATAGAACCGATACTAGCAAAGGAAGCAAATGATAAGAAGAGAGTAATATTAAACACATCCATTGAGGAACTCGATGTGATGAATTATAGGAAAAAGAAGCTCCACATTAATTTTAAAGATAAGACAGTTCGATGCAATCAGGCTCAGGAAGTAACATGCTGACTTTTCATCTACAAAAGCGAAGATCATGTATGTAATAGGTATACTAAAGTCCAAGGGGAGATTTAAGATGATTCTCAACAAATAGCAATCAATCGTCTGATACTGATTGGTATCTCCTGGTTTTCCTCCAAAAATATAAAGGAGTTCCTGAAGTGTGTGGCGTCTGTTTGCCTTTATAAAGACATCAACTGCAGGGATTAATAAAATTATCCCTGAGTTATAAAAACATACAGACACTGTACCTGCGAAATTTTAGTAGCTCTGTTGGTTGGCTATCTAAACTTTGACATTGTTGGCTAGCAAGAGAAAGTATCTATTAGGATATCAATCATATCAAGCTAAATGTTAGGATGGGAAATGAACTCAAAATTGACTTCATAGGAAGTCAGTGCAAAAATCTACTGTATAGGAAGATGATACTAAAGAACTTCAACAATCAAAAGATCAGCAAGAGTCCAGAAGAATATTTTACTTTAGTGAAGCTACCATCAACTGAGTCTCGTAGTTCATGCACCTCTCTTAACGCATTACAAAGAGGATAGTAGAGTAATTAAGAATCTTTCAGATTTCATAATTTTTGGGTGGAACATGAGACATTCTGAGAGGTAGTCAGACAGAATTGGTCAGGGAACTTTAGTCCAGACCGTATGGTTATTGTACATAATAATTTGAAGAAGGTCAGCAAGGCATTGTCTAAAAGGAGTAGCAATTCATATGGTGACACGCTCAAAAAGATAGCAAACTTTAGAAGTAGTAGTTAAGGTCCATGAGCTGGAATTTGAACAAAATCCTACCCATGGAAACAAGAAGAGGCTACAAAAATGTACAAGCTGAACTGATAAAATTCTATGATATGGTGGAAAATATTTGGATGCAAAAAGCTGGAATGCAGTGGTTTCAAAATGGTGAATAGGAACACCCAGTTCTTTCATTCTCATGTAACTGATAAGAGAAATAAACTACTACTCAAGAAGATTAAAGATCCTAATGAGAACTTGCTGGATAAGGAGGAGGATATCGTGCAGGAGGCTATAACATGTTACACAGATCAATTGTTGAGGATCACATTCCAACAAACTTTGAGATGATACTGAAGCATATACCTCAACTGATTAATGCAGAACCGAATAATTAGATTCATGAAATTCCAGAGATAGAAGATGTGAAGAGTTGTTTTAAGTCTAAATGTAGATAGTTCAGGTTTTCACTGCAAGCTCTACCGATACTGTTCGGACATAATTGAAACACATGTGCTCACATTGATGCATTTTTTCTTCTGTGACATAAATTACCGGGACATGTCACTGTCACATGCATAAATCTCGTGTTATTGCCCAAAATGGATATTGTGACATTTTCAGATCAGTTTGAGCAACCTCACTCACATGAAAGATTTTCTCCAAGACCATACATGAAAGACTGGTATACCTACTGCCAACAATCATCTCTCCAGCAAGCAGGTTTTATGGAAGGAAGAAGCATAGTTGAGAATATATTATTAGTATAAGAAATTGTGCATGATATTAAGCTAAAGGGTAACCCAGCAGTGATACACTGGACATGACAAAGCATATGATCAAGTTTTATGGGGTTTTTTTCTAGAAGGTAACAACTTGTATTCTATTCCAAAACAAAAATCAGAACCTGCCACAACAAGTTACAGGTTCCTAATTACAATTGTGGAGAGTTGTGGAGAGTACCAAGAAGATCTTTAATCCTATAGCAAAATTTACAAGGAACCTAAAAATGGGTTTTGGAGATTTCCTAATTGACGTGGTATACAGAAAAATCTCTAACAATCGATATTATATTCTAATGAATGGAAAGCCACAGGGTTACTTTAAATCTACTAGGGGAGTGAAGCAACTTTATTTATCATAGCTGCTTAATACATGTAAAGAGCCTTCAACGCCTTACACAAGGATGAGAAGTTCAGAGGATTTGGAATGCCAAAGTGGAGCCCAAGAGTAAACCTCTTTGTGAGCATTTTGTGACAGTATTATGTGAGGTTATTCTATCTTCTAGATCTTTCTGAGATTATTAGAGTGTCAGCTCTTTTTTACTCTTAATAGTCATCACTGAAATGGTGAATTGCTCCTCTCCACTTGTGGATGTAGGTCTGACTGGCCAACCATGTAATACTTTTTCTCCTTCATTGTATATTTCTCTTCCATATTCTTTTCTATAGAAAATGTTATTTCATTATTACAAGAGCACCAACCAAGTGCTGAAAAATGTACAGATATAGGTGTGTAAAAAACAAAGAACAATCCCTTTCTAATCTTGTTGGGATTCTAAGGTGCAAATTATTGATTCGGCTTCATTTACAAATTCTTCCTAGCACCAAAAAAGATGACAGAAGTGTACAGTTAGAGTTGCTGCATGGAGTTTGCTTTGTCTTTAAAACATCTAGAGTTCCTTTCTTTCGCTACAGTCGACCAGAATCCAAACACACTGTGTTCCACTATATTCTGATTTGTTGTCTTAGTGATAGGGGTGGCAATGGGACGGTGCGGGGCAGGTTCAGCTTGCTCCACAAAATGCCCCGTCCAGTATAACATTTTTTAGCATTTTCAATCCGCTCAGCCTCGACCCACATAAACCTGTCCCGCATATACCCGGCCCCACTTAATTATTCTCATTTTTATTTGTCTAAATCATTCAATTATAACTTGCCTCAAATTTGAATATTTCAATTCACTTTTTCACCTATCCAGATACTATTTAATATAGTTACTGTTCTAAGATCCTATTAATTAATAAAAAATTAATAACTTGTGTGTTTTAGAAAGAACTTTTTTTTTAAAAAAAAAAACAACCAAAATCAATAAAGACATCAACCATCGAATTAAACACTAAATCAAGCAATAGTTTTCTCTCATTATCGTTCCTAGTTTCAGAAACATTTAATTTGTATCCTATTCTGTTCTTCTTTGTTTCTCTTTTTGCTAATCATTTTGTTACAGTGTACAATGAAACTATAAAAATATTTTTGCAGTATGAGAAAATATGTCAAATTAATCGAGTTAAGAAAATAACTTTTTTCTATTTACATGAGTATGTTTATTGTGATATTTAAATACTAAGAGTTGTGAACCTGTCCCAAACTAACTATTAACTAGTACCATTCTATGAATATTAGAAGTCTATCAAATATTTTGAATTTGAGCACTTAACCTATATATGGACTTCAAATCAATTTTGATTTTATATTTCATTTTTAATTAGTTTCAACTATCATATAACATATTATGTTTATTCAAGGAAAATGAAGCTATGTTTACAGGGATGGTATTAAGAGAAAGAACCCGCAACGGCGCAACCTGCCCGGCACCTGCATTATTTCTTTTCAAAAGAGTTCCAAACGCCCCGTCCCGGCCTACCCCACATAAAGTCAAACCAACCCCACCCTGCATTAGACAAAACCCACTCCACCCAGTTGCCATCCCTACCTAGTGAAGTCATCAGATTTACTTCTTCCTGAGGCTTCCCACTCAAGGATATTTTAACTCATTTTAATTTTTAGTGCATAAAAAGAAAAAGATCACTTGCTCTAAAAAGGAAAGGGAAGCTAAATATTGAAAAGGCTTGACGATCGATAAATCCGGGCAATAAAGGAACTGGTGGTGGATCTTATTAGAGATCTTTTCTTTAAAGGAAAAGCATAACACGGTTTCACCTCACCGCTCTTGCTTTGTAAAATTTCCATTTCCACTAGATCCTAACATACTCCTTCCAACGTAATCATGATGTATATGTATATACAGTTGATTATCATATGAATCTCTAACTAGAACCCTAAATTACCTGATACCTTAAACTAACAGTCAAATGATCATCGAAGTTGACAAAGAATTTTATCAGAACAGCTGCATGAAGGCTTAATCGGTTCCCATTAGCATTCATAAGTGTTTCTATGGTTTATATCACTTATCCTAAAACTCAATTGACAGAATGAGAATTTCAATTGAGTACAAAACTCAGTTAATTCACTAAACAATGCAAGGTAAAAACATAGGAGGAGGGAAGAGGGAAAGAGAGAACCTGAACCTTCTCATTGTCTATGGACATTCTCCGTTGGCCGCCGTCCATTGTTGGGTCGCCGGAGATTCCGAGAAGAGTGAGAATATCGCCGTTAAGGGGGGAAGAGTGGAGGAGTTCTGACAGAAAAGTGAATATGGGGCTTCGGAAATGTAGGCGTTTTGGCATTTATTTGGTCAGAAAGCTAATAACTCACACTCTACACGTGTTCAAATTTTCAATATTTTTATTAGTATTTTTTTTTTATTATTATTCTAGAAGCATCAAAAGTAGCAAAATACTTATATTTGATTTAATTATTGATATGTTTATTTATTAGTTAGTTTATTTAAGTCCATCATAATTTAGATCTATATTTAGGTCAGATTAATTCATAATAAAAGTTTTAAAAATAATTTTTCAATCCCTTAGTTGGCTGTTTAAAAACGTTTTATAACTTGATAGGAAGGATGATATGATATTTGAGATGATTGAATATATTTTAGGTTAGTTCTTTTCGTTTTGGAAGTTAGATCAAAATTACTATTTGAAATTAATAAGGTCAAATTCTAATTTCGATGATTTCGCTAGGTTTGAATTATAACTTATGACTCGTATAAAAAATTCACATGATTTCCAAGAGGTTCGGAGAAGATTTGAACCCTGTAGCATTGTTCTAGTCTTTTTATAAGTTTAGAGTGGACCACGTTAATATTTTGCAAAATAGTTTTCGAATGGTAATTTGATGATTCAAACATGCACGGGATGTGTTTTATCATCGAGTTGCATATTAATTCATATTCAAGAGGTCCCAAACGAATTTGGTGTGCTAATTTACTTGTATCTAAAATTGTTGATTTTTTTTTTGTGCAGATCAAATCGTTCTTCGTATTTGTGAAGTTTTGGTCATATTTGCGTAGAAGAATTTTTCAGAGCGCTCACGAAGAAGAGTTAATGGACCATGTCACATTATTCATCACATTTAGAGTGATATGATTGCTTTTGAGAGAGTCTAGGTCGGTTCGTTGGTTCACACTCACGAAAAATGTTTGGTATTCAGACAAACAAAAATGTATTGTCAAATTTGGACATTTTATGTTTATTTGGGAGTTTTTTAGCTCAAAACGGAAAGATTTTAAAGTTTTTTGAAATATCATTGTGCTTGTAAGATTATAGTTCCCTTTTGGTAATTTTTTGTTGATATATCACTGATTTTGTCGTTAGAATCATATATGAACACAAAGAGTTGGAAGTTTTTTTACATGTAATTTGAATTTATTTATTTTTTATTTGAGAGCGATTTGAACTTCGTTTTCCATAAAACTTCTAATTTGAGTTCATTATCCTATGAGTAAATTTATTTTGAAGAAAATTTTTATATAGTTTCAAAGTCGGCTTATAGGATTAACCTTTTCAACTCAATTTTTTATCTAATTTTTTATATCACAACATGAGCATCGATAAAAACTCGTATTACGGGTGTACAAAATTGAATCAAATCGTAAATCGAGTCAAATAAAAAAAATTCAACTATATTTGATTTGATTTAGTTTTAACTGATAAAAATCAAATCGAGATCAAACCAATCCAACATTATATATATAATTTTAAAATTTTATTTTATACCTAAAAATATTTACTTTATATCATTTTAAAAAATTTCTTATACTAATTCATAGTTTTTATCTTTTAATATATTATTTCAAGTTTAAAATTTAGAATTCGGAATGGTCTAATAAATATTATAGTTCATAGATATTGATAATTATAGTAAAACTTAAATCAGAATCTAATTAATACTAATGCAACAACACTAAGAATGAGAATAATATTGAATATTTGTTCTTTAGTTTTAAATTGGTTTAGCCAACTAAAATACATAATCTAATTTTATTTTTCTTAAATATTTAGTAATGTTACTAATACTTATTAAATTTATTTTAGCATGATTTAGTACTTTTATATTATGATTATTTTCATTATAATTTTACGTTATTTATTTTATATGACGATTTCATTATTATTTTTTATTGAATATTTTTGTGTCATCATACTCATCTCATATTTTGTGTTTTTTTTTAAGAAACACCTTATATAATTGTATTTGGGTTGAAGTAAAGAAATATTTGGAGCATAAGTAAATTATATGTTTGTATGCGAACTTTACCAAAAAATTCAAAAATCTGAAAAAATCCGAAGTTTATTAGTGTGGTTTGATTTATAAATTTTAAAAAAATTGACACAATGATTTGATTCGGTATTTGAAAAATCATCAACCTGAGGTTGAAAAACCTGAAAAAATCTTAATTTTATTAGTTTGGTTTGGTTTATAAATTTAAAATTTTTACACGAATAATTTAATTTGATATTTGAAAAACCCGAACAACCCAATCATGTACACCCCTAACTTATATTCACTAATAAATCAAAATTTTGATAGATTGAGCTCGTTTTGAGGCTTAATAATAATAATAATAAAAAAACA
This sequence comes from Solanum chilense, assembly GCA_032847665.1. Lineage (NCBI taxonomy): Eukaryota > Viridiplantae > Streptophyta > Magnoliopsida > Solanales > Solanaceae > Solanum > Solanum chilense. Next base: position 49,565,344 of record CM064967.1, read on the forward strand.
ATGTAATAGGGTTCATGGTTTGTTTGCTTGAACAATATTCATGTTAGGTTATTACTAATTTTTCTTATGTTAAGCTTAGGCGAAACATACTGTATAGGGCATGTTAATTATTAATTGGGTAAAATAATAACCTTGGAGTATCACACAAATTGATTGTTATTATGTAATTTGAAATTTAAAATTTTAGATGACATAATTTATAATTTGAAATTCATTGCTAAACTTTACTTAATTTATGACATTTTATCGTACGTGAATTGAAATTACTCCTTCTGTTTTATATTTACTTACCTCATATATTAAAATTGTTTCAATTATTGAAATTATTAAAGTTTTATTGTATTTTTTCATTCCAACCTTGATATTGATAGCTAGGACGAAAAGTAATAATTAAAATAAATAAATAGAATTTTTAAACTTTAATTAAAGATTTCTTTAAGATAAGTTTCTTGAGTAAATAAGGACCAAGTAATGTAAGACAAAAAGAGTAAATAAAGAGTTTCTATTATTACTAGGGAGTAATTGCCCGTGCAAGCACGGGCCCAATGGTGTAAGTTAATACTGTTTTATTTAATTTGATTTATTCAGATACAAAATTGCTGAAAACACTTGGATACATGTAAACACCAGATCAAATGATCATCACATGCTAACTGCAGAATATTATTGACATGAAATTATAAAAAACATGTTCACATAAATATTTTTACTTAAAATATAATAGATTTTTTTAAACCCAATCAACACAAGGGTACATCAATTTGATGAGGAACAATTTAAACATCTTTCAAAAGAAGTCACTGCAAGGAAAAAAATTCTGTCACACCGATGAGCATTGTTCTGTTCAGCATGAAACATGTACCCAACACTTTGTTGCCCTGCTTCATGCAATTTTGTCTTTTAACATTTGTAAAAAAAATCATGAATAGCCATTCAAAAGTAAGAAAATAAAATAATAGAAACAAAGTAGAATAGATGAACAAAATAAAAGATCTATTTGGTCTAAATACTCATGAAATGAAAATATTAGTGTCAAGTGACAAATCATAAGGACACTCTTTTCATGCATAGTAAAAGAGGATACAGTAGTTTAATGACATGTTGAAGTTTTCATGAGCATTTCTAAGTTTTTCCATGCTTCCACAAAATCAATTGACAGATCATTTTTCTAGACACCAATCTTGCTTTACTATTTACATGAGATTTCACTTATTTTATTATCTCTAAGCACCAGTCATCTCTCACTATTTACATGAGATTTCACCTATTCTATGTCATTTTAAGCTTTAGGTCGTTATTCTTCCTGCAACATTTTCTTGGTTTATAATTTTGTTAACGCTTACTACTCTATTATGCTTCTTATTCTATTTTCTATCTAATATATAAGATCTTTAGTGTCTTTTTTTCCTCATTCAACGACGGATTAGCTTTGTCTTTCAGTAAGTCGTCTTTCTCAATAAGAGCAGTATTGCGCTTAAGGAGAAATTTCACTTATACCAGTAAAATTAAATAAACATAGTATTACAAAATGCATAAACAATGTTAAATCGTGCTAAAAAGTATAAAATATAATCGAAATGTCATATAGTCCAATTTTTCTAGTGCACTTTTCTATCTTAGTCCAGGCAAAAGTAAATACATAATGCACTACATGGTGCTATAGCAGTAAGATTGAAGAAAGGAATCACGCCACGATAAAATTGAAATAGTAAATATTTTGCATTCAAGTACATCAACTTACATATAAAAATATAAAAGAATGAAACTTGAATGTTTGAAAGTGTGAGTTTCCTGTGTTACGTAAGGTAATCCAAAAAGGCAATAATTTGTCACCTACTCTGGAATGGGAGTCATGTACTACAACTCTTGAACCCAAGATTAGATTCAGCGATGAGACTTGGTCATCTTAAATATCTGACAAAAAAGTTTTTGAGCTTTATATGTGTATCTTGGCAATCAAAAAATTTACTTTAATATCGAGTAGTTGCATTGAAGTTTCAACATACGGAAGTTTAAAGCTTTACTAATATTTAAAAAGAAGAAGTTCAGGACTTTGAAGTAACAAGGTTACAGCAGTACAGAATGGCAAATAAAGCCAAAATAAACTATGATGTATTTAAGAACTAATATTAACCACCAAGTTTTATTACATGACCTTTTTTTCTTTTGGAATTGCTCCTAGGTTTCGTCAAATATTCTAATTAAAGAAGATAGGCAAAGGAAATCATTTCATCCAAAGTTCAACTCACCTTATTTTGTGGTAGAGATTTTCCGATTGCCATTGGAGATGCACCTACTTGTGCGATAAATTATATCTTATGAGGCAGGGTATGAATGTGTGCAAATGAGTATAATACGTCATATATTAATCAACTAAATCACAATATAAAAAAGTTATATCTAATATATCTTCTCAATCTTTCATCAGTGGAGCATTCTTGAACTCCCAAGGAGAAAACAACAGAATTCTAATCATAGAGAATTCATCCATCAACATATTCAAAGAGTCTGGGTTGTATGACTAAAAACTAAAAGAGATCCTTTTCATCAAGAAAAAACTCATTTATTCAATAGCAAAAGATCCCCCGTTAGTTAGCTAGCCAAACCTCAATTTTTCGTTGAGAAAATTGAAGAGTATGCACATGCTCCTTTGTTATGATCCCACTTAAATACTTTCCCCGACTTCAAGTCAAGAGCAAAGTTCAAACTCTCGTGACATGCACAAACATCACAATAATTTTACTATTGATTTCCCAACCCGTAAATGAATATTACTCAAACATTAGCAATAATTTGAATTCCAGATCTTAGTATAGTAGTATTTGTAAATCAAACTATTGTTTAGTGCCTATGTGTAAGTTCCATTATCAAAGACACTTTGATTCTTTCATAGCAATACACCACCAAAAACATCTGCACATTCACCCGACACTAAAAAATAAAATGAAGGCATTAAAGAATTTACAAAATTTAGAAAAAAAACATACCTATCAATTCGCAAAAAAACCCGGATAATACAAGAACAACTGATATTTCTCTAAACGATGAGCCCTGTTCACACAACAAAAAAATTGGGAAATTATAAGTAACAAAAAGTTATGAATGAGTAAAGCTTAAAAATATGAAAAAGTAAAGAGTAACGTGATTTTTTTGAGTAACTCGTAACTAGTCATTTCAAGCATATAATAATGATAATTTGTGTAATCATCAGATCCACCTTCAAACCGCAAAAATCAACCAGAAAGAAATGAACTTGAACAAACAGATAATCATATCTTCAATCTAAAATTGAAGAGAGGTTTTGTGTCCATACAATTCAAGAAATTGCAAAGCTCTCCAATCACTATACACTGTGATTACTGCACAAGTGAAATACCCAAATAATATTTAGATTCTGATTAATAGATAGCAAAACTCAATCGACAACAACAACACAAACAGATAAAGAGGTAAAGGACGATTGCAACTTACCAACATTTTACATTTGTAATACTATCCTAACAGCCTAGATTAATCCATCGGATTAACAAAGAAGTATACTTGCGAGAGTTCAAAATAAAGTCGACAAATTGACAAGACGACAACACAACCAAAGAAGAGGTAAAGGATTCCCATAGATATGTTTTGTCTTTTCTTTTAGAAAGCTTTCCACCGAAGAAAGAAAGGAGAGGAGATGTATATGAATTATTCAACATTATGGTCATGGAAGAGCAAAAAGCTTTAGAGCTGCAAAAAAAAGTTGTGTGCTACGTGTCATTTGCTTGGATGCAGTAATGGACACCTAGTAACTTATTACGTATCAACTTCATTGATTTAAATGACTCAAATGCCCTTATTTTTAAATTTATTGACACTAAACAGACATGTTGAAAATTGAAATAGAGCTTTTCTACTATAGTAGAAAAAAATAAAAATAAAACAAGGACGAAAAGTTTTGGCATCCACTTTTTGATAAATTTTCAACTTTAACGAATTTAAAAATCTAAAAATATAGAAGAGCTCTAAATGTTAACTCCCTCGAAAATCTATCTTACACTCATTAATTTATATTTATGTTATTAAAGATGGATGATAAGGTATAATAATTTTCATTTTTTTTTTACATTATAAATGTTTGTTATTATGTAATCTTATATATAAGATGATTTAGTGTTTTAGTTTTAACATCGGATAGATTTTAAGTATTATTTTATAAATTTAGTGATATAAAATTTCTGCGCGAAACACGAATAATTTTATATAAAAAAGAATCCTAAGTCCACTTATATGACACTTCTGAAAAGTTTGAAATGCTATTTATCTATTTTATTTTGTTTTAGGGGTCTTTAACCTAATTTTTTCTTAATTTAATTAGTATTTAATTCCTGAAAAAGATTTCCAATTTATCTATAAATATTCTTCATTTATAGTTTTGATTGCTGATTATGTTTTATATTCCATATCAAGGCTAACACATCAAATATAACTTATGCTCCATTAGATGTTTCATACTTTAAATGAGAATGTATATTAGTCTTTTTGGTTTATGTTCAAAGAAATTTTTCCTTTAATAATTGTAATCAGATAAAAAAATTCAAAATAATTTTTTTGAGAAATTATCACGCGAATGTCTACAAGAGACTTAAATTTTTCTCCCATGAACACTAATTGTTGGCTATAAAGTTTTTTTATATGATGAATAGATTTCGTGCGTATGAAATTTAAATATGATATGTGTTTTAGGAACATTTTTGAACGATAATGAATTTATTTTCACATATTGAAACATATTGTCAACTTTTCTTGTCGGTGCTTAATTGGTTTCTCTATATGCATTATTTTCATGGATTTGACAATCTTTGAAGTGAAAAATATGAATTTCTTTAACACGAGGGATTTGGATGCATGGTGTTGTTCCTAAATATGTATTCGTCTATCACAAAAAATAATAATTCTTCCTCACTACGTGTATTAATTATTTTAAAGGATAACTCGGTACAGTAACTATTTAGGAAAGTTAACAAATGCACAAAGCGCGACAAGTTCGCTAGCTAGTATAACTATATATTACTACAACTGTTTGCAACGCACAAGACACATAATTTCAGTAGTTATTCCTACTGTCACATAATTAAAAGTGATGTTGCTGCATCTGCTCCTTTTTAGATATTCTTGTATGTGAGTGCATATAAAAAAAGGAACAGATGCATGTAGCAACATCACTTTTAATTCCTTCCCAAACAAAGATCAATAAGTGATTCCTATGACTATACACCTTGATCATTCATTTATTTGGAAGGCTATAGGTGTTGATTTGTGCAGAGTGTGTTTCTTCACAAAAAGGGAAGCCATCGGCGTAATTACATGTACAAGACTCACAAGAAGTTGTAAATTCCAGGCAAAGGTGTACTTTGTCCGAGTCCTAATCTCTTCCTTAATCTGATCATGCAATTGACTAATTAAGTTTCAGCTTCAAACCTTCGATTATCTTCAATCTTTCTACTATCTCGGGTGCAAGGAGCAACGTCTTTCCAGACAGATGACTGGAAATAGAAATAAAGACAGAAGTTAATCATTTAAGGCCCATGGATCTTTGTAAGAAACAAATAAATGGTAGAGTAGGAAAAATAAAGTGCATATATACTAAGATCCAACTCCATCTCCTCTCATCATTTCACCATCCAAGGGAACCGCACCATCTTCATTGCAGAAACTTACCATGTAAAGTTGCTCTCTAGACTCTAGATTTGAAGCGTACTGAGCAGACAGTAAAGTGATGTCTCCCGGAGACCATCCCCTGAAGAAGTTCTAAACTGCAAATGTTCAGCAGCAACGAAAATCATATTAACCGTATGGCGAAAATTCCAGGGAGAGTTTCTCCACTTGATAAAGTTGGGTGTGGAAAAGTAACTTCTCTTTCGAGATCACTGGTGAGTCCACGTGTATATGGCCCGAAACAAAAAGGCATGGACCTTACACTTTTTTTTCCACAAAGCATTGATCACACATGGATGAAACATGATGTGTTTACTGGATCGAGAGACCTAAAATTCATAAGAATTGAAAAAACAGTTCGTATAAAGTAAACCTGAGAAAGAAATGCTTTAACCTTATATTGAACCTTGATGGAAATTCCAAGCTTAACTGCTAATATGTCAACAACACTGGCGCAATTCACATTTCAGTCCATTTGATGATTGTCAAGAGCTCTAGCGCTGCACGGGATTCGCATACTACTGCAACCAACTGATCTTCTCCAAGATGTGTTGAAAGCATGCTATGGATAGGTAACATACGTAATTACATCCATACTGCCAAGGAAGTTCTTAAACTGAGTCGTTTTTAAAGAAAAGGATACCAGCATCAACCTGCTAAGCTTATGGGTCCGAAACTCTCCAAGAATTGCAATCACGCCAAGTATGTCATGAGCATATTTGAGATACAGCTGTTCAGGTTTTTGTGATCTGAGCAGCTTGTGGACTACAACAGCTGCACTGTCTGCCTTTCCTTCAATCTTCTCCATAACCACTTCTTTATCATAGCCCACGTCGTGAAAAGAATCAAGACCGGTATAAACTGCATACATGAGCATTTTATGTTAAAAAATTTTAAGATGCATTTAATATGTCTAGAAAGAAGTTAAGACGGTATGTTGAGAATGAGGTACCACTCTACTACAAGTTACTGCAGGATCTCACTATGGCTGCATACACGGCGACAATAGATCATACACTGAGAAGAAAACATCATAAGGTAGTAGTGGTAAGTTATACACAGATTACTTTATTTACAAAAAGTAGCAGTGAGAGAGAAATATGTAGGTACAGTATTGACTGCCTTTTTTACCTCTGTAATGGATTCTATATAGAATTAAAATCATCCTGCATTTTATGCCAAAAAAAAGCTAACAACAATGCAATTATGAAATTTATAAGGTTCTTTAATTTGGAGTACAAAAACAGCTCGTAAAGAGGGGGGGGGATAGGCTAGGTGCTTTTACTCAACTCGTGAGGGTTCATTTCTAGTTAGCAAGGATAAGGAAGCAATGCTAGAGTCTTCTAATAATATGCTTGTCATAACGTGTGACTCTCTCCACTAAAAAGAAAAAATATATGAAAGAATAGCATTTTCAGCAAATTTATACGAAGAAGTCTTTATTATTATATTAGCATAGGTAGTCAACATTTTCTATTAGGTTTTTTTCCATTTATGCAAGCACAATTAATGAAACCAAACAATCATAGTTAGCATATGGGCCCTAAAGCGAGTATCAAAACTTGTTGAGCGCTTTGCGCGCTTCAATGTCAGCATCAAGAGTCTTAGGCATACTTTTCGTTATCAATGAACCTCTTATGAAGATGTAACACTAAGCAATTGATATTTCACTTCTATCGTACAAAAAAATTCAATTTGTTTGTTCTTATATTTGTCATTCATGCTAATAATTATGGGCTAGTTTCAAATATATACAATAAAATTCTTAGTTTACAGCTTGTTTGGATTGACTTTTCAGTTTTGACTTATAAGCCAAAAACCTTAAGTTACAACTCATACTTATGACTTTTGATTTATTTTTGCCATTTTATCTTAAAACTAAGTGCTTATACCTACTTTTTTAACTTATCCAAACACTATGAAACTGCTTAAAAGCCATTTTATCTTAAAAACACTTAAAATAAATCAATCCAAACAGGTTCTGAAATAACCATATTTTATTTACATAATAATCAGCCAAAAGTCATAGAAAGTAATACACTGAGGGACAATGTGGTGTGAGTGATAGAAATAAATAGTGATAGGATAAAGTTTTTGTATCTGTTTGGTTGCCATGTTTGAGGTAACTTATCCCACCAATTATATCATAGCGATGAAATAATTTATCCCTTATAAATAGTGGGTAATTGCATGATAGCTAATCCAAGATAACTAATCATGGGATAACTTGTTTGCAAACAAACAACCTCTAACATTACAATATAGATTACCTATACACGAGTAGTACACTGACTATACATTATGATACACTCAAAAGCTTAAAAATAACTCAACTAACCATGAAGATTACATTGAGTATTCAGTTTCGATCAACACAAAATCACCTCCAAACAGTTCCAAATTTTAGATATGAAATTCGCTTGATGATTTGAGTTCTTTGATATATAATTCGATTGAAATGATTCACGTATTCTATACATTAAATAAAAAACAAAAGAAAAAGAAGACAACAACGAATAAGAAAAAGACGATGACAACGAAGAAGTGGTAGGCTCATTGGTCTCCAGACTCATTAGGTAAAAGTGGTGGCTTGGTCCCTCCATCATGAGTGTATGTTGCTTCGCGATTAGTAGTCCTCTTTCACCGAGATACCTTTCAAAAAAGATTTTTCCCTCATCAAAACAAGACCCACTATCGGAGATATAGCCAAGTCGGGCATGGAAGGAATTCCGCGATAGATTCTACAGATTCAGAGAGTGTGTTTTAACGTAAAGGGCTTGATTTCATAAACATGTGCATTTTGTAATATATACTATCGCTATGCTCTACATTCAGAAAACTCTAATTTCTTCTTTACAAACAATCCATATGATATACTAGGGACCTGTCCTGGATATCTGTTATCTAAATCTTCCTAAATTGTGTCCTTAATCTACTAGTAGTCTCCTTTGGTTCCCATTACATACATTCAACTTATTTCTACAATATTTTCTCTCTTAAATTTTACAAGTATTTCTAGTTTATTTAACATTATGGCGAGAACCTTTACTATTAAATGACTATTTAATGCCTCGACTACTAAATTTCTCATTTATCCATGTCTTCTCTTCGAACAAATTACTTCAGCAGAAGTTTACATAAATTAAATCTTTCTTTAAAGTAAATTCTGGAAAAGATCCTTCCCAAGCTCCTCATTTTTCTTGCCTAACAAATTTCCAAAGTTTCAGATATTGCCATTTGAATACTTTAAAGACAAGGAAGCAAATATGTAGATGTCAAATCTACGTGGAAGAAGAAGATCTACACTTGTCATCCCTGAGCTACATTTGAAAGTAGGGTGGAAAGACATTGATAACAAGATAAGCTTATTCATAAATGTCTCTTTACCATCATATTCAATTAAAGATAGACAGACAAAGAAATCTTATATTCAAGAGATGTCAGGAGAAGTAAATAGGGAAATATGAAATTTATTTGCACCTCCAAATTTCCAATGAAAAAAGTCATCAACACATTATAAAAAGTTAATCAGGAAAGATAATATAATTTTCTGGGAGATGAGTTTCAATAGTGATCACGTACAAGTTTACGATATATTTTAGATATACCTGATAATTTTTTGGTAATTATTTATATCTTAATCTCATTATCGTTGTTTTTAATCTTATTCTTGTGTTTATGTTTTATATGTAATTGAGTTCGTCTAGTTATATAGTAGATCTATTTGAATATGCAACACTTTATTTTTCTTGTTGATTGCTTCACTCGATCATTATCCTCTCTACCTTCCCAAGGTAGGGGTAAGGTTGCCTACACACCACTCTCCGAGGTATTTGTTGTTTGTTTATTTTGCATCACTTAATCATTTGTATTCTATCTTTCTCGTGTATATTTTTTGTTAAGGGAAGTAAAGTAAAGATCAAATTTTCAAAGAGTTCTAGAAGGTTGAATCTACCTGAAAGCTATTTTGAAACTGAGAGACAGATGAAAAAGCTGAAGTGGAAAAGGGTGCGATTTACAGAGAGAGCAAACATTGTTGACCGATGCAAAGATCAACTATGAAATAAGGAAACAAAAGTTTGTCAAGTTTCTTTCACAAAGACCATCCTATCTTTCAAGGTTATATACTTGAGTGTGTCATGTTTCTTTCAAGGTTATAACTTCTAAACAATTCCAAAATTTGAGATCAGATATGAAATTTGTTCGATGATTAGAGTCTGTAGTTATATATTTGCTCGTAATGATTCACATTTTCGATACATTAATTAAAAAAAAGGAGAAAGAAGACGACTAAGAAGAATGATGATGATGAGGACGGAAGAGGAGGAGGGGGGAAAGTAGGAAGGAGGAAAAGAAGCCATTAATGGCAAAAATTGTTAGGAAGAAGAAGAAGGGTATGTCCAATTTAGCCTCTTGTTTTTTTTTTTTTTGAAAAAGACGAATAACAGGCCCTTTTGTATATTTTCCCCAATAATTATTAGTCTTGGATTAAACATATGCATAATTGTATTTTTTCACCCTTTACGTCGTTTTTCATTAAAGCCCACATCTTATTTGTACTTTGCAAAGCTCCAAAGAACCTTAACTGTTTGTTCCGCTTTTTGCTTTTCATAATACTAAGCATAGATGAAAAGTCTATCTCTTGTAGGTATCCTAGTAGACCTCTACTAAAAAAGACAACGAACACCCTAAATTAATTATGTCTATGCTTATTTAAACCTTCTAAAAAAGATTAAAAAAAGATGACAAACTCTTCTATTCTACTTTTTTTAGGAATTCAAACTATGAGGGTGATCAGTGCAGTTAGTCCCCTTCGTTTGTGGAGCAGGGCTTCCTTTCATCTCTTACGAACAACAAATATGGTGCAAGATATTTTTTTATAAAGGTATATACAAATATGGTGCAAGATGTGTTGCATCATATTTGCAACAGCCTCAGGATCAAAATGAGGAAAATACAACCAAAAAACAAACCCAACCTTTGCTCTGATTAAAGTTTCTCCTCTTCAACTATATATCTTCAAGTCTTCGAAAAGAATCTCAGGCTTCACCAGTTTAATTCGAGTTCTCAAGTTAAGGGCGAAAGGAATTTAGGAATGAATAGCATGCAAAGTCCTTGCTAGGAATTTCGAATAACTTTCTATATTCCTTAAGGTTACAAGTGAAGCTTACTTCATGTTGTAGCTACTTTGATCTTTGCCTCTCGAGGTCTAGGTTCTGTGGCGGACTCTTGGGTCTCCAGACTCATCTAGCAAAGTGGTGGTTTGGTTATCCCCCCTTCATGTGTATATGTGGGAGAAGTTTGTATTAGCATTTAGGTACTTGCCTTATGGTTCACAGTTCAAGTTCTCTTTCGCCGCGATGCCATTCAATAAAACTTTTTCCCTCAAAAGAAGGCCCTCTATCATAGATTTAGCCAATTCCGATATGAAACAAAATTCCCTAATACACTATTACAAATTCAGCATTTGCTTTAAAAAGCTAGATTTCACAAACCTGTACAGCTTAAACTGTTTTCTTTCGCTATGCTCTACGTCTAGAAACAACTCCAATTTCTTCTTTACAAACACTCCAGTTGATAAACAAGGCACCTCTTATCAAGATCTTCCTAAATTATATCTTTTATCTACTAGTAGTCTTCCTTTGGTTGCCTTGACATATATTCCACTCGTTTCTTCAATATTTTCTCTCTCCAAAATTCAATACTAGGATATTTAACATTATGGCAAAAACTTCGCAACTAAATGACTATTTAACTATCCAACTAAACACCCTCAAAGATGGGATGAGCTTTGTGAAAGAAACTTGACAAACTCTTCTTTCCTTATTTCAAAGTTGTTCTTAGCATTGGTCAGCAATGTTTGCTCTCTCTCTCTAAATCTTCCACACATCTTACCCTTTCCCACTTCAGCTCTTTCATCCGTATCTCAGTTTCAAAATAGCTTTCAGGTAGATATGACCTTCCACAACTCTTTGGAAATTTGATCTGTACTTCCCTTTACAAAAATAAACACGAGAAAGAAAGAATCCAAAAGATTTAGTGATGTAAAAACAAACAACAATACATCCTCACCAGTGGAGTAGGGTGGAGTGTACGCCTCCATGCCCCTATCTTGGAAAGGTAGGGAGGATAATGACTCAATGATACAATCAACAAGAAAAATAAAGTGTGCTGTCAATTCAAATAAATCTAATTTATAAACATACAAAATCAAATACATGTAATTTATAAGCGTAGGAATAGGATTAAAAACAACTCCCACGAGACATTGGATTAATATATAAGATATAAATAACTACCAGAAGTCATTCAGTGAATCTAAAATGTGTCGTAGACTCGGAACGTGATAAATCCTCAAGACTCCTCTCCCAGAAAATTATATTATAGATTATCTTTCCTGATTAACTTCTATAATGTGTTGCTGATTCGTACCCCCTTTAGATTAATGATTCATCAAAGATGCCAATGGTTTGTTAATCATTTTGAAATGAAAATGCATTACAAACAAATATAAAAAAGGCTACCTTACAGAAGCTTCGCTGCAGATATAGTGAAAGAAATTGAAGAACATGCTTTCATGCACCATTCTATACAGATTGATTGAGTAAGTTCGTGAAAGGTCGAACTACTGAACTCCACAAAGGTCAAGCAACATGGTCACAAAATAACACCAGCTTCCCAGTTCAGGCGTAAAGTATATAACTTGATACTAAAAAATGAACAAGTTAAGAGGCAATCAATTCTTTAAAGTATCTTCACAAACAAGTTGAACTATGAAGGAAGAAAAAATTATGAATATAAATGCACTATTTAAGATAAACCTCTTTACCTTTTGCCTAGGGAAAATATACCACCAGTCTTTATGATCCCACCATCCAATGATATGGCTCCATCAGCTATAAAGGGTAGTGCCTGCATCATGTCTGCCCTTGTTTTGTATACTTGCAACTGTGAGAAGAGTCCATAGAAGAGGGTCTCTCTCAGGCCATGACCAGTGCTTGTAACACAATATAAGTTATCAGTGTCAATATTGATCATATTGACAGCAAAACCAAGAAAACCAGGAAGAGTTTCCCCGTTGACGTATCTTGGCTTCTTTATGGACAGCCTTCTCTGAGGTCATCAGCAATAAATTCACCGGTGTATGGTCTAAAATGATAAACCCAAAAATGAAAAAATAAGAGAGTAAAGAAGTGTTAAACAATATGAGATGTATTTGCAAGAAGAGATCATCATAACCACAAACCTTAAGTTCTCAAGACAGATTACAAGATATCGGTCATCCAAAGGTCTCCCAATTGAAGCTCCAACTCCACGAAGACCAGAACTTTTAATTATAAGACCTTCCTTATCATATGTTTCCAGTGCTTTAAGTCCATCACGCGTCTTGCAAACAATTGCTAACATGGTTCCTTGCCCAAGATAATCTGAGAGAGTCCTGGATTTCAGAGATTAAGATACAAGTGTCATTCATAATACAGTGATTCTAAACAAAAATTGGTTAGTACAGTGAACGTCCATTATCTGCCTACTTTTTGGTAAAGATATAGCACTAGGGCCTCACTCGACCCCAAAATATATCTCATGAGGGTAAGATTGCCCAAGCTTGTATATGCAAACCGCACATTCATTCCCGAACTAATGTGGGGCTCTAACCTACTCGAACACCCCTTTCACGTCAGGCTCAACTGGAACATGAACAGAAATCCCAAACAGGGACTGCCCTCGCACTGATATCATGTAAGGATATGGCACTTGGGCCAAACTTAAACCCAAAATCTAGCTCATGAGGGGAGGATTTCCATATAAGCAAACGCACATCCATTCCCCAACCAACATGGGACTTTAACCCACTCTAACATTGTTTAAACGCCATGCTTCTTTCATCTTCAATATCAAAATGAAAAGAACTATTCAGATACTAACTTCTACGTCATGACAAGACCTAGCTTTGAGCAAAGAGATGCTCATTTTCATACACAAAAGAGTCTCCACAAGCTAAGGGGTTATTCCCAGGTCAATTGTACAAAGAAAAAGTCCAAAAGTATTTAACAACAATAGCAAAAACATACCTAGTGAGAGGATGAAAAGTGCAATAAGAATATTATTATTAATGATAATAAAAATAATATACTTAGTACGACCTAAGAAAGTGAGAAAACGTTCAACTACCAACTAACCTTCTACCCTAATCAAAACCTCCAAACCCTAATCACTCAATACTTATGACAAATTCAAAGACCAGAACGTATCAAACTATTTGTCTCAAGTCTTCTCCATCAGGCAGCCACATACTGTCATCTTGATTGGGACAGAATGAACGAGTGCTATAATCTCTTGAACAGGGACTAGCATAAAAAGTGGACTCATATAAAGCTCATTTCTTTTTTCTTCTTTGTCTGTTTTATTGTAGAAAAAGTCAGCAATTACTAGATGCTATGTGAAACTAACCTGCTGAGATTGTCGTCGTAAACCTTCCCAAGCAAAGCAACAATTCCTATTATGTCCTTCATAAATGGAATATTAGTAATCTGAGCTCCAGTATGCTTTTGCAGCTGGACACAGATGGCAGCTGCAGATTTATCAAAACTTAAGATTTGTTCAATTGTTCACTCCTCATTCTGCCCATTGGAAGATTCCTTATTTTCAGAACCAGTTCCACTTGCTGAATAAGTCTTGGCGAGAGCAGCTACAATACCCCACAAGCTCAAGGCATTAAAATTGAGAAACAGTGAAAAGTTATATGACAAAAGGGAAAGAAAAAAGTTAAAGTGAATGCTATAGTCTACACTGTGTGCTTCTAATTAGGCAATACACAAAATTAAACCCATAAGCTCATTGAAACAAGCTGATGGTTGATACTCTGCACTACAGGTAATCACGAAATCTTACAATGGGTGATTTTACAGCACACCTAATTAGCTTGAAAAGAAGGAAACAATACCTTCTAAATCCAAAATTGAATCATCAAACCTGTTCTTCTGACCCTCTAAGAATTTGATGTTATCATCATGGTGTTTAATTTGAAGACCCGTCTCCTTAATTGCATCCTCAAGTTTCTGCAGTAATTAAATGATGCAGTCATGAATATTGATCCATTTATTTCACAATATATTATTATGTTATTATCATCTCAAATAAAGGACGCTAGTAGATATATATATACCTATCATCAAGACTATTGTGTATATTGCATTACATCCATGAATGACAAAATAAAATAATCTAGGCAAATATCTTTGAAAATCATACCACCTTGGAATGGCAGCGAACAGCCTCAGCAGTTCTATTTTGCATTATGTCCCGATTGCCAGCAAAAGTAAAGGAACTAATCTAACCTCCTTGATTGAGCGATGGATCATGCATAAGCGGTGCCTCAGGAACGATTCGTAGCTGGAAAAGTAATGTAATAACATCAGTTTGTTAGAGTTGCTTAATAAGAAAAAGTTCAACAAGTGTCTAGTATAAGGTCCTAGAGTGCACACCACATATACAGTGAACAAGTAATACTAATGCGCAAATCATACATGCCATTTTTTCTATCTTTGTTTCATTAAGGAGGAACATAAAATATACTTTCCTTTTGAAAATACAAATGAAGGTTGAACATTCAGATTTCCACAACAAGATGCCAAAGTTTCTTCAGGAAATATAATACATAGATGGAACAGCCCTCATTTTGAGTAAATGTAGAACATGCGACCAACTACAGGGCAATCGAAAACTACTCACAAGTGCATCCTCAAACTGATCATCAATCTGCTTTTTGTCCATGAGCTTTTTGGCCAACTTCTTCTTGTACTTGGCTTCATTCCTAAGCTCTTCCTGTATTCGCTCTTGAAGTTGATTTTGTTCCAGCTTCAACTCTTCGATTCTCTTCAATCTTTCTACTTTCTCAGGTGAGAGGAGTAACTGTCTTTCCAGACAGATGATTGGAAATAGAATATATGGATCCCTGAAGAAGATAAACACAGAACATTAATCATTCAAGGCCCAAGGATGTCATGCAAAATCTACTCATAAATGGTAGAGAAGTAGGAAAAGAAAGTGCATACTCAGATCCAACAGATGCAGATACAACTCCATTTCCTCTCATCATTCCACCATCCAGGGAAACCGCACCATCTTCTATGCAGGAACTTGCCATATAAAGGTGCTCATTAGACTTGTAGACTTGAAGCTTACCAAGCAGATGATAAAATAATGTCTCTCGGAGACCATGACCTGAAGCAGTTCTAAATTGCAAATATTCTTCAGGAAGGAATATCATGTTAACTGCATAGCCCAAAAAGCCTGGGGGAGTTTCTCTGTTTGATAAAGTAGGCTGTGGAATAGCAAGTTCTCTTTGGGGATCACTGCTGACTCCTTGCTTATATGGACTGAAACAAAAAAGCTAGGACTTTACACATTGTTTCTTTTTTCAGAGAGCACTGACCAGACATGGTTGAAACATGATTTGTCAACTGGATCGAGAAACCAAAAATCCTAACAATTGATATCATTTAGTATGAAGTAAACTAGAGAAAGACAGGTTTTTACCTTATATCCTCAAGGCATATAACCACATATTGACCCTTGATGGAAATTCCAAGCTTAGCTGCTAATATGTCAAGAACACTGGCGCAATTCACATTTCCATCCATTTGATTAATTTCAAGAGCTCTGGCAGCTGCACGGGATTTGCATACTACAGCAAGCATCTGATCTTCTCCAAGATATTATTGTGTTTAGAAAGAAAAACTACTCACAAGTGCATCCTCGTTTGAAGGGCACGGGCAACATAAATATAAAGTGAAAAATGAAATAATAGTATGACTTCCTTGTAAGCTTGATAATTGTAAGTTCTATAGCATCAAGTATCAATACACTTATCCTTTACCAATTAAAAAGTAATAGTAGGACTTTCAGGATTCTAGCGACCACGATAGTACCACGCGCCAATTCGTGAGCCTGTTCCAGCTAGTTTTCGGGTCACTTGACTCGTGATTTAGAGACAATTCATACATTTTATACCAAATTTTGAGCACTTTTTGGTGACAATTGCACTATTTCCGATTGATATAAGTTTTCCAATTTCACTTTTGCCAAAGGATATACCCAAATATTTGGGTTGGATTAGAATGATAATTTCTCATCCCGGGTAAAATCGCATATATCTTCCTTTCTCTATCTATGGTTGTCAGTCGTCATTGGCCTCTTCATTAGTTGGAAATTAATGAGCTTTACCACATTATTTTATTAGCTTGGGGGAGGGGGGGGGGTTCCAGTATCCTTGAATGTCGATTGTGCAGGTCACTCTAAAGCCTAAGGTTTGAAAGTCTTCTTGAGCTAGATTTGGGGAATTCAGTAAGTAATTCCGGAGTTCGGCATGACTCGTGGTGAAGTTGATCACTCAGTGTTTTATCAATATATTGCATCTATTTGGTGGTCCAAGTTGACGTTATCGTTATCACCGGCAACGATTAGGATAGAATCACTAATTTGAAGTAAAATCTCTTTTAGTATTTTCAAACTAAAAACCTCAGGGGACTGAAGTATTTTATAGGTATTGAGGTTGCTCAGTCCAGATTAAATATTATTATGTGGCATTGCATGTGTGCCTCGGACATTCTTGAGGAGACAAGAATGATGCGATGTAGGACTATTGAAGCATCCGAATGCTAATAAACTGCCACGACAGGCGGAGCCATTCCGTGTTTTTTGAAGGTAAAGATGGCTAGTGGGAAGTTGAATTATAGTGACTAGAGCTGACATCCTTTTCTTGTGAGTCAACAAAATAGTTTATGACTTCCCCTCTAATAATCATTAGATACAGTTGTTTGTATTTTGTGATATATAAAGTGAGTTTCAGGTATATGACTACTCTTTGATGATCGTGACCATAAGCATATCATTGGATATATAGACGTTGATTGGGCAAGATCACCCTCTGATAGACGTTCCAAGTTTGGATATTGTGTTTTAGTAGAAGGTACTTTGGTATCCTTTAAGTGTAAGATGCAAAGTGTGGTTGCTCAATCAAGTACAAAGGAGTACCATATCGAGCAATGGGTGCAGCAACTTGTGAGCTAGTTTGAATTAATCAGTTGTTTAGAGAATTAAAATGACCAAATAGAATTTGAGGGTCGATATACCCCTGGTGAGAAAGGAACTTGAGGATTTTATAACAGACCTTTCTGTTAAAGAAAAAGCATTTCACGGTTTCACCTCACCCACCCGTTTTTGCTTTGTAAAATTTCCATTTTTACTAGATCCTAACATCCTCCTTCCTACCTAATCATGGTATATATTGATACAGTTGGATATCATAAAAATCTCTAACTAAAACCCTAGATTCTCAGATACCATAAACTAACAGCTAAAGGACATCTAATTGACGAAGAATTCTATCAGAGAACATGCACTTCTTTATCGATGTCCATTAGCATTAATTAAAGTATTTTTATGATTTATATATCTTATCCTGAAACTTGATTGAAAGAACGAGCAATTTCAATTTAGCAGAAAAGTCATTCAGTTGACAAAACAATTGAAGGTAAAACAGAGGGGGCAAAAGAGGGAAAGGAGAACATGCACCTTCTCATTGTCTATGGACATTCTTTGTTGTTCGTCTTCCATCGTTGAATTACCGGAGATTTTGAGAAGAGCGAGACGGCGCCGTTGAGGGGAAGAGTGGGGAAGAACAATTTTGATAGCAAAGTGAATATAAAAAGAATTAAACGGGTCATACTTTGCTATTTTTTCAACCTCCAAACTTGAATATAAAAAGAATTGATTATTCGATTATATTCACTTTGCTATCAAAATTGTTGTTCCCCACTCTTCCCCTCAACGGCGCAGTCTCGCTCTTCTCGAAATCTCCGGTAATTCAACGATGGAAGACGAACAACAAAGAATGTCCATAGACAATGAGAAGGTGCATGTTCTCCTTTCCCTCTTTTGCCCCCTCTGTTTTACCTTCAATTGTTTTGTCAACTGAATGACTTTTCTGCTAAATTGAAATTGCTCGTTCTTTCAATCAAGTTTCAGGATAAGATATATAAATCATAAAAATACTTTAATTAATGCTAATGGACATCGATAAAGAAGTGCATGTGCTCTGATAGACGGCGATTCAACGATGGACGGTCTCCGGCAATTCAACGATGGACGGCGAACAACGAAAAATGTCGATGGACAATGAGAAGGTGCAGGTTCTCCCTTTCCCTCTTTTGTTCCCTCTGTTTTACCTTCAATTGTTTAGTGAGTTAAATGACTTTTCTGCTCAATTGAAGATGCTCATTCTGGCACTAGAGTTCCAGGATAACAGATATAAACATAAAAATATTTAATGTTAATGGCACCGATAAAGCCGTCATGCATGTGCTCTGATACAATTCTTCGTCAATTTCGATGTTCCTTTGGCTACTAGTTTATGGTATCAGAGAATGTAAGGTCTTAGTTAAAGGTTTTTATGATATCCAAATATATCAATATATATCATGATTAGGGAGGAAGTAGGATGTTAGGATTTAGTGGAAATGAAAATTTTACAAAGAAAGAGCGGGGTGGATAAAACCGTGAAATGCTTTTTATTTAATGCAATGGTCTGTCATAAAATCGACCAGTTCCTTTCTCACCAGGGATATATCGATTTTCCCAAGTTTTAGTGCTCTAATCCAAACTAGCTCACGAGTTGTTACAACCATTGCTCGATAATGTATTTCTGACCTATCACAATATAACTGGTTTAAGACCAATCAAGGTTTATTGGGTTTGGTATGGTTCCTTTATACATTTATTTTTGGGGCTTAGCTAAAATTAAAAAAAGTAGATATTTTCAAAGAGGTCTGAGCCAAATAGGAGTTATTCTAGCTGTACCATTTATTGTGCTATGTAACTTGTCTACTTTTTTGTGTGCACATAGACGCACAAAAGTTTTTTAATTTTTGCACAGTTATTTATTAAAGAAGATTTGCTAGGTGTATTGAAGAGGACAAGAAACAGGAAAATACAAACTCACCTTAAATTTCATGGTATATTTGTCATGTGTAATATATTGGTCATAACTGCATTCTGTAATATATTGGTCATAATTGCATTCGGATGAAATAGCTCTGCCACCTGAATTTAACTTCATCTCTATCTCTATCTGCGGCTTGAATGGTACACGATTGCAGAATCTATCACGGCATGCAACACTGAAAACCTCTGGAAAACAAGAACCAACCTTGCCAAATATACACATTTGGACAAAATCAAACATAACTTTGACAAGAATGAGCAAGACTTACATATAAACAGGTGAATGAAAAAGTCAGTCACATTTTGTTGATTTAATGCAGGTGACTAATTACTTTCACGTTCCTTCTGATATCTCCTTATAATTTCAAGCTTAAGAATTGTAATACAGAACATCAAAAGTATCCCAAGTAAAAATAACAATCTTATGACTCGGCGATGGAAATCTTTTCATTTTGAACAACTTATATAAGAAGTTACTTTAGACTTGAGAGCCCCACCTTACACCGTGTGTACTCTTCCCATCACTTACAAGTTCCCAACTAGTAGGCTCAGACAATGCTTTCACGCGCACTTCCTTTACAGAAATTGTACAACTTCCTATCTGAAAAGAAGAGATCCAACCGCAAGGAAAATCAAGTGAAATACATTATTCCGTATATATTAAAATGGAGATCTGCAGATCATATAACTTACAAGAGAAAATCGAAATAGATAAATGCCTGCTGTCTGAAAAGGTTTTGGTGACTTCTTCTTCAGGGGAACATATATAGACCATGAAATCCTTTAAGCGATGAAGGATTCAATTGCCCAGAGTAAATATGTGGTTCTTTCACATTCTCATCTGCTTTAAATTTGATCTCTAGAGTCATCGCAAAAATTTCTTTCATGATGTATTTCCTGATCCAAATTTTTGGATGCAGTAGCATAAGTAAAAGAAGCTGGACAAACAACTGCAGTAATCTCCTCTGGAGGTTCGTGTCCAGCATCAACATCCTGAGGTAGCGCCTGCAATTGCAACCAAATGAAGCTATTCAATAAAAACATATTAATGTGGTACAATCTAAGATTATACACAGCTGAAATCTGATCAATTTCGAAGATATTCAAAGTATTAAGCACAGAAAACTTGGAACGTAATGGAGAAATATGTTCCACTTGATACACACACACAACAATTTCTACCAGGCTGAATTAGTTGAAACCCTGTAGGCCTGTTCACGTTCATTTTGACAAGTGAAATGACTACATTATCTGACTTGGATCCCAATTAAGTGGATGTAGTAAACGAATCTACAGACTATGATATTCAAGGTTATAGTGGGCGACTCTTAGATGGATTGGACAACTGTGGATTATGCTGGGGGCAATAAAGGACATTTTGTTCAGTGGGACATTGTATTAGCTTTCTTATATACAGGAGTACTATTAAACAAGTGGTTAGAAGAAGCAAGCTGCTTAGTTAACTAACCCCCTCAATGTCCAATTCAAGACATTGCTCGGCGTCCAATATATCAATTGATGATGGTGTGGTTCTCTCTTGGTGTTTCAAAATTTGGTTCTCCCATACTGTATTATCAACAGATAAGCACTCAAAAGATGACATTAATTCTTCAGAAAAGATAAATATGTAGAGAGAGAGACACACACACATAATAAGAGCAACAGAGATGACCTCATTGCATATATAGTTGTGGGATATCATTTCAACAGTGCACAACAAACCATAAGTCATGACCATTCTCTTTATTTGAAGGCTTGTTGCCAAAGTTCCTTAATGCAATGGTGAAAAGATGGTGATGTGCTAAGTCAGTCTGGGAAAATACATACAGAAGATTTCATGAGATTAAAAAATACCTATGGTTGTCCGCAAGGTTGTCCTAGATATGTAGAAGTAGGTGAACGAGAAAGTTGCTAAACAAACTGTCACGACCCAAAACCGGAACGCGACTGGCACCCACACTTCCCTCCTGTGTGAGCGAACCAACCAATCTAAACCCAAACAAATTAAACCAAATACAACGCGGAAGACTTAACTCAATAACGAAAAACGAATACAATAAATATCCCCCAAAATCCGGAAGTCATCACCAAATTCATCCAGGAGGACTCAAGCCTCAACATCATACTCATTAAGGAAAAACAGGCTCATTAGACTTAGCATAATAACATCTTTCAAGATTCATTATCTTTCTTCCTCTTGTGTCGGTACGTGACACTCCGATCCATATTTCTATCCTTGTGCCGGAACGTGGCACTCCGATCCTCATTTCTATCCTGGTGCCGAAACGTGGCACTCCGATCCTCATTCTCAGGTATTGTCTCTGCCATGGGCGGCCATTCGCTCTTTTAATCCCCTCTTATTGGCATGCAGCCTCAAGGGAGAATCAAACCCGTGACCTATGGCTCCTTTACTCTACCATGGGCGGCCATTCGCTCTTTTAATGCCCTCTTATTGGCATGCAACCTCAAGGGAGAATCGAACCCGTGACCTATGGCTCCTTTACTCTACCATGGGCGGCCATTCGCTCTTTTAATGCCCTCTTATTGGCATGCAACCTCAAGGGAGAATCGAACCCGTGACCTATGGCTCCTTTACTCTACCATGGGCGGCCATTCGCTCTTTTAATGCCCTCTTATTGGCATGCAACCTCAAGGGAGAATCGAACCCGTGACCTATGGCTCCTTTACTCTACCATGGGCGGCCATTCGCTCTTTTAATGCCCTCTTATTGGCATGCAACCTCAAGGGAGAATCGAACCCGTGACCTATGGCTCCTTTACTCTACCATGGGCGGCCATTCGCTCTTTTAATGTCCTCTTATTGGCATGCAACCTCAAGGGAGAATCGAACCCGTGACCTATGGCTCCTTTACTCTACCATGGGCGGCCATTCGCTCTTTTAATGCCCTCTTATTGGCATGCAACCTCAAGGGAGAATCGAACCCGTGACCTATGGCTCCTTTACTCTACCATGGGCGGCCATTCGCTCTTTTAATGCCCTCTTATTGGCATGCAACCTCAAGGGAGAATCGAACCTGTGACCTATGGCTCCTTTACATCCCTCCCAAGGCTATCATTGTGCCGGAACGTGGCACTCCGATCCATATTCTATCCTGGTGCCGGAACGTGGCACTCCGATCCTTATTCTATCCTGGTGCCGGAACGTGGCACTCCGATCCTCATATTCATCGAGCCTTCTTTTATACCAAGGCGTCATAATTCTCATAACATAATTCATCAAGCCTTCTTTATACTAAGGCATTATCAATACAACACATATTCCATCAAGCCTTCTTTTATACTAAGGCATTATAACAACAATACAAGGTTCATCAAGCCTTCTTTATACTAAGGCATCATAAATACTACACATAGTTCATCTAGCCTTCTTTATACCAAGGCATTATCAATACAACACATAATTCATCAAGCCTTCTTTTATACTAAGGCATCACAATAACAATACAAAGTTCATCAAGCCTTCTTTATACTAAGGCATCACAATTTTCATAACAAGTTCATCAAGCCTTCTATCACACTAAGGCATCACAATTTTCATAACAAGTAAAATTAGGGTTTCATCAAGATTTAAGGTTCACAAACTTCATCATGCTTATTTCATCACAAACATATAATCATACTCATACAATCATACAATTAAGCATATAGAAGGATTTACAAGAATACCCAATACATATCATTTGCTATTGAGAGTTTACTACAAATAGCATAAACCATAACCTACCTTCACCAAGGATTTGTGTTCAAGTAAGAATCTTCAAGAATCCTTGCTCCTTCTCTCTCAATCGCCTCTTTCTCTTCTCTTTCTCTTTCTCTTTCTTCCTCCAATCTCTTCCTCTTCTTATCCTAAATCACAAGACTTCAAGTCTTAAAAATAATGAAACAAACCCACCAAGTTACCCAAAGTTAGTCTTTCAACCCCCAAGGAATTGAACTAATAACATTAACCCACTAACTTTGTATATTAAAGCCGTAATAGTCCAAAACACCCCTTTAAAATTAGCCAGAATTCTGACCCCGACGGGGATTACGGAACCTGTGACGGTCCGTCGTGACTGCGACGATCCATCACGCAGGTTCGTCATGGACTCGATTTCCTTTAAGGAGTCTGTGACGGTCCGTCGTGCATACGACGGTCCGTCCTGCACTTCCGTCGTGACGGTCAGAGAGTTGCTCTCAGCACCAAATTCTCAAAAGTTTAAGTGTTTTGAAACGGGGCTCACGACGGTCCGTCGTGACTGTGACGGTCCGTCCTGGAGGTCCGTCACAGAGTTCAGAGACTCAGTTTTCAACACTCAATTTCATAATTCCAAGTATTTGGGAACGGGACACCCTCGACGGTCCGTCGTGCCCACGACGGTCCGTCGTGGTGTCCGTCGTTTTCAGCCAGTTTTTCCCAAAATAAAATTTTTTATCCAAACGACAAAACAGGTCGTTACAGTTATGCAATCATAGTAGTCAGTGAAAGAGAATGAACAAAGTGTCCATAAGAATAATCAACATCAAATGCTATAAAGTGGAATTGTCACTCCTAATTGTGAGGACCTACACAACATGGAGAATGAGAATCCATGTCTTCTTTAAAGGTCGCCATGAATCCTTCAACAATCGGAACCTAAAATGTTAGGGGAAAAGGGAGAAAAGGGGTTAGCACACACTTATACTAATAATGCATTCCATATACACATACAACATAGAAATCATGCTAAAAGGGACATTTCATTAAAAAATATTAATTTACTTTGATAAGAACTATACACATTCAAGAACCAATACAAGTTACTAAGCACATAAACCTTAAGTCTAGAAAATGTATAACACAAGGCCAACCATAACAAGTCTAGTCAAGTAAACATGTACATAAATATATTTGAGCATATAGTCAAATAATTATACCATTATGTTATATCATCAACAAGAATGTATAAGACTTCATAGCCTCATACCCAAAGCAATACCCTCACCCATGAAACCCCATTCATTCCACTAGTGCAATGAACAAGTGATGCCTCATAACCTCATTCAATCAAGTAAACTTAACAAGAATCATAAGAAATGCCCACTTCATATACTATATCACTAAGAGTAAACATCATCATACATAACAATATCGACCAACCACATGTTTATAACTGAAACCAACATCACATAGTGTCATTAACATGTAAGATTAAAATATATATATCATTTAAACCTATAAGCATATAAGAATATATGAACATCCTTCTAAGACATCCCTCAACGATAAGTAGAGCAATGTTAGGTATAGTGCCATACCAATACCTAGACTAAGTCAAAGCTCTGAAGTCCTCCTAGTTATAGTCAACTTTATTACTGTATTTTACTTTTGGGAACATCTTACCTTAACCGATATAGACAACATGATACAATGTGGAATCCAGTGTCATTGAAACCTACTCTTAAAGAAGGTGGACTACTTCCCAATGTGATACCAAAACATGAACATAGAATCTTAAGTGGATCCACTAGCTAGGATTCCTACCGGGGTAACATATTTCAAGAACTAGGAGATGTAGTTGGGACCTTCTCTATGATAAATGCATTATTGTCTCCAATATTATGAATAATTTAGTCATCCTACCTTTCCGAGGTTGAAAGGGTCAGTTCTCGCTACTAGTTAATTCGGTTCTAAACTAGAGTCCCTTTTGAAATGTCTTTCATTAATAATCATAACTTAGTTCAGGTCATAGGGTCTACCCCATACATAGTCATAGTCATAGATCAATAGGAATTTCATGAGAATACCTTTCATTACAAACCATATATGTGAGATTAGCACATTAATACCATTATATCATAGTAAGGAACATAGGTATTTCCTCACCAACCTTATATCATTACATCATAAGCATAATATCCCAATCACAAAATCAAGATATTTCAATTTACCATCATACTAACCTTAATAAATATTATCATAAGGTATACTTCAACATCAATTCATCACTAAACACAATTAGTCATAATTGAAGTAAAGGTTTGATATCACAAGACTTACTTCAATATCCTTCCCAAGCCATCGTCATAGTAGTACCATCAACAAAGTCAATTCAATCCAATAATTAGTATATTAAAATCAATTAATAGCAATTAATACAATAATGAATTCAATTGAATCTCTACACATCAATTCATTACAAGTTCATAGCCTAGGGAGAGGGACTTAGGTCAAATTCATGATATATTTCACAACCTAGGTTAATTCATCAAGAACTAGCATAATTGGATTACAACACATCATAATCTACTCGTTATAAAATAAATAAATCATAAACAAAGATATTTAAAATATTAAAATTGTAATAGAAGAAAACCAACTAGAAACTCTTCTTTTTGAAATTTATTTGGAGAAACCCATTGGTGAAAGGAATCCCACAAATTGTTAATTGATGAATATTTATGTTGAAAATTGATCTTCTTGATACCCTAAAGCCCTCCTTTTTTCTTTGTCTTATATCGAATTTCGTTGGGAGAGAGAAAGAGGAGAGAAGAAAGAGAAATTGAGTTTTTGAATTGTGGGAGTTATGTTAACTTTAATTACGTTTAGGGTATTTATAGAAGTGATTAATTAACTTAATTAGACCTCCCACATACCCAAAATAATTAACTAGCCACTTAATTTATTAATTTTTCTAACCTAAAACGTGGCAGAAAAATAGTGACATGTCCTACGAGACCCCGACCTACGGGTCGTAGGTCAGTTGACATGTCTTTGGACTAATCATCCTATAGGCCCAACCTTTTGGTCACATAGTTGTCAAATTGGCCATTTTTTAAAATGGATAGGCATTGGTCAACGAAGGCAATTGACGCCCCTTCTATTCACCTACGCCCCATCGCCTGCAACACGTAAATAGGTAATTCCTCTAACACAACTTTTTGGCCAAAATGCAAGGGTCCTTCCTCCTAAAGAACCCTTTTTGATAGTCCTTAGGGAGTCATACCCACAAATTTTCACTGTAAAATAACTCTAATACGTGTTGGACACCTTACCAGAAAATTTCACCATTTTTCGACTAGCAAAACCTTCTCAAATAGGTTAAGGCATGGTAGCACCTCTTGAACTAGTTTCCAAACGTCATGGATGTTCGTTGACGTTTTGATTCCAAAACGTTCTAAATAACTTCTACAAATTTTATTTGACCTTAAAAAAGTGTTACAACTCTTAGTTTCTCATGAGATTAGGCTTTAGACTTTGTGAGTGTTACAAAAACTCTCCAGATTCACGACCCAAAAATAGACGTTATGGCACTCGTCTTATCCCACCGAGACAAGTCAGCCTATAACTCAACCATTACAACAAAGTGCGGAAATAAAATATAAGTAACTAAATAAAACCCCCCCAAAACCTGGTAGTCAAGTGTACAAACATGTAAAGTATTACAATTGATTCAAAAGAAAAACTCAAGTCTCAAATGAACTTGTTTCTAGAATAGAACAAGAGCATAATTATGGAGAAGAAAGTCTACTGAGATGGAAACAACTACATCAGAAATCTTCAAGAAGCCTCGGAAAAGAAGAGAATGACAAGTATAACAAAAATCCAGGATCATAACCTACAAAAATTTGTAGAAGCAAGGCGTGAGTATAAAACCACACGGTACTCAGCAAGTAAACCTCTAAACACAAGCTGTGGGGATGAAATAAGGGTAATCCTACCAACCCCAAAACAACCTCCACAACTACATCCTGCAGTAAAATCAACCCAACCTAACAGCTCACAGTTTACATAGCACGTAGCTCAACAACAACACTTAGACAAAATACATATCCTCAACAACAACACTTTAACAAATTACATATCCTCAACAACAATACTTCAACAAATTATATATCCGCAAATAAAAAGCTCAATATTGATCAATCATAAGTTCTGCAGAGAGGCAATCAGAAGATCAGCAAAACACGATATCAAGTTCACTCATTATAAGTATGTGCAATGCAATGGAATGTAATGTCAAGTATAATGATGCATGTCTGACCTATTGGTGCACACCCGCTTCTCTCAGTATGGGACCCATGGGGGACATATCTTTCCATGCATGTGTCGTGGCGAATGACATGACCCTCGATAGTAGTAACCATCACGGCGCGCGATACGTACCTTAAAATATAGTATCCATCGCGGCGCGCGATACGTCCCTCGAAATGGTACATCCACTTTAAGTCATCATTCTTTCTCAATGCACATAATACTTGTCACAACCATGTCTCAGAATAAAGCAAATGACATGTCAACACAAATAATGAGGATATCACCATTTACACAACACTACACAATTCACAACAACATCAACATTGATTCAACAAACTTTTCAAACCATTCTTTATTATCAACACATAACACACAAACAATTATTCAGATTGCCTTTTATTACCCTTTCTTTTCATCATTAGAATTATTCAATGTGGACAAGTCAACCCATCACCAAGTCCCATTACTCCCACACATATACCACAAGGAAATAAATGCATTTCATACACTTAACAAGAGTTTAGAAGTCCACTTGCCTTAGCCAGACGAATAATTACTCTTGGACTTGAGCCTTCCCTTTCCGTTGAGCTTCCAAACAAATGGAGTCTATTCAAGTATATATTCACAATTTTTGTGTTTAACCTTGACCTAAAAATACACCCCAAATTTATATCATATCATAACTCAAGTTTTCATAGGTTGGCATGTCTAATCAAATACTATGTGTACAGTACTAAGTGAATATCATTCGAATTATGATATTGGGAAGGAATTAATTGGAGTTTAATCCTAGGTTGTGCTTTTCTTTTGATGTTTATGCTTATCTATATAATGCCCCTTTCCGAGATACACTACAACATGAAAATAAACCTAATTTAATACCTGCGATATTTAAAAGAGATTAACGATGGCATACAGATTTTTTTTATCTAGTTGAATGATTAGGTTAATAACGAAAAATTTATTTTAATGATGTAAATCTTGCCCGCATTAAATATTTAATAAATGTTAAAATATATATGGTATAAAATTTTAACTAACAATGAAAAGGCCTCCAAAAATCTGTTAAGAAAATAACTGACAAGCATTCATGCATACAGATCCTCAAATTTAAGGACGAAATAAAATAGGTATTACCAACTTCCATATAGAAAAAATCATAAAGTTCATGCCTCACACAACTTACAAAACATATAGTAAATTATTATATTATCAAACTTGGGTTTACATACCCCAAAAAGTTGAAACTTTGTAGTTATTCTTATATTACATCTCAAGGTGACATGACAAAATCAACAATCAAAATCTCATGTATATATACCACACATAGATCCTGCACAACTACCAATGTTTATACTAAATATATAAATGTCTATATGCAAGTGTGATCTTCCTTAAGACTTTAAAAATATCCATCTTCATTGACCAACTTAAAGTGTACTCTCGAACATTCCTTATGATACAAACAACTATTGCTAAATGTAAAACTTAGTGGTGCAAAAATATAAATCCGGCACCGTTAGATACGCCTGTAATCATTATCAAGTAAAGGCAACATAATTTAAATATAATCAATAAATAATGTAAAACAATATACAAAGAGTGTCAAGATTGATAAATAAAGCTCCAAATGTCAATAAAGCTCATAGACCAATTTTTGAAGAGGTTAAATAACAAGAATCACCCATGCACGAGTAGAATCAAGAAGGGTCAACGCCCTATATCAAGAATGGTCAAAGCCCAATATACAAGAGAACCAAGAAACATATTAAAAATGGCTTTCAAGTTAGAACTTAAAATGGACAACTCCAATAGTTAAGACGAACTAAAAATCAGGAGTTAAGATGGAAAATGATACGAATAAACAACATGCCAATAGTTACAAAGTCACTGCAAAAATTAGGGCAAAGTAACAATAAGAATTCCAAGTGATCAAACAATAAATACAACTGGGGCGAGTTACACAAGAATCTTTAATATCACAACTGACAACAACACGATAATGAAAATGATAAGAGTAATCTACGCACCAATATAATATTTTCAGATATAACAGCTAGTAAAAAACGTACAAGTACAAGTTTATACATGAACCTCAACGCTTTAGCAAAGAAATAATCCAACACTACTTCAAAAATTCAAACCGTAGATCAACCAACTTATGAAGGTCCTCAACTTGTTCAATTTTATATACAACCTTTAAAATTAAATTAAATAACTTTTTTTAATTCCTATTTTCTTAAATATGTCGAAGTAAAACAGGATACGATCACAAGTATTCTTAGCCTTTACAAATACGCTTGTTGTTACTTGTACAGTTATTCTAGCTAGCTTGATGTATCATGTTGAAACTAAGATTTGTAAGACAATACTGTAAACTTGGACTTTATATCCTTCATAAAATATGAAGGTATATCTATTAAGCTTAAAAATTATCTAGAATAACCTAAAAATACATTTTTTACAAAAAAATATATACAAAATACTAACAGTTGAACATACAAGATTTTTAATATCAAAAGCTAGAATGAACTTGTCCTATGTTGCCTCCTATATTTAGAAACCATAACAGTAAATTTGAAGTTCTTTATAACAATAAGTGTTGTAGAATTACGAATTAACTTTCCAAATAATTTTTACTCACTTTAAACAAAGATGTATTGAACGAGATATGATTAAACTACCAAACACTACCTAGTATTAAAATAAATTATTTATCACTTACTAGGTTGAAGTGTGTGTGTGTTGGATTCAAGCCAAAAGGAGATAGTTTTTCTTTTTATTTTGAAGAAGAACTATTTTGCTAATGTATAATGTTCTTAGACTTCAGTTCAAACGAAAATCACAAGAGCCAGTGTACTAATATAGTGTCAAGAGTGAAGCTTTGTTAACATACAGATGTCACTAAAAGGTGCTGCCCATATTGCACACATATACTCCAATACATACATACTTATATATATATATATATAGATACACCCTATACCCAAACATTCAACTTAGTTGTAATTCTTATTAGTCAATTTATGCAAATACCTCTATATAATACCTTAAATTATGAGAAAAATTTATGATAGGCACATTTACAATTATTACAAAATTTTAAGTTCCCAAGATGAGAATAAAACAGCTTACAGTAATTAATCAATGATGCATCGACATGAGAATATTGGTATAGTACTTTAGGGGTGTTACAACTCCCTCCCCCTTGATGAAATTTTGTCTCAAAAAGAATTTACCTTAGACTAATCTCGAAAAAAGTGCGGATATTGTGTCCTCATGTCTTCTTCTCTCTCCCATGTACCTTTTTTTCAAGAATGGTCCATCCAATGTACCTTTACTAAGGGTATTCCCTTGTTCCTATGCTTCTTACTTCTCGATCTTGAATTAGGATAGGTTCTTCATTATGCGTTTAGTTAGTATTAACCTCAATAGTTTAAATTTGAAGAAGATAAGATGGATAAAACAATATCTTTTGAGCATAGAAACATGAAGCCATTGTGGATCTTGTCTTACTTGGGTTGTAAAGACAATTTATATGAAACTTGTCCGACCCTTTCAAGTATCTCATAAGGTCCAATAAATTGTGGACTAAGTTTTCCTGTTTGGCCAAATCTTATAATCTTTTTGCATGGAGTTACCTTTAAGAATACTTTATGGACAACTTGATATTCAATTTCAAAGCCTTTTTAGATCAGATTACGAATATATATTGGAAAAAATTTTTAAGTGATCCTTTATAATTTTCACCTTGTCTTTTGTTTGCTGCTCTATTTCAAGACCAATAAGCTTTCATTTACCAATTTCACACCAACAAAGAAGGGTGCAACGTTTATTTCTGTATAAGGCTTCATAGGGAGCCATTCCAATACTTTATTGGTAGGTGTTATTATAAAAATAATTCTATTAAAGCCAAGAGTTTGTATCTATTACACTCAAATTCCATATTCAAGGTTGACGCATATCCTCAAAAATTTGAATTCCTCTTGCAAGAAACGCATCCTAGACCATTGTGAGAAGTATCAATGTACATTACATATTCTTTCCCAAATCAATTGGTAGAGTAAGTGCAGGAGCTTGAGTGATCATGGATTTTAGAGTATTAAAGCTTTGTTGACATTTTTCATAACAAATAAACTTTATTTCCTTCTGCAAGAGTTTAGTCAATGGGGAAGAAATAATAGAGAAGCCTTTCACAAATCTCCTAAGTATCCTGCTAAACCCAAGAAAATTCATACCTATGTCCGACATTTGGGAGGTCTCCATTAAACAACTTATTGTATATTACTAGAATCCACCTTCACTCCTTCACTTGATACATCATGTACCAAAAATAACACCTCATCAAGCCAAAATTAAAAATAAGAAAGTTTAGCAGAAAGTTCCTTCACCTTTATAATATGCACAATAATCTAGATGTATTTATCATGGTCTTAACTACTGTTGGAATATATTAAGATATTATCAATAAAAACAACCACAAATTTATCAATATAAGACTTAAATACTCGATTCATTAGATCCATAAACAATGGTGGGGCATTTGTCAATCCCAATGGCATCACCAAAAATTCATAATGGTCATACCGACTTCTAAAATTTATTATATGAATATCATTCTCCCTAGAATGCAGTTAGTGATATCTAAACCTTAAATCGATCTTTAAGAATACTTTAAGACCCTTCAGTTTTTCATGCAAATTGTCAATCTATGGCAGTGGATATCTATTTTTTATTGTTATTCTTTCTAATTGTCTATAGTCAATACAACATAAGAGTGTCATCTTTCTTATTTACAAATAAAACAAGGGCTCCCCAAGGAAAAACACTAGGTCAAATAAAAAATTTCTCAAGAAGTTCTTGCAATTGAGATTTCAATTCTCATAATTCTTCTAGAGCCATTCCATAAGGAGTGTTTGAAATAGGGGATGATCCAGGAATAAGCTAAATTGGAAATTCAACCTCTCTTTTCGGGGGCAAACAAGTAAGGTTCTCAGGAAATACTTCTTGAAAGTGACATACAACAGTTATGTCCTTGATACGTGGACTCTTCTATATCATCTATGCTAGCAAGGAATGCCCTACAAACTTGACACATCAATATTCTTTCCAAGGTTGAAGAAATGATACTAAATGTCAATGATCTTTCACCTTGTATGATGATATGTTAAGATGTAGGATCTTTAAAAGTTACATGATTTTACCTTCAATATACGACTGCATGATATTTGTAAAGCCTGTCCATCCTGATAATAACATCAGAATCCTTGAAGGGCATTTCAATCATCTTAGTAGGGAAGACTACATTTTGAATCAAGAAGGAACAATCACGATAAATTCGATTACGCAGAACCTGATAACCCAATGGACTTTCAAACAACATATCCTAATTAAGCTCACAGGGGATTTTTGGTGAGATACCTTCCCACATTGTGAAGGGACACACACTCATATTCAAGTTCACTCGATGCTAAGCTAAGTTCCTTTTGTCGAAAAACCTTCATCAACATTACTATATGAAATATACACTTAGGAGATTTATCCCCTCATATGCTTAGATTATAGGTCATAGATGAAAGTTCATCAACCTAAATCATGTGATATGATTTTTCACATGGACATAGCATA
Source organism: Solanum chilense (assembly GCA_032847665.1). NCBI lineage: Eukaryota > Viridiplantae > Streptophyta > Magnoliopsida > Solanales > Solanaceae > Solanum > Solanum chilense. Next base: position 49,598,686 of record CM064967.1, read on the forward strand.
TGTATTATCACTATCTAGTTTAGGAAACAATTGAGCACACCTCTCAAGGCTACTCTTGACTAGATCATCGTTCATGTGTGCGTGTATACATATATGTGACCAAAACATTCACTAACACCTTAAGTCACAAATGTTCATACATTTTTATTTATACATATAGATATAAATTAGAACTATCCTATAAAGGTACACATATGTAATGCGTAGGAAATTTCTCATACCCTTGCGCATACTAGTACACTATTCAAATCATCCTAGTTAAAGAAACACATATCCTACTTTCATAAACATCATCTTAAGATGCATTGTAATTCTCCAAAATTAACTAAGGTGGACTAGAGCGTCGTAATTCTGTCTTGAGTTTAAATTAGGTTAAAATGAGTTACTTTAGTTTCTTAGGCAGTGTGTGAGTTTTGTTCAAGTTTGTAGTTCAATCGACCAAGAACGTCCATGACGTTGGGAAGGTGTGCCTTAAAATTAACTTTTACGTCTTGATGTGTTTGGATGAGTTTTACATGTTTGTTTTCCTTAAAACTAAGGTGGGATGTTCCTAATAACTACACGACATAGTTTAGGGGTTTAACGTCTAGGGAAAACCCTACCTAGGACCCACAAGGGTTCTAGATGAAGGGACCAAAATTTGGGAAAAACTTCCAAAATCTAGTGGCCATCGACGACAACGACCCTAAGGACGTTCCATTGGTCCATAAACTGTCCGTCCACCTAGGGAGTCAATTGGACCAGAAGGTAATGGTTCCAGGATACAATTGTATCTAAGTCCCAAACCACGAGACCGTACAAATGTCCATTGATGCACACACGGTACGTTAGTGAAAGTCTTGTCTATGAGGGACTGCCAAGTCTGTGAAGTTGCTGCCATCTTGGGTTTTTTTTATATTAATACACCCAAGTCTTTTAAGAGCATAGTTTGTTAATTTTAGTTTTTTTAGTTTATATTAAATTATTTTTAAATACTAGCCCTAGAGAAGATCCCTCACTTTAAATATTCAAACTCCCTCTCCAAAGTAAACTCTCCCAAAGTCACCATTGAAGCTAAGACTGAAGGAGGGAATTATGGGATGCTTTGGATGTGTGTATTCACAAAAATTAGTTGGTTTCTTTCTCTTTTAGGTTAGGTATCCATTCTTGAACCCCTTTCCATTCAAGGAGTCATTTCCAAATGATTTCCAAAAGGGTTTTCAAACTCAAAATTCTTCTATCTTTGACTTTAAGTATGGGTCTTCTTGTAAAAGTGTTATAATTTTTTAAATGTTTATATTCTTTTATGAACTGATAATTTGTATGTAAAAAGCTAATTAACTTATATATATGCATATTTCAATTTTTAGCTTAAGTTAAATGAGTTATATGAGCTTGTTTAGTTAAGGTGTGAACATGTGTTTTCTTGTGTTAATATGATTATTTATCTACATCCTAAGGACATTACTCTATTTAAATGCTTATAAAATGTTTATAGATTGTTATGGCTTGGTTAAATGGGAAGTTGCTTACAATGTATAGTTTTAATTTTATTACTTTTAAGTTGTATGGTCCACCTTCTTGGTGGCAGTATTTACTTGATGAATCTGATGTTATTTAGTATTTTTTTGTGAATGTGGTTTTGAAGGTCTAATATATTAAATGGATTAATATTGAATATGAGTCTTGTCATGTGTTTTGTGAAGCTGAACATCATGTTTGACTTGTCTTATGTCTAAGTCAAGTAGATGAATATCTGAAGTTTATTAGATGTTTGAATTGATGAATAAAGGTGTAAAGCATATATAGAATTTACTAAGCACGAGTTGATGTTTATGCGCAAGATGTTCTCACATGTACACACACACTCACACTTAAAAGAATGTATGATGCTATATTGAGAAAAGGGGAGTATTCGGTTGTAACTGTTAATGAGTTTAGCTGATGTGTCTAGTAGCAACCTAGTTTTTCCTAAAGAATATATTAAAGATAGGTTGGAGAATGAATGCCATTCGTTAGTTGAGATTTGGTGTTCACTAGCTATCCTTAACCCGTAGGTATGAATGTTTAGAAATCCGTGGGGAGATATGCCTAGAACCGAGAGGATATGAAGGAGAGGTGGATTATAGTTAGTTAGTTGAGATGTTGTTTTCCAAACTACCTCTTCAGATGAGTACTCCTCGTTTATAGAGGATGAGTTAATTAGTAGCAATCTCATTATCCCTTATCTATGTGTCCACATAGGTGTAGCTATTAAGAAAGCCACGTGAAAGCTAAAAAGCATAATATTAATCTAGACAAGTAAGGATCCCTCATCCTATAGGGGTTAATATCGGGATTTCATGTCTATCTCTCATGGTCTATGTCGATTAATATAATACACCACAAAGAATTGATTGAACTAACTGGTCTAAATGAACGTACTACGTAGGGTAGGCGGTGGTATGGGATGATATCTACTCTTTGCTCTAGGTAGGACCTTCGAAAGGGAAGAATTGGTGCCTAACCTTCTAAAATAATGTTCTACTTAGGGCTGGTGGTGGTATGGGACACTATGTAAGCATTGCACTAAGAAGGAATTCCAAAAGGTGATTCTTTGGTGGTTTGTTTGGTGTCTTTTATTGTCTCGCCATTGATTGAAGGGATTGTTTCTCCTGTGTTGAGTAAGCCGTAAGGGGTAGTCTTAAGGGTTGCTTTGGTGTGTATTTGGAGGAGGCGTATGAATTCTTCCTTCATATATTACCTTAGTGTGTCTTAGGATAATTCCTAGGTAGGGGAAACTCTTAATGAAAATGAGTTCACTTTCTCCTTCACATGGCCATGGAAGTTTGATGTAAATGCTTAAACAGTTCATTGTAAAGGTCACGTTAGTTTACTGTAAGGTTTTGCAAGTTTACTCTAAATATTTATTGTTGGCTTAAAATTATGGTAATTCTTATCTAAGTTCTAAATGATGGGTAGTGTGATTTTTTGCCTTTGTATTCATGAATGTTTTACTTAAATTGCATGAAAATTTATTTTACTAAAATGTCCATTTTTATTTGTTTTTGAATATGTCATACTTAGTACATTGTTTTGTACTAACCCTTTACTTTTCTATACTATATAAGTATCTGTTTGAAGATTTTGAAGGTTACATTCTAGGGCATAGTCGTTTTCTTAGATTTATTAAAAGACATATTATGTATTTTATTAAAATGTAAAGGGTCCTGTCCCTAAGATAATTTATGTCATGTCTTATGTTTTTCTTGTGACGATAAGATTTCTTAAGTATATATGAAAGATTTCCTTTTTATTAAATTATTCTTAAAAAGTTTTAATTACACACTACTTTCATGTATAATTTAATGAATACTAGTTGAAGGGCTTTTACAACACCCCAAAGGGTCAAGTAGGCCCGACCACGAAATGAGGGTACCTTATAACTTCTAGGGTATACTTTTGGGTCGTGACTTGCATAGAAGTAGACAATAGTAAATATCAGAACTACCTTCATTTATACACCATGACCTATACTACCTGTAAAATGTATGTAAAGTGAGTGTATGTGTACATTGGTCAACATTATGACATAATGCTTATCAACAACATATTGAGGAAAGACACCCTCTTAGAGCAATATACTCTTTCAAGCATAAACCACACAACACCCAATAGTAGAGTAGACAAGCCAACTTCAGTTTACACTTAAGACTCCTAATTTGTGCTAATCATGCATTGACATAGGGGTACATAGGTAAGGGATTATTAACAATTTTAACTCATCAATGAAATAACCCATACTTTACCCTAACATTGATATAAACATTCTTATACAATAGCCTTACAACTTATATCACAACAAGAATAGGAAATTATGCATAAACCTCACATAGTATCATCATAAGCACATGTGCTTATGTTAATCAATTTGCCTTCAAATCCATGGTAAACAATTATATAATGACAATAAAGTAAACACATCCACAATAAGTATACCATACCACACAATGCCATACAAGGTTTCATCAACTACATTGATATAAAAAATTAGAGGGATGAGACATTCTTACCAATTAATCAAACATTGATAATCTTTGTTAAATGATCCTTTATCATCATTTATAAATTATAGAGAAGTATCTCTAACGTTTTGAATCATAAACGAAACCATGTACAAGTCGTCACAACAGCATGATACAAGTTATTGCACTATATCACATATATGATAGAAAGTAGAGAGTTATAGAACATCAAGTAACTCCCCTAGTTTTGCTAATGAATCATCATGTTACAATAATATACGTTAAGGGCCGTAGAAAAATGGATATAAATCAAATCTAAACCATGCTTCATCTACCCTTGAATTAAGAACTAATAATGTTCATTACAACATTCAAATTGTAGAGTAGAAGAAACCAGATCAATTCATGCCAAGACTCCGTTGTTTGATCATCAAGAATTCATACCCACAATTCATTAATATCATCAATATAATGCAGTAGGTAAGGAATATATAATCTACACGAAATCATACTAGAATTTCTATAACCTCTAGATCAGAGTGAACATGCTATTTTTGACATAAATGGAAAGTAGAAGAATCATAGGCTAATAGACATAGATCAACATGAATTACTTATTTAAAATTAATGATGTCATTACATCGTAGGTAGTAGCTAGAATAACCACAACTTACCACTATTTTCATTAAAACGCCAATGTTACAGTGAATTATGGAAAACTAGGATACGCATGTTCAAATCTTCACACATTGATCCTCATGGATCCATTACATACAATTCGACATTAATTCAGTTAAATAACAGTAGGTATAGGCAATTCAACCTAATAATATCATAATTCAATTGATAACAAGTTAAAATCACAAAGCCAATGCAAGGACTAATTCGATTTAGGGAGGGAACATGGTTTCATCATGCAATTTGATTAAAATCACGTTCAAAGCAATAAATTAACATCAATTAATCATGATTTAACCATTGAAAATGTTTTCAGAAATAACCCATGGATAGATTTAAGAAGAAGAAGAAATTGATCATGTTTTTCTTTTTGAAATCATTGAGATTAACTCTCTAGAAGGAAGGATAATTAGAGATGAAGGATCACCATATATTTATCAACATTAAAACCTTTAATACTTGATGATTCATCCATATAAATCCATGCCACAAGCGATTGATGAGATTCACCAAGAATAGTAGTTTCTAGGGAGATTGTTTTATGAGGGAAAGGTTTAATTCGTGTAGAGGGATTTTGAAATGGGTTGTACACATATTAGATTACTTGTATCCAACCAAACGTATCTAAATAAACCTATTAGAGTTATGTTAGGACGCGGGTTGAGTTTCCCATTCACCCCATATATAAAACAACTGCAAGGCAACAGTTGTTACAGGCCACCATCATCGGACCCAATCGACTAGTCATTGCTCAATCGACTGGACAAACTTTTGCTTCCATTGATTGGTCCTTGAGAAATTTTTTGGTTGATATCAGACCAAGATAAGTTTCCATCAATGAGACCTCGCCAACGGGCTGTTGGTTAACCTATTGGACATCGTTAGGTCCATCAATTGACATTGCCATGGTAGTGTTTCGACTAGCTTTGGGTCCTTCTTGTGGGGCCTTTTACAGTGCCCTTTAGAAGTCGTACCCAGATGCTACCAACATAAATACAAACCATAATAAGTTTTAGACCTCCCACTTGAGTTTCACCCAAAACAAATACATGTAACTCATCAAACCTTCTCAAAACTCTATACATCGTCTTCAAACACCATTATAATTATTTTATAACTTCATAAGATAATGACATACAATATATAAACATGGATAGACACATGAGATACATAGGAGACTAATCGTCAATCGTTTTGGTCGTCGCTTGACGTTTGACTTCCAAATCACTTTAAACATTACACATTGCCTCTAAACCATAATATATGTCATTTTAAGACATTAGAACCTTAAGACAAATATGATAGGCTATAGACACTCTAACTCATTTTGGGGTCTTAAAATATCCCCCAATTGGGAACATTCGTCCTCGAATAACACTTAAAAAAGTTTAATCACCACAAGGACTTGAATTCATCATAGAGAGAGTTCATAGCATTTTTAACATAATCAAATCATTTTATCACTCAATGCACACAAGCAAGCAAAACCATAACTCACTTACTCTTTAATGCATCACACACATAGGCTTTTATCATGTTCATTGAAGGAAAATCATTCTCCTAATCATAACATGGTCATTAAACCTCAATTTATTAATAACTCATCTTGCAACTATACTTTATTTCACACTTTGGCAGATTTCAATAACACTCGAGAAGCAATTAGGTACTCATACCTCAGTGCACATATATTTGAGTTAATTGAATCACATAGATCTTCATTAGTAAGTCCTAGTGACATGAATGTCATACTCAAACATACCATTCTTAGTGGTGCCCATAGAGAAACGTCCTTCTCCTCAACACACTTACATGTATCATGAGTTTAGACATAATGAAAGTATAAGACAAATTTCCTTTTAAAATGAGAAATTCACAAATGTTGAACCAACGTATGATCATGTCTTCTTCCTAGTGAAGTCTAAATAGTAAGTCACACAAAGTACATCACATGAATTAGGAAGTAATTTCACAAAAAATAAATTTATAACATAGTACTCACCTCCACCGTAAGCATCATTTGAGAAAAATAACACAAATCATAGACATACACATTAAGACTTAGCTAAACATGCTTTTGCATATCAAAAGTGACCCTACAATCATGCATTCCAAATCCTAAAGGTCACATTGTTTTTAAGTTATTCAACATATTTCATTTTAAAGAGACAAAATTTCTCATTCTAAGGCTAAACATTTCACCTCACAAGTGACTATTACCATGTTTCTATCTTATCTCATGAATTTAAATGCACAATTAGCATATCTTCAAGATGCAATTTAACAAGAGAAAATAAGGATGTTATAACAAAAATTATTTCGCGCACTTTGAAATATTCACAATATGCTTAAGTTAATGTCAATTACCAAACATATAAGGTCATGCGATTCAATCTTAATGAAAACTCTTATTCATGAAAAAGTTTACTAATATTTATTAGTTTCAAGAACAAAAAAATAGAAGGTCATGATAGAATAATATCAACAACCTTACTACTCAATCACCATCCTCCACTTAAGTTAAACCTTATTAAAAGCAACTTAAACCAACCTTAAGAAGATCTTAACTAAACAACCTTCATTTCACCACTTAAAAATGATAGCATCTTCAGAAGGAATTTATTGTATGTTGACATAGGCACACTAAGGTATTCTAAACCTTTATTTTAGGAAAATTATCCTCCAATTATCAAGTTAGTTCATACTATTTAATAACATAAGGTATTCATACAATACAATGGATATCAAGGTCATAAATCATTAGGGGAAATAATAGAGGAGTTTTAGACTTAAGGACTCTTTCTTTCATTTCAACATTTAATTAAGGTAACTTCTAGGTCAATCAAACCCACATTATGACCTTACAAAGATAAGAGTACTACCCTCAATTCTAAGAAAACATGAATTCCACAATCATCAAGGGACTCACAACACAATAATAAAATAGAAACTATTCTACAGCTCACCATGCCATAAGACTCTCATTTTTATTCCAAATAGTAAATATATTTTTTATATTCATTATCATGTTCATATGCATAAAACTTCTAATCAAAGAACTATTTAGTTAGTTTCCTAAAAATATTATAGTAAGCTGCCTAGATTTAGAGTGATCATAGCTCAACATTCCAAAAATGCAACACTTAGGAAATTGATGGGAATACAAAACATTACAAATAAAATCATACAATCATCACACCTAGGACCAAGTCTGTACAAAGGACTCCGTTCTATACTAGGAAACTTATCAAAGACCACATAAACAAAGGGAAAATATTGAACACTTTTAAGCACATATTTTTAGGGTAGCATGCTTCTATAGGTAGTCACTAAGTGTGTCAAGTTCAAATCCTCATATAAGGCTACCATCATGAAAAACTATATAGTAGCACATTATTCAAAAAAGGACTCGTTTTAACCATAATAACTTCTAACATGCTTTAACTATACACTGAAATATATTTCTCCATATAACATTCTCTTTCACATAAGTATCATAAATAGCCATAAATGGCATTACATAATGAAAACACAACAAAATTCATATTCAAATATATTCATGAAACCATAAAACAACGATAAGAATTTAAAGTCACCTTTACTCCCGTAAGAATAGAAAAAAATCTCATCCAAGCAATAATATCTAAGAAACCACCGTACAAGAAACATAAAAGAGATATATAATAGAGTTATCTTCTATTGTACGATAATGAGAATGATGAAGAAGGGAACCTCTATCATACTATATCCTCTCATACCATTTAATGTGTCGCGACTCACCACCAATGATATAAGACTCTACTAGACTTGGAAATATAAGACTTCTTGGACCCTAAACCACTTCTAAAACTTGTCGATATGATACCACGTTTGTCACAACCGAGAAGCACACCCTAGATGTAATGTGGTGTGCTTGACTTCTCGGAGGTCTTATACAAACCCATAGTTATCATTCATCACATTGACATAGTAAATTTAGCAGAGAATTTAAAACTTTTCATAGTACATCATATGCTAGGAAAATCACTCATATATAAATAAAATATAAGTCATAATATGTATTTATACCTTAGGTCTCTTTGACATATTAGACTCAACAACCTTAGAATAGATTAGGTAATCCTTGAAACTTAAGGACCCCTTTCCTTAAGACAAGAGTAGATAATGCTTGGAACGTAAGGACCACTTTCCTTAAGCTGGGGAATCACATATCAAGCTCCTCAATCATACAAATCCATTATGAATGCATAACCCATACTTTATATAAATAATAGTGAAGAATGTTAGTAGCACAAAAATGCACTAAGTATGGCAACCATGCAAAAACCTGTATTTAAAAGGGACATTATCTTAAATCATCCTTCAAGAAAATTTTGAATAAATCTTTATAAAATTTTTAATCAATAGCATTTATATAATTAGTATACTAAACATATTCAAAGGTCAAATAGTAGGTAAGATCACACATTGAATTTATTACATTTTTGAGTCACATTACTGTGAGCTCTTTTTCCCTAAAAAGTGAGAATTATTTCCTTTTATTAATTAATTTCCCAAGTAACGATCTAGTGATTCTTGGTGCAACGCATCGCCTTAATGTCACAAATTAACCATACATAAAACCTATATAAGTAATCACATATCATCATAGTACAACCTATCAAAGACACATTTAGGTTAACGAGTTATGAACAATACAGTAAGCTACATCAAGTAATACATACATTTAGTTCCTTTCCTATACATCATTATTAGACCTTGTTCATGACCCCAAACTTAGTCTACTAGTACAATGAACATAAAGATCCCCATAACCCATAAAATGTTTAGTAAACACTTCACGAGACCACAAACCTTAAATTGAATTCATGCATCAATAACTAAGTGAAGGAAACTTCATTCATTTCAATAAAACACCTTCATCATATAGTCATTTAGACCAATATAGTGCTAAAAGGATAAGATTACATCAAATGGATTCATACCATGCACATCTTCCTAATAAGTATATAAATACGACCATACCATGCATATGGACATAATCATAAACATAAACATTACGTTACCTTCCTAGGACATCCTAAGTAGCTATTTGTGTAATGTCTACATGGTTTAATTACTTCCACCTATCCTAAGAAACTTACCTTAAGTCCTCCTAGTTAGTATCCCATTCATTTACTTCCATTGTCAATTTTACGTTGGGAAAACTACAGTTATAACAAACACTAAGACCATGGGTGCTAAACATGGAATTTGATGTTGTAGAGCCTTACACCAGTGGAAGGTGTTCCTACCTATATAAGGTGTAACATTAACACATGCTAGCATATTAAGTGATATGATATCGCTAGATCCTACATGGAAAATATAGTTATTGAACATGGAGGTACATGTGAAAACCCTCTTTATGCCAAGATGGGGCATTATGGTTATTCACCTATGGAAACACTATTTATGCCTATTGAGGCATTACGGTTATCCACCTCATGAGATTTATGGTGACCTACCTTCCCACATTTTGAAGGGACACACACTCATATTTAATCTCACACGATGCTAGGCTAAGTTCCCTTTATTGAAAAGCCTTCATTAACATTACTTTGTAAAATATAGGCTTAGGAGAGTCATCCCCTCATTTTCTTAGCTCATAGGTCATAGATAAAAGTTCATCAACCTAACTTATGTGAGAATATCCTTTAACATGGACATAGAATATGTATTAGCACTAACTAATTAAGGATACAGTTGAGCACACCATTCAAGGCTCGTCTTTTGACTAGATCATCATTCATGTGTGTGTGTATACATATATGTAATCCAAACTAGAAACAAAAACTAGATTATGGTTAATTGTCCTTAGCTACTACCTATATATGCAATTTTGATGATAGTAAGGTATAATTAATTTAATATTAATAGGTAACCATGGAATTGTTAAAGATTCATTTATATTCTTCTAGATTATAAAGTTAATGTTGTATCGTATATGACATGATCTAAATATTAGGGAAGATAAAAAATTATTTCGTTTGATTAATGACCTCTTTAGCTACTGCCCTACATGATATTATTTATGAAATATGATCTATAATCCATGCAACTAAAATTGGTTAATGGTGTATGTCCATCTACATTTTGGCATATTAATGTGGTGTTCTACTAGATTTTTCGCATTACCTTGTATTAGCTTATGCATAACTTCATATATAATTATTATACTTTAGCTACTGCCCTAGGTTGTCTTTACTGGTATGTTATGAATGTTAATCATGGGAAAAAAAGTAAAGAATATTAGCAAGTGATTTATTATTCTATACTTTCTAATGTTCATGTAATCCCTTGTATTAGGTTATAGTATGATCTGGTACATGGTTTATGATCTGGTATAGTATAATGTACATGGTTTATTTTATGTCTATCGTACTTTAGATACAGTCTTATATTTGAACTTTTCATTAAAAAATAGAAATTCTCAATAATGACCAAAGCCTAAGGGATTGGTAATAATTTCTATACTTTTCTACTTCTCTACTTCTCTATAGTAATGTTGATTAAGCATTATATGGAATTGTGTGGTATGGTCTACTTATGGTGGCGGTGTTTAATTTATTTTCATTTTATATGTGTTAACCATGGATCGGGTGTCACGTTCCAACACCAGGATAGTATATGAGGATCAGAGTGTCATGTTCCGGCACCAGTATGGATCGGGTGTCACGTTCCGACACCAGGATAGTATATGAGGATCGAAGTGTCACGTTCCGACACTAGGATAGTATATGGAGTGGAGTGTCACGTACCGACACAAGAGAAATAAAGATAATAAATCTGGAAAGATGTTAATATAATCAATTTAATGAACCTATTTCCCAAAATGAGTATGATATTGAGGCTTGAGTCCTCATGTGTGGTACTTGGCGTTACTTATTTATGATTACAGAACTTGATGTTGTTATGTTTTGAGTATTGTAGTTGGTTTTTATGATATTATCTGATATATACTGTTTTCTATTTTGAGTTGGCAGATGATACCTACTCAGTACTTGTGTTTTGTAATGACCCCTACTTGTATGTTTCTTTCTTTGTTATTTGTGGAGTGCAACAAACGTACCGTCGTCTTCAACTCAACCGCAACTCTAGCCAGTCTTCATTACACAGGATTTCAGGGTGAGCTAATGCTTCTATCTTGGAATGGATCTTATTCCTCATGTCTTGATGCCTTGAAGTTCCGGCATGGACTAGCTTTTTATTTATTTTAGCTTCTTAGAATACTCCTAGTTTAGTAATTTGATCATAGATTTTCTTGTGGTGATGACTTCCAGATTTTTGGGAATAATAGATGTTGAGTTTTTAGAAGTTATTGAATTGTTTTTCCTTAATGAGTTTTAAGTCTGAGCTTGATGAACGGGATTTTTAACCCATATGTGGATCTCTTTGTGATCGTATTTATTGATGATATACTGATATACTCCAAGAGTAAGAAGGAACATGAGGAGCATTTGAGAATTGTCCGGGGGATATACTTCTCCATAAAAAAGCTAGAGAATGACGCCCAAGTCATAGGTGGTGCCTGTGCGGGTTGACACTCAACATGTGACCGCCACCACATTTTGGCATTTCCCTGAAATTGATAGGTTACAAACTCAACGCCAAACCGTTCCACTATTCCCATTTTATGTAGTAACTCATGGCAGTCAACCAGAAAATCGTAGGCATCCTCAGATTCAGCACCCTTGAAGACTGAAGGTTTCAATTTCAATAACTTACTGAAAAGTTCATGCTGATCACTTTTTATTATAGGCCCGTAGTAAGACGAGGAAACGTGCCTATTTCCAATGAGGCATCCATGCGGGGAGCCACAGTAGTTGCATGTTGTACCTCCGGAACCAGAGGTGTTGGTGCAGAAAACACTTGAGGTGTCTGGCCTTGATCAGATAACCCGCTAAGATAAGTAAGAACCTGATTAATAATCTCTGGGTAGGTTGGGGTGGTAATTCCTCCTTCCGCACTTGTTCATTCTCCCCTTCCTCACCCTCTCCTACCACTTCCTCAGTCGGTGAAGAAGTCACCGCCCTAGTACTAGTTGGGCTAGGTGCTTGTCCTCTCCCTCTAGAGGACGTCCTCCCGCGACCTCTACCACGACCTCTTGCCACTGCTCCTCTCCGAGCTACACCCCAAGTGGCTGGCTCAGACGCATCCTGTCTTGCCGGTGTTGGTGTTGGCGCAGTCGTTGCTCTAGTTCTAAGCATCTGCGAAATAGAGTAAAGATGGTCAGATACCAATTTGTATCACCTAGATACAAATTGGATCCAAGTAATAGCACGAAAGAAAGAAAGAAAGAATGGTATTTTCCTTAAGTCTTATAGCCTCTCAAAGAAAAGTAAAGGCGTCCCTCTACCGTTTCTTAAGACTCTACTAGACTCGTTCTTGTGTGATGAGACCAATGAACCTAATGCTCTGATACCAAGTTTGTCATGTTCCGGCACCAGGATAGTATATGGATTGGGTGTCCCGTTCTGACACCAGGATAGTATATGAGGATCAGAGTGTCACGTTCCGGCACCAGGATAGTATATGGATCGGGTGTCACATTCCGACACCAGGATAGTATATGAGGATCGGAGTGTCACGTTCCGACACCAGGATAGTATATGGAGCGGAGTGTCACGTACCGACACGAGAGAAATAAAGATAATAAATCTTGAAAGATGTTAATATACTCAATTTAATGAACCTATTTTCCAAAATGAGTATGATATTGAGGCTTCAGTCCTCATGTGTGGTAGTTGGCGTTACTTATTTATGATTACAGAACTTGATGTTGTTATCTTTTAAGTATTGTATTGGTTTTTATGATATTATCTGATATATACTATTTTCTATTTTGAGTTGGCCGATGATACCTACTCAGTACTTGTGTCTTGTACTGACCCCTACTTGTATGTTTCTTTCTTTGTTATTGTGGAGTGCAGCAAACGTACCGTCGTTTTCAACTCAACCGCAACTCTAGCCAGTCTTCATTACACCGGATTTCAGGGTGAGCTAATGCTTCTAGCTTGGACTGGATCTTATTCCTCATGTCTTGATGCCTTGAAGTTCCGGCATGGACTAGCTTTTTATTTATTTTAGCATGTTAGAATACACTTAGTTTAGTAATTTTATCATAGATGTTCTTGTTGTGATGACTTCCAGATTTTGGGGAATAATTGATGTTGAGTTTTTAGAAGTTATTCAATTGATTTTCCTTAATGAGTTTTTAGTCTGAGCTTGATGAACGGGATTTTTAAGCCATATCTGGATCTCTTTGTGATCGTATTTATTGATGATATACTGATATACTCCAAGAGTAAGAAGGAACATGAGGAGCATTTGAGAATTGTATTGGAGTTGTTGAGAATGAAGAAGCTTTATGCCAAGTTCTCCAAGTGTGAGTTTTCGCTAGATTCAGTGTCCTTCTTAGGGCACGTGGTTTCTAATGATGGAGTGATGGTGGATCCTTCTAAGATTGAGACAGTGAGGAATTGGGTAAGACCTACTAATGTGTCAGAAATAAGGAGCTTTGTTGGTTTAGCTAGCTACTACCGTCGATTTGTCAAGGGATTCTCTTCTATTGCATCCCAATTAACGAACTTGACTAAGCAGAATGTTCCATTTGTATGGTCGGATGAATGTGAGGAAAGCTTTCAGAAGCTCAAAACCTTGTTGACTACTGCACCAATCCTTACCCTGCCAGTGGAAGGTAAGAATTTCATTGTCTATTGTGATGCATCCTATTTGGGTTTGGGTGTAGTGCTAATGCAAGAGAAGAACGTAATTGCTTATGCTTCAAGGCAATTAAAGGTGCACGAACATAATTATCCGATCCATGATTTGGAGTTGGCCGCGGTAGTATTTGCATTAAAGCAATGGAGGCACTATCTGTATGGGGTTAACTGTGAAGTCTTGACGGATCATCGTAGCCTACAGTATGTCTTTACTCAGAAAGATTTGAATTTGAGACAGAGGAGATGGATGGAACTACTACGATATCACTATTTTGTATCATCCGGGAAAAGCTAATGTTGTGGCAGATGTTTTACGTAGAAAGGCAGGAAACATGGGAAGTCTAGATCACTTGCAAGTTTCTAGACGCCCATCGGCTAGAGAAATCCAAAACTTGGCTAATGACTTTATGAGGCTAGAAGTAAATGAGAAGGGAGGATTTTTGGCCCGTGTGGAGGCGAGATCTTCATTTCTTGACAAGATCAAGGGAAAACAGTTTGATGATGAGAAACTAAGCCGAATTCGGGATATGGTGTTGCGAGGAGAGTCTAAAGAGGCAATAATTAATGAGGAAGGTGTTTTGAGGATTAAGAGAAGGGTATGTGTGCCCCGTGTTGATGACTTGATCCACACCATCCTCACAGAGGCCCATAGTTCTGGATATCCTATACATCCTGGTGCAACCAAGATGTACCGTGACCTAAAACAACACTTCTGGTGGAGTAGAATGAAGCGTGACATTGTTGATTTTGTTGCCAAATGTCCAAATTGATAGCAAGTAAAGTATGAACACCAGAGGCCCGGAGGAACACTTCAGAGAATGCCCATTCGTGAATGGAAGTGGGAGAGAATTTCAATGGACTTCCTGGTTGGTATTCCAAAGACATTGGGTAAGTTTGGTTCTATTTGGGTAATTGTGGACAGATTAACTAAGTCTGCTCACTTCATTCTGGTCAAGGTGACTGACAATGCAGAGAAGTTAGCCAAAATGTATCATTCAAAAATTGTTCGATTGCATGGAGTTCCACTCTCCATCATATCAGATAGAGGTACGCAGTTTACTTCTAGGTTTTGGAGAACATTGCATGCGGAATTAGGTACTAGGTTGGACCTTAGTACTGCATTTCACCCTCAGACCAATGGTCAGTCTGAGCGAACGATTCAAGTGTTGGAGGATATGCTTTGTGCATGTGTGATAGAATTTGGTGGTCATTGGGATAACTTCTTACCCTTAGCGGAGTTTTCATACAATAATAGCTATCACTCCAGTATTGACATGGCCCCATTTGAAGCATTGTATGGGAGGAGATGTAGGTCTCCCATTGGTTGGTTTGATGCATTTGAGGTTAGACCTTGGGGTACTGATCTTTTGAGGGATTCATTGGAGAAAGTGAAAGCTATTCAGAAAACCTTTTAGCGGCGCAAAGTAGGCAAAAGGAGTATGCAGATCGAAAGGTTAGAGACTTGGAGTTTATGGAAGGTGAGCAAGTCTTGCTGAAGGTTTCGCCCATGAAAGGGGTGATGCGGTTTGGTAAAAGAGGTAAGCTAAGCCCAAGGTATATTGGACCATTTGAAGTACTTAAGCGTGTAGGGGAGGTGGCTTATGAATTAGCCTTGACTCCAGGGCTGTCTAGAGTGCATCCGGTATTTCATGTGTCTATGTTGAAAAGATACCATGGGGATGGAAGCTACATCATTCGTTGGGATTCAGTTCTGCTTGATGAGAATTTGACTTATGAGGAGGAGCATGTTGCCATTATAGATCGAGAAATTCGCAAGTTGAGATCAAGGGAGATTGCATCCATAAAAGTTCAATGGAAGAATGGACCAGTTGAAGAGTCCACTTGGGAGACGGAGGCTGATATGCAAGAAAAATCCCACATCTGTTTACAGATTCAGGTACTCCTTTTCGCCCTTGTTTCTTTTTCTTGTGATTGTTCGAGGACGAACGATGGGTATATTGGTATCTATTGTAACGACCTGTTTATTCTTTTTGAGCAGCATATTTTATTTTTGGAAAAACTGGCTGAGTCGACGGATCCCAAGATGCACCGTCATGGGCACGACGGACCGTCGAGGGGGTCTCGTTCCAAAACACTTAGAATTCTGAAATTTGGGTACTGAAATCGACTCTCTGAACTTAATGACGGAATGGCAGGACGGACCGTCGTGGGCACGACGGACCGTCACACATCTTCCACAGAAATTAAGTCTCTTAACTTTGTGAAGGACCTGCAGGACGGACCGTCATAGTCATGACAGACCGTCACAGGCTGCGTAATCCCAAGCTGGGTCGGATTTCTGTTAAATGTTTTAAGGGGCGTTTTGGACTATTCCTGCTTATAATTATAAAGTTAGTGGTTTAATATTAATAATTCAATTACTTTGGGGTTAAAGGAGATAACCTTGAGTTAATTAGTGGGTTACTTTTGTCATCTTTTATACTTAATTATATGTTAATTAGGGTAAAAGAAAAAGGGTTTGAATAAGAAAAATAGAAAGAACAAAGAGAGGGAGAATAGATCGAGAGAAAGGAACGAAGAGGATAGCAAAGCTTGGGGAATTAGCTTGCTTGATCACGAATATTCGGTGGAGGTAGGTTTATGGTTTTTATGCTATTCGTAGTAAACTCTTAATAGCGAATGATATGTATTGGGTAGTCTTGTAAACCCTTCTATATGCTTAATTGTATGCTTGCATAAATGTGATTATATAAATGTGATAAAAATAAGCATGATGAGGCTATTGAATCCTAAATCTTGAAAAACCCTAATCTACTTTGTTAATGATGATGCCTTGGTATAAAAGAAGGCCTGATGAACGAAAGTAGTGAGATTAGGGGATCAGGTGTCACGTTCCGACACCAGGATAGTAATAGAGGATCGGGTGTCAAGTTCCGGCACCAGGATAGTATATGAGGATCGGAGTGTCATGTTCCGACACCAGGATAGTATGTGGATCGGGTGTCACGTTCCGACACCAGGATAGTATATGAGGATCGGAGTGTCACGTTCCGGCACCAGGATAGTATAAGGATCGGGTGTCACGTTCCGACACCAGGATAGTATATGAGGATCGGAGTGTCACGTTTCGGCACCAGGATAGTATATGAATCGGGTGTCACGTTCCGACACCAGGATAGTATATGAG
Organism: Solanum chilense; assembly: GCA_032847665.1. NCBI lineage: Eukaryota > Viridiplantae > Streptophyta > Magnoliopsida > Solanales > Solanaceae > Solanum > Solanum chilense. Next base: position 49,616,259 of record CM064967.1, read on the forward strand.
GATCGGAGTGTCACGTTCCGACACGAGAGAAATAAAGATAATGAATCTTGAAAGATGTTAATATACTCAATTTAATGAACCTATTTCCCAAAATGAGTATGATATTGAGGCTTGAGTCCTCATGTGTGGTACTTGGCGTTACTTATTTATGATTACAGAACTTGATGTTGTTATCTTTTGAGTATTGTAGTTGGTTTTTATGATATTATCTGATATATACTGTTTTCTATTTTGAGTTGGCCGATGATACCTACTCAGTACTTGTGTTTTGTACTGACCCCTACTTGTATGTTTCTTTCTTTGTTCTTTGTGGAGTGTAGCAAACGTACCGTCATCTTAAACTCAACCGCAACTCTAGCCAGTCTTCATTAAGCCGGATTTCAGGGTGAGCTAATGCTTCTAGCTTGGACTGGATCTTATTCCTCATGTCTTGAAGTTCCGGCATGGACTAGCTTTTTATTTATTTTAGCTTCTTAGAATACTCTTAGTTTAGTAATTTGATCATAGATGTTCTTGTGGTGATGACTTACAGATTTTGGGGAATAATAGATGTTGAGTTTTTAGAAGTTATTGAATTGATTTTCCTTAATGAGTTTTAAGTCTTCCGCATTGTATTTTGTTAATTATGGTTAAAATGTTGGGGTTTAGATTTGTTGGTTCGCTCACATAGTAGGATAAGTGTGGGTGCCACTCGCGGCTCGGTTTTGGGTCGTGACACCTAGTTCCATAAACAATGCTTGCCATATAGGATATAGGAACGTGATATCAACTAAAATGCTAGCATGTTTTAGTGTTCTACCTTGGCTAGACGAGAACATCTCCCATTGGTGTAAGGGTCTACAACACCAAATTTCATTTATAGCACACATGGTCTTAGTATCGGTTAAGGCTATTGTTTCCCTAATGAAAAGGGACAATGGAAGTAAATAATAAAGACCCTTACTAGGATTACTTAAGGGAAGCTACTCAAGATATGTGGAAGTAATGGACCATCTCGATATTGCACATTTTGCTCATTAGTAAGCAATATGATGGTGTTCCAATGTGTATGATTATTATTATGTCTTTATGCATAGTATGGTAATATTTGTCTATTTGTCGTAAAGATGTGCATGGTATGAGTCAATTTGATGAGGTCTTATTCTTATATGCACTATGTGAGTAATAATGACTATATGATGAATGTTATTTAAAATAATGAAGTTGTCTTAACTTATCATGTTTATGTATGAACTGAATGATAAGGTTTGTGATCTCATGAAGGGTTTACTAGGTATGTATTGGGTTATGGGTGTGATCTCATGAAGGGTTTACTAAGTATGTGAGGTGTTATGGCTATTCACTTGTCATTACACTAGTAGACTAAAATTAGGGTCATGAACAAGGTCTTATAATGATTTATGTGAAGTGAAGCCAATATATGTGCAAATAGATGTAGCTTACTATAAAGCCAATAGATCCTTGACTTTAATGTGTCTTTGATAGGTCCTTCTTGTAAGATGGTATGTGTTGTCTTGTATAGGTTGTATGTTGTCTTTCATTGTGGCCTAAGGTGATTCATTGAAACAAGTATTCACTAAAGGGTTACTCAGGATGTTTATGAGCTAAAAGAAAAGGATTCACTGTAAAGTAAAAGAGCTCATTGTAAAGTGACCTCAAAAATGACTTAAATTCTCTATATGATTTTCTATGATTTTTGGCCTTTAAATTTTTCTATATGAGGTATGTGAATGATATAACTGCTAATGTAATAAGTTTTTATAAAGATTTAACAAAATGGAATCATATATGAATTACAAGAAAATGTCCCTTTTGATTGCATGTTTTTGCATGGTTGTCATACTTAGTGCATTCTTGTACTAATGCCATTATTCTCTGATTTTTATACAAAGTGTAGGTTATGGATGCCTAAAGGATGTCTTTAATGTAGAGGATCTTGATAGATGATTCCCCAGATAAACGAAAGGAATCATTAGGTTCCAAGGATCTCCTAAAATATGGTTTACTGTAAAGTGTATAGGTTATTATCATTATATTGTGTTATGTTTTAACGGCTGTGTCCCTAAAGTACTCTAATGTTGTTGAGGCTAATATGACAAAGTCACTTAGAGACTATGTATGTAATATGATTTTTTATGTATCTATGAAGTAAAGTTTCTAGCATTTGACTTGCTATGGAATGTTTAAAATTTTCCACTAAATTTATCTATGAAAATGTGATAAATAATGACTATGGACTTGAATAATACCTCTGAGAGGTCAAGTACGCCGTGTTACTTCTAGGGGTGCTCCCCGGATGTGACATGTAACAACGCTAAAAATGAACTAGGTTAACCCATAGACTATCATTAGTTATGTGAGTAAATAAGGCATAAAAATGAATAATATTATCATTATAAGGCAGTTTGTATAGTTTGGAAGTCAAAAGTTAAAGAACGACAATGACGTTAGAAAACTAGTCTAAGTTGCACTAGTGTATAGTAGGGTTTTGTAGTGGAGTATTGGGGTATGGTATAAGGGTGAAATTGAGTATCTATTGTTCATACACATTCACTGAAATGTAAAGGTTCAAAATGTTGATACGACTCTACAGGGACCACCTTAAGGGTCCCCAAGGATGACCCAAACATGGGGCAAGGAAGATTCCAGACAGCACCATTTAAAAGATGTCTGTGTGTCGCACATGCAACACTTAAAGGGAAAATATTTCCCTGCAATGACTAGCCAATGCGAACAATTTTTAATCAAATTAGAATTGAAAACCAAGAATTGGAAGTGTCCCTGTGACGCGTAGTGACTGCCAAGTTTTGGATTCGTCGTTTTTAATTCAAATTTGAATTCATTAAAATCCATTAACTACAAGAGTTTTCTCGTTACATTGAGGATTATTTATTGATGTTTATTGAATTTTTTAAACTCCAAAAATTCAAAAATAAAGCTAAACCCTCAACTCAAAATAAAACTCTCTATTCCTTTTCTCTAAAACCTCCATTGATGAAGCTTTGAAGTTCCAAGGAAGAAGACAAATTCTTCATGTTTTTCAACCCAAACTCGCGGTCTTTCTTCAATAAAGGTATGTTGTTTAATATTATATTATTCTTCCATTGAAGGAGCCAATTTCAAAGGCTTCTTAAAGGTGTTCATAAACATTGAAATTCCTATTTTTAATTCTAGCCATGGATTCTTGCAGGAAAGAATTTGAATTAATGTTCTATGATATGATTGATGTAATTTAATGTTTTAAAATCAAAAACTATATAAACCCATGGATTACATGAATTCAATTTTTGGCTCTAATGTAGGTGAATTGATCTTGGCTTGATCTTATTGAATTCATGTCTAGATTGTATTGGACTATTTAATTATGTATATATCATGATATAATTGTCTATAACCTACCTTATAATGATGATATTCATAATGTATATTAGCGGATCATTGATATGGATTAGTTGTTTGCCTAGTATTGTGTATATGAGTTTTGGTAAGAACCTTTGTAAAGTAATTTGATTTAAAAGGCTAAAGAATGTTGATGATGATTATGGGAAGGTGGTGAGTTCAAGTAAAGTCTCTATATTTTGTAGAATTGATATTTAATTGTCTTGATTGGTATATGGTCCACTTATTGTGGCGGTGTTTATGTGTTATAGTTTTTATGAACATGGCCTTGTTGACATGATTATGTGAATCATGCTCTTATCATGTTATAGCTTGTGTAGATGATCAACGTGAAGGATGATAATGTGTATATATATGCGTGAGGTTAAAGTATGATTTCTTATAAATGGTTATATATAACTATGGTAGACTATGATGAGTTCATATATGTGTTGATAGGGTATTTTGTTAGGTAGACTTAGTTGTCCTTATATAGTACTTGAATGTTATTGAATACGTGATATAATGAAGTTGTGTCTTGATTGGTAAACTTACGTCCCTCTACTTCATACATGGAAGCTTTGTCAATGTGAACTCTTGACTTAGTAGGCTTAAGAACCTTTGTCATTTATGTGTATGAATTAATGATGAATGAATGTCCAGAATCAGTAGACGTAAGATACTGCCCATCTTAGGATAAAAAATATAGGACATTGAACATATAATGAACGTCAAGAACATAGAACCTTGAATAAAGAAAAGAAGGTAAAGAGAAACCTTGAAGTGAAAGACCATAATGGTATTACTCTTTAGTGGAATGATCGACTTAGGTGTAACGACCTTAAAAGTACCTTCTGGAAGTAGTCGGTCTATGATACACTTACAATTCCCACACAAGCCTCACAACAATCATAGAATAATATTGTCTCAAAAATAAATAATAAATTAAAATATTCTTCACACACAAAGAATACCTTCATTAATAAGCAAGAAGAAGACCTTTAAAACTATCTGCCTTTCTATTGTCTCATTTTAACATCTAATACATTAAATGTACAACATAGGGACTAATCTCATTCAAGACATAAATCAAAGAGTAAATACATAGAAACATGTGAGTCTTGTGCTTGAATCTATGAGGACTCACAAATACTTCATCTTCAACCCTTAGAAACTTATCCATCATCCATGGCATATCTAGACTTTCCAATTCCCTAAACTTTAGTCAAAAAGGTAAAAAAGGGGTTAGCACATTGAATACACTAAGTATGGAAGCCATGTAAAAACCATGCAAAAGGAACATTTAGTAAATAAGTATTCTTTCATAACATTTAGATAAAAACCTTTATAATAACAATTTAAGAGACATAATTCAAGTCAACAATCACATGTAGAACATTTTCATGTTACATCAACCACATAATCATATTGAGTTAGGCCCCCTAATAATGGTTATCCTAAGACCTACCTAAGTAAAATATGAATTGTCTGCCCATACAACCCCTTTATACACGCCTAGGTGATCCATAAACTACCTAAAGTAAAGATATTCCATTACATAACATATAACATAATTACATATTCAATAATATAAACCTTCAGATCATTTATCCTCTCTATCTATGGCTACTCCAAGTTTCACTTAAGTAACACATGATGAGACTTCCAGCAACCCCTTTTCAAGCCTACCAAAGCAATCCTCAAAGCTACCCTAGATAAAAACTTTTCTATACAACATAATTGATTCATAAAACCTACTTTTATCAAAACTATTTAGAGAGACCATCATCAATTTGGAGGACTTCACATAATTGTGTTGGAAGACCTAGAGTACCCTCATCCTTTAACCTTCAAATCCTACTCATGCCTTGTATAAATAGCGCCCCATTCCACATAAAGTAGAACTTATCCAATACTAGAATTCATCCCACATAATGAGAATATGCATTAACTGATACAGACCATAATATTTAGGTATGGAATTTTAGTCTACCCTAGTGTGAGGGAGGGTTTTCTACTTGCCAAGGGTAGAACTACAACACATCCCATGTTGGAACATTGTCAAGGAATATCAAGGGTTTCGTTGTTCTCTAGTCTAAACATAAGTAGAGTCACTCCCCTAGCATATTTAGCTTGTGCTTAGCCTTGTTCTCAAAGATTAAGTTCATTAACAATAAGGCTTATGAAAAGACACCATATTTTAGTCTTCCAAAATCATAATACCCCTACCAAGGATGGGTTTACTTGGGATGCCACTCAATGATTATATTGATAGTTCAAAGACTTACTTAGACAATTTTTGATGTTTTTCCAGCCAACGTATCCCTAAGTCCATCATTCACTCAAGAAGGATACCACTATGACTTTAAATTTCATGGATTCTATAACCTTTTTTCTATATTAAAGGTTCCAATTTATTGACCTTCTTTACTTGTTAAACGTCATATATATAAATCTTGCATGCACATACGTGACGACTGTTCTTAAGACTACTAAGTCAACAAATCACATATTGACAGAAATTTCCTATATCAACAAGAGGGACATAGGTCTACCAAATCAAGAAAAATCAATAATCATATAACTTATATGATATTATTCATGTACCTAGTAGGGATACTAATTCTACCACACAAGATACAACATCAACACAGATAGAAACTCATTATAGTCTAGCATAGTAACGTATAATCATTATTATTTAAAGAACAACATGCTTCTACCATACACATACATATAAAACATTATCAAATAAGACACTTCTTAGTCTTCCATCACCATATACCATCACTTGAAGAAGATAGATTACATTAGCACTAATACAAGATTACGTAACCATTACATTGTTACTTCACATCATATCTTCACATTATATAAAATCACACATCTACCACATCATACTTCACTTTACATAGTCAAATAAACTATAACACCTTCAACATGATCATCACACTTAACATAAAAATCATAACATTATACCTTCATATATACAATGTGACCTCCCGCAAGGACCCCTTAGAAGTTAGGGAGCACCTTTGGGTCGTTAATCACGCATACCTGACCCTTTTATTTTCTTGTACAGGACTTTAACCATAGTTCATTACATAAGACATGAAAAGTAGTGCGGATTTAAATCTATTCACGAATAATTTAATAAAGGAAACATTTTCATAAAATACTATAGAAGTCTCATCATCATAAGCAAATCTTAAAGACACGACACAATAACTAAAGGACACAACCCTTTACATTTAAAAGAAATATATAATAGGAACTTATACAAAACTTAAAGAATTAACAACTATGCCCTCGAATATGTGAGACATACATTGTCTTGAGAGAATCAAATCCCAAGATTTCCTTCTAAAAATCAATCTTGCTTCAAAACCTATAGAGTATAGAAAAGTATGGTATTAGAAAAAATAATGTACTAAGTATGTCATATGCAAAAACATGAAAAAGGGACATTTTAGTAAAAAATTATTTTCATGCCAATTATGTAAAAAAATCATGAATATAGAAGTTAAACAACATAAGAATCATCATTTAACAATAAGAGCTCAATATCCGTAATTTTACCACAAATAAGGTATTTAAAGTAAGTTTTTCATATTATAATGAACCCCTTTTTGACATTATAGTGAACTAATCCCTATTCCAAAAGAGTGAACATCCAAGGCCAAAAAAAGAGGAGGTGAACGCATTTCCGTATAAGTTTCCCTAACTAAGGCTATCCTAAGATTCACATATGTAAGACATGAAGAAGGTGCACATATAAATCCTTCAATATATACCAAAGTGATAATCAAGACTACCCTTTTTTGGCTAACTCACCTCGGGACAAGAAGGCCCTATAAATAACAAGACATTAGAAGAACACACAAGCAATACACCAAGAGTTCTCTTTCGGAATGCCTACTTAGTAAAATGAGTAGATAGCATCCCTTACCATCAATCACCCTAAGTAGTACACTCTTTTAGAAGGCTTAACACCAAAACTCCCCTTTCAGAAGGTCTAGTTAATGCAATGGATAGATAACGTCCCATTCCACTTCCTAAACTAAGTAGTACATTATTTTAGGAGACTTAGTTTATTCAACTAATGTAAGTCTCACTAAGAATCCCCGTTAGAAATGCCTCCCTAGTGTAATGGATAAATAGCGTCTGAATCAACTACCCACCATAAGTAGTACAGACTTTTTAGAAGAATTAGCATTTTCATTACTTTATTGAGGTTACATTAACACACATAAACCATGAGAGATAAACATGGAATCCCAATACTTCTCTTATCCGAGAAGGGTCTCCTAACTTAACTAGCGTGAGGTCATACTTTTTAGATTTTACATGGATTTTCCAATTACTACACCTATGATGGCTCATAGTTAAGGGATAAGAAGATTACTACTAAGTAACTCATTCTCTACTAATTATAAGTACTCATATTAAAAGGTATATTGGATACCAATTCTCACCTCACGAAGTGTAACCACCCCTTCATCATATCCTCTCGGTGCTAGACATTACTCCTCATGGATTTGCAACATTATAAACTATAGGTTAAGGATAGGTAGTGAACACCACATCTAAATGCACGAAGGGAATTAATCCTCCAACCTACCTTTGAAATCTCTTAGGGAGTAATGAGGTTTCTACTAAACACATCATCTAAACTTACGAAGACTGTTCACCCCAAAACTCCCCTATTTGACTTAATTTAGCTTCATTAATTCATTCAAGTGTGAGTGTGTGTACATCTGACCACACATTTCACATAACAATAATTTCATTTAAATTTAACTTCTATTCATGCTTTGACCTTCATTCATCAAATCCCACACTTTACATTCTTCACATAATCATATAATCCATATAAGCGTACTCTCTAGCCTACTTATCGTAAAAGCTTCAAAAAGATCATTTAACAAGAATGGCATTATTATCATCTTAATTCACATATAAAGACTTCATTGCCTCATTAAGAAAAAACAAGTAACTTCACATTTATACTATTCAAGTAAGCACTACAACCAAGAACATGGACCATACCACTAAAAAGATTTTCGAAATTAATGCTAAACAACATAACCAACATACCTTTTATCCTAGCTTCATCACCTATAAAATATGACTAAACATTTCATCATAATATAGACCTTAGGTTAAGTATTTAAACAAAAATATCAACCATAAGAAAACGAGCTCAAAGACTACCAATTAATGCTTATTTAACCAATTCATTAAGACGAAATTTGATAAAAAGATTTTAAATGTTTTCATTGAAATTTTATCATTAAAATCATCCACTAACATTAGCAGCATCATATTAAACTCATTCAAAACGTTTTCATGCAAGACCCATATTTGTAGTTGAATATAGAGGAAACTAGGGTCCAAAGTCCCTCACAAAAATGGATTAGAAGGGACTCCTTGAATGGAAGAGAGTTCATGTATGGATAACATACCTTACATTGAATAAAAACCAATGATTTGTGATGAGGAACAGACCACCAACAACACCTTCTAGACTTTCTAGACTTCTAACATCCATGAAGACTTGAGAAAGTGTTTTAAAAGAGATTGGTTTCGATTTTAGGAAATGAGGTCAAAAATTAGGTATTCGTGTTTAATTCTTTATTATAACTAAATTACTTTAAAAATGGATTCATAGGTTCATAAAAGAATTGGGGTGAATTCACCAAAAACTCCAAGTCATTAAAGGAAAGGCAACTTTGTGGCAGGTTCTAAATGATGGTTGTAACCAATAGACTGTCTGTCCATCAACGGTCCGTTGGTGGGTTTTTGTTGGTGGATACTTTTATTAGTTAGGGTCATGGATAGCCTACCTAGATTGTCAAAACAACAGGGAAAGTCTACAGGCCATTGGTTGGACCGCTGGCCGTCGTTTGCCCTCATTGATGGACATTGCCAAGGCAGTTTTGGGTCCTTCTCTTTGGCCATTCTCTAGAAAAAGGCCCCTTGTGGGTCCTAGGTGAGGTCGTACATAAATGTTAAACCCCTAATTATATTCTTCTAGTTCTATGAACATCCCACATCAATTTCGATTAAAAAAAACATGTAAACATACTCAATCACATCAAAACACATGAACTAAGACACACCTGCCGAACATCATGGACGTTCTTGGACGTTAGACATCCAAGCTTAACTAAAGTTCACACACTTCCTAATAACGTCAAAATAACTCCTTTTAACACAAAATTACCTCAACAAACATTCACAAAGCTCTAGTTTGCCTTTGTCACATCCAAGGAGCACCCCCTAGAAGTAACATGGCGTACTTGACCTCCCAGAAGTCTTATACAAATCCATATTTACAATTCATCGCATTTGTCAGAGTAAATTTTTTGGAAAATTTAAAACTTTTCAAAGAACATAATGTTCTAGAAAATTCACTTTAAATATATTTAAAATATCATATTACGTACTTAGACTCCAAGTCCCTTTTCTATCATAAACTCAAAAACATTAGAGTATATTAGGGACACGACCCTTAAAACATAAAACATTAATATCATACTAATTTATAAAGTTTAAAGTAAACCATAGTTTAGGAGTCCTTGGAACGTAGGGATTCCTTTCCTTGAGCTTTGGAATAATCTATCAAGCTCCTCACCATTTAATACATCCTTTAAGCGTCAATAGCTTACACTTTGTGAATAAATTAGAGAACAATGTGATTGGAGGGAAAGTCTATTTTATGTGTATTGGATTGGGAATGAGTTGAACATGTTTTTGATTACTTATATACACCAAAAAAAATCTAAATAACTCAAGTAGGGTCAGGTTAGGACATGGGGTGAATTTCCCATTCACCCCTTTTATAAAACAATGCGCAGGCAGTGGCACCAAGCTGCATGGACCACCATCGACGGCCAGTATGTCCATTGACGAGCCGTCACTGGTTTCTATTGATTGGACCTTTTCCTATTCATGGGTTGAGCCTTGAGCAGGATATGTATCCATCAACGAGACCTCACCAACGGTCCGTTGGTCAACAAACTCGCATCGTCTGGTTAAGTCGATTGACACTTCCAAGGCAATGTCTTGACAAACCTTGTGTCCTTTTAGGGGTGCCCTCGTGAAGTAGTACCTTCGCATTTCCAATGTAAATATGTAAATGTACAATTCAAGGACCTTCCATGCAAGTTTAACCCAAAATTCACACATAAAATATGTCCAAACAGACTATACCCTATCAAGATATCTATCTTTCGAATGTCTTAGACGTTCTTGCACGTATGACCTCAAAACATCACAAAACTATGTATTCTGCCTATAAACATCATTATAACTCATTTTATGACTTAATAATCCCATGAAATACATATACTCATGCATAGACATATGTGGCACATAGGTTACTAGTCGTCATACTTTTTAGTCGACCCTTGACGTTTGACTTCCAAATTACCTCAAACATCACACACTTTCTCTAAAAAATATTAGAAGTAACTTTATGAACTTAGACCCTTATGAAGAACATGATATAATGTAAACACCCTAACTCATATTGGGGGTCTTGCATTATCCCCCTCTTTGGAACATTCCTCCTTGAATGACACTTAGAATACTTTTATCCAACAAGGACTTCAGTGCATCATAGAGATGTTCATCACATTCATAGAATCATCATACAGATGTTAATGCACAAAATTGACAAGGAAAACTTCAAAACATTTTAGCACTCAATGCACACAAGCAAGCAAAATTTTCATTCACTCACTTTTTAATGCATCAAACACAAGGGCTCTTATCATCTTTAGAGGAGGAACATCCTTCTCCTAGTTATAACATGGTCATTAAATTTAAATTTTTTAAGGTTATAATGTATGGTCACACTAGGTAGATTCCAACAGTACTGAAAAGTTATTTAAGCACTCATACTTCAATGCACATAGACTTTAGGGAATTGAATCGACAAAAATCCTTATTTGTTAGACCTAGTGCCATAAAATACATACTCAACGATACCATGTTAGTGGTGTACATGGAGGAGTGTCCTTATCCTCACATACTTACATGTATCATGATTTCAGACCCAAGTAGAGCACAAGGTCAATTCTTTTAAAAATTAGAGATTGTCAACTTTTAAACCAATGTATGCTCATGTTTCCTTCTTAGAAAAGATTAAACTGTAGGTCGCACTAATCACATCACAACAAATCGGAATTCATTTCACAAATTATTCAATTTCTAAAATAACAATAGCTTTAAAAGTATGCATCATTTTAGAAAAACATAACGGAACTCATAGGCACACCCATGAAATCTTAGCTAATCATACTTTTGACTTTACAAGAGGGAACCTACAATTCATGCTTTCCGAATGACAAAAGTCACATAGTTTTCAATAGACTCGACACTTTTCCTTTTAAAGAAACTCAACATTCTATTATGGGCTAAACGTTACACCTCACAAGTGATTACAACTATGTTTCTTACCTTATATAATGAAGTCAAATCAATAACTAGCATATAAACATGCAAATCAACATGAGAAATCATGGATTTATCAAAAAATTTCTTTCATGCATTTTTTAATATTCACAATATCTTTATGGTAATGTCAATCAATACATATAAACATATAATGGTCATGCAATTCATAATTTAAAGCAACACTTTATTTATGAACAAGCTTATTAAGAATTCATTAATTTCAAGATCAATTTAAAATAGAAGGACAAGGTAGAAAATTATCTAAAACCTTACTACTCCATCACCATCCCCCACTTAGGGTAGACACAATTCATAGCACCTTAACCAACATTAAAAGGATCCTATACTTTTCACCCATAAAGAGGTTAAAATAACTTACCGTAAGGCTTCAAAGGCATTAAAAACCTAGTAATTATAGAAAAATTATCCCCCCATTATCAAGATATGTCACACTATTTAACAACATAAGTTCTTCAACAATACGATTGATACAAAGGTCATACTTTATCAGAGGAAAACAACAATGAGATTTATCCATAAAGACTCTTTCTTTTCTCTTAACATTAAAGTAAGGTAACTTCTAGGTCACTCAAAATCACATCATCACCCTACCAAGCCAAGAATACTACCCACAATTTGAGGGAAACATCAATTCCACAACATCCAGGAACTCATAATACAATAACAAGTTAGAAACAAATCTTCGACTCATCATGCTATAAGATTCTAATTATTCATTCCAAAAAGAAAAACCTCCTATTTACATTCATTATCATGCTCATATGCATCAATTTTATACACATATAAACAACTTCCAATCAAAGAACAATTTTTTTAGTTTCTCAAAAATCTTACAGTAAGCAGCCAAGCTTGACAGTAAACATGCTTTAAATTTCTAAAAATGCAACATTAAGGCAATTGATGGGAAAAGAATAACATGAGATACAAACCTTTACCAAGAAAAGCATACAATCATGACACCTATGATCAAGACTATACCAAGATTTACAATCCACATAAAGCAATCATGAAGATTCCCACATAAAACAAAGGCAACAAGTGACACATTTAAACATATATTCTTATGGTAGCATGCTTTCATAGGAAGTCACTAGGTATTTTATGTTCAAATCATATTGTTAGGCTGCCATCATGTAAAACCATATAGGAACACATCATTCCTAAAGAAGTCATTTTTAACATAAAAACTAATCACACGCATTAACTATATCATGACATACATTTCTATCGCAATATCTGAGAATGATAAAGAAGATAAACTCTGTTGTCCTATAGGCTCTCGCACCATTTGACTTGTTGCAACTCACCACCAATGATATCAGACTCTACTAGACATGGCAATATGACACTTCTTGGACCCTAAACCACTTATAAAAATCTTGCTCTCATACTATGTTTGTCATATACGGCTAGCAACCTCTAGATGTAACATGGTGTAATTGACCTCTCGGAGGTCCTATACAAGCCCATAGTTATCATTCATAGCATTTGTCATAGTATATTTAGTGGAAAATTAAAAGTTTTCATAGCATATCATATGCTAGAAACTTCACTTCAGATATATATCAAATATCATATTACATACTTAGACTCTATGTCTCTTTGCCATCTTAGACTTAATAACATTGAGTACATTAGGGACACGACCCTTAAAACGTATAACATTAGTATCATTCTAATATATACAGTTTTACAGTAAACCATTGTTTAGGCGTTCCTTGGAACATAAGGATTCCTTTCCATGAGATTGAGAATCATCTATCAAGATCCTCACCATTTATGACATCCTTTAAGAATCCATAACCTACACTTTGTGTAAAACGTAGAGAAGATTGATATTAGTACAAGAATGAGCTAAGTGTGGTAACCATGCAAAAACATGTATTAAACGAGGAGATTATTTTGGAATCATAATTCATGGATTTTTTTAGTAAATATTCATAAATACTTTATACATTTACATTTATATCATTCACTTACTTCATATATACATATTAAAAGTCCCAACATCATATAATATCATATATAGAATTTAAGTCATTTTTAAGGTCACTTTACACTGAAATAGTTCATTACAATGAGCATTCTTTTCTTTAATTCATTATAACCCTCTAGTAATACTTGGTGAAATTCATTACCTTAATACAACAAGTAAAACCATACATACAACCTATAAAACCCAACACATACCATCTTACAAGTATAGCCTATCAAAGACACATTTAAGTTAAGGCTCTATTGGATTTATGGTAAGCTTCATCAATTTGCACATATAATGACTTCACTTTACATAAATCATTAGAAGACCTTGTTCACCACCCCAATCTTAGTCTACTAGTTCAATGTACATGTGAAGCCCCCTAACCACACACATACTTTGTAAATCCTTCGTGAGACAAAATACCTTATCATTCAATTCATACATAATCATATTATGTGAAGACAACTCATTCATGTGAACAAACTTCATCTTATAGTCATTAAGACTCAGATAGTGCATATAAGAGTAAGACCAAATTACATAGACTAATACCTTGCACATCATAAGGACAAATAAATAAATACTACAATGTCATGCATAAAAACATAATCATAATCATACACCTTAGAACACCTTCTTATTACTTCCTAAAGAGCTACTTGTTCAATGTCTAGATGTTTTCATTACTTCCACATATCCTAAGTAACCTCCCTTAAGTTATCCTAATTAGATTTCTCGTTATTTGTTTCCATTGTCCATTTTAATTTAGGGAAACTATAGCCTTAACCGACACTAAGACCATGGGTTCTAAACATGGAAGTTGGTGTTCTAGAGCCTTACACCAATGGAAGGTATTGTTACCTAGCCAAGGTAGAACATTAACACATGCTAGCATACTATTTGAATTCACTTTCAAGCATAGTTATGGAAGTTTGAGGTACGTGTGAAAATCCTCTTTATGCTAATGTGGGGCAGTAAGACAATTGATTTATGGAAACCCTATTTATGCCTATTGAGGCACTATGGTTATCAACCTCACAAGATTTATTGTAGAGCTTCCTTCGCACATTGGGAAAGGACACAACTCATATTAAAGTTCAGTTGGTTCTAAGCTACGTTCCCTTGATTGAAAAGTTTTATTATCATTTGTTTATAAAACATAGGCTTAGTAGAATTGTCCCTCATATTCTTAGCTCATAACTCATAGATTAGAGTTCATCAACGTATATCAACTGAGAAACCCTATCACATGGACATTGCATATACCACTAGCAATATCTAGTTTAGGATACACTTGAGCACACATTTAAAGGTTCTTCTATTTATTAGATAATCGTTCATGTGTGTGTGCTTATATATGAGAAAACATTTCACATAAAAACATTAATACCACACATGACCATACATTCATATTATGCACATATAAACAAAAAATAGGAACTCTCGTATCAAGGAACACACGTGCAATGCATAAGCAACGTCCCATACCCTTGCACATACTAGTACACCTATCAAGTCATAGATAAGGAAGCACATTTCATACTTTCATACACATAATTTTAACATGCGTAGTAGTAGACACTAGTGAATATGAGAACTACCTTTAATTTAGACACCATGACGTATACTACTTGTAAGCATATATGTAAAGTGAAGGTGTGTGCATTGGTCAATATGATCACTACACCATTTTAGGCCTACGGCCACACTAATTCTTGACTACACTTGTAAAGTGTTGCCTAAAGTAGTTTTGGGAACGCTTTTAAAGCGTAGCTGAAATTTTTAACTTTTAGCTACAATAATTTTGGCAACACTTTGAAAGTGTACTCTTTAATGGTATAAGATACACTTT
Source organism: Solanum chilense (assembly GCA_032847665.1). Taxonomy (NCBI): domain Eukaryota; kingdom Viridiplantae; phylum Streptophyta; class Magnoliopsida; order Solanales; family Solanaceae; genus Solanum; species Solanum chilense. The sequence continues at coordinate 49,631,954 of CM064967.1, forward strand.
ATAAGTGTTGTTACAATATGATATAATTGGCAACACTTATTTACATATATGGCCACACTTTTAAAATGTCCTATTTTGATAATTGAAAAAACTACACCTTATAAGTGTTGCCTTAAAAATTTTCAATAAAATTTTATATTCCCTCCAATATTTTAACACTCCCTCCCATTTATATTGGCCAAAAAAACAAACATTAATAAATGATAAACCTTAACTTTTTCACTTCACTTTACTCTGTCACTGTCACTGCACTTTAAAGGTCATAAAACAAGTAATAAAACATAAAAGTTCAAGGTCCAAATATGATTATTTTTGGAGAAAAAGCGCTCTGCCCAGTTCATTGAAGATATCCCCAATTTCTTGAATGTAAAATTTTCCACTCAGCTCAAGACATTGAAGCTCCAAATCTGAAATTTTCATGAAGCAAAAGTATAATTTTTTTCAGGTTTCAAGATTTTGTTGTTCATCTTAGACATTCAAAACCTGATGATTTTTTTTTCTTGAATATAAGAACACACGATTCAGTTAAGAAGATGATTTCTTAAAGATTCGTCACATTGAAGGGATTTTGTTGGGTAAAACACTTATCTTTAAACTTCGACGTTTATGATTTCTGGGTTTATTGCTTGAGCGTTGTTACATATTTAGCATTAGGGTTTTATATTCTTATCTTTGTTGATACGATTTTTATTTTTATTTTTGGGAGTATTGTTGGTCGTTAATGGAGGATGTAAATCTCAAGCGTAGAGAGCGTTTCTGGAAGTCTGGAATGAGTGCTTTTTAGGAAGATGTCGATAAGAGTAATAATAATGGGACTGTACAAACGGAGAGAACAACACAAATGCGGTCATCAGTAATACATGTGAGGTTCATGGCTGTAAGTCGAAGGTAATGGCACTTTTGAGGTTCTCTCATACACATATATTCTCAGATTCTAACCAGAAGCTGTACAAGGTTTGTAATTTTGCCATCAAAAGGTATTTTTCTTTTCTTCACATCTCATGGATTTATGTCTTAGTATTGTGCAGAGTTCTAAGAAAGTGTAGGAGATAACGAGCTATTCCATCTTCTTCCAAACTCTAGCAATATGAATTTGTGGGTAATGAGTTATCTGATACTTGAGCACAAGGCTAAGTTAGTTCGGTTTTTTCTTCAATACTGAAGAAGGTTCTGCACATTGGACATGCATTTTTTGTGCTCTTTGTTTTCTTTATCACTGTGACTTTGAATCACTGTCTTCTGGTAATTATTATGAAGCTAGTAATCTACTTTGCATGAGCTTTAGAGTATTTCTTGGTAGATATGTATCCTGTGCTATTGGGTGCCAAGTTGATGGACTGATTTCACCTTCAAAAGAGACATCTGTTGCAAATAAACTTCATGACATGGGATGTTTTGAAATTTTCCATGGACTCATGGAGACACAATAGGAATCACTACTCAAGGTAATATTCTGAATTATGTATTGATTAAAATTGAAAAATTCCTTAGTTCTTTCATTAAGATTCGACTGATATGTTATTTATGTCGCAGAAATATCTCTATGTTCAGAGTTCAAAGCTAAAGTATTGTACTGCTAGAAAATGAATTTTCTCTGTGTGACCAAACATATTGTGCTAAAAATTAAACTTATAGTTGCACTATAGCTTCAACTTTTACTTGCAATTGGAGGGGTTCGTTAGAGACGATAAAATTAAACATATTGTGCTACAAGATGCTCGAAGTTGACTCTGAAAGGTCCATTTGTTTTTGGTATCTTTTATTTAAACTTAATAACATATTGAACAATATCTTGATATTTTCGTGTTCTATAAAAGAATATTCTAATCTATATGTTCTTTTGATTGCTGCCAAAACTCTTGAAGTCTATAGAAGCATCACCGGCAAGGTCCTGACAAGAACAAATAGAAACATTTCAAGATCTAGCTTTCTAAGCATACAAACATGGCATCAGATCCACTCAGTGGAGATATATTTTTTTATATATGTTACATTAGGTACTAGCTACTCTGTTATGTTTAACATTGTTAAAATGTTTAGATTGGAGTAGTGTTTTTCTTTATTTATATTAATCTATTTAATATTTTTTGACTAAACCTGATTTTAGGAGCTTGTATGTTTTCTATATTAAGCAATATTTTATCACGTAAAATGCCTATGCATTTCTACTAGTTCTGGCATCATGTTGTTGCAGGATAAATTAAAGACAGAACATATAGAATTAGAAGACTAGCTACTTGAACCAGCAGCTACAGTTCCTACTGCTCCAGTTTATGTTCCTGCAGGGAAGCAAGCTGCTCAGCCCACTCCTTATAAGTGTACCCTCTTATCTAAACTTCGTTATCTAGCTCACTTGAATTTATCTTAGCTGAAGAAGATGAACTTGTTGAATGAACTTGGTTTTTGATGAAGTGTATGTACCCTATTAGCTAAACTTTGTTATCTAGCTCACTTGATTTTATCTATTATCAATACTCATTTCTTCATGTTATTGCTTTTCACTGTTCTACATGACTTTTAAAAAAGAGATGATCTAAGTTGACTCTTGTTGTGATAACTATGAACTTTCTAGTAATAACATGCATTTTGCTTTCTTGATTTTCTTTTGCAGGCTGGGCCTTTGCCTCCAAGTTTATCAGTCGAATCATCATCTACATATGCTTCTAGTGTATCGCCGAAGGTCAGTTAGTTTGTTAGTCTTGGCAGTGATTTACTCCCTCATTTAAGAGTTTATTAGCTTTATAGAAGTAGTGTTTTTACTAAAAAAAACTCTTAAATAAGATTCGACTGGATACACCATGACAATGGGGCCTTTCCAAAGTGTAATTAGCATGTAAAAGTATTTTGAACACTGGTGTGAACAGGCACAATACTTCAGAAGTTAATGTCTTCCAATAGTTTGTTTGAGTTGGATATTATGCCAGCAAATGCCAATGGTGTTCAATTAAAAAATGATGACACTATTTTCTACCTTTAGCTTCTGAATCCTGCTCATTGTAAAGGCGATTGTAGCTGGTCTTTTAATGGTCTGTATGCACCTTTATGAAGCTATTGTTATTTTATTAATATTGGTGTCTGTTAGCTAGGTGGTTGTGGTTGTTAGTATTAATGTGGTGTAGCCTGTGATTAAAATGTCTACATGATAGACAATTATAATACTATTGTTATTAGTATAGAGTTTAATGGTTTGCAAACCTTTAACTTTGTAGGGTAGAGAAACCATCTAGAGCTTGACCATTAATAGAAGATCTTGTGGGTAGATTTATTATGTTTGATAGATTCTTAATGGTTACTTGTTTAAACTACAGACAAGGCAGAGAACATTGGAGAGGAAAATCTGCAGGGGATTTTGTTACTGCATGGTCCTCTATTTTTTGTTCACTGTCTGTTAAATCTTTACCTTGTTCAAGATTTTGTTTGTGTCTTTTTATAGCATTCCTTCTCTTCTTACTAAACATTTCTCTTGTCTGTATTTTTTGTTTGTCTCTTTTTTGTTCACTGTCTGATGATGAACCTTGACCTAGAGATGCAGTCTGATGATGTTTGTTTCTTTTTTGTATGCACTAGAGATGCAGTCTGATGATGAACCTTGCCTATGCTGCAGTTCTTTGAAACTATCATGTTCATGTTGTTATGTATTGATTTTTGTGGTCATTCTAAACTATGTTATGAACCTTGTTTCCAGTGGTCATCTCTGGTTTGTTTGAACTACTTGTGTGTAATTTTTACATTGAAGTCTACAACAGAAGACTGCACAAATTAAACTTTTGAAGTTTAATTTTTGAGAGCCAAAAACAAAAGATTGCACAAATGTTGTAGTTCTTATAATGTGTAATTTTTACATTGAAATTGTATTTAGATTTGGATTGGTTGTCTTATAGTGAATTCTCTCTGATTATGCACTTCCACAATTAATTCACATACTTATAATTTTATTTTAAATGTGCAGGAAAATGCAGGTAATTGAATTTGAATTTGGCCAAAAGTAAACTCGATCTATTGTGGCAAAAGATGAAGAAATTTTTGTATTGTTGTCATATACGTTCGAATGACACTTTTGGGTTTTTGGAACTTGTTGCTATTAGAGATCTTTAAGCAAACACTTTCTAAGTTTTGGTTGTACATGAAATATTTCTCGAAGTTTATTTGAAATATATAGCTTAAATTTAATGATTAATTAGTTCATTTTGTGTTTTAGGTCACTTGTATGTATGTAAATATATTATATATATTTGTGCTACATGTAGGCTTATAAATGTTGAAGTTACACTTTGTAAGTGTTGCTCTAGGTAGATAAAAAGTTACACTTTGAAAGTGTTGCAATAGATGACCAATAAAAGGCAACACTTTTTAAGTGTGACCAATAAATCTGAAAAGGCAACGCTTTTAAGTGTAGTCTAAAAAAAAATAGGTGTTGCTAATGCACGTCTTCAAAGCGTGCCCTTATACCTATTTGGCTACGCTTTATAAGTGTTCCCAAAGATGGCAACATTTAAAAAGTGTTGCCTAATGTCAAAGGTTACGCTTCTTTTGGGCAGCCCCTAAAAAGTGTTGCTGAATGTCCAAAAGTGTAGCCTTTTATCAAAGGCCACACTTTTTGCTAGTTTAGGCTACACTTACATGGTGTTGCTGTAGGCCGAAAATGGTGTAGTGGATCACATAATGTCTATCAAAAACATTTTGAGGAAACCACACTTTGAGGACCACAATACATATTCATCCATAGCCCACACAACAGAACATATGATAATAGGCAAGGAAACATCATATTACACTTTAAGACTCCTAACGTTATCTATTCACACCCTCACATAGGGGTACATGGGTAGGGGTCATCAATCTTTACCACTTCATTAATGGCAGCATCTACACATGATTTTAACATAACCATTTACATACTCATACAAATAGTAACATAACCTAGATTCACAGCTTGAGAAGAAAACTAGGGAAAAGTTACACATTAGGTGATCAACATAACCACTCATTCATATATTCATCAATTTTACTTCAAGGTCATGGTCAACACATATATAATGAGAATAAGGTAAACACCTTCACCATAAGTGGACAATACCACACAATGTCATACAAGGCTTCATCAACATTACTATAAAGAAGTAGAGTAGTAGAAGAATAGAGCAATTCTTACCAATCCTTTAGCCTTTGGTCATCATTGACCATTACTACTCTTTCATCAATAATTCAAATATAGGGAAGTAGATAAAGTACCATAATCATAAAATAAACAATGAACAAGTAGCAACACGATCATATTACAATATTATACAATACATCACATATATACTAGAAAGTAGAAGGACATACATCTAAAACCCAATTCTCTGTCATTGGTAATCAATAAAAATTTATCAAAAATACATTTGCAGGGAAGTATATAAATAGATCCTTACTCAAATGAAATCTTTCTTCATCTACCCTATTATTTAGATCATGTCATCTACATTACAACATCCATTTTATAAGATAGAAAAATCTGAATCAATATTACCTATTTAGTGTTATCTATTAATAATATATCAATTATACAAAAATAATTACATTATACATATAGGCAATATCTAATGACATTTAACTGTGATTGAGTTACAATACAACCAACCTAACGTCAAGATCACAAGTTACCACTTCATAGACTAGAAGAACTTAGATTAACTCATATTAATCTTTATTCACCTTAGTCTTAATATTAAATCATAATATTAAAATATGACAGTAGCTACAAGACTCTCAACATATTCGAATTCCACTTATATACAATTATGGATCAATGTTACAATGATCTATTTGATAACTCGACTAAGCATGCTCTATTCTTTATACATTGATCCACATGGATCCTTCGTCAACAGTTCATCTTATGTTCACGTAAATAATAGTAGATGTAGACAATTCAATGTATGAAAATCACAATTCAATAATTAACAAATCATGAATATAATGCCCATGCAATGCTATATATATTTTGGGAAGGGACATGGGATCATAAGGCAATCGGATTGAAAATCACATTAAAACCAATACATTGACATCGATAAATAATTTTTTTGCCATTTAAAATCTTGTTAGACAGAATCCATGGCTATATTGAACAAGAAGAATTTTGATCATGAAAAACATTGAGATTAAATCTTCAACTGAAAGCTTACATAGAGATGAATGATAATCATTCCTTTGTCTAATTGAAAACCTCTAAAATTTGATGATTAAACCATCGAAATCCAAGCTCCAAGTTGTTCTTGAGCTTCACAAAAAATGAGGGGTTCTAGGGAGAAGTGGTATTGGAGGGAAAGTCTATTTTGTGCTTATGAGATTGTGAATTGGTTAATCACGTTTTTGATAACATAAATACACACAAAAATATCTAAAAAAATAATGTAGGGTAAGGTTCGGACTTGGGTTGCATTACCCATTACCCGTTTAATGAAACAGCGCACAGACATTGACCCTAGGCTGTATTGACAGACCACCATCGACGGCCAGTAGGTCCATCAACGGGCTTCTATGGATTTAGTCGATTGAACCATGGCATGTTCTTGGGTTGAGCCTTGATCAGTCTAAGTATCCAGCGACGAGACCTCACTAATTGTCGTTATTCAACAAACTGGGTATCGTTTGGTTTAGTCGTTTGGGAAGTCGTACCCTGGATTTTACAATGTAAATATGTACATTTAATAATCAAGGATATTACATGAAGGTTTCACCCAAAATGCACACATAAAAAACGTCCAAAACGGCAAGGCACCGTCTAGACATACTTGAATGTCTCAAGGGCTAACTTTCGAACGTCATAGATGTTCTTGGACGTTTGACCTCCAAAATGCACAAAACTCCATCCACATCCTATAAAATTCATTATAAATCATTATAAAATTTCATAATCTCATGAAATACAAATATGATCATGTATAGACACATGAGGAAAATAGGTGACTAGTTGTCGAATGACTTGGCCGTCTCTTGATGTTTGAATTTCAATTAACCTCAAAATTTAAAAACTGACTCTAAAACATAATATAAATAATCTTAGGACATTAGGCCCTTATGAAGAACATTTTAGGCACTAGAAACCCTATCTCATTTTGGGGATCTTACAACCTTAGTGGTCTCATTTTTTATGGTGTTACATTCTTCCTCACATGGAATAGCATTCATCCTCGAAATACACTCCATCATTGAGACCACTAAGGACCCAGTAAGAATTACATAAAAGCTTAAAATAAATATCAAAACATCATATCCTAGGAATCAAGTAACAAAGAGAGCAACTTTACAATTTCACACATTTTTCAACAAAAGCACTTTGCGAGAATTTTAACTTTTCAAAATTCGTCCATACACTTTACTTATGGAGGAATTACCTCTTCCAACATTAAAATTATCATATACAAAACTTTTACACACATCCAAACTACATTTAAAGACAAAGCATTTTTTTTCAAATATGAAGATTTTCACATTGACCATCACTATAACATAGGCAACTTTGCAAAACTTCACAAATTCCATCTCACTTTCATTTAACTTATGGAAGAACTACATTATGCAAAATTAAACATTCTCATATACATCATTTTAATACACATTTAATCTTTCGTCCATGAAAAATGTTATTTTCTCAAAATTTTGACTTCATTAAAGTGAACTTTAAACTTCATTGTTTTAGATGCTTAAATTTTAAGTAGTGAACCTTTCAAGCATCTTTAACATTAAGATATGACAATATGAGAGACAAGACCATACTAAATTACTCCAAAGAGACTTCGTAAGTTAAACTAATTGCAATGTGATAGTTGCCTCCCATACAAAAACTCCCACTTAGTGACCCTTGTGGATTCTTTTGGACAAAGTACACTACATGAAAATCTACTTAACAATCATTATGCAAAACCTTTCTTTAACTTGGTTCTTTAACATTAGACCTTTACTCATCTAACTTCATATACAACACATTATAACTAATACAATTACACAAGACTCTTAATCATTACCAAATTACTAAGGTTTGGTCTTAAGCTTGAATAAGAATACAAAGGAAAGATGAGGATATCATCTACTTTTATACTCACTCATTCTCCCCCACTCACGGTAAGCTATCTTCAAGGCCTCATGTTTCATAGTCCCACTATGCTTCTCAAAAGATAGGAACTCATACTAATCATAACTCATGATCATCAAGAGTAAACATCACCCTTACAAATTAAAAATAACACTTTCCTCTTTAGAATTCAAAACAAGACAAACTCTCTTAAACACCACCTCGTTAAAATCCTAAGCACCACTTAACTCAATCTCATGGAACCGAAATCTCTTACTAGGTCTTCGTACCACATATCCTCCTTGCAGCAAACCTACACAAGAACTTCAACAAAATCATAAGGACAACTATGAAACATTAACCACCCAAGAGGGTTTCACTCTACTCCGACAAAATCACCACCATTTTGTCAACATTTCTCAATTTTACACATTAAAGATTTCTACCCCATTGAACATAATCACAAGGTAACTCATTTCCTCTCAAATGTACTTCTTGAATAACTATAACTCTTACTATTCTTAGAACTACATCACAATTCTCAAAACTAATCATTCATATCTACTCTTCTATACACAAAACCATCATAATCATCAAAACTCACCCTTCTCTCTCCCTCAATCTTAGAATGATCTCTCTTACAATAAATCACAGATAAAAGACAACCAGAAAATGGAATATAAGAGACCAACCTTATTGAATTATGTTCTATGGCAATATTCAAGAGTAATGAAGAAAGTGAAACTCTATCGTCCAATAGAATCTTGTCCATGGATGTGTCGCGAATCAGACCTATAACCAAGACTATAATAGACGTGGCTTGTGGGACTTTTAGACCATAAACTATTTTACATAACCTTAGGCTCTGATACCAAGTCTGCCTCGACCCTCAAGCACACTATAAAAGTTAGGGAGGACATTCGGTCATGACTTGGTGTACTTGACCCTTATGATCTTGTACAAGACATTTAACTATCCTTCATTTCATAAGACATTAAAAGAGGTGCAAATTAAAACTTTTCACGAATAATTTAATACAGTAAACTTTTTTCTTAATATATTAAATAAGTCTCAACGTCAGAAGTCAATCTTAAAGGCATGACATAATGACTCAGGGACACGACCTTTACATTAAAAATAACTACATAATAATAACTTATACAAAACTAAAAGAATTAAGAACTATGCCCTTTACTATGTGAGGACATACTTTGTCTTGAGAGGATAAAATCCCAATCCTTCTTTCTAAACATCTATGTTGCTTCAAAACCTACACTTATAGAGTATAGAAAAGTATGGTTTAGTACAAATAATGTACGAAGTATGACAGATGCAAAAAATGGACATTTTAGTAAAAATACATTTTCATGCCAATAATGTAAAACATTCATGCATATAGAAGTAAAACAACATAAGAGTCATCATTTAACACTTAGAGAAGAATGTCCATAATTTTACCGCAAAGAAGCGATTTACAGTATGTTTTTCAAATTATAGTGAACTCTATTTGGACATTACAGTGAACTAATCCCTATTTCAATAGATTGAACTCCAAAGGCAAAGCAAACACGAAGTGAACTCATTTTCGTAGGAGTTTCCCTAACTAAGGTTATCATAAGATACACAACGGTAAGAAATGAAAAAGGTGCACATGTACCTGCTTCTATACATACCAAAGTGATCTTCAAGACTACCCCTTTTCATCTTACTCACCTTAGGAGAACAAGCCCCCATTCAATGACAAGATATTAGAAGAGCACTCAAGAAACACACAATGATATCCATTTCGGAATGCCTACTTAGTACAATGAGAAGATGGCTTCCGATACCACCACCCACCTTTAGTAGTACACTCTATTAGAAGGCTTGGCACTAAGACTCCTCTTTATGAAGGTATACTTAGTGCAATGGATACATAACGTCACATTCTACTACCTACCCTAAGTCGTACGTTCTTCTAGGAGACTTAGTTCATTCAATTTATATTAGGCTCACCATGACTACCCTTTCAGAATTCCTACTTTGTGAATTTAATAAATAGCGTCGCATTTCACTACCTACTTAAGTAGTACACTTTTTTAATGACATAGAATTTTCATTAATTTTGTGGGTATTGGCTTAGCCAAAATAGATCATGAGATCTAAACATGGAATCTCGATACTTCCCTTATTGGAGAAGGGTCCCTCACTTAACTTTGTGAGGTATTAGTTTTTAGGTTTTACATGGCTTTCCCAATCGCTAAACCTATGTGTAGATTACTATTAACTAACTTATTCTCTACTTACGAGGAGTACTCATATAAAGAGGTACACTAGAATAAAAATTCTCAACTCATGAAATGTAACAATCGCTTCTTCATATCCTCTCGGTGCTAGATATAACTCTTCACAATTCTCCACATTATAAACTACAGGTTAAGGATTACAATGAAAACCACATCTTAACTCATGAAGGTCATTAATCCTCCAACCTTTATTAGAAAGTTTTTACGATGTAATGAAGTTGCTACTACACACTTCGTCTTAACTCACGAAAAGTGTTCTCCCCAAAACTCCCCTTTTTTTGACTTTAATTAGCTTCATTCATTCATTCAAATATGAGTGTGTGTACATATTAGCACACCTTTAACATAAGCATCATTTCATTTATGTTCAACTTCTATACATGCTTAGACCTACATTCATCTTATCACATACTTTACATGCTTTCCATAATCATATAATTCATTTAAGGATACTTTTTAGCCTACTTCACCTAATAGCTTCATAAAGCACATTTAACGGGAATAGGATCATTATCATATTACAATACATATCAAGCCTTCATGGCCTCAATCACAATAAACAAGTAACTTCACATATAGATAATCAAAGTAAACACTGCCACCAAGAAGGTGGACCATATCACATAAGAGCATATCAAAATTAATGCTAAAAAACAAAAAAAAACTTACTCTTTTACCAATCTTATATCACCTATAATATATTAATAAACATTTCGTCATAATATAGCCCTTAGGGCAGTAGCTCAACAACAATATAAACGATAAGTAACAAAATCTCAAAGACGAACATTTAATGTTCATTTAGCCTATTCATTAAGCCAAATATTTATAAAATTATTTAACATGCTTCATTGAAGTTTTTAAAAAAATCATAAGATAACGTTAGGAACATCATTTTAAAATCATTTAAACTATTTTCATGCAAGACCCATATTTAGAGTTGAATATAAAAGAATCTAGGGTTGAGAACCCTTTTTGAAAATCCATTTGAAGGGAATCGTTGAACGTAAGAGAGTTCAAGGATGGATATCATCCCTCTCATCGAAGAAACCCCAACTATTTCTGATGAATACTTGACCACCAACAACCCCTTCTAGCCCTTCTAGACTTCTGAGTTTCATGGATACTTGAGAGAGTGTTTTAAGAGAGAAGGGTATTTTGTTTTAGGAAATGAGATCTCTTAAGGTTTGTAACTCCTTAAAATATGTCGACAGGCCGTCATTTGCCGTTGTTGGTTGACACTGCAAAGGTTGTTTTGGGTCCTTATCTAGGGCCACTTATGGTCCTAGGTGGGTTTTCACCCGGACGTTAAACCCTAAAAAACAGTCTTGTAGTTCTTAGGGACATACTATACAAATTATGAATAGAACAAATATGTAAAATCACTTAAACAGATAAAGACACATGAACACTTTGGAAGACACACCTTCCCAACGTCATGGATGTTGTTTGACGTTTGAACTCCAAACTTAACCAAACCTTACATTCCACCTCATAACATCAATAAAACTTATTTTAACACATAATTAAGTCAAGAAACATTCAAGAAGCTCTAGTTAGGCCTAGTTTGTTTTAGGGTAACACATACAAGCCTTAAAAAATGATACTACTAATATTCACATTATAAAGTCGACAAGGCCATGACAATCACATATTCAACATATTAGCACTGCCACCATATGTGGACAATACTAACCAATAAAAATCATATATTATTTAATATTAAATAAGGGAATTAGTTAAACTTACATTCTTCCAATAGAAAAGATCACCATTCTTTTACATTTCCAACAGTTCACAATATAATAGCATAATTCATCATTGAAATAAAGATTCGACATAAACAAAACTCAATTATATCAGCAGTATATACTACACAATTAACAAACTTCATAGCAATATTTAGAGATTTGAGATAAAGGTTTAATGGAGTTTTTCATTAGAAAACATGAATGATACATAAATGACATCATATCTCATTGTTTGAAAATGTTTCATGCAAGAACCAATGACATAGAGTAGAAATTCGAGTTTTTTCATAAACTGGGAAATATTTGAAATCACATTCAAATTGGCACTAAGGTGATCACTCTTATACCTTATTCTAAGAAATCCAAATACATATGACAAAGAACTCCATTAAAATCCATCATCCGACCTCCGTCTTGACCATGAGTTTTCATGGATGTTTTTGGAGAGAATTGGGAGGGAAAGGGTTATGATTTAGGTGTTAGGGTATAAATAAGAGTTAAATAACTTTAGTAATCTTAAAATACAGAAATACAACTAAAGAACGGTTCATGCTATTTTAAAAACTTTTTATGAATTTCCCAACACACTCGAAGCTTGGTTATGCCCCAAACCACGCACAGCAGTGACGGACCATCGTTTAGATAAACTCTTCGATGCCCCAAGTTGATCAGTCGTTGTTTGGGTTGTGGTTTGATTCTGCATACAGGCTGTCTGGCAGCTTCTAACCTTTTAGTTGGGGTCTTTCTCTTAGCCCCCCCGTGGGTCCTAGTTAAATTCATAACCGGATGTTAAACCCATAAACCTTTTCATCTATGTATTAGTGTCCTCTTTTACCATTTTAAGCACCACAAAACTCAAGGAACATTCAAAGGTACACTAGAAACTTGCAAGCACATAAGGGACTAGTCGTTCAACGTCTTGGTCATTCCTTCACATTTGACATCAAACTAACCCAGACTGACATCAAAAATCATTTAAACATTAACTAATCTATTAAACATCTCTTATTGCACAAGTGAAACTCTAGGTAACCTAGTTTATTTTTTAGGTTGTTACATTCTCCCCTACATGGGAACATTATTCCTCGAAGGACACTAAATACTTAAAAATATAAGAACCAAAGAATATTTATCACAAATCATACACAAATCTAGGAGGAACATCACTTCAAATAAACACACATCAAACCACTTAATGAAATTCACGCAAATTGAGCTACATCTATTAACTCCTTATGCATCATTCGTTACCCTTTTCTAATGCTATTGGAGGAACTTCATTCTCCAAGTTACATCATGCTCATTTAAACATTACTAAGAACAACATGCGAGTTCTCGTCAAAGCATATTAATGAAACATTTTCAACAAGGCAGTTTTAAGAAATTTTCTCATAGAGGCTCAACATGCAGCTTATCTGTCACATCCCAATACCAAACCCTAGAAGTAAGGATCAATGTCGGTTCGCAAACGGCATACTTTACCTCTAGGAGATAGTGCACAGGACATTATATATCATTCATCGCATATATAAAATGATTAGTTGTGTGGAATTAAAATTTTTAACAAAACATTTGTAGACATTAAAAACTCTTTCATATTAAGTCGTAGGAAATTCTATGTCTCAATCTCATCAAACATATGACACAAGAATACTTTTGCGACACAACCCATATACAATACTAATATACAAATACTTAGTCTATTTCAATACTTCAATAAGAAAAATAAAAGACATCTATGCCCTCAAATCAAATGAGGACATACTCCGACTTCTCTTGAATGATGCTACGGTCCAAGTCTTCCATCCGAAATTCTCATCAACTACCAACAACTATATTGATTGATAAAAGCATGGATTTGAACAACCATATGTACTAAGTATCGCATAATGCATGAAAATCATTAAAACGGATATTCAGTAGAAATATGCATCTTTTCATTTTAAATAAAATTATAATCATAAGAACAACATTTAACAACTTAGAAACACACAAGATAACAATTAATAAATTAATAAAAAAATTTAGCCAACTTAACAGCAAGCTGAACTAACTGTACAGTGATGGAATTTGTTGATACAATGGAGTTGTCTACTTCTTCCTTAGACAATTGCTAGCATGTAGTCTTCTAAGTAAAATATATTCTATGACACACTATGTCAAAACAAAGAGACACCGCCCTACAACCTTCCTAAGCATAGCAAAATGATTCTTGAGAATACTTATAATAAGACACGTAGAGTTACAAGACATCGGACATATCAACATATAAATAATATGAAATTCTCATACCAAAGGCTATCAAAAAACATACTTAAGTATATAAAGAAGATAACATCCATGATTTACCTCTTCAAGAATACCTGAATAATCCTTATGACTACCTATGTTTAGATCATGTCCTCATAATCAACGTCTTCCCTAACTAGATTCATTCTTAATACCCATCTCGGTATGATATGAAGTGACCATTCCTATGCCCCCTTCACACCTTAACTAAACAACTATAAACTACTCTAGATAGGTAGTTATTCAATTAACATACTTTCTTATGTTAAGTCATTACATTCATTAGTTCATTTACATTCAATACATAAAGGACATTCAAGTAACGGTGTTTGACAAGACCTACGAACTTCCAATAACACCTTCAAAGCCTATTATGCAATGTCTAAATAGTATCCCATACCACCACCTAAACTTTATAGAACTTCTCAAAGGCTAATAGGTATTCTATTAGATGAGAATAGGAAATAATCAACATAAACCATGATAGAAAGACATGGAATTTGATGTTCAAACGTACTCCGATGAGGGTGTTATACTTTCCAATGATAGAACTTAGACACATCCCATGTAGGCACATGGTTAAGGAATTTGAAGGGCATGCTTTGTAATCTAGTCTAAATCTTTAACTTGAACTACTTACTTTACCATACTCTCTCGGTGCAATACTTCTTTCTCATAGAGTAATTCACACTTAAGGTTCATATAAAGGGGTTCCATATCAAGTTCATAACCCAATCACATTTACCCTACCGAAGAAAGGTCCACTAGGTCTAACTCCCAATGGCGACAAAAAGCTCATGATGAATTTCCTAAGGATTAATATGAAACTGTTGCAGCCGATTAACCTTAATCTATCATTCCTTTACTTTGAAGGATACCATTACAGCTAACGACTTCAACATTCGTAACCTTACAACTAATTTCAAGGTTTCACATAAAAGACCCTCTTAACTTCATATAAGGTCACATATCATTCATACATTAAAGACTAATATACTTTAGCATTCTAAGTCAAGACATTACATATTCATATTCATACATACATCAAGCAAAGGACAAATGTCAACCAAGATAAGTCACCATATAGTTAACTTTAACTCATACCACATGTCCTTTTGAAGCATATAGAAACAACCCTTGTCACCTTTAAGTAATTCTATATACTATCACATCAACATAAATATGAACATCATAGACTTATATAGTAAAGTAGGAATAACATACATCAACCCTAAGACTATTACACACAAAGGCATAGTTAATATCTAACATGATTTCGTGAATAACATCAATACTACACATGTATTTTCACATTGCTTAAAATGTATATAGATATCATAATACTTCACATAATCAACTACACATATAATCACATTACTTCAAGTACTTTAACAACACGGCCATGATAATCATATTACATAAAATAACTCTGACAAGGCCACATCAACTGCAAGTAAAGCACATAACACCGCCACCATAAGTGGACCATACCAATCACAACATAATAATAATCTAATCAACATAAATTAAAGGGAATAGTACATATTACGACCAAATAATCCTCAACACATCAATCCAATGCCAAATCACCATATTCAATATCGCAAGCACCTTACCCATGGCAATAACAAACAATTCAACACAATGATTACAATACTAATCAAAAAAGGTAAAAATACTACATATTCATAAATTTAACGAAACCAATATCAATTTAGTACAATTATTATCTCAACAAATAGCCTACGTGAAGGGATAATGCCCAAGTACCCCCTCAACCTATGCCCGAAATCTCAGAGACACACTTATACTATACTAAGGTCCTATTACCCCTTGAACTTATTTTATTAATAATTTTTTACCCCTTTTCGACCTACGTGGCACTATCTTGTGGGCCCAACGAAGGTTGACTTTTTTTTTCAAACTAGTGCCACGTAGGCTAAAAAGGGGTAGAAAATTACTTATAAAATAAGTTCAGGGGGGTAGTAAGACCTTAGTATAGTATAAGTGTGTCTCTGGGATTTCGGGCATAGGTTGAGGGGGTACTTGTGCATTATCCCTTAATTAAATATCAAGTAACGCATAACTTAGTCGAAAACTAGGGTTTATCCAATTCATGGGTTTATAGGTAATCTAGGTTAAAATAATCAATATAATAAAAATTAAATCATTATTCAATGTTTAGAAACCATTAGTAGAAGAACCCATGGAACAAATCATAAAATTTGACAATTCAACAATAAAACCGTAGAAAACTTCCTGACAGTTGGGCTCCTTGATGAAGAGTTTTTCAAGGATAAAAATTCATACATTGATGAAGATAATAGTTCTATTTGATGAGAAATATCCCCTCAATTCGTCAATCCAAGCTCTTCCTTGAATTTTTACTATAATGGAATTCTCTAGAAGAATTCTAAGGTATTTGAGGTTTTGATTTTGAAGAATGAAATCTTCCTAGTGTTATAGGCTTATAAACACATTTAAAATACCCATAAGACCCATAAGGAACTTCAGTGCACTTATTTGGAAGTGGGGGTGAAATTTCACTTTCACCCCCAATTTAACAGTGAACTGCACGCAGGGACAGTGCCCATCGAGGGTTGGAAGTTGACGGACCGTTTGTCCACAAATGGATGGTCTTGTCCTTCTGTCATTGGGTTAAGAGAGTCAACAAGATTATCTTTTCTCCCAATGCCAATTATCCACCAACGATACTAACGGGGCGTCCGTTGGCCCACAAGCCATTGATTGCCTCAGTTGTTGGGGGCTTTCTTTGATAGTCTTGGCACCAACTTTTCGGTCCTTCCTCAAGGAACTCTTGGATGGTCCTTGGGGATGTTTGCTAGGACGATTACAACCCAAACATGATAATATATGATTTTATAACCTCTAAGATAAATTTCATCTAAAACGAACACGTATACTCGATGAAACATGCTTAGCCACACAATGTATTACAAGGCAACACTTTCGAATGTCATTGACGTTTTTGGAGGTTTGACCTCCAAACATCACGAAACTTGAAACAATGCCTTTATATGATATTTTAACGCATTTAGTAACGTTATAAACTCATGAATAACATATAAACACATAGAACCACATACGGGGCACATAGGTGAATTAGTCGTCGAATGTCTTTGTCGTCCCTTGACGTTTGACTTCCAATGCACCTAATCTCTCAGACAGTACCTCAATACCATATATTAGACAACTTGAGGACCATAAACCACCATGACCAATATTTTATGCTCTAGTTCACCTATGTCATTTTTGAGATCTTACATTCTCAATGACACATTAGGCATGCTGAACAATCAATTCCATATAAACATTTAGGCATAATAACAATACCACCTCTTGAAGCAAATGGTCAAACTACCCTAAATACACATTAACATGAGACCATGCATGGAAAATCATTTTCACATTTAACAAGAATTCAATATAAACATGCATATAATAAGAAGAATATTTGGAAATTCTTTTGTACAAAAAAGACTCCAACATAAACCTAGTTACTAGGGATTCATAGTTTTAGGCTTGTATAAGAACATAATGAAAATATAAGGATATTTCACTCCTAACTCCCTTAATATACACCATACTCCCCCACTTAGAAGAAACCCCTCAAAAGTCAACATAGATATACTACAAGGATCTCCCTCAAGGAACTTTCAACCTTACCAACACCATTCTCACCCAAATCTTCACTTCACTAAACATGTTAAAACAACAACATCAAATTAATCTAATGAAAGCCAAAGATTTTCAAAAGTATCATCATCTATCCACAACAATCTTTACTAGGAGAACTCGCCTTTACTCTTTCAAACATCACCTACTTTCGTTTCTAAGGTCGAATCCACACAAGTTCAGACCATCCGAACTACCACTCCTCCACTTTTTATTATTATACTTTATGATTTCATTCTATAATAATCCCTTCAAAAGGTAACTCATCCAACTTAAGGTCATCAACACAACCTTTCATATCCAATCAAACAAGTCACACACCATCCTTTCCTCTCCCTCAAACCAAATTCTCAAAGGCAACACTCTAAGGACCATCATATAATGAACAAGGGAAAAACATGAAAGATCAAATATCTTAGGCATGATTAGAAGATTGAAGAAGTGAAACATTCCTAGCACCCAATAGCCTCCTATTCATAATGTGGCGCGCTTCACACTTTAAACAAGACTGTACTACTAGATGTCATTTATTAGACAACTAAGACTCTCCCAGAATATATGCTCCCATACAAATTTTGTAACGACCCAAAGATACTACTTCAAAGTTACCGGGAAATGAGACCCCGAGAAGTCCCTTAAAAGCCTCTCGTAACAATGATCGCATAATTTACTCTTAAGTATTTACACACAAAAAATACTTTCTTAATTTGCAAGACGAAATCTTTTAAGCTTATTTAATTTTACAATGTCTCATTAAACCGTACAATACCTGAATGTACAATACATGAACTAAGCTCATACAAGCCTTAAAATAAAGACTAAAGACATTAAAAGGAACATGTGGGTCTTGTCTCAAATCTATGAGGACTTACCAATACTTCATATTCAATCCCTACAAACATGTCAATTTTTCATGGTATATCAAGACTTCCAATTCCCCACACTTTAGTTAAAAAGACAAAAAAAGGGGGTTACAACATTGAATGCACTAATTAAGGAAGCCATACAGAAACCATGAAAAAGTGACATTTAGTATAGAATCATGCTTTTATGACATTTTGATAAAAACTTTCATAATAAAAGTTTAAGAGACATAATAAAAGTCAACAATCACATATAGAACATTTTCAAGTAATATCAATCACATGCCGATATTAACTTAGACCCTCTTACTAAATATTATTCTAAGACCCACCTGAGTAAGATATGAAGGGGCCGCCCAACAACCTCTTCACGCACACCTAGGTAATCCTCAAGACTACCTAAAGTAAATATATCTCATTTCATCACATTTAAGATAATTCTGTATTCGCTGCTGTAAACCTTTAGATCGCTTAGACTGTCTACCTACGGTTACTCTAAGCCTCACATAAGTAATACATGAAGATACAAACCATACACCCTCTTAAGCCCTACATAAGAAATCCTCAATACCATAGATAAGAACCTTTGTATGCAACATACTTTATTAATAGAACTTACTTTCATTAAGTCTATTTGGAGAGACAATAATTTATTTGGAATACTTCCGTAATGATCTTAGAAGACATAGGGAACCCTCATCCTAGCAGCTTCATAGCCTACTTGTGCCATGTATAGATAGAATCCCATTCAACTATCTACTCGTTGTAGAACATCTCCAAGACTAGAATGCATCCCACATGATGAGAATAGGCATTAAACGACAAACAACATAATAGGTAGGTATGGAATCTAAACTCTACTGTAATCCCAAGGAGGATTTTCTACTTGGTAAGGTTAGAACAAGGAAACATCACAATTTGTGTGTCGTGCGCTAAACCTTTACATCTGGCCTGCTCGGAGGTTGCCAAGCTACCTGCCCACGCATGTTTGGGTCTTCCCCAAGGACACTTCGAGTGGTCCTTGGGGTGTCGTCAATAGACGTTTGGTCCCTTTATACTCCATACTACCTATCCAAGGTCTCATTACAAGGTTCGGAATTCATTTGACACCTCTAAAACCATCACAAAAAATAGGGACGTAAATTAGTTCTTAATAAGTAAGTCCGTACGTCTTCTTAGTTGTTTCAGCTCTAACCTTTTTCTAAATGAGTTCATTAACTTAATAAAGGTCAAGAAACATCATTTTAAACATTATTTAATATATAAAACTCTAGTCTAGGTCATGGAATTTTCAAAGTTTTACATTATCCCCCCGCCCATAGGAACATTCATCCCCGGATGACACTAAAACCTTTTGGAGGGTAGGAATAGACTCAATACTGGCAGCCCAACCAATTAAAAAAATAAAGTTCTTTAGTCACAACTCATAGTACTTAATCACAAGTCCATACAACACATACCATAACATTACACATAACACTAAATTCATGATACACGAACATATAAGAGTTATATATTTCATAACACATAGTGAGGAATTTCCTTCTAAACCTTATCATAAGCTCAAAATATATCAAAGAGCTACTATGCTGTCACGACCCAAAACCGAGCCGCGACTGTCACCCACACTTATCCTACTATGTGAGCGAACCAACCAATCTAAACCCCAATATTTCAATATAATATCAACAGAAAGTAATGTGGAAGACTTAAACTCATTAATAAAAATCAAATCAATAACTATTATTATCCCCAAAATCTGGAAGTCATCATCACAAGAATATCTATCCTCAAATTTCTAAACTAAAAATGTCTAAGAAGCTAAACAAATAAAAGCTAGTCCATGCCGGAAGTTCAAGGCATCAAGACTTGAAGAAGAAGATCCAGTCCAAGATAGAAGAATTAGCTCACCCTGAATTTCTGAAGTAGTGAAGACTGGCTAGAATTACTGTTGAGTGGAAGACGACGGCACGTTTGCTGCACTCCACAAATACAAAGAAAGAAACATACAAGTAGGGGTCAGTACAAACACAAGTACTGAGTAGATATCATCGGCCAACTCAAAATAGAAAACAGTATATATCAGTTAATATCATAAATCAACTATAATACTCAACATGTAGCAACAACAAGTACTAAAATCATCAATAAGTACCACCAAGTTCATCCATTAGGGCTCAAGCCTCAATACCATACTCATTTGGGAATTAGGTTCATTAGATTGAGTATATTATCATCATCTTTCAAGATTCATTATCTTTCTTCCTCTTGTGTCGGTACGTGACACTCCGATCCCCTACTACTATGTGTCGGTACGTGACACTCCGATCCCCTAATTTTATGAGTCGGTTCGTGACACCCGATCCCCTAATACTATGTGTCGGTACATGACACTCCGATCCCCTAATTCTATGTGTCGGTTCGTGACACCCGATCCCTTAATACTATGTGTCGGAACGTGACACTCCGATCCACTAATACTATGTGTCGGAAAGTGGCACTCCGATCCACTAATCTCACTCTATCAATTCATCAAGCCTTCTCTTATGCCAAGGCATCATCAATCCCATTACTTTAATTCATCAAGCCTTATTTTATACCAAGGCATCATCAATCCCATTACTTTAATTCATCAAGCCTTCTTTTATACCAAGGCATCATCATTAATAAAGTAGATTAGAGTTTCTTTCAAGATTTGGGATTCAATAGTTTCATCATGCTTATTTTATCACAATCACATAATCATATTCATGCAAGCATACAATTAAGCATATAGAAGGGTTTACAATACTACCAATACATATCATTCGCTATTAAGAGTCTACTACGAATAGCTTAAAAACCATAACCTACCTCCACCGAAGATTTCGTGATCAAGCAAGCAAATCCTCACAATCTTTGATATCCCCTTCATTCTTCTCTCTTGACCGATTCTTTCTCTTTCTCTTTGTCCTTTATCTTTTTCTTATTCTCACCCTCTTTCTTTTACCCTAATTAGTATATAATTAAGTATAAAAGATGAGGAATTAACCCACTAATTAACTCAAGGTTATCCCTTTCTAACCCCCAAGAATTTGAGTTATTAATATTAAACCACGAAATTTATAATTATAGCAGGAATAGTCCAAAATGCCCCTTTAAAACTTAAACAAAAATCCAACTCCGCCTGGGATTACACAACTTGTGACGGCCCGTCGTGCCTGTGACGGCCCGTCGTGCCTGCGACGGTCCGTCCTGCAGGTCGTCACAAAGTCCAGAGACTCAATTTTCACTAAAGAGTCTGTGACGGTCCGTCACGCCTGTGACGGTCCGTCCGGCACTTCCGTCACGACGTTCAGAGAATTGTTATCAGTACCAAATTCTCAAGAGTTGAAGTGTTTTGGAACAGAACCTCACAATGGTCTATCGTGTCTGTGACGGTCCATTCTGCTGGTCCGTCACAGAGTTCAGAGAGTTGATTTCAGTACTCAAATGTCAGAATTCTAAGTGTTCTGGAATGAGACACCCTCGACGGTCCGTCGTGGGTTCCGTCGTCTCAGACAGTGTTTCCAGACATAAAATCTGCTGCTCAAAACGACTAAACAGGTCATTACATATGCTATCAATCTTCTCAAGATAACAACAGACAAAACAAAATCTCAAGAAAACATAGGCATACAAGTTTCGCATAAGTCCAAGAATTGAGTAGGAAAACATCTTCTGAAAACTCTTGTTGGTACAACTTTTACCAAACATGCACCTATTAGAAAACGTGTCGATTTCACGATCATGCATTACTTTCTATATTAATATGACTAACTAACCATAAAGAGTAGAGAGATGACGGCAGCAGGACTTCATGTCGGCTTCAGCCTAATATGTTGAACCCTCAACAAAATGGTTCCTCCATAGAACTTTTACAGAGGAAACCGCCTTGCTTCTCAACATCCCGACTTTGCAATCTAGGATCTCAACAGGAACATCTTCATAGTAAAGGTTCTCATCTAATCCAAAACCTTCTATAGGAAGAATGGATACCGGGTCACTTATGCATTTCTTGAGTATAGAAACATGAAACACCGGATAAACTGTAGCAAGTTCACTAGGTCGTTTCAACTAATAGTACACCATCCAAATTAGTTGTAATCCTCATAGGGAACAACACACTAGGGACTTAACTCCCCTTTCTACCGAATCTTATCACCCCTTTCATAGGAGAATCTTCAAGTAGACATGATCACCTACTGAAGACTCAAGATCTATTCTTTTATTTTTCGGCATAGGACTTTTGCCGACTATAGGTTGTATTCAATCTATCCCTTATGATAAGAAGATTCTCTATAGCCTAATATATAATATTTGGACCAAGGAGTGAGGAATCACAAACCTCAAATCATCCAACCTGAGATCTACACCTTCTATCATAAAGAACTTTAAAAGGGTCCATAGAGGTGCACGAATAATAGCTATTTTTGTAAGAGAACTCAATCAAAGATAGGTGATCGTCCCAACTTCCCTTGAAATCAATGACATAGGCTCTTAACATTTCCTTAAAGGTATGAATTGTACATTCCACTTGACCATGTGTCTGAGGATGAAAAGCGGTACTAAGTCACAGGTGAGTACGTAAACCCTTTTTAAAAGCCTTCCAAAAACGAGAAGTGAATTTGGAACCTCTATCCAAAAGGATGGACAAAGGAATCCCATGAAGACTCACAATTTCATTAATGTAGCTCCTTGCATAATCTTTAGCCGTGTAAGTGGACTTATCAGGAATAAAATTGGCAGATTTGGTCAACTTATCCACAATAACCCATATAGAATCATTTTTTTTTGAGTTCGAGGCAACCCAACAACAAAGTCCATATTGATGTCTTCCCACTTCCATGTACGAACATCCATGATTTTTGTTAAAACACCAAGCTTTAGATTCTCAGCTTTAACTTGTTGGCAGTTTGGAATCTTTGCAACAATCTCTGCTATGTTCCTTTTGAAACCATCCCACCAATAGACCTTTCTAAGGTCGTTATACATTTGTGGAACCCAGATGTACCATGGGCTTTTCCAAAATCTGTTTTCTCAAATCCTCAACATCGGGTACAAATAATCTCTCTTGGTAAATAAGAACACCATTCCCCCTTAGGAGAATAACTCATTGATCTTACCAAGTATCGATTCCTTCAACTCCACAAATAGTTGATCAAGGTGATTCTTATATTTCACCTCCACCACTAATGATGAACCAGAGTTATTATGGACCATGAAACAACCATATGGAAAATGCTCTAGCCGCACACCTAAGCGAGCCAACCTACAAACATGTTTCACAAGTTTTTTCTTCTCCTTTTCCATATGAGACACACTACCCACAGTCATTTGACTGAAAGCATCCGCAACCATATTGGCCTTGCCGGACTGGTAAAAGACACTAATGTCATAATCTTACAACACTTCTAACCATCTTGTCTACTGGAGGTTCAACTCTTTTTGTGTAAAGACATATTGAAAACTTTTATTGTCAGTAAACACATCAACATGAACATCATATAAATAATGCCTCCATATTTCAAGGTAAAAACTACAACTAACTCAAGATCATGAGTTGGGTAATTATTATCATGAACTTTGAGTTGCCTAGAAGAATAAGCAATCACCTTTCAATGTTGCATGACGACACATCCAAAGCCCACTCGGGAAGCATCACAATACACTATAAGGCCTTCAATACTCTCCGATAAGGTGAAAATTGGAGCGGATGTAAGATTATCTTTCAACTCTTGAAAACCTTTCTCACAATGTTCTAACAACAAAAACTTTACCTTCTTTTAGGTAAAAGTCGTTAAAGGAGAAGCAATGGATGAAAATCCATCAACAAATCTTCCATAATATCCGGCTAGACCCACGGAACTCCTTATGTTTGTTCCAGTCAAAGGTCTAGGCCAATTTCTTACCGCATCCATCTTTTACGGATAAACATCTACACCATCATCGGAGATAATATGGCCAAGAAAAGCAACCGACCTTAATCAAAATTCACACTTGCTAAATTTGGCATAAGGTTGGTGTACTTTGAGGACCTACAAGGCCAACCTCAAGTGAATCTCATGTTCATCTATATTCTTAGAGTAAATCAAAATTTCATCCATGAATAAAATCAAAAATAGTTGATCTAATCTTGGAACACTCTATTAATTATGACAATAAATACCATCGGGGCATTCACCTTCACCCCTCACACTAAATTAGTTATATCCCTACGTTAAGTCAATCTTGGAAAAGTAGCCAGAATCTTTGATTTGATCAAATAAATTATCAATCCTAGGGAGAGGATACTTGTTCTTTATGGTGACCGTATTGAGTAAGCAATAATCAATGGACATTCTAAGGGATCCATCCTTCTTCTTAACTACCAAGACCGGAGCACCCCACGGAGAAATACTAGGTTCATTGAAACCCTTGTCTAGTAAATCTTTGAGTTGAATCTTAAACTTTTTCAATTCATCATGAGTCATCCTACATGGAAAAATTGAAATGGTATTTGTTTTCTATAACAAATAAATGCCAATGTGAATTTCCCGGTTGGAGGATCTTGTCGATGGTCATTAGTAAAAACTTTTGTGAAATCTCTCACTACAGGGACTAACTGAATAAAAGGAATTTAACATTCAAGGTCCTTAACTCTCACTGTATAGTATAAACAACCCTTGGCTATAATCTGACAAGCCTTCAAACAAGAAATAGTTTGACCCCTTGACATAGAATTTCCCCCCTTTCACTGTATAATAGGTTCACTAGGGAATGGATATTTCACTACCTTTGTTCTACAACCTATGAAAGCAAAAAATTCATGAGGTCAATCCATACTCAAGAGTAAATCTATTGGGCAGCATCATAGGACATTTTCTATAGACTCTTTTTGCAACTACACAGTCACCCATTAGAGTACAAATCGAAAAAGGTTCAATGAAAACATGGGGAAGTACATTATAATTACTAGATACCAAATGTGTAACAAAATAAATAGTAGCACCTAGGTAAAGAAAATCATAAACATTAACAGAGAAAACATGTAACATACCCGTCACGACGTCTGGTGAGATTTCTTGTTCACATCAACCCTTGAGTACATAGAGACAAGTCCTTTTTGGAGCTTCTTAATTAGGACTGCTTTGTTGAGCTTTGATATTTCCATTACCTTGACTTCTCACATTTGGACAATCCTTCACAGTAGGTCCACCATTGCTACAACCAAAACAACTTGTAGTCCCAACACGATATTCGCCTAGATGGTTCTTACAATACTTACCACAAGTTTGTCTCTCTTTTGGTGGATCAACATTTATCCCCTTTTGAGGTTTTGAATTAGAACCTATATCATTGTGATTCTTTATCACATTTGAAGGAACTTATTTGAAAAGCACTTCTTAACCTTGCTATTCCTTAGATGACTTTCCTCAACGTGTTGAGCATGAACCATCAACCTAGAAAGAACCATATTGTCATGAATCATGGATGCACATACATTCTTCAAGCCCTTCGGAAACACCCATTACAAAACGACTAATTTCATCCCTAGAATTAGAAACCAAAGAAGAAGCATATTTTGACAGCTTAATGAATTTAAATGAGTATTCCTTAACAACCATAACACCATGATGAAGGTTGATGAACTCCTCTACCTTAGCTTCTCTTTGTTGTTCCCTTGGAAAGAATTTGTCAAGAAAGGCCTTTTTGAAGATCTCTCGTGTCAGAGGACCATCCCCTAAAGCATGATTATCCTTCCACTAGTTGTTTAATGTTTGAGCCACGTCCTTGAGTTGATAGGCAGCAAGTTCATCCTTCTCAGTTATTCTCACCCCCATATCAAATAAAATATTTAATACCTCATCAAGGAAATCTTGGGGGTCTTCATCATCTTTTTATTTAAGGTACATAGAAGGATTTATCTCGTAAAATTTCTGAAACGGCTAGCCATTGTACTATCATGTTGGTTCTCTCGAGGAACAACCGCCTTGTTAGGTTTTGCCGTAATGGCGTGAGCTTGGGTGGTGATGGATTAGGCCATTATGAAAAGAGTTGCCCTCACCTAACCATTCTTCATAGCTAGAGGATTTACTGAAATTTTATCATTTACAACAGCTTGAACCTGGGGAGCATTTTTATTACCTTGGAGAGTAGCTCCCGCATTTGAAATATCTTCTACTACTATTCTCACGGCAGTTGTGTTCATCGCCTATAACCACAAGAACTGGATTAGATGCGAAACAACACATAGTGTCAATACTCTACAGGAACGACATAGGAGTATAAAAACAAGAGAAGTTTCCTAGTCATCACATAGACTCTTATCCACAATTAAAGCGCGCTTCACAACCAAGAACAAGACACTAGGTAAAATGGTTTAATGATATATTGACCCTAGGGATATTTAACCTCGTTGTCTGATACAAGCTTGTCACACCCGAAAGTATACCCAAGATGAGACAGGTGGCTGGGCCTCTCAAACGACTCAGACAAGCCCTTAGAATATGTCATAACATGTGATCAGTAAAAAATGGGGAAAATTTAAAAAATTTACATTCTATATGAAGTATACTTACACTTCATACTTAACATTGATAAACCATACAATATTATAAGAAATTGTCTAACATATATTAAACCATCTAAGAATGCAAATCTAGACTAAGCCATTACATAGTCAATATGCCATATAGGCCATGAAAACAAAAGAATCTAAAGAGCATGATGGAAAATAGGATATTCCTAATATCTACTATATTCATCATAGGTTGGAATAAAAATGATAGCATGCCGAACCTGAGGACCTACAATGATTTGTTGAAAGAGTTCCATGCTTCTTCAAATCAACCTCCTTAAACTTCAATGGTCGTAACCTACAATTGTAGTAATATAATGTGATGGGTTTAGTAAGCCACATTTACTAAGTATGGGTTTATGTACATAACACTTAAGGACATGGATTGAAAGGGGTCCTTTCTCAAATCTTCGGAACATATACTAATTCATGTGAACGTCTTCAATGCACATATCATATAACATATACAAGTTAAGAATTCCATCA
The DNA here is from genome assembly GCA_032847665.1 of Solanum chilense. Classification (NCBI taxonomy): domain Eukaryota; kingdom Viridiplantae; phylum Streptophyta; class Magnoliopsida; order Solanales; family Solanaceae; genus Solanum; species Solanum chilense. The sequence goes on from CM064967.1 coordinate 49,659,961, forward strand.
ACATAAAGCATGATCATAAGCAACGATATATTATGATAGATTTATATTAACTTTTCATATTCAATAGATCACGTAACATAGCATACAAAACACTTACTAATGATCCCATCCCCAACCAACAAGTGCAATGGTCATGTGAAGCCGCATTACCCTACACAACCAAGTAGATACGATAGGAGGCAATAAGTAAAGATTAGATTCATAAATGTTATAACATAAGTAGTCATCACATAATTTTACAATGTAACCCAATAACATATTAATCATAAAGAATCATATAAGAGTAACATCATGTATCATAAACATATATCGCTTATGTTATCATATTACATAAGAATAATCTGATAGGACTTCCCTTAGGGTCAACTTGTGCAATGTCTAGGTATAGTCACATAACCCTACCTATACTAATTAGACACCTCAAGTAACCCTTGTCAACGTCCATGTACTTGTATTTTATTTTACATGAGGGAACATACACCTTAACCGACAAAGACCATGTGAGATAAACATGGAATCCGGTGTCATAAAACCCCACACCAAAAAAGGTGTTCTACTTGGAAAAGTAGAACCTAACATTACATAACTTTCTAGGTGGATCCACTTGCTAGTATCATATGGTGGCAACATAGTTCAATAACTATGAGATGTATTAGAGATCCATAGTTCAGCATTTCGTGGAATCCTCAATCTCATGATAGTCATTGTGTACCTACCTTCAAACTAGGTAAGGGACACCTCTTGTATCTAGTTCATCGATGCTTAGCTTAAGTCCCTTTCTTGAATAACCTTTAAGTTTTATTTTATTATAAATTTATCATTGCTAGTAGGAGATTAACTCCTTGTATAAACATGATCATGAGGTCCTTTGGTATTAGATGAGAATTTCCTTTCATCACCATCCTTCATATGTGAGATTAACATGACATAGACATCTTGTGTAAAGCATACAAGAAGATATCATAATCTTGCATTTAAGTATTCTAATCATGATATCACAATTTACATGTTCGTAGCCCATCATATCCTAATAGCAACATTATACATACTTTTCATAACATAGCATCATAATTTATAGGGTAAGATAAACATTGGGGAGTAATCACAAATTTTAAGGCTTACTTCTTGTTTCCAATAACCTAATTCATCTTACAATATTCATAACCATATTAAGTGAAATACTCAATTGCAAAATAAAGTCCATCAAATCATATACAAGATCAATGCATAATGTAAGATAAGGGAGAGGGTCATTTAAGAGTTCATTCTAGTCTTAATTCCAATCCCTACGTTTATGTGTTATTAAGCAGTGGAAAAAAACCATATAAAAGCTTCACATGAAATTCAAACATAAATAACAGCATACTCATCAAATCGTGTGGAATAGGCAATAGAAAACACTTACTTTTCATTGAAAACCATAAATCTAGGTTTAGGAAGAAAATCCGTTTCGTAGAGTTAAAACCCTAGTATTTGAAGTTCTTGAAACTTATCTTTGAAAGGACCTCTTGCTGAAAAGAATCCCAAGAGTGAAAAACCCATACCTTATAGATGAAGAATCCACGAAATATTGATGAAGAGCTTGCAGAGTTTGTGTTATTCCTTATGCTTTTCTTGTTCATCAATGGAATTTTGAAAAGAGAGAATTTTTTGAGAGATGAGAGAAAACTTTTTGGTATCTTATTAGGACGTGCAAAAGTGGCCTAAAATTTACCTAATATAAATATATATTCATCCTATGAATTACCCAAAAGACCCTCCACTTACATGGGTCTTTTTAATAAGTGAAATTACAAAAAATACAACTTTAATAATTCTAGGCAGCTTTAAAATATGTTAAATGATAAAAAATATTACTTTAACTATTCTGGGCAGTAGCTGCACGTTGCGGGGCAAAATCCCGTCATTTTTGTTGAATTTTGAGTTTAGGTAGTGAGGTGCTTTTTCGCCTGGCGCCGCAAGGTTGCCTCTAAATTCTTGAGGTAGAAGACCTCATGTTCATTGCGTGTTGTGTACAAAACCTCCACATCTGGCCTGCTCACAGGCTGCAAGGAAGCCTGCACGCAGATGTTTGGGTCCTCACCAAGGAACCTTCGAGTGGTACTTGAGGCGTCGTTAGCGGACGTGTATACCCTTTGTACTATATAATACCTATCTAAGATCACATTACAAGGATTTATATTATTTGACACGTCTAAACCATCAGCAAACATGGGGTTGTAAACTAGTTTAAATTAGTTAGTTTCTGGACGTCAATGTCTTTCTTAGTCGTTTCGGCTCTATCATTTCCAATTGAGTTTATTACATTAATATAAATCTCCAAACATCATTTTAAAGATTATTGAATATATAAAACTCTAGTCTAAGTCATGGAATTTTGGAGTGTTATAGAGATTTACCTCCATTTCGGTGAATATATATGAAGACTTTTATAGTCTGTATGCACATCCCCATGAACACCATATAAGTAAGCCATGTATATTTTAAATGTAAACACTATTGCCACTAATTAATGATCATGTGTTTGATAATTATTCTCATCAACTTGGAGTTTTCTAGAGGCATAGGCTACTACCTTTTCATGTTTCATAAGGACACAACCCAAATACACTTGGGAGACATCAGAATATACAACAAAACCTTTGTTAACCTCCATTAAAGTCCACAATGGAGCGGAGGTAAGCCTCTATTTCAAAATTTTGAAGCTTCTTTCACATGCCTCCGACCACTCAAACTTAACACTCTTGGGTAAAGGTTGTCAAAAGAGAAGAAGCAGATGCAAACCCATCCACAAACCTCCTATAGTACCGCGCTAAACACCAGAAACTTCTAATACCAGTTGGGGTTAAAGGTCTAGGCTAATTCTTAACCACTATGGTTTTTCTTGGATTGACCTATGTGCCCTAAATTGAGATAATATGACCATGAAACACCACCGATTATTACAAAAACTCACATTTGCTATAGTTAGAAAACAGTAGGTGTTTCTTTAGGAATTGCAATACGACCGTCAAGTGGTCCATATGTTCACCATCTTTCTTTGAATAGACCAGAATGTCATTAATGAAGCCAATCACAAACGAATCCATGTAATTCTGATACAGTTTTTTCATAATGGCCATAAAAGCAACTGGGGAATTTTTTAGATCAAAGGACATAACTATACACTCATAATTGCCATACATAGTTTTTAATTTTGTTTTAGGTACATCCTCACCCCTAACCCTATGTTGGCGGTACCTCGACCTCAAATACGTTGTAGAAAAGTAGCTTGCTTCTTTGAGTTGGTCAAACAAGTCGTCAATCCGAGGGAGAGGATACTTTTTGTTAATGGTGACCTTATTGAGACAATAAATAATGCATATACTAAGGGACCCATTCTTATTTATAACAAACAACAGTGGATCTCCCCATGGCGAAATACTTGGTTAAATAAAACCTTTATCTAATAAGTCTTAAAGTTTAAGGTTTAGCTCTTTGAAATCCGCCTGAGCCATTGGGTATGGAGGGATTTAAATGGGACTCATATCCATAATAAGTCAATACAAAAGTCTATTTCCCTCTTGTGAGAAATTCGGGCAAGCCATTGGGAAAGACTTCCGGAAAATCCTTCACTATAGGGACTGACTTGTTACACCCCAAAAATGATATAGATAAAAATACAGCCTAACATGGGTTCTAAAATGAAAAAAAATAGCATTCAGATTTAATATATCATGTATGGAGGTATTTGGAGGTCAAATGCCCAAAGACGTCCAAGATGTCGGAAAACTAGTTGAGGTTAAACTAGTGTCTCATAATATTTTGTAGTGGACTTTTGGAGGATTGTTTGAGAGTGAAATTGAGTATAGATAGTTCCTAGACGTAGAATTATATGTAAATGGTATAAAAGTCTAAGAAAGACGCCTCTTTAACAAACCTTAGCGTCCCCGAGGGGAAGCCAAACATGGTCCATCGAAGCTGCCAAACAGCCAAAATCTGGAGGCTACTGCACGACGTGCAGAAAACATATGAAGGGACAAATTCTTATCCTGCAGGGCGGGGCTGTCATTAACTATTGTGTCTAGATATTTTCCACAAAAAATATTTAAAAATGCCTCTACGATGCATAGTAAACCCTAGATTTGGTCGCGTCATTTTTCAATAATATTTATGTTTTGTAAAATGACCAATTGTTGTAGGAATCTTTTGGTAACTTTAGGGATTAATTAGTTGTAGTTATTTTAGGTATTTGAATAGTATTTAAGAAGAAAAATAGGCATCTAAACCCTAGAATCAAATCAAAACTTCTCTCCCAAAGTTCTCCAAAAACCACAATTTAAGAAGAAGAGAAATTGTAGTATCTTTTAGGACGACTTCATAAAGGTTTGAAGATGGGTTTAAGTCTCTAATATTAGGTATATTAAGATAATTCATTCTTGGATTTTTCCATCTAAGAATCACCCTAGTTTTTCCTCCAATTGTGAATCAAAAGAACCCCAATCTAGAGAGGGTTGTGATTGCATTGTGTGTAAGGCTTGATTGTGATCCCAATCTAGTAGGTAGGATTCAATGATAATTATATACTGTTATTATTGAGTTTACATTGTGAATTATGCTAATTGAATTTGAAGGTGATCATTGTGATTTCAGGCCATTAGAGACTAAATGGAGGTTTTTTATTGGTTCTTGTTAAATTGATTTTATTGTATATTAATTGATCATGATTGAACAACCTAAGTATGAATTCAACTATATTTTGTGAATTAAGATTGTTCATTATTAAATTGAACCCTAAAGAAGGATTTATGAATATAATCCTGTAGTATTGACGAATGTTAAAAGAAAGCTAAGGCTAGAAGACTTTATAATCTACTTATGAATAAAGATAGAATGACTTGATGACTAATAAATTTTAGGATATATGTGTTGGTTGTAGATTTAGAATGATTGACTGAAAGTGAGAGAATTCACTTGAGCACGGAGAGATTGTGTAGGACATCCCTCCATGAGTGAAGGTTCAGCAAGGTTTCACAAGTAAACCTTCAAGTATATGCTTGACTCCAAGTGGATATGCAAAGTTAGACAGATGGTCTAGAAAGGGTACGGACTCCGAGTAGAAAGAAGAGCCACACCTAGTAGTTATGATGACTATCCATGTTGATCTCATGATGCGGGAGTCCTTCACGTAGTAGAGTTAGGGTATCCTAGTATAGATTTTCATATCCTATCAACATAGAAATGCTTGGGAAGCATATCGTAGTATTCATAAACACTGAATGAACTTAGACATTCCAAATGCTCATACTGTTTGTAATGTGTGAATGAACCTAGACATTCCCAAGCCGTAACTCGTATTGTGCATGATTATTAAGCAATGAATACATACCTTAAAAAGTATCTCGTACGATCTATATGATTAAGGATTTTATACATGCTTAAATAAGAATATCATAGCGTTCAAAAGATAAAGATAGAGGCTAGGATCCGAAGTAAGAAATAATGGAAATGATCCTAAAGTAGTAGCTTGCATGAGTGGTGTTATGTGGCATCATAAGTGCAGTGCACAAGGTATAACCTAGGGTCATTAAGAAAGAGGAGATTGAAGAAATTATTGGACTAGATTTTCCTTTCCTCGTAAAGTTAACTAAAGATGAGAGATTCTTAATAAATGAAGTTAAGTAATGATAGTGTTGTGGATGGTGAATATGTTAAGGATGACTTCAAGATAGGCTTAGTATCTGAGGTAGTATGGGATGCCTCATGTACATTCTACAAGCATAATTTGAGGAAATCATAAAATTATATTACTCTTTAGTATGAAGTAAATCTACTAGAGACATGATGAAATAATATTGGTGACTTAAACATATACTTATTGTTTGAGGTAGTATGAGATACTTCACAAGCATTGCACAAGTATGTTTTGAGTTGGCCTTTGGACATAGTGCTCATGTGTCTGATTAACTAAGGTCTTAATTATGAAAACGGGCTATGATCAAGAATTACCAAAGAGATGTAACTAAGCATTGCTAGTAGTATGAGATGCTACCTTAGCCTAGCACTAGTGTACTTGGAGGTAGCTTATGGTGTAGTTCATTTGAGTAAGAAGGACATGTAATTAAGTATGAACTATTATGTACTTTATGATGATTTGGTATACTTATGATATTAATGATATGCTTATGCATTCATCTCTTATGATTATGTCTGTTATTGACTAATCCTTTGAGATATCTTATGTTTGGGGTGATAGTTTCCATACTTAGTACATATCGTACAAATGCATATTGCAAACTTTTTTTCCATGTAGGGTCTATATAATGTTGTGTTTTTTTCAACGGTAGGTTTCCAAGAAGAAAAGAACTGGTAAGTATCATTGCTTCGACGATGAACCTTTATTTTCCTTTTTATTTTTTTATGTTTTAAATTTTATGTAGGCTGCATCACAATATGTTTCATTCATGTAAATGTTAGTTGGTTTTTGAGACAATGTTATTAGAGGCTTCTGATTTTATGTAATGCCTTTTAGTTTATATTTTGAGAAAGTTTTCAAATATACTTCCATTTATACATGATGTTATGTAATGAAGTAAAGTTGTTTGTACAAGACTTCCATGAGGTCAAGTACGCAATATTTTGACTCAACGGTTGACCTAACTACTAGGGTGTACTTGCGGGTCGTGACAAACATGGTATTAGAGCATAAGGTTATGAAAATGGTCTTAGAATTTCTCAAAACCACGTCTGGGAAAGTCTTATTTATTTGTATCAGTCATGACACATATATGAGCTAGAGGCTACTAGATGCTTAGGAAAGTTTTACTTCTTCATTATTCAAGTTGTACCATAGAGTTTCGCTTGAATAATCCCTTTTCAAATGTTTTCCCATAATTTGTAGGTTATTTCTAACACTAGGGCCAATTCTAAAAGGGAAGGAGATGGGAGAGGGGAGCAAAAGATTCCTCCCCAAGTGCAAGAGCGAGTTCATCCTCTAGTTCCGAATGACCCACCAATAGTGAATGTTATGATTGAGGAATTTAGGGCTTCTATTAATTTTTTCTCTCAAATGAAAGAGTAGGCATGGAAGTTTCTACAAATAGTGATGAAGGCTTTCCAAAAGCTAGGGCTAGGTTCATTGCCACAAATCCAGGGTTGATCAAGAGTGATATCCTTATGTCCCTTTCTGGTATGTATCCTTTTATTTACCTAGTAAAATTTTCAGAATTTCCATGGTTATGCTTTGCCTTGAAGATTTTTTTGTTTCCTTATGATAATGAATAGATGATAGAAAGATATGTGTGGCTTGTTCCCATGTGGAGGATAAGTAGTTTTTTTAAAGATGACTCTATATGATTACGTGTAGTAATAAATAGCTTGGGATTTATTATTTTCACTAATTTGTATCTAGGTATAATTCATCTAGATGGTCTTCTAGTCCAAGAGTTGGTACTTTAAAGAAGTGTTTATTAAGGTGTCAATGTTTCCCAAGTGGGGGATGTTGTTACACCCCAAAAATGAGGTGGATCAAAATAGATCCTAAAATGGGTGTAATCAGCTTATAAGGTCTTACAATGAGTAAAATTAGCGTTAACAGTTTGAATATACTATTCGGAGGTATTTGGAGGTCAAATGCCCAAGGATGCCTGGAAACTAGTTAAAGTTTAACTAGTCTGTCGTGGTGTTTTGTAGTGGAGTTTTGGAAGATGTTTTGCGTGTTAAATTGAGTATACATGGTTCATATATGTAGAATGACACGTTATGGGTCTAAGATTCCAAGATTGACACCACAGGGACCATCCTAAGGGCTCATTGGAAGAACCCAAACATGGGCCATCGAAGCTTCACAACAACAAAGATACGGAGGCTGCTATGCTATGTGCAGCGAAAATATGAAGGAAAACATTCTTCACCTGCGACATGGGGAAGTTAAAAACCATTATGTGTCGAAATTTTCCAAAAAAAATACATTAAAATTCCTCCGCGAAGCGCAGAAAACTCCTATATTTGGTAACAATATTTTAAAGCCAAATTTAAATTGATTAAAGTGTCCAATAGTTGCAGGTGTATTTTTGGATCTTTAGGGATTGATATTTGCGATTATTTTAGGTATTTAAAGTGTATTTAAGCAATAAAATAGCAAATTAGACCCTAGAGTCCAAATCAAAAGTTTTCTCTCCAAGAGTTCTCCCAAAACAACCATTGAAAAGAAGAGAAATTTCAGCACCTTTTAGGACGAATTGATCAAGTTTTGAAGTTGGGTTTAAGAATCTAATCTAATTTATGTGAAGATAATTCATTCATGGATTCTTCCATCCATGAAGCCCCCTAGTTTCCCCTTTAATTGTGATTCAAAAGAACCCTAATCTAGAGAGGGTTGTGATTGCATTGTGGGTAAGGCGTGATTGTGATCCCAATATAGTGGGTAATATTCAATTATGTTTATATGATGATTACATTATTTTTTATAGAGTTTTCATGGTGAATTATGATAATTAAATGTGAAGGTGATCATGGTGATCTTATGCCATTAGAGACTAGATGGAGGTTTTGTATTGATTCTTTTTAAATAGATTTTATTCTTTATTAATTGATCATGACTGAATTAACTAATTATGAATTGAACTATATTTGATTAATTAATATTAGTCTTGATTGAATTGAACCCTTAAAAAGTACTTATGACTATATTCATCTAGTATTGAAGAATGTGAGAAAAAAGCTAAGGCTAGAAGACTCAATAAACTGCATATGAAAGAATATAGAATTAATTGATGAATAATGAACCTAAGGATGTTTGTGTTAGATGTAGATTTAATTTGATTGATTGAATGTGAGAGAATTCACATGAGCTTGGAGAGATTGTCTGGGACATCACTCCATGAGAGAAGGTTGAGCAAGGCGTGACAAGTAAACCTTGGGGTATTTTTTTGACATCAATTGGATATGCAAAATGAGATTGATTGTTTAGAAAGGGTACGGACTCCATGAAGAGGAGATCCACACCTAGTTTTTGTGATGACTATCAAATTAGGTTTAATGATGCAGGAGTCCTTCAAGTTTCAGAGTCAAGGTATCCTAGAGGAGATCTCCATATCATATGAACTCATACTTGCTTGAGAAACATCTCGTAGTGTTTATAAGTACTAAATTAACTTAAGCATGCCTAAGGGGTATCTAGTAGTGTTCATATTGTGTGAATGAACTTACACATTCCTAAAGGGTATCTCATAGTATTCATGATAATTAATTGATCAATACATACATTAAAAAGTATCTCATAGGTTGCATATGATTAAGGAACTTAGGCATGATTAAATAACTATCTCATAGTCTTCAAAAGATAAGTACAGGTGCTAAGATCCAAAGTAAGAAGTAAAAGAAAGTATTCAAAAGTAGTACCTTGCATGAGTGGTGTTAGGCGGCATCATAAGTGAACTGCACAAGCAAATCATAAAAGTATAGTACTCTTTAGTATAAAGTAAATCTACTAGACTTTTGATTAAATAAGATGAGGTGACTCAACGATATAATTATTACGTGAGGTAATATGGGATTCTTCACATGCATTGCACAAGTTTGTTTTGAGTTGGCCTAGAGCCATAGTGCTCATGTGTATGATGAACTTAGGTCTTAATTATGAAAGCTGACTATCATGAAGAATGACAAAAGAGTTGTAACTAAGCTTTCCTAGCAGTATCAAATTCTACCTTAGCCTTCCACTAGTATACTTGGAGGTAGCCTATGGTGTAGTTCATTGAGTAAGAAGGACATGCAAGTAAGTATGAACTACTATGTACATTATGATGATTTAATATACATAATATATTCATAATACGCTTATGTCTTTATCTCTGATGATTATGCCTATTATTAACTAAGCCTGCGATATCTTATGTTTGGTGTGATAGTTTCCTTACTTAGTACATACCGTTCTAACGCATATTGCAAACATGTTGTCCATGTAGGGTGTTTATAAAGTTGAGTTGTTTTCAAGGGTAGAGTTCCAAGGTTTCCACGAAGAGAAGAAGTGGTGTGTCCTTATTGTTTCGAGGAATAATCATTATCTTTCTTTATGTTTTATATTTTATGTGGATTTATTCTAAGATGTTTCATTCATGTCGAAGTTAGTTCGTGTTTAAGATAATGTTATTCGAGATGACTCTGATTTTATGTAATGCCTTTAAATTAATGTTTTAAGAATGTTTTCGAATTCCCTACATTTATGCATAATCTTATGTAATGAAGTAAAGTCTCTTGTAAAAGACCTCCGAGAGGTCGAGTATGCCATGTTGCGACTCAAGGGTTGCCCTAACTTCTATGGTGTACTTGCGGGTCGTGAAAAACTTTGTATTAAAGCATAAGGTTATGAAAATGATCTTAGCATTTCTCAAAAGCACAACTAGTAGAGTCTTATTCATCGCTGTCAGTAACGACACATCTATGAGCATGAGGCTACTAGATGCTTAGGAATGTTTTACTTCTTCATTATTCAAGTTGTACCATATACCTACGCTTGAATAAGCCCTTTTTCTAATGTTTTCCCATAATTTGTAGGTTATTTCTAACACTAGGGCCAATGCTAGAAGGGAAAAAGATGGGAGAGGTGAGCAAAAGATTCCACCCCAAGTGCAATAGCTAGTTCATCCTCAAAATATGAATGACCCTCCAATAGTGAATGTTATGATTGAGGAATTTAGGGCTTCTATTACTTTTTTCTCTCAAAAGAAAGAGAAGGCAAGGAAGTTTCTACAAATAGTGAGGAAGGCTTTCCAAAACCTAGTGCTAGGTTCTTTGCCACAAAACAAGGGTTGATCAAGAGTGACATCCATACGTCCCTTTCTTGTATGTATCTCTTTATTGACTTGTGAAAATTTTCAGAATTTCCATGGTTATGCTTTGCCTTGAAGATTTTTATGTTTCCTTATGATGATGAATAGATGATAGAAAGATATGTGTTGCTTGTTCCCATGTGGAGGATAAGTACCTTTTTGTGATGTCTCTATATGATTACGTGTAGTTATAAATAGCTTGGGATTTTTTATTTCACAAATTAGTATTTAGGTATAATTCATCTACGGTGGTCTGCTAGTCCAAGTGTTAGTACTTAATAGAAGTGTTTATTAAGGTGTCAATGTTTCCTATTTGGGGGATGTTGTTACACCCCAAAAATGAGGTGGATCAAAATAGATGTTAAAATGATCTTATAAGTCCTACAATTAGTAAAACTAGTGCTAAGAGTTAGAATATACTGTTTAGAGTTATTTGGAGGTCAAATGCCCAAGAATGTCTGGAAACTAGTTAAAGTTGAACTAGTTTGTCGTCATGTTTTGTATTGGAAGATGGTTTGAGCGTTAAATTGAGTATACATGGTTCATATATGTAGAATGACACGTAACGGGTCTAAGATTCCAAGATTGACACCGCGGGGACCAGCCTAAGGGCCCCCTGGAAGGACCCAAACACGGGCCACCGAAGATGCACAACAATAAAGATATGGAGGCTGCTACGGTATGTGCAGCGAACACTTGAAGGAAAACATTCTTCCCCTGAGACATGGGGAAGTTAAAAACCATTCTGTATTGAAATTTTCAAACAAAAATATTTTAAAATGCCTCCGCAAAGCGCAGTAAACTCCTATATTTTGTATCAGTATTTTCAAGTCAAATTTAAATTAATAAAAATGTCCAATAGTTGCTGGGGTATTTTGGGATCTTAGGGGAGTAATATTTGAGGTTATTTTAGGTATTTAAAGTTTATTTAAGCAATACAATAGAAAATTATACCCTAGAGTCCAAATCGAAAGTTTTCTCTCCAAAAGTTCCACAAAACCACTATTGAAAAGAAGAGAAATTGCAGCACCTTTTAGGACGAATTGATCAAGTTTTAAAGATGGGTTTATGCATATAATCCAATTTATGTGAAGATTATTTTTCATGGATTATTCCATCCATGAAGCCCCCTAGTTTCCCCTTTAATTGTGATTCAAAAGAACCCCAATCTAGAGAGGGTTGTGATTGCATTGTGGTAAGGCGTGATTGTGATCCCAATATAGTGGGTAATATTCATTTATGTTTATATGATTATTATATTCTGTTTTATAGAGTTTTCATGGTGAATTAATGTAATTAAATGTGAAGGTGATCATGCTGATATGAAGACATTAGAGACTAGATGGAGGTTTTGTCTTGATTCTTTTTAAATAGATTTTATTCTATATTATTTGATCATGAATGAATTTTCTAATTATGAAATTAACTATATTGTATGAATTAATATTAGTCTTTATTGAATTGAACCCTAATAAAGTAGTTATGACAATATTGATCTAGTATTGAAGAATATGAGAAGAAAGCTAAGGCTAGAATACTCTATAAATTACATATGAATGAATATAGAATTAATTGATGAATAATGAACCTAAGGATGGTTCTGTTAGATGTAGATTTAGGATGATTGATTGAAAGTGGGAATTCACTTTTCCTTGGAGAGATTGTCTGGGACATCACTACTTGAGAGAAGGTTGAGCAAGGCTTGACAAGTAAAGTGTTTTTTTGACATCAAGTGGATATGAAAAATGTGATGGATTGTCTAGAAAGGGTACGGACTCCAAGTAGAAAAGAGAGCCACACCTAGTTTTTGTGATGACTATCAAAGTAGGTCTAATGAGGCGGGAGTCCTTCACGTTTTAGAGTCAAGGTATCCTATCAGAGATCTCCATATCATATGAACTCAGACTTGCTTTAGAAGCATCTGATAGTGTTCATAAGTACTTAATTTACAAAAACATGCCCAAGGGGTATCTCGTAGTGTTCATAATGTGTGAATGAACTTACACATGCCCAAGGAATATATCATAGTATTCATGATTATTAGTTGATTAACACATACCTTAAGAAGTATCTCAGAGGATTCATACAATTAAGGAACTTAGGCATGATTAAATAAGTATCTCATAGTGTTCAAAAGATAAATACAGGTGCCAGGATCCAAAGTAAAAAGCAGTAGGAAAGGATTCAAAAGTAGTACCTTGCATGAGTTGTGTTATGCGGCATCATAAGTGAATTGCACAAGGAAATCATAAAAGAATAGTACTCTTTCGTATAAAGTAAGTCTAATGGACTCTTGTTGAAATAAGATAAGGTGACTTAAAGATATATTTATTGTATGAGGTAATATGGGATGCTTCACATGCATTACACAAGTATGTTTTGACTTGGCCTATAGCTATAGTGCTCATGTGTATGATGGACTTAGGTCTTAATTATGAAAGCTGACTATGATCAAGAATGACAAAAGAGCTGTAACTAAGCTTTCCTAGCAGTATCAGATTCTACCTTAGCCTTCCACTAGTATACTTGGAGGTAGCTTATGGTGTAGTTCATTGAGTAAGAAGGACATGTAAGTAAATATGAACTACTATGTACCTTATGATGCTATTATATACTTATTATATTCATAATATTATTGTGCCTTTATTTCAGATGATAATGTCTATTATTGACTAAGCCTTTGACATATCTTATGTTTGGTGTGATGGTTTCCATACTTAGTACATATCTTACTAAGGCATATTGCAAACATGTTGTCCATGTAGGGTCTTTATAAGGTTGAGTTTCTTTCAAGGGTAGAATTCCAATGTTTCAAAAAAGAGAAGAAGTGGTGAGTCCTTATTGCTTAGAGGATGAATAATTATCTTCCTTTATGTTTTTCTTTATTTTTTAGATTTAATGTGGCATTATTCCAACATGTTTCATTCAAGTCGAAGTTAGTTGGTGTTTCAGATAATTTTATTCGAGATGCCTATGATTTTATGTAATGCTTTTTAATTTTTGTTTTAAGAATGTTTTCAAATTCACTCCATTTATGCATAATATTATGTAATGAAGTAAAGTGGCTTGTAAAAGTCCTCTGAGAGGTCGAGTATGCCGTGTTACGACTCAAGGGTTACCGTAACTTCTAGGGTGTACTTGCAGGTCGTGAAAAACATGGTATCAGAGCATAATGTTATGAAAATGGTCATAGGATGTCTCAAAACGACGTCTAGTACAGTCTTATTCATCGGTTTGAATCACGACACATCTATGAGCAAGAGGCTAGTGATGCTTAGGAAAGTTTTACTTCTTCAATATTCAAGTTGTACCATAGAGTTTCCCTTGAATAAGCCCTTTTTCTAATGTTTTCCCATGATTTGTAGGTTATTTCTAACACTAGGGCCAATGCTAGAAGGGAAGGAGATGGGAGAGGGGAGCAAAAGATTCCTCCCCAAGTGCAAGAGTGAGTTCATCCTCAAGTTCTGAATGATCCTCTAGTAGTGAATGTTATGATTGAGGAATTTAGGGCTTCTATTAATTTTTTATCTCAAAAGAAAGAGAAGGCAAGGAAGTTTCTACAAATAGTGAGGAAGGCTTTCCAAAAGCTAGGCCTAGGTTGTTTGCCACAAAACCAGGGTTGATCAAGAGTGATATCCATATGTCCCTTTCTAGTATATATCTCTTTATTGACATATGTAAAATTTTAGAATTTCCATGGTTTTGTTTTGCCTTGAAGATTTTGATTATTCCTTATGATGATGAATAGATGATACAAAGATATGTGTGGCTTATTACCATGTGGAGGATAAGTAGCTATTTTTTATGATGTCTCTATATGATTACATGTAGTAATAAATAGCTTGGTATTTATTATTTTCACTAATTTGTATTTAGGTATAATTCATCTACGATGGTCTGCTAGTTCAAGAGTTGGTACTTTAGAGAAGTGTTTATTAAGGTGTCAATGTTTCCCATGTGGGGGATGTTGTTACACCCCAAAAATGAGGTGGTTCAACATTGATCCTTAAATGGTTGTAATGAGATTATAAGGTCCTACAATGAGTAAAACTAGTGTTAAGAGTTAGAATATACTGTTTGGATTTATTTGGAGGTCAAACACCTTAGGATGTCCGAAAACTAGTTAATGTTAAACTAGTCTATCATCGTGTTTTGTGTGGAGTATTGGAAGATGGTTTGAGCACTAAATTTATTATACATGGTTCATATATGTAGAATGACACGTAATTGGTCAAAGATTCCAAGATTGACACCCCGAGGACGAGCCTAAGGGCCCCCGGGAAGGACCCAAACATGGTCCATCGAAGCTGCATAACAACAAAGATATGGAGGCTGCTACGCAATATCCAGGGAACACTTGAAGGAAAAAATTCTTCCCCTGCGACATGGGGAAGTTAAAAAACATTTTGTCTCGAAATTTTCAATAAATAAAATTTTAAAATGCCTCCACGAAGCTCAGTAAACTCCTATATTTGGTAGCAGTATTTTCAAGTCAAATTTAAATTGATTAAAGTGTCCGATAGTTGCAGGGGTATTTTGGGATCTTTTGGGATTAATATTTGGGATTATTTTAGGTATTTAAAGTGTATTTAAGCAATACAATAGAAAATTAGACCCTAGAGTCCAAATCAAAAGTTTTCTCTACAAAAGTTCACCCAGAACCACCATTGAAAAGAAGAGAAATTGCAGCACCTTTTAGGACGAATTGGTCAAGTTTTAAAGTTGGGTTTAAGCATCTAATATAATTTATGTGAAGATAATTCATTCATGGATTCTTCCATCCATGAAGCTCCCTAGTTTCCCCTTTAATTGTTATTCAAAAGAACCCTAATCTAGAGAGGGTTGTGATTGCATTGTGGGTAAGGCGTGATTGTGATCCCAATATAGGGGATAATATTCAATTATGTTTATATGATGATTATATTATGTTTTTACAGAGTTATCATCGTGAATTATGGTAACTAAATGTGAAGGTGATCATGGTGATCTTATGCCATTAGAGACTAGATGCAGGTTTTGTATTGATTCTTTAAAAATAGATTTTATTCTATATTAATTGATATTGACTGAATTACCTAATTATGAATTGAAGTATATTTGATGAATTAATATTAGTCTTGATTAAATTGAACCCTAAAAAAGTAATTATGACTATATTCAGCTAGTATTGAAGAATTTGACAAGAAAGCTAAGGCTAGAAGACTCTATAAACTAAATATGAATGAATATAGAATTAATTGATGAATAAGAACCTAAGGATGGTTGTGTTAGATGTATATTTAGGATGATTGAGTGAAAGTGAGAGAATTCACTTGATCTTAGAGAGATTTTCTAGGAAATCACTCCATGAGAGGAGGTTGAGCAAGGCTTGACAGGTAAACCTTCTAGTATTTGTTTAACATCAAGTGGATATGCAAAATGAAATGGATTGTCTAGCAAGGGTACGGACTCCAAGTAGAAAGGAGAGCCGCACCTAATTTTTGTGATGACTATCAAAGTAGGTCTAATGAGGCGGGAGTCCTTCACGTTTTAGAGTCAAGGTATCCTAGAAGAGATATCCATGTCATATGAACTAAGACCTGCTTGAGAAGCATCTCGTAGTGTTCATAAGTACTAAATGAACTTAAACATGCCCAAGGGGTATCTCGTAGTGTTCATAATGTGTGAATGAACTTACACATGCCCAAGATGTATCTCATAGTACTCATGATTATTAATTGATCAATACAGAGCATAAAAAGTATATCATAGGATGAATAATATTAAGGTACTTAGGCATTATTAAATAAGTATGTCATAGTGTTAAAAAGATAAAGACAGGTGGTAGGATCCAAAGTAAAAAGCAATAGGAAAGGATTCAAAAGTGGTACCTTGCATGAGTGGTGTTATGCGGCATCATAAGTGAATTGCACAAGGAAATCATAAAAGTATAGTACTCTTTAGTATAAAGTTAGTCTACTAGACACTTGATGAAATAAGATAAGGTGACTTAAAAATATATTTATTGTGTGCGGTAAATGGGATGCTTCACATGCATTGCACAAGTATGTTTTGTGTTGGCCTAGAGCCATAGTGCTCATGTGTATGATGAAATTAGGTCTTAATTATGAAAGCTGACTATGATCAAGAACGACAAAAGAGTTGTAACTAAACATTCCTAGCAGTATCAAATTCTACCTTAGCCTTCAACTAGTATACATGGTGATAGCTTATGGTGTAGTTTATTTTGTAAGAAGTACATGTAAGTAAGTATGAACTACTATGTAATTTATGATGCTTAAATATACTTAATATATTCATAATATGCTTATGCCTTTATCTTTGATGATTATGTCTATTATTGACTAATCCTTTGAGATATCTTATGTTTGGTGTGATATTTTCCATACTTAGTACATATCGTACTAACGCATATTGCAAACATGTTGTGCATGTAGGGTGTTTATATGGTTGAGTTGCTTTCAAGGGTATAGTCCCAAGGTTTTCAAGAAAAGAAGTAGTGGTGAGTCCTTATTGCTTCGAGGATGAGTGATTATCTTCCTTTATGTTTTTCTTTATGTTTTAGATTTTATGTGGCTTTATTCCATGATGTTTCATTCTTGTCGAAGTTAGTTGGTGTGTCAGATAATGTTATTTGAGATGCCTCTGATTTTATGTAATGCCTTATAATTTGTTTTTTAAGAATGTTCCGAATTCCCTCCATTTATGCATAATCTTATGTAATGAAGTAAAGTGGCTTGTAAAAGACCTCCGAGAGGTCGAGTATGCCGTGTTGCGACTCAAGGGTTGCCCTAACTTCTAGGGTGTACTTGAGGGTCGTGACAAAACTTCGTATCAGAGCATAAGGTTATGAAAATGGTCTTAGGATGTCTCAAAACCACGTCTAGTAGAATCTTATTCATCGGTGTTAGTCATGACACATCTATGAGAAAGAGGGTACGGGATGCTTAGGAATGTTTTAATTCTTCATTCCTCAAAGCATGCTATAGAACTTTGCTTGAATAAGCCTTTTTTATAATGTTTGCCCATAATTTGTAGGTAACACTATGGCCAATGCTAGAAGGGAAGCAGATGGGAGAGCGGAGCAAGAGATTCCTCCCCAAGTGAAACAACAAGTTCATCCTCAAGTTCCTAATGACCCTCCAATAAGGAATTTTATGAATGAGGAATTTTGGGATTCTATGACTTTTTTTTCTCAAGCCTTAACATAAAATATCCAATAGATGAGATATGGCTCCGGCTAATCCTATAAGAGGATGGGTTCTACTAGAGTAAGGGAATTCTTGATAAGTAATCATCCGGATTTCTATGGCTCTAAAATAGATGATGATAAGAATAGGTTTATTGATGAGGTCTATAATGTACTAATATCATGGAACTGTCTTTCATTTAAAAGGAAGAGTTGGTTGCCTATCAATTTTAACATGTTGCCCAACTTTTTTATGGGCTATGGAAAAATAGTAGACCAATAGGAGCGGGTTTTGTTGAGCGGGACTTATATGTTTACTTTCCTTGATATGTTCTTTCCTAGGGAATTGAGGGTTGCTATGTTGGAACAACTTATAATCCTCAATCAAGGTAGTTTGAGTGTCAAGGAGTATAAGTTGAAGTTCACTCTTTTTGTCTAAGTATGCTACAAACATGGTGGCAAATCCTAGAGACATGATGAATATGTTCATGATGGGGGTGTCTGATCTAGTAGAAGAAGAATGTCGTATAGGTATACTTGTTGATTATATGGATATCTCGTGAAAGATGGTCTTTACCAAACAAATATAAGAATCAATGATATGGAAGGGGAGGACAAGATAAAACAATAGGTCTATGGCATGAAGGTGATAATTCTTTCCATTATAAGCCTGAGCGACAAGATAGCACTAAAACTAAACCATGATATTCCAGCGAAGATTCTTCCAACACCTATAAGGTTTTTAGGAGAAGGTTAGTGAGTATTCCGAATCTACTTGCCCCAAGTTTGAACACTATGGTAAGTGCCTAGCCAAAATGGATGATTGTTTTTTGTGTGGTAAGGATGGGCATAAGTGAGAGATTGTCCAAATCTTAAGTCAAAAGAAAGAGAAGGCAATGAAGTTGCTCTTAATAGTGAGGAATGCTTTCCTAAAGTTAGGGCTAGGTTCTTTGCCACAAATAATGGGTTGATCAAGAGTGATATCCTTTTGTACCTTTGCGGTATGTATCTTATTATTTACTAATGAAATTTTTCAGAGTTTGCATGTCTATGATTTGCCTAGTAGATTTTGATGTTTGCTTATGATTATAAATTGATGCTCGAAAGAATGTGTGGCTTGTTCCCATGTGGAGGATAGGTAGTTTTTTTATGATGTCCATGTATGATTACTTATAGTTATGAATATCCTGGGATTTATTCGTGTCCCTAATTTGGGAAATTGAATATAGGTATAATGAATCTAATATTGGCTGTTAGTCCAAGAGTTGGTACATTTGAGAAGTGTTTAGTATGGTGTCATTCGAGGACGAATGTTTCCCAAATGGGGGATGTTGCTACACCCCAAAAATGAGGAGGATCAATACAGACCCTAACAGGGGTGTAATGAGATTATAAGGTCCTACAATGAATTAAAATAGTATTAATATTCAGTATATATATATATTGGAGGTATTTTGAGGTCAAACGCCCAAGGACGTCCGGAAACAAGTCAAAGTTAAACAATTGTGTCGTAGTGTTTTGTAGTTAAATTTTGCGAGGAAGGTTTGATAGTAAAACTGAGTACCCATGGTTCATATACGTAGATTTACACGTAAATGGTCTAAACATCGAAGATTGACGCCCCAGGGACAAGCCTAAGGGTCCCCGAGGAGGACCCAAACATTTGCCATAGAAGCTGCCAAGCAGCAAAGATCTGGAGGCTGCTATGCTACGCACAGTGAAAACTTTAAAAATGTCTTGCCCTGCGGCACGGGGACAATACAATTAATTATGTCTTGAAATTTTGCAAAAACAAGATTTTAAAATGCCTCTGCGATGCGCAGTAAACTCCTAGATTTGGTTGCATCATTCTATGTAAAAGTTAAGTTGAATAAAATGTCCAATAGCTGCAGGGGTCTTTTGGGCACTTTTGGGATTAAAAGAGTATTTAAGTAGTACAATAGCCAATAGACCCTAGAATCTAAATAAAAACCTTTCTCTCCGAAAGTTCTCCCAAAACAACCATTCAAGAAGAAGATCATTTTACTAGCATTTAGTCAAGAAATGGCACGAACTCTAGGAGTTTAGTTACCCCGCTACCACTCTAAGATGGGTTCATTAGAAAAATTGAACTTAACCCCTCTTGTTCGACAATCTATGGAAAAAAAGAGCATACAACCAATCCATTCCTAAAATGACATCAAGATCAACGATAACACATTCTACAAAATCAGCCCATGTAACACTATTGGGAAAAGATATAGGACAACTCCTAAATACTTTTCAGCCACAATGGAGTCACCCACTAGGGTTGTAAACAAAAATAGTTTAATCAAAAAATTGGGTAGAACATTAAAAAATTTAGCTAGTAGAAGATTTACAACTAATAAAATAGAACCGGGGACAAGTCAAGCATAAAAATCAATAGAGAAGACATGTAACATACAAGTGACCACATCGGGGGATTCCTCTTGCTCATCCCTAGAGCGTAGAGCATAGAAGCGCTTCCTCTTTGGAATATCAGAACTAGGAGCGCTAGATTGATCCTGACAAATACCATTATATTGAATCCTCACATTAGGACAACCCCAACCCTTATGTCCCTCTTCTCCACAACCAAAGTAATTTCCCGTTCACACCAAGGACTCACCCCTATGCTTCCTACCACATTGGAGTAAGAAGGTTTCTCACTAGTTGAGTTTCCACTTCTTCCCTTTTAAGACTTAGGGATAGACACCCTATCCTTTTTAACCTAAGGTAAATTGGAAGGAACTTTGTTGGAGACCTTCTTCTTGAACCTATGTTTTTCTTGACGCTTAGAACTACCACCCTCATAGGCCTAGGCCCTCTTAAACTCCCTATACTCTCTCTTGAGTCTAGTCTCTTAAACATGTTGTGAAAGAACTATCAAAAAACAAATATCCATATTATCATGTAGCATCGTCGAATGACACTCTTCAACTAGATCATCATATACTCTTGTCACAAAGCAGCTC
Source organism: Solanum chilense (assembly GCA_032847665.1). Classification (NCBI taxonomy): domain Eukaryota; kingdom Viridiplantae; phylum Streptophyta; class Magnoliopsida; order Solanales; family Solanaceae; genus Solanum; species Solanum chilense. The sequence continues at coordinate 49,680,936 of CM064967.1, forward strand.
AACTCATCCATTGGATTGTATACAAAAAAATGGAGCATATTGTGTAAATTTAGTCAACTTCAAGTTGTACTCGTGCACAGTTATACCTCCTTGACGAAGGTTGATGGTTTTTTCTTCCTTAGAATCCCTTTTCTCCATTGGAAAGAACCTATCAAGAAAAGCCCTTCTACACAAGTCCCAAGTAATACAACACGCTCTCAAAGCTCTATTAGCTCTCCATTGGGTATACCAAGTTTGAGCCACATCCTTGACTTCCTTCTAATTTGAACTAACACCCATAGCATAGATGATCTTATAAACCTCATCAAGAAAGTCTTGAGGATGGTCATTCAGCTAAGAACACATTAACATATTAGGGTTCATCCTTGTGAAATCCCTCAAACGAGTACCATGGTACCAACATTTCATTAAAACATGATCCAACCTCCGGATTTTCTTTAGTCGTCTAGGATTGAGATTTAGTATCTTTAGATTCGACCTTATCTCTCCATCCATCATAAATGGAGAAATGAATGGAGCTTGGTGTTGTGGAGGAACTTGATTGACTTGTTCAGGGTCTTGGTTTTCTTGGGGAGAAACTCCTGCATTAGCCAAATCTTCCTCAACTCTCCTTGAGGCTTCCCTTCCCGTAGTCATCTCCTATCATAAATACATAACTCTAAAGGCACAGCTTTCAATATGACGAATGAGTGAGAATTCCTAATCTCACATAGGCTCTCATTCATAATTGTGGCGCGAATCAAACCCATGAAGAAAACTCTACGTAGAAGTTTTTTAGTGAAACATAAATAATCCTAAGAGTACATCAACTTCATGATCTGAGAGCATGTTTTTCAAGACCGGGGACGTAACATGCATTATCGTACTCATAAAGGACTTAGAAAAGCCTCTTAGCATTTGTCATAACATAGAATAGGTTAAAATGTGGATAATTAAAACTTTTTACATATTGAGTTATACATAGACCTCACACATATTACATATGGAGTTTACAAAGACTCCTCACATATGAAACCTACTTAGACTTCTCGCTTAGTCCACATAAAAAACATATTAAGATCCAATCAAGGAAAATCGGCTCACATTAAACAATCTAATACGAAATAGAATATTCGAGCATAGCCCTTATACAAATTCATATTTGCCACATAAGGCTTTTAACAAAGGTCTTCAAGAATAGGAATGAAATGAATGTCTTTAAAACAATAGTGACTATACTAAGGTAGAATATGTGGAACCATCCTCGAACTAGAGAACCTACCAAAAAAATGGGGAAAAGTCCAAGTCTTCTTGCAAGCAACCATGATACCTGGATGGCCCAAACCTACATTGTCTATGAAAAAGGTAATAAATGGGGTAGTACAACCACATTTACTAAGTATGGAACATATGCACACAACACATTTAAATCATGCATAATGCGGACATTTAGTTCAAAACCATGCTAGGTAACTTTCAATAGTTTTTATGCACAATCAAGAACATATGCAAGCTATTAGACATTATACTACTCAAGATAAGTTCATATTCAACACAATAATAAAATAATGATAAAGTAAAGTCAACATGGATATTATCAACATAAGGTCATATCAACATGAATGGCATCATAATCAGATCATATAAGCATAACATCTCCAAAAACATGTACTAGAAACTAATTATGTACAAGATCACATAACATAACACAAGACCCTTACTAACAACCCCTTCCCAAGACTCTAAGTGCAATGCTTATGCGAAGTCCCATAACCCCAAAATATAAAACAAATTATGCAAAGGATCATAATAAATTTAAACATTTCACATATCTTCATATCATGTGTGCACTTCATCTTATATATCAACTTACAACAATGGTATGTTCATTAATGAAACTAACATAATATGGGATCATCAACATGTAAAGTTATTATATACAATTCATACATATCATAAGTACACAAGAACAACCTCGTAGGACTTCCTTTAAGGTCAACTTTTTGCCATGTATAAGTAGAGCCCCATACTTCTACCTACACTAAGTAGAACCCCTTAAGTCACCATAGTTAGTGTTCACATCATTACTTTTATTTAGTGTTGGTAACAATCTCCTTAAACGATAATAGTCCATGAGACATAAATATGGAATCTTGTATAATAAAACCCTACACTGAAAGAAGGTGGTAGATTTATATGGTTGGACTAAAACATGAACATAGAATTCTTGGGGGATCCACTATCTAGTATTCCAATAGAGGAAACATTGTTAAGGACATCGGAGATATGTCTTGAACACTCTATATACGCATTAGCAATTGGAGGCATCATCTTATGAGAATGCTTGATGAATATCCCTTCTTTGGGGAGTCAACACCTCTCATTGTCAAGATCATCGGTGGTAAGCTAAAGTCCCTTTTTGAGATGTCTTCAAGTCAATATTAATCATCATATCTTAGTATAGGGCATAGGAGACTAAACCTTTGTATATAATTTAATTATCTCATTAGGTTTTTCATGAGAATTTACTTTCATAACAACCCTTCATTGGTGATATAAACACATCATAATCATATCATAGTAAGGCACACAAGTGGTCACATTTAACCTTGCATCAACAAACCCTTTACATAATCTCACAATTCATATAGTTAATACATTTGATCATAATCATCATATCATCTTCTTAATCTAATCACAAATATTACTTTAATTTCACAACATCATCACCAAACATAATCCTTCATTATTGATGTAAACAATTCCAGATCACAAAGTTTTACTATATAACCTCCATTGCCTTTATCAAGAATCTCACCCTCAATTTATAAAAATTATCCAATAACCCACTCATCATCATAATAATATAGTAAATTTAATAATAACATAACCAATTCCAACAACCCTAATCCTCTACATGTCTAATTCATCAGTACGGTGAGGGTATAAGATTTAATTCATAGCTTCTATCATAGAACTACGACAAGGACTAAGAACTACAACAACTAATACATAAAAAATAATAATCTATGATCAATAATCAAAGTAAACATATACCAAATATATTTCAAATATCATTTCTTAAGAAGAATGAAACCCATGCTTTTAACGTCTTTTTAAAATAAATTTTGAATAGCCTCTTAGGGAAAGAAATCCACAGAATTAAGATCTTCCATATCTTAGGATTCATTCATTTTTATGGATAAAAGGTAAAATATTGACGTCATACTCAATGTTTTAAATGTTCTTTAATGGGGTCTAGCAATAGAGAGAGAAAAAAAAAGAGAAGTTTGAGAGAATTTGGGTTTCGGAATTGTGGGATGTTAGGTTAGTGAGAAATGAGGTTTAGGTTTTATATAGTACCTCAACTAACTTAATTAATCATCCCTTAAATCCTAATAGATTAAGTAATAACTTAACTAACTAAGTCCCTTAATTAAAATCTTAACAGTGAAACAGACCCCCAGTTGACGATTCCCCGACATGTGAAACATAGTCCGATTAACGACCCATCCTTTTTGTCATGATTTAGGAAAGAGTATTATTTTTGTAGCATTCTCGATGATTGACTATGTTTCAACCTACGATTCCATTCAGGTAGTGTCGATCAAACAACGAGTCTTCACTTGGCTCGTGGTTGCTATTGATAACTGTTGGGTCCAAATAGAAGGGTCCACCTCATGGACACCAAGGGTGGTCATGTAAAATTCCAATGCACTTTTTTGCACATTTCACAATTCACCAAACGTCATGGTCGTTTCTTTAGGTTTTAACTCTAGCACTTCCTAAATACTTAAATACATTATTTTAGAACTGTAAACTGTGTTTTTAGTCTTAGTTCATTATGTGAGGCTATATATGTGTCTAAGATGGCTATATAGTGACTTAGTCTTTCTGATGTTTCTATTATATAGTTTGGCTATTATTGTTAAAAGTTTTATCCTGAACTTATATATATATATATATATATATATATATATATATATATATATATATATATATATATATATATATATATATATATATATATATATATATATATATATATATATATATATATATATATATATATATATATATATATATATATATATATATATATATATATATATATATATATGAATGAATGATGTGTAAGGGCTTGTACAAGACCTCCGAGAGGTAGAGTACGCCATGTTGCGAGTTAAGGATGCCTTAGCTTCTACGGTATACTGTGGCTCATTAAATTGTAGGATAATATGTTTACTCAATCCAAGATACCATGACTAACCTAACTAAATCTAAAATTCACTTCACAATACAAAATAAGTTACCATTAGTGGAGTATAAGTCCTTTATCCCAAAGATACAATGAAATGGTTTTAACCAAATCAAGTCAAACTACCATAAAATTCATCCTAACAATGCTAGTTCAAGCAAGACATATGAGAGTATAAATCTTCAATCCTAGGATACCATGACTAACTCATGCTACTCTTTACATGCATCCTACAATTATAAGCTAAGTTATCCTTAGGATAGTCTAATTCCTCAATCTCAAGCTATCCTATGTTTGTCTTTGTAATACCTCAAAAATTACTTAGGCTAACTAGAGCCTAAAATGTTGGTATTTATCTTCTAAGGTCCTTTATGTGTCTAATAAATGGTTTAGAGGCAGTATATAAAGTATTAGAGGTGGTGGAAGTCAAACGTTAAGGGACAACTAAGACGTTTGACGACTAAGTCACCTAAATGTCTAAAATGTGGTTCTATGTGTTTCAAGGTGTTTTAATGTTCTTAATTATTTTAATATAGCATGTATAGGCAGTGGTTAAAGTTTCGCGATGTTTGGAGGTCAACCGACCAAGAACATCCAAGGCGTTTGAAAGATATGCCTTGAGTCGACCTTATACATCTAGGCGAGGTGTTAATCTTGTAAAATATTGTATTTGGGTTGGAAACGTACCAGAAATTAGCCCCATGGACTACAAAAGGGCCCTTAAGGAAGGACCCAAAACTGTAGGCATAGGAGTCCTACGAAGACACCAAAAGATGGAGTAGTAGATGGCAAGTCGTTGTTGTGACACCCCGTCAAAGGGTTTTGTCGATGGGGACATAACAATGGTATGGAAAGGAATCTTGTCTATCCTTTGTACTTAATAATGGAGGGATATGATTCCCCGTTGTGTCTGTGAGAGCCCATTAAGTGCAGGGTTCTGCCAAGTTAGGGGTGAATTGGTAAATTCACCCCACTTCTAAATTATGTAATGGAATATTTATTAAGGGTCTTTAGGGTATTATAATTAATTATATAAAGGGTAATCACATGGAAGACCTCATTTATAAAATTCATAAACCCAAAACTCTTAGAAAATATCCCAAAACCTACATTGAAGTCCATCTTGAAGAGGCAACTTCGTGAGGGGTTTCTGTGTCGAAATTTTTCATAAAAGTTAATAATCATCATCCTTGAGGTATGGAAATTTATCCTTGAAACACTTTTCATAAAGGAGCCCAACTCTCAACATGTTTTTCAAAGTTTTCCAAAAGTGATTTGTCCAATTTCATGATTTTACCATGGTTCTAGCATAAATTATTTCTAACCATTTAATTGTAATCAAATTGATATTGTGTTGATGAATTCAATCTAAATTACCTACGAACCCATATAAATTGATGATCTCTAGCTTTTGACTACAATATGGATTACTTGATATTAAGCTATTATTGATGAATTTTTATGTAGTTTATTATGGGCTTTCTAATGATATAAGAATTGTATTCTATTGTTGTCTGATTGATCCTAGATTTTTAAACCCACATTGAATTGATAGAGATTTCATTTGATTTTACCAATATTGCTTGAATTGATGGTTATGGCCTTGGGTTAGGGCCTTGTGATGTTGAATTGGACGATTTAGCATGGAATTGAAGTGTGAATAAGGAAATGAAGGTATGCTGCCCGTATTTCATTCATGATATTAATTATAATTTGATTCTATTGTGTTAGGTATGGTCCACTTATGGTGGTGGTGTTATGTTTTTAACTTGCAATTGACTTGACCTTCTTGACGTTACATTATGCAATATTATGAGTATGACCTTATTGTAATCTCTTTGAAGTTATGTGGCTATTTTTGTCATTTGATTATGCGAAGCATGACATTATCTATATATATGTGATGTTATATAGTCATATATGTATTCTTCTACGTATGTTTCCTTAAGTGATCATGTTAGACTTTGACATTTACATTATGATTGTAGTGTTAGGTTAATTCTTGGTTATTCGTAATTGACTTTATGAGTCTATGTGGAGAATTTTAATGATGTTATGATTATATATATGATGAATTGTAAATGTTAGGTTGTTCTAGAGGTGTTTCTAGAATGACTTGTATTATACGTTAAAAGTGGAGTATGTGATGTATTGTCTTGATTGACTTGTATATCTTTCTTGATGTATATATGATTATGAATATGTGATATCTTGTTTTAGTGTGTTATAAATCTTAGTCTTGAATACATTAATTATATGTGACCTTAAATGTTGAATATTATGTGAAAACCTTGAATAAAGGGTAAGGTTAGTTGGCTTGAACTTCATCAGGAAATTCACCATGAACTTCTTGTCCCGATTGTGAGGTAGACCTAGTGGACCTTCATTGGTAGGATAAATGTGATTGGGCTATGAACTTATTATGGAATCCTTTTATGTGAATGTAACGTATGAATTACTCAATGAGGATGAAGGCTAGGACCGAGTGAGTATGGTATGGGAAGTAGTTCTAGTTAAGTATGAGACTAGAATGCAAACAGGACCTTCATATTCTTTAACCATTTGCCTACATGGGATGTGTATAAGTTATCCCATTGGATAGTAGAACAACCTCATTGGAGTAGGATAAAACTGTAGATTTCATGTCTTGATACTATGGTCTATGTTGTTTATTTCCTATTCTAATCATATGGATAACCTATTAGTATTTGAGGAGTATATGGAGCTTAGATGGTTGTATGGGACGCTATCTAGACATTATACAATATATTTTGAAGTTGTTATGTGGAGTTTTTAGGTCTTGTCCATGACCATTATTTGAATGTCCTTTATTTGATTTATGAGTATTAATGAACTAATGAACTAATGACTTATGTTAAGGAGTATGTAAATAAATGAGTACCTAATCTAAAGTCACTTAAGGATTCCTTACCTAAATTCTGAAGAGGGCATAAAGGATGATCTCTTCATGTCTTGTCTTTGGAAGTTTGGAGGATGAATCTAGTTAGGGATGTAGGTTGATTTTGAGGACGTGATCTAAGCCTCAGGCAGTCTTAAAGATTATTTAGGTTATCTTGAAGAGGTCATTATGGACGTTATCTTCTTGATTTACTTAAGTAAGTCTTTGATAGCCTTTGGGAAGACAATGTCATATCATCTATGTGTTGGTGATTTATGTGACCATGACTCTATCATAGGAAATCTATAAGATATTTTAAGTGTGTGTTTAAGGGATCGAATAGGCGGGTTTAACAACTCACTCAAGTGATATTTAGAGTTCACCTTTGGTAGAAGAATCTGACCTGGATATTTGTGATTACTTTGTAAGTATGTATGTAAATCATTATAGGTAATCTTAAGGTCCGTTTAGGCACATCTAGAGAGGTTGTATGGGTGGTCTCTCTTTGTGTGACATAAGTAAATATTCGGATGGCTTTAAGTGACGAAATTACATGCTAGAAGTATCGTATGTGTTTCAAATTTAATCTATTATGTTGTTATGATTATAATACGATTTTTAAATAAAAAGATGCGTATTCCCAATAAAGTCCATTTTCATAATTTTATGCATAAAGCCATACTTAGTACATGTTGTTATACTAACTCCATGATTTTATCTATCTATATAGTTCTTGGGAGGTGAGAAGCTTTTAGAATTGAAGACCTGGACGTAGAAGATCATTCAAGAGAAATTGAAGTATGTCCTCACTTGACTTGAGGGCTTATACGTCTTTTATGTTTCTTATTGATGTATTGTAATAGACAAAGTATTTTCTATATTGTTTTTTGAAGTATGGGTCGTGTCCCAAGTATTCTTGTGTCTTAAGATTATGTTATTGCGACTTTGTATTTCCTATTACTTTTATATGACAGAGATATTTAAGACTACATTATGTTTTGTGAAAAATTTTAATTTCTGCACTATTTTTCACTATGTATATGCAATGAATGATATAAAAGTGGATTGTCTAAGAATTTCGAGAGTTCGATGTCACCGATTACAATCCAAGACTGTACCCTAAATTCTAGGGTATTGTTTCGGATTGTGACAATGCTTGGTATCAGAGTATAGGTTGGTGAAAGTAGTATTAGGAATCAAGAAGACTCATCAAGTCACGTCTAGTAGAGTCTTGAACATCGGTTTGTGTCACGACATATCTATGGGCCAGAGCCTATAGGACAATAGAGTTTCCCTTCTTTTCTACTCCTCTATCGGGCGGTAGAGTAAAATGATATGATTGTCCTTCTTATGAGTTTTCTTGTGTTTTAGAGGATATGGATACAGGAAAATTGGCAGCTAGAAGGTTTGAAGAGGGGAGGGTGAATGAGAAGGTTCCCCCTAAAGTTGAGCAAGTTCCTCAAGGTGCTCAAGATGCCCTAGTGTCTCCCTACGGTGATCTTATTCCTAATGTGGAAGAATGTATTGAGGTTCCACATATGTCTAATAGGGAGATTAGAGAGTCTTTGATTGCTATAGCCCTATCCGTGACTATAAAAGCTAATTTGAATATGATGCCTAGGGTTGGAGAGATCACTATGACATCTAGGTTGAGAGATTTTGTTACAATGATTCCTCCTATATTTCTTGTCTCTAAGGTAAATGAGGATCCCCAAAAGTTTTTTGATGTAGTGTACAAAGTTTTGAGTGTTATGGGGGTTACATCTAGGGAGAAGGCGGAGTTGGTTTCGTTGCAATTGCCGGATGTTTCTCAATTTTTGTACAGTTAATGGAAGGATAATATGACGGAAGGATCGGGTTGGGTCCTATTGAATTGGAAGAATTTAATGAAGCTTTCTTGGTATGTACATTCTCCGAGAGAGGAGAGAAATTAAGGTGGAGGAGTTTATCATTCTCAAGCAAGAAAATATGAGTGTTGCGTAGTACTCTTTAAAATCCTCAACTTTGTCTAGGTATGCCCATTCACTTGTATCTAATCAAAAGTATGAAATGAGTCATTTTTTGACGGGGTTAGCCGACATAGTGTTGGAAAAATGTCATACCGCTATGTTGCATTATGATATTACCCTAGCTAGAATCATGGTGGATGCACAATCAATTTAAGAGTCTATTATTAGGAGGATTGGTAGAAGTTTGAAAAGGAGTGGTTCTAGTGATCAACAGAAAACTAGGTTTCAGAGGAAGTTTCAATCTAAAAGAGAATCGAGGAGTTCTAAGTTCAAGGTTGATAAAGGAGGTTGTTCCAAGAATGGCAAGCCTACTTGTGCAAAATGTGGCAAGAAACACAATGGTGAATGTTTACTGGGTACCAGGAATTGCTTTAGATGTGGTAAAGATGGGAACAAAATGAGAGATTGTCCTATGATTGCTTCTACAGGTAGAAAGGTTATGTAATTTGCTCCTAGTCTTCCAAAGGATGATGCTTCAACAAACAGGCCTTTCTATGCACTTATTTCTAGAGTGCAGAAGCCGTATGAGAAGAAGTGTGATGATGATTTTTGTAAGTTCTCTTTATTTTGTTAAGATATGAGTTCCTTCTAAGTGGGGGAGTATGGTTTGTAGGTTCGATAGAAGTTCTTGAATTTGTTGCTTGTGCATATGTTTAGGAGTTTTGTTGCAATTGAATTTCATTAATTTCTTACATTGTGTGTTTTATGAAGCCATGATTATATTTAATATGTGTTTATATGATGTTGCTTTGCATATAATCACGTTTATATCATGAATTACTTAAAATGTGGATTTTTGAAAAATTGCTTAAAAGTCACTGTTTCCTTAAAAACCGCATGCTGCCATATTTTTGAGAAACTGACTAATTTATTCGTTTACCTAATAATATTGTAATGTGTTTAGAGATAATTTATATGACTAGGGTATTGAGTATAAAATTAGTTTTTACTATATAAAATTAAGAATGTGAGTTTTGTAGCATAATGAGTTATAGAATTGATTGCTAAATTCTTGTTGTGTTATAAATCTCTTTACTATGTCAAATAGATGTTTTCATATTGTATATGTGTTGTATGGAATGGTTATTAGCTTCTAGTTGAGTCTCTTATCTTTGACGTGTTCGTAGAGTGGCAAGTGTCATCCGAGGACGAATGTTGTCCAAGTAGGGGAGATTGTAAGACCCCAAAATTTACATAGGTTAAATAGAAACAAAAATGTTTTTATTGATTGTATAAGGTCCTAAATATGTCTAATAAATGGTTTTGAGGCATTATCTAAAGTATAAGAGGTGATGGAAGTCAAACGTCAAGGGACGACTAAGTCACCTAAATGTCTTAAATGTGGTTCTATGTGTTTATGTTTGTTTAATGGTGTTTAAAAGTTCTTATTTAATTTAATATTTCATGTATAGTCATTGGTTAAAGTTACATTAATTTTGGAAGTCAAACGACAAAGAACGTCTAAGGCGTTAGGACGATATGCCTTAAGTAGACTTTGTACATCTATGGGAGTTTCGTGAAGTTTTACGTGTTTGTTTTGAATGAAATTCATTTGAGAGGTGTTAAACTTATAGAAAATAGTATTTGGGGTGTAAACATCCGGGAAATCATCCCCAAGGACCACCAAAGGTCCCTTGAGGAAGGACAAAAAACTGTTGAAATGGCAGTCCTAGGCAGACCCCAAACGACGGAGCAGTCGACGGCCAATCGTGGTTGTGATGCCCCGTCAAAGGGTGTAGTGGATGGGAACTTGACCATGGGAAGGAAATAAATATTTACCAGCAATTGTAGCCAATGACGGAGGGCGGTGACACCCCGTCGTTGCTATGATGGACCGTCAATGGAAAGCGTCGCACGCAATTGCCTTCCTCCAAATCCTGGTGCCAAGTTAGGGGTGAATGGGTAATTTCACCCCACTTCTAAATTAATTTATGGACGGTTTATCAAGGGTCTTTTGGGTCTTTTTATTAAGTTTGTAAAGGGTAATCACATGGAAGACCTCATTCTTCTGAATCATAAACCCAAAATTCATAGAAAATATACCAAAACCTCCATTGAAGTCCACCTTTAAAAGGCAGCTTGGTGAGGGTTTTTTTTTTTGTCAAAAATTCTTCATCAAAGTGAATAATTATCACCTTTAGGTATGTATTTTGATCCTAGAAACTCATTTCATCAAGAAACTCAACTCTCAACATGTTTTTCAAAGTTTTCTAAAAGTGAATTGTCCAATTTCATGATTCTACCATGGGTTCTTACATAAATAATTTCTAAACGTTTAATTATGATCAAATTGATATAGTATTGATTATTTCAATCTAAATTACCTATGAAACCAGGTAAATTGATGAACCCTTGTTTTTGACTATAATGTAGGTTAGTTGATGTTAAGCTTATATTGATGAATGATTATGTAGTTTCTTATGGGCTTTATTATGATATAAGTATTGTATTAAATTGTTATATAATTTATCCTAGATTGTTAAACCCAGATTTAATTGATAGAGATTTCATTGGATTTTATGATTATTGCTTGAACTGTTGGTTATGGCGTTTACTAAGGGCCTTGTGATGTTGAATTGGACAATTTATCATTGAATTGAATTGTGAATAAGGGCATGAAGGTATGCTGCATGGATTTATTTAATTTGATTTTAATTATAATTCGATTCTATTGTCATTTATATGGTCCATTTATGGTGGAGGTGTTATGTGTTTTAGTTGCATTTGACGTGGCCTTGTCGGCATTAATTTATGCAATATTATGAGCATGGAATTATTGGCAATTACTTGATGTTATGTTGTTATTTGTGTAGTTTGATTATGTGAAACATGACATTATCTATCTATATGTGAAGCTATACAGTCATATATGTATTATTCTACTTATGTTGCCTTAAGTGATCATGTTAGACTATGACTTTGACAATATGATTATATCATTAGGTTAAGTCTAGGTTGTTCCTAATTGACTTTATGAGTCTATGTGGATTAAAATAATGATGTTATGATTATATATATGATGACTTGAAATTATAGGTTGTTTCCGAGTTGTTTCTAGAATGACTTGTAATATGTGTTAAAAGTGAAGTATGTGACGTCTTGTCTTTATTCACTTGTTTATCTTGCTTGATGTATATATGATTATGAATATCCGATGTATTGATATAGGGTTTTAGAACTCTTAGTCTTGAATATATGAATGATATTTGACCTTAAATGATGAGTATGAGATTCTATGATGTGAAAACTTTGATTTAAGGGTAAGGTTAAGATTGTTGAAGAGTAAGTCGTAATGGTATCTGTCAAATTAAAGGACTGATGGACTTAAGGTTAGTTGTCTGGAATGGCATCATATTAATCCTTAGGAAAGACATCATGATCTTCCTGTCGCCATTATGAGGTAGCCCTATTGGACCTTCCTTGGTAGGTTAAATGTGATTGGCTTATGAATTTGTTATGGAACCCTTTTATGTGAAATTAATGTATGAATTACTCTATGAGAATGAAGGCGAGAACAGACTGAGTATTGTAAGGAAAGTAGTTCTAGTTAACTATGAGACTAGAATACAAATAATCCCTTCATATTCCTTAAGCATGTGCCTATATGGGATGTGTCTAAGTTCTACCATTGGCAAGTAGAACAACCTTATCGGAGTAGGATAGAACTCCGGATTCCATGTTTTGCTACCATGGTCTATGTCGGTTATTGCCTATTCTCATCATATGGAATATCCATTAGCATTTGATGTATTTATGGAGATTAGGACGTGGTATGGGACGCTATCTAGACATTGCACAATAGACTTTAAAGTTGTTATATGGAGTTCCTAGGTCTTGTCCAAGTCAATTATTTTCATTTTCTTTATATGATGTATGAGTCTTAATAATCTAATTAACTAATGACTTATGTTAAGGAGTATGTAAATAAATGTGTACCTATTCTAAAGTGACTTAATGATTCCTTAGAGAAAGTGTTAAGAGGGCATAAAGGATTATCTCTTCATGTCTTATCTTTGGAAGTCTTGAGGATGACTCTAGTTAGGGATGTTGGTTGATTTTGTGGACATCATCTAAGCCTTAGGTAGTATTTAGTATTATTTAGGTAATCTGGAAGAGGTCACTATGGAGGAGAATGCCATATCATTTATGTGTTGATGATTTATGTGAGCATTATTCTATCGTAAGGAGTCATACGATCTCTTTAGTGTGTATGTAAGGGATTGTATGGGCGGTCGCTTCACAACTCACTCAAGTGTTATTTAGAGTTCATCATTGCTAGAAGAATCTTACCTTGATGTTTATTATTGCTTTGTAATTAGGTATGTGAATCAGTATAGGTAATCTTAAAGGTTGATTAGTCACATCTATAGAGGGTGTATGGGAGGTCTCTCTTTGTGTGACTTAAGTGAATCTTAGGATGAATTTAAGCAAAAATATTAAATGCTAGAAGTATCTTATGTGTTTCTAATTTGATCTATGATGTTATAATGATTATAATATGATTCTAAAAAAGAAAAGATGCATATTTCCAATAAAGTCCATTTTCATAGTTTTTATGCATAAAGCCATACTTAGTACACGTGGTTGTACTAACTCCATGCTTTTATCTATCTATATAGTTCATGGTAGGTGAGGAGCTTTGAGAAGTAAAAATTAGGATTCAGAATATCATTCAAAAGAAGTTGAAGTCTTTCCTCACTTGACTTAAGGGTATATATGTCTTTATTGTTTCTTATTGAAGTATTGTAATAGACTAAGTATTTTGTATATTCATATTTTGAAGTATAGGACATGTCCAAAGTATTATTGTGTCTTAGAATGATGAGATTTGGACTTAGTGTTTCCAATTACTTTTATATGTAATAGATTTTGTAGACTATATTATATTTTATGAAAAGTTTTAATTTCCGTACTACTTTTCACTATGCATATGCAATGAATGATATGAAAGAGGCTTGTCTAAGAACTCCGAGAGTTTGATGGCGCCGGTGGCAATACAACATTGTACCCTAACTTCTATGGAATGGTTTCGGGTTGTGACAATCTTACCATTTCAAGCTACTTAAAAAGGAACCATATATCACAAATTCCAGGTATTCTAATCTAACATGTTTTGACTAATTGTACTTTATTAAGTCAACCTAGAATCCTTCAATGTGAGAGAACTTGCATCTCCTAGCATAATAATGTCCTAGAGTGTAAGAGAAGGATAATAGACCACCAGATCACATATTATTGACTTCACCCCCAAATCCCAAGCATAGATGGATAAATGGCGTACTTTCAAGCTTAAATTTATGGTATTACAATCCTTGTCTAGATAACAAGATATCTTATCACATTGTTAATTTAAAGGTGATACTAGTCATTCTTGATCATAAAGGTTCAATTATAAATTCACAAGTCAATAACATTCTTATTCAATTGATTCTATTTAAAATAATGATTAGATGATTCTAACTATGATTAATTAGTATTCAAGACATTGAAATAGGAAAATCACTTTACATCCATCAACTTTTCCTCTAATGACGTAAACCCAGAGAGACCACATTCATCAAGTTAGACTAGGGTTCATCATAGTAATCAAATGAATTCATCATATTATAATTACTGAAAGATAAATAAATTATAATCGGGTGTTATCCACTAGATTGGAATCACACCCAATCCCTACCCACAATGCAAGCACAACCTTAACTAGAATTGGAGTTTTTGACTTCCAATTGGAGAAAAACAAAGAGGGGTACATGGGTGGAGGACCCATGGATGATTAAGCTTAAAATACATTTAACCAAGGCCATGAATAAATCTTGAATAAATGGTTAATTCGACATAGTTGTTGTGCCTCTTCTTTTTTTCTTCTAGACAGAGAATTTCTTGAGAGTAATTTTGAGGTTCTAAGATGAATGAGGTAATGAATTATTTTTACGTATTATTAGGTATTAATAAGTATTTATTCATGTCACATTCAGGTTTACCCCCTAGATTTAACCGGCGTCGTCTCCCTCTTTGAGGACTAGGACTAGTCTCTTAGTTTACATCATAACATTCATAAGTAGAGTTTAGCGGATAATTTAAAAATTTTAATATTTCTACTTAGAGGTTTACATAGACCTCTACATACACATAATTTGTATATCGACTATACATAGAACCTTCGAATAGGAAGGTTACATAACCATCTACTTTTACTGCATATAAATATATACATAAGATAGAACATTGTCTTCATGATCGTCTCATGTCATACCATCTAAAGATAATAGCAATTTGGGCATAGCCCCACATCAATGTAAAGAATCCATATATAGGCTTATAAGAATCGTACTTAAATGAAGGTAGAATGAACGTAAAAGTCTTTAAAAACAAAGCATTTTCATAAACAAGATATTGGCATCACCCTCAGAAAGTGAGGACCTACCCACTTGGATAATAGAGAATATCTAAGACTTCTTGAAGTCGTCTCAAATTATCCTGCAACGACTGGAACCTTAAATATTTATGAAAGAGGAAGAAAATGGGGTTAGTATGCCACTTGTACTAAGTATGAAACCATATGTACATATAAGATGAAAATATGCCAAAAGGGAACATTTAGTTTAAACCATGCTATTTTAAACTTTAAAAGTCTAATGCTTAATGAAGTAAGTTATACCAAGTAATAAAACATGCTTACTAACTCAAACAAGTAATATGCATATCATTACACTTAAACTCATAATCTTGTACAACCTTATCGTCCAAGTATAACTTCACAAGCATGAATAAGAGTTAATCATTTCATAATAAGCAAGACAACTACTCATGAATTCTCATTAAGTCAACAAGTGCAATGACAAAGTAAGACCCCATAACCTTACTCAATAAAGTAGCCCCAACAAGAAACCACAACCAATGTCAAACTTTTATAACATAATCCACATGGATAATCATCATTATATAATACCATTTATAGTGTAACCTCGACATATTATAATCATATACATTATTTTCATATGTATACATAATATCAACTCCCTAAAGCTTCCATCAAGGCCAACTAGTGGAAAGCATAGGTAGAGTCCCATGCCTTTACCTAAGCAAAGTATAACCTCTCAAGTCACTTTAGTTATTTTATACTTCATTACTTCATTTTAGTTTAGGGAACACTTGCCTTAACCAACGTAGACCACAAGAGCTAAGTGTTGGATCCGGAGTTGCTAAACCTTACACCGATGAAAGGTGGTCTACCAGCCAAAGTAAAACCAAACATAAACGTAGCTTTCTAGGTTGATCCACTAGCTAGTCTTCCTATGGGGGTACTTAGGTCAAGAACTAAGAGATAGTACATTCCCTCTTCAAACAACTAACTGGGGTCTCCTCTCATGTGAAACTACTGGATGAGTATTCCTCTTTGGGAAGTCAACATCTCATGTATAACTATAGGGTGAATATTTCTCTTAGGAAGTCATCACCTCCCATTGTCAAGTTCAATCGGTGCTAAGCCAATTCCCTTTATTTAAATTTATTTAAACCTTTAATAATACCTTATATAATTATCATCAACAATAGCTTGATAAGAATTGTATATATATAAGTCCTTTCTTCACAATTCATATAAGTGAGGTTAACACGATAAATATCACTTCATAATAAGGCACATTGGAGTACATAATCCTCTTTGTAACATTACATCCTAATCAACCTCACAACAATAATCATGAAATTTAAATTCATCATTATACCACCCTATGAATCCTAAATAGGGCATACTACAACACAATCATCATGACTTAATCACAATTAGTGACAAGTTGAAGTAAGGAATATGAATTACAAGAGTTACAAAGTCTTCTTTATCATTCATCATGAATGTATCACCATCAACACTTTGTGGAACCCAATTAGGTCAAAACATAATCATACTTCAATTATCAACATGATAACAAGGCTACAAGAGTCAATACACCATAATTCAACACTACCACTAAGCTTAAGACAAGATACTTAGGTCAATTCCCATAACCTAGATCACTTCTGAATAGTTAGTATGGAAACCTACAATTTATTTTAATTTATTAATGATAAGTGTCAAAAACATATCTAATATTGATTAACTAATAATCAAGTCAAGAAAATCAATCACAACCCAATTCAAATCAAGGTCAAACCTAGGATTAAGAGTTAAGGATCATGTTCTTCAATTCTAAACAAACCATCACAAAATTATCATAATTATGTTAAATTCATTGTAATATAATAATTATATCCTTAACTATAAACAACTCAGTTCATAACATCAAATTCGTAATTGAATGAAACCCACTTGAAAACAAAATTTTTTGAAATACTTTGAAGGGGCCCTTTGAGGAAATATGTCTCAAAGGTGAATTAGATCCCATACATCAAAGCTTGATGAGGATTTAATGGTGAAATCGTTCTTTTCCAGCCCCTAAAACCTCCACCTACCTTGTCTTTAACGATATCTTCCAATAGAGAGAGAAAAAAGAGAGAAGCAAGAGAGTTTATTTTGTGCATTGTGTTTATATTAATGAGGGTTGGGGTTATCTGTATTGGGGCTTAATCAACTTCATTAGACTCCCTTAAACCCCTAACTAACTACGTAACCACTTAATTAAATAAATGAGACAAACTTAATATGTGCAGGAAATCGGCAGTGTTACAGATGACACCATGATCGACGGATTGTGGGTCAATCAACAGACCAAACCTTCCTCTGTGCTGCACATCCATCGGTCTGGTCAGAGACTATGCAGGTAAGTGTCTTGCATAAATTATGTATGTTTTGGTCGACCGTTCAAATCCATGCCCCGTGTATCAACACACGCCCTGTCGTCTAGGTTCCGTTGGTGCACACTTCCTAGGCAGTGTTGCCTAATACGTGCTAGGGTCCTCTTCAAGGGGCCTTGGTTTGTCCGTGGGGATTCGTACAAGGAATTTTCGACCTTGATTCACATCTAACACATGTTATACACCCTTCCACCTAATTTCATGAATTTTTGACTCCTAAAATCTAGTCAAATAGGCCAAGGCACGCTAGTAAGTAATTGAACAAACTCACCAAATGTCATGGACGTTCTTCAATCTTTTGACTTCGAAATATTCTAAATGACTTATATTCATTATTATAGTAATAAATACAGTGCCTAGACCTCAAGACACCTATGTTAGGCTCTACGACAAGTCTTTGTTTTTCGAACTGTTACATTATCCACCCCTTAGGAACAATTGTCCTTGAATAACACTAAAATTCTTTTGAAGGAAGATATAGACTCAAGACTAGCAGCCCATCAAGAAATATTATAAAATAAACATAAATCATATCATTTGAACCAGGAATTTTAAAATCTCCAATTACCATACATAAAGCTCAATCACTTCATCATGAGGCATTTCGTTCTCACAACACACATGAGATTAATATACATTACATGAGTCAATTAGCACAAAGTTACACTTATCAATAGGTTACACAATTTTTCACTAAGAATCACCATGTCAAAATACACAACATAATTCAAACAAAACAAAAAGGCAAAATTTCAAGTTTAAGCATCAAATTACTGTAATTCACTATAATGTAACCCAAAAATGCAAATTATTACAAAACTTCACCAAAAACCATAAAACCTCAATTTCTAGTCATATTTATATTGTTTAAACGAATGACTAACCTTAATTATTCAAAAGATGAGGGTAACGTGACTTCATGTCGCCCTCTGCCTCCCATGTTGCACCTTGAACTACGTGATTCTTCCGTTACGCCTTTACGGAAAGCAACTATTTATTCCTTAACTTCTTCACTTTCCTATCAAGAATTTGAACCGGAACTTCCACATAAGAGAGGTTATCTTTGATACCAATACCCTCAATAGGAAGAATAGACTCATGATCACTGATACACATCTTCATCATAGAAAAATGCAAAACTTAATGCACCGATGCTAATTCACTAAGAAGTTTCAATTCATAGGCAACCTTACCAACCCTTTGAAAGATTTATAAGGGACCCACATAACGAGGACTCAACTTCCCTGTATTGCCAAATCTAACCACCCCTTTCATTGGTGAATTTTCAAATACAGTTTCTCACCTTCTTCAAACTCCAAATCCCATCTCCTATATCGGCAAAAGAATTTTGCCAACTATAGGCCGTTTGCAACTAGTTCATTATGATATGAACTTTCTCTAAGTCGTGTAAATCAAATTGGGACCAAGAAGCTAAGACTCAACCACTTCAAACCATCCAATAGGATACCTACACCTTCTACCATACAAGGCTTTATAGAAGGTCATGGAGATGGATGAATGAAAATTATTATTATAAGCAAACTCCACCAAACGCAAATATTTATCCCAATTTCCCTTGAAATCAATGATTCAGGCCCTAAGCATATCCTGAAGAGTTTAAATAGTACATTCCGCTTTACCATTGGTTTGGAGATAAAAACGGTACTCAACTCCACCTTAGTAACCAACCCTTTTTGGAACAACCTCCAAAACCTAAATGTGAATTGTTCCCTCGATCCGATATGATGGAAAATGGTATACCATGGTTACATTCAATCTCATATATGAACATACTATCATAATCTTCCGGCGAATTAGTAGACTTGACGTGACTAAAGCGAGCTGACTTTGTAAACCTATCAAAAACCACCCATATAGAATCATATGACTTTTGAGTCCGAGGTAAACCCACTACAAAGTCCATATTGATTTCTTCCGACTTCCAAGTAGGAATTTTGATATATTGTAGTAAGCCACCCGTGTTTTGATGTTTGACTTTTACATGTTGGCAATTATGACACTTGGAGACAAACTCCTCTATGTCTTATTCAAACCTTCCTACCAATATATCTCACTTAGGTCATGGTACATTTTCCTTCGACCTAGATTAATGGAGTACCGGGACCTATGGGCTTCTTCAATGATCCGGTCCATCAACCCATCTACATCAGGAACAGATAATCTCTCTTGGTACCTCAACACACCATTCCCCCATCTGGAGAATGACTCATTTAACTAGTCCACAACCGATTCTTTAAACTCGATTAATGGATGATCAAAGTTTTGTTTGAACATTATCTAAACCGTTAAATCTGAATCGGAGTTATGATGAACCATAACAGAACTATTTGGAGAACCTTCCAACCTCAATCCCAACCTAGCCTACCTATGAACTTCTTTCACTAGGGATTTCCTGGCTTCATAAATTTGTGATACACTACCCATAGTCATACGACTTTAGTGTACCCACAACTCTATTAGCTTTGTCGGGGTTATAGGGGACACTAATATAATAATCTTTCAGCAACTCTAACCACCTTCTTTGGCGGAGATTCAACTCTTTTTGGGTAAATACATATTGGAGACTCTTATGGTCGGTAAAGACATCAACATCTATGCCGTACAGATAATGCCTTCAGATTTTCTAAGAAAACACAACGACCGCTAACTAAACATCATGAGTGGGATAGTTTCCCTCATGTACCATAAGTTGCCAAGAATAATGGGTCATCACCATCCCATGTAGCATAAGCACAACCCCTAAACCCACATAGGATGCCTCACAATACACAACAAACCCTTTTGTACCCTCTGGTAGGGTCAATATCGGAGCGGATGTAAGCCTATGTTTCAACAATTGGAACCATTTCTCAAATGCCTCTGAACACTCAAATATTTTACCCTTCTAGGTCAAAGTTGTTAAGGAAGATGCAGTGTACACAAAACCATCAAGGAACCTCCGATATAACCAATTAGATCAAAGAAACTCCTAATGTAAGTTGAAGTTAATGGTCTAGGCCAATTTTTCACCGCCTTTGCATTCCTTGGGTCTACCTTAGCTCCTTCGCTAGGGATTATATGCCCAAGAAATGCCACCACCAACCTCAACAAAAAATCACACTTGCTATATTTTGAAAATAATTGATGTTCCTTAAGGGTTTGTAGTACTATCCTAAAATGATACATATGATCAATCTCATTCTTTAAATATACAAATATGTCGTCAATGAAGTAAATGACAAATGAATCTAAGTAATTTCAAAACAACCTATTCATTTGGTCCATAAACGTCATCGGAGCATTAGTTAGACTGAAAGACATTACAAAGAACTCATAGAGCCCATACCTAGTCGGAAATGTCGTCTTTGGTACATCCTCATTTCTCACCCTAAGTTGGTGATATCCCTTCATAAGTCAATTTTTAAAAAGTAGCTCGCTCTTTGGAGTTGATCAAACAAGTCGTCGATCTGAGGGAGATGATACTTATTCTAAATAATGACATCGTTGAGTTGGCGGTAATCAATACACATTTCCATAACAAATACTAGGCCTTATAAAACCCTTGTCTAGTAAATCATTGGGTTGAGCCTTCAACTCCTTCATATCGGTTGAACTCATCCAATAAGAAGGAATTAAAATGGGATTCGTTTCAGGTAGCAAATTAATACAAAAATAAATTTCCCGTTTGGGGGGAATACTGGGAATG